>JAGPOW010003316.1:57780427-57802927 GCA_030014935.1 Caiman crocodilus | reverse complement strand
AATAACCACAAATGATCAGGACCTCCCTTTTGTCCAGTTTGTGTACTGCCAGAGCTACTATTTTTAGTCTCCTAATACCGTCCTGGGACAGTATTCAGAGAAACTGAATTTTTAATTACTAGAATCCAATCTTGTTCCTTAGTAGACCTCTCATACAAAAACTGAACCTGCTTATCTTGGAAAATCCAATTGGGCAGCAGCAGGAGGTGGTATATTCGTAAGTTGAGGATATTTGTAAATTGAAAAATATCATGTAACCACAATCAAATTTAATGTGAATACCGCATGAGGCGAAATGAATGTTTTTTCTGAGGGTGCAAAAAAGTTGTCAATATAAATAATATAAAACTAAACTTGCACTCAGGACTTTTTTTTAATTCAGCTATCACTTTGGATTTCTTTCAAACTTCATGGTGCATTTAATAAAAATGTGTTCCTGAAAATGAAAGTTAAAACTGGCAAAAGCCAAACCTTCTGCATATACTAAGTTTAATTTCTGAACTACCTCAGTCTTGTCAGAAGTATTGAAGCTACAGGCTCTTTTCATTTAAACTGGTCACTTCTGATTATAAATTTATGGAAATTTCAAAATAAACTGAAATGGGATTAATAGCGCCAACAGCCCCTAAACAAGTGTTTAGGTTTGTGTTTCAGAAACCAACCCTAGAAATTGTGGATTTTTTTTATATATCTTCTGTTCTGAGGATACTCTAATGCAGGATATCATCGGCCCTGTTCTATTCCCCCATTTGGAGGTATTGACAAAAGTACTATTAATCTTTTCACTTGAATGTATGACACTTACTTGGATACCAAGGTTCATGGACTAGGGTCCCTGGTGGCTATCCAGGTGTTTCTGAATGTCCAGATGGGAAGTACTCTTCTGTGTCCTTGTTTATTTGAGAATGCAGCTGTCCTTTCATATATGGATATTGCACATCACTAATGGTTTTTGTCACCCTATCTAGGTTAGCAGAGTAGTACCTAAAAATTATTCAGAAATTTTAAACTAGTGTAGAATGTAGAGGCCTGCTTGGATTTGGAAGGGGGATTGTCATTCTTTCTCTTAATTTGGAACCTTTGACAATTTCTTGGCATTAGAAAAAAAATATCTAAAGGATATGGTCTTTGTCCCACTGCCATACAAGTTTGCTGTTGCCCAACTTAACTTACAACTTGCCATACAGCTTCCTGCTTAACTTTAGCTTTCCTCAGAATTTGCAAGTACATCTGGAGTGTTCAAAATATTGAACTTGTGGTTTTGAAAACATGTGAAATAGGCAGCAGTTTCTCAGGTATCCCATGACTATGGAGGCAAGTACTCAAAACTCTCTTGTCCATTCCTGGTCAACTGCTTCACTCAGGTGCAGGAATCTTGATCCTGGCAGCTGCCTCTAGAATTAGTCTCAGCTCATGAGATGTTATTTGGCTGGAAACTAGATATCCATTAAAGAGAAGAGGCCTACAGGCCTTTGTATCAATGAGAGGGGCCTTCACTATATGTCAGTAAGGGTCCTGCTACATGTTTAAAGTAAAGTTGGATAGAAACCAGCTATAAAATTAGATATTTTCAAACACCAACTTTATCAGATTGACTCTGTTTGTAGTTGGATAGACATTTTTATGGCATGATAGACAATTACTTTGAATAGGTGGCCAGTCTAAATTAATTGTGTTATTAGCCAGTTAATTACATAATATATGTAATGCATGGCCAGGAGCCTAGAAACAACAACCACCAGTCAACAGAGGAAGAAGGGGGAAGCCCAGTAAGCAAGGGGTGGAGTAGCCCGCATGGAGGAAGTAATCTAGTATAAACGGGTGCCTTCCAGAGGGAGGGAATAAGAGTGAATAATGGGCATAAAGGATGATTTTTCCAATCAGTCAGTGGCTTCAAGGGTTTATTTCGGTTTGGTTTTTTTTAATAGTAGGCAGTTGATGGGAGGAGAGGAGGAAGATTCCCTGTCATGTACTAAGTAGAAAACTACAATTCAGGAGAAGAGCCCACAACTTTCCATTGACTTAAAGTTTATCAGCTGTTAAGGGAATTGTTGGGATTTGCCCAGAGTTCTGTCAGTTGGACGGTTTTGTCAAATGCCTTACATAATATTTGGAAGGCATTGTGACACAATTAGAAACTAGCTGGCTAAAGCTCGGAGACTTCTTATAGTATGGTCCCCCCCCCCCGATTCTATTGTGTGGAGTCTAACAAGATAGCCTTGCAAAACTGTGGTTACGCTTTTCTCAAGCAAATGATTTTTTTTCTACGTTATTCCACAAAAGCTTCATAGTACAAGTTTATTGGAACATCTGAGCTACTTTTGTTTTTGATGCCTCTGCAGCAGAATGCATATCTTTAATGTGCATCTGTCTCCCACTTTAGAGTTTAATGGAATATTTAAAATGCTGGAGTTATAGTTCCTTCATCTGCAAGAAGGGAACACATGGAGCTCTTGACTTGACTAAACAGTGCTCTGTGAATGGAAGGGCAGCTTGAGGTGCTGATACTTGTGGACTATTGCTGGACTGGTCTTCAGGCACCAGAGAACAATGTGCACAGGATAACTTACTTACTTGGCATCCACATGCCTTAGACCCCAAGACATCTTCAGAACAAAATTTTTCTATATAGGGTCTTCTTTAGTGATATTAGTACCTGACATATATTTAATCTTTTTTTTTTTTATTCTGAGCATGTCTTCCTATCCCCTGAGTTGTACTGTTTTTACCAAGGGGAATTTGAACCACAAGGTGCTTAAGGCTAGGGACAGACATTCAGAAAACCTGAACTTGAATTGATTCAATCATTGCAGGTTAGTCTAAGCTGGCTAGGTTAAATCAGTTTTGTAACCAGACAGACTTCCCAGAAATGCGGGCACGTGCCTGCAATGGCTGAGGCTAGATGTCGGGGGGCACTAGAACAGCCCTCCCTTCCTTTGCACAGTACTGAGTTCAGGGGGGTGTGGCCAGCCCCAAAGGGAATTGATAATAGTGTTTATCACTCCTAAGTCAGTGTTTATCGCCCTGTTAAGCAACAACAGAGACACATTATCAGCTACCTGTTGATTCTGCTTGTTGGTTTAGCAGGGACCATAGCCAGCATGTGGTCTGCTAGCTAATAGATGGACACCTCTTTGCAAGGCAGAGGGGAGGGGAGAATTCCTACTCAGCAGGGATTGCTGAGGGGGAGTGGGAGGAGCAGCTCTAAGTCCCTGCTGGAGCTGAAGCCAGGGAGCAGAGGGAAGGCGTCATCCCTGCTGTGGAGCAGACAGCCCTACCCAGCCCAGAGAGCCAGGATGTTGGGGAGTCTGATTAATCTTAAACCAGTAAGGAGTCTGGAACAGACAGTGCATAAACTGGTTTGAACTAAATCAGTTTAGCCTGATACTACTTTTAACTAGGTTTATCTCAAACCAGTTTCAAAATTTTCAAACTGTTTTTTGTGCACTGAACATTTGTTCTGTTGCAGGTTTAAACCAGTTTCTGATCACTTAAACTGGTTTATGTGTAAGGTCTGCCCCTAACCTCAGTGAATAACCCAAGCAGTCTGCTGAGTTTGGACATATAACTCAAATTTTGAGAGTTCTAGATGCACCTAAGCTGTTAAACTATCCTTCCTCTCTTTCTACATTAGTTTTAGGGAAAAATCAACATACAAATGTGACAGAATGTCTTATTGTGGGTCCTAGATAGGATCCCATCCTCTTATATTCAGATTCAGCCAAGATCTCTGTACTCAAGGCTTATATTATCTCTTAACTATTGCCATAACTTGATTTTCTGTGATATTACCATTAAGACCTTCAGGCCATTACAGATACATTATCTATGAAGAAATGATGACCTTTCTGTGAATCATTAGTTTTATATACAGATTGGGGCTTTTTCAGTCAAAGATCAATCAGTAGCAAAAGGTCACCAAGACAAGATTACACAACATGCTGCACCTGATACCATGCCTTAGACAAATTCTAAATTTTATGAACAGCAAGTGATTTCTGCTCTTTTTTAAAGTTAGTATCATGTGCTTAGAAGATATGTCATAAAAAAATATGTTAACAAGGCAGTAAGAATTTTATTTTGCTATACAATTTGCAAAATCAGTCACGGTTTTTCATCTATCATTTTCATTGTAAAAACAACAAGGCTTAATCATCCAAAATATGCATAAGGAAATCTACATAAACTTAAATATAATTGGTACAGTTGGCTTCTTTTTGTAGAAAGCCTTCTATGCAATGTGGACAAATATTCTCCGTTTAAGTGGAATACCTTGCTTTGACGTACACTTTCTTTATGCATTTTATGTAGATTTTCCACCCTTTTATCTGCGAATCTTTAGATTTGTAGATAATGAGCACTCTATCAGAAAGAGAATTTTAATTGTAGCATGATGATTTCTTTTCTCAGATGATAGCATGGCTAGGAGTACTAATCAAGAAGAATCCATGCATTTTTGAGAGATGACGAGGTAATATTCAGGCTGAATAACTGGGGGGACTGAAAACCTAGTAACTTTACCCCTTGTGTCAAGTGGCCAGTTGATCACTTCCAAAGCTGTAATTACTAGAGATATGATCATTAACATCAATGAACTACATATTTATAATTGTTCTGCTTATATTGTGAGAGTCTGAACACCGAAAATCTAAATGGATACTTTCATTTATTATTAATTGTGCTACATGGGCAGTGTCAGTCAGATGTATCACAATTTCACTTTCACTCTTGTTTCCAATCACACCTGGTCTTAAGCCTCCTTAGTGGACATTAATTAATGTGTAACCAACAATAAGAGACTGGTGATAAATTAGGCTATTGTGGTCATATGTCTTGTGGTAGTCAATGAGATACAGACCATATCTCCCTTTTTTTAAATTCATTGTGTTCAGAGGGGAAAAAAAAGATATATTATGTTTTTTTTGGAAGTGAACTGGTGTTCTAGACCATACATCTACCCTTTGGCATTCTTGGCTGCTTGGACGGAAAGGTCAGAGTTTGAATCAGCATGTATACTGACCTAGCCTTTCACCCTTAACAGTGGTCTTTCCATGTCAGGTTGAGTTGTTTCATTATAAAATTGTGAGCATAATTGTAGTGTAGCTGTTTGTTTGTTCATGGCTGAAAGTAATTCTGATATCAGTTTTCACAAAATGGTGTGCACACAATTGTGCAGCTCATGTTTGTGCACAGAAGGTGTTTTCATCAAGCAGCTGGTTATTCATGCATACAGTTACAGTGTCTGCACAGGCAAAGCATGCTTATAAAAATTGATATAGGATGGGATGGCTCACTTTCTGAAAAATTAGGCCTTTTCCTGGGCACTCAGTCAGACATCGTTCAGAAACACTAAATTCACACTTAAAAATAAAAAATGATTTATTTTTTGAGCTTTGTTTTACTTCATTTTGAGCTTATGAGCCCTCAACTGTGTCAGTGTGAAACCCATTTTGGGCACATATGCTTCCTATATGAAAGATGTGTATGAACCTGCATCAGGCACCATGCATCAGGTTTCTGGTTACTTCCTCCCCTATGGTGTGCACATGTATACATGTGCACACCATTGTAAAAGGACTTCAAAATGGCAAACTCAAAGCCTAAATGCTTTAAGGCTTATATATGTTGTAAGGGACTAATATTTCTCTTACCTGAGAGAATCACACATTCTGAGATGAACCGCTTTCTTTCTACACGGTATCACAGCTTGTAGGAAGCAGTCTATATCTATAAACTAAGTCAGTGCAATGACTGATTCATTCAAAATTGAGAGACTAACTGGCATTTGAAAAACAGGAAAGCTAGTTTTTATTCACTGATTGGAAGCAGAAAACAATCTTAGGGTGAGATCCACTAGATTTAAAATTTCGAAGACCAAAGGAAATGGAATTAAAAAGAATCATTCATTTCACTCACTACAGTTAAATGCAAAACATGTTCAGACTTGTGTACCAAACACATGCTTAACTAACCAAAACAATTATGAAATGCTATGGTTTTGCCTTTGTAATTGAATTTCAATTCCCATTTAAATCATAACACTAATCATGTGTGAATTAACTAGTGAAAAATAAATGCATTTTTCACCATTTCTAACATCATCAAAATATAAAAATTAAGTAGTCTAGTAAAAGAGCATAAGCTACAAAATTGTTTAACGTACATGCAAAGTATTCTTCTGATGAGCAAATTGCCAATTTATCAGCACAAACAAATGAAAATTAAATAAATCTTTAAATAAAATGTACACATAACTAATTTTAATCCTATTTTCTATTTAAATCAAGGCTTTCTGCTCGTGATAGATTTCATGAGACAGTTGAAAGCCATATTAGGTACAGTGCAGAACATACCTTTTGGAAACCATATTGCCTTCTGTTGAACCTGGTGCTTGTGATCATTGCCAATCACTGTCCCGTCTCTCCTTCCTCTACCTCCACTTCTTTTCCTTGTCTTCTAGGCATCTCTTTCCCTAGACTCTCACATGGGATTCTGTTCCAAACAGAAGTGTCCCTTTGCATAGAAACCATAAGGAAGCTTTCTTAGGAGTATAAGAAGTACTCCTAATATTTCCTTATTTTGAATGGGGGGGAAGAGTCCTTCATCTTTTTCTTGACCTGAGGATACTCAGAAAATTCATATTCTGTCTCAAGTTAGAGGTTATAATGTTTGCTGCTTTCACTCTGAGCTAAAGATTTGTTTGCAGCTGTTAACTTACAGGACGTATACATCCATGTCACTATCCATGTAGCCAAAAGAAAATACTTAAAATTTATAGGGAGGCCCATCTGTTATCTGTTTGTTGGGCTCTCCGTAGCACCTGCAAACAGTATTTATGAACTCATTGGTTATAATAGGAGCCTGTGTAAGTAAACAGAACATATCACTGGTTGGTCCGAGGAAGGGGCCAAAACAACACTTGATTGTGTATTCTCCTTGTTACTCAGTTTGGGCACCTACTAAATTATGAGAAATAGTCTCGAATCATTGCAGACAATAGAATTCATAGGAACCATATTGACTCCAAATCTGTAAGAGCCTTTGTGCTAGTTGAGAGGTCTAGGGCCTCTCATTTAATAAGCATGCAAGCAGACAAGATCCTTGGATGCAGCCACTTGGGGCTACTAGAATGAGCATTTGTGTGAATTTGTTACCCCTTCCCCACCCCACATGTATTGCAGAGGCCTTTCCCTGTGATTTAAATTACGCTGGTTGAGAGCTAGTTACTTTTCCTTCCACACATATGGACAGAAGGGTTACAGCCTCATCTGAGGTTTCCTGACAGTTTATTCAGTAGTTGGATGCAGTGCATATAGGATCCCAGGTCCTGATGATGATAGTCCTCATTTTGGATGCATCAGACAGACTGTGGCTCCCACTGAAACCACCTTCTAGGGTGGCACGTCACTTGTTTAGAAACCAGGGAGTTCTGGAAGTGGTCACCTATACATCAGGTGGCCCTACTACTTCTGTACAACCTAGCATAATTTTAAACAGAGATGTGGCAGTCTTGTCACAGTGAATACCTTCCTAGGCTCAATATTTTTGCCCATAAGGGACCCTCTACCAGGGTGTACATTTAAAGTTAAAAGTCTACCTGTGTGGATTTTCTGTATGGTTATCATGGCTCTGCAGAAGAGACCCTTTACCAAAGCATCATTACAAAACTCCTGAACAAGGTGGAACTGGCCTTAAGATCCACTGGGCAGTGATATTGTCACATTCCAGCCTGGTATTGGTATAGCCATATCCAGTCCCATCTAACAGTGCAAGTCAGGAGGACAAGTGACATCTTCAGCCAGCTTACCTGCTTTTGTCTTGACATCTCACAATGGCCACATGGCCACAACAGCTATTAACCATTTGACATAGCAACCAGGGCAAATGGTAAGTACTGAAGTACTGAAGTTTCTGCTAATTGATGCAGCCAGAACACCTCCCTTCAACTGTCCAAGATGGATATTGCTTACCCTTCTGTTCCGTAAGTTATCAGTGCTCACCCCAAGCCTTCCTTTCTTATCTGTTTTTCAGGCTTCAGCATCATTGGTTTTTTATTTGCATATGTACTGAGGGTGGCACGTGGCTGCGCCACTCTTTATGCTTTAGCACAGGGCACATGTGGGAACACGGTGGTTATGGGTATTAAAAAAAAATCTAGCCTTTGCACATATTAGGAAATGAGTGTTTATGGTAGAAGCTAAATACAAAACCTTAAACCACTGTTACCATTGGGCAAATAATTTGTTCTTTTTCTTTTTTTAAATAGATTGGCTTCATTTTAACATAGTGTTCATATTTCTGTATTTAAATTTTAATTGTTATTTCCATTGGTAATCCATGTTTTCTGATTTGTACAAATCAATAAATTTAGAATGCTGTAATTGCTGAAAATAATACAAGCTGAATTTTTTTTCCCTAGCAAATTGTTGTTTGACGAGAAAATTTGTGTGCAATTACTACTGTGTTTTTATACTGATTGAGAGCTTTTATAATGAATCCTGGATTTTTTTTTAAATTTCAAATGAAATGAAGTTATGTTCTAGGTATTTTATAAACTAGAAGGATTATTCCACGTTCAGTTAAGGGAAGCTAGGAGTCAGGACTTCTGGGCTAAGCGTGCCTGTCTGTTCCATTTATTCGTTGTGTGACCATGAGCTGAATTTATTTTTTGCTTTAGATGATACATGTGGCTCTAGTATTTGAGTGTTACATGTGTAATTTAAGATTTTATAAAACATTGTGGAATCCCTAGTTTAAAGGTACCACATAAGTAAAATATTTAGTGTACTTGCACAAAAGCCAAGTTAAAGGAACTTAAAAATGTAATCTATTTGTTTGTGATCATGTACCATAAATGCATACAGTACAATATGACTAATGTTCAATAAATAAGTAGTATTTTTATATCTTGTTTAACATAATTGGTCAGCATGTGAAGCATGCCCCTTTACAGCACTCTGCAACCATTGGTCTGAATAAAGAATTATTAATTTTCTCATGGGCTATTTTTTTTATTATTATAGTCATAACTGTATTTATGGGGTTCTTCCTAAAACTTTATAAATTAATTTTCATAAGACTTCAGCAAAGGGAAATAAAGTAGTGGTGTTAACCTCACTGGTAAATTAAAAATGGGATGAGCATTTTTCTTAGGTTCTTCTTTGTCATGTCTCCAGTCCATCCTTTCTGGATGGTCTGCTCCCAGTATTCTGCACAGGCCTCTGCTTCTGGTGTTGGTGTTGCCAAACCTTGTGGGGTGCATTATGGTACTACAGGGCACCTCAGGAGACAATCCATAGTTTGCTTCTCCTTCAAAAAACATTGGCCAGTTGCATAGAGGCCCTGTGATTTCATGAGGAAGTTGCATCTGCCGAGACCCACTCTGTCTGTTCAGGCTCCACCACGTATACCATTTGCAATTGGAGCTGAATGCTAACTCCTCACTGGGTGTAATTCCTCGCTGGCTCCATTCAGTAGCTTTGTTGTCTGGTTTCTCCCATTGTTTTTGCTAGAAGGTGGTTTCTTAGGTTGATGCATCACAAGGCCAAAGAGGACTGTTATCATCACTTAGTCTATTCTGTTCTCTGGCATAACACATGATTATAGGGCTTCTCTCTTCCTGTTTCAAGTTCAGTAACTATGGTAAAACTATGGAATATCTCTTAGAAATATAACCAATCTTAATTTTAATTTGTCCAGTAATGGAGACTCCATCACAATCCTTAGAAGGTTGTTCCAGTGGATAATTATACTTAATGTTAAAAATTGGCATCTTATTTCTGGTCAGGATTTGAGTAACTTCAACTTCCAGGCAATTAATCTTCTTGTATATTCGGATGCTTACCAGATCTCCTTCACCATGTAGGTACTTCTACATTATGATCAAATATAACCATAACCTTCTCTTTGATAAACTAAATAGATTGCACTCCTTGAGTCTTCCCCTCTAAGAATTTTTTTCAAATCCCTTAATCGTTCTTTAGGCATATTCTTCCTGATTTTTAAAAATCCTTGAATTGTGGATGCCAAGAACTGAGCACAATATTCCAGTTTTGCTCTTAAATACTGGGGTAATATACCTTCTCTACTCAAGATTTCTCCATTTATAAATCTAAGGGTTTAGAAATGTAAGACATTAGCCCTTTAGCCATAGCAGTGCACTGGGAGCAAATGTTCCATTTAACGTTTCCCAGCATTTAATCCCCCTTCCCATGCATGATCTGTGTTATTTGCTCCTAAATTATTACTTTATAATTGGTAAAATTAAAGCTAATGTTGTTTGCTCTGTTTCCTGACAAAACCATGTTGCTCTTTATCAGTGACTTTTCCTTTTTAATTTTTACTATTGCCCCAGTCTTATTTGCCAACTGCAAATTGAACTGTAATTATGTAGTTTTCTTTTATCCAGTCAATAAAAATGCTAGGTCAAGAACTGATCCCTAAAGGTCCCAAGAATGCCCCAGGGGTATAGGTTGTTGATTCTTTGCTTACAGGGAAATTTTTGTCAGGTATCCATTTAACATGTTCTTTGTTGAGTTTTAATCTTTCTAGGTTCTTAATAAAAATTCTATGCAATAGAAAAGTCCAAATCAAATGCCTTAGAAAAGCCCAAATATTAATTTCCTTATTAAAATCTTCAGTGGCCAAACATAGAATCATAGAAAACTAGGGTGGAAGGGACCCCAGGAGGTCACCTAGTCTGCATCCCTGCTTAAAGCAGGACCCAGCTCCAACTATATCATCCTACCCAAGGCTTTATCTAGTCAGGTCTTAAAAACCTCCAAAGCTGGAGATTCCACAACAACTCTAGGTAACCCGTTCCAGTGCTTTAATATCCTAATAGTGAGAGACTTTTTTTCCTACTATCTAATCTAAACTTCCCTTCCTGCGACTTGAGACCATTGCTCCTTGTTCTGTCATCTGTCACTACTCAGAACAGTCCAGCTCCATCCTCTTTGTAACCACTGTTCAGGTAGTTGAAGGTTGTTATTAAATTGCCTCTGTCTTTTCTTCTCCAAACTAAAATAGATCTAGTTCCCTCAGCCTCTCCTCAGAAGTCATGTGTCCCAGGTGCCTCACCATTTTCATTGCCCTCTGCTGGACTCTCTCCAATGTCTCCACATCCTTTCTATAGCGGGGAGGGGCAAAACTCCAAATGTGGCCTTGCCAGTGCTAAATAGAGGGGAACATTGAAAAACCACCTTTTTTTTTTTTTTTAAGATCCATATTCTGTGGGCCTTTAACTTTATTATTCTCCTTTATCTCTTTGCTGAATCCTGTATTAGCTCTTCTGCTGGTCTGCCTGGGATCAGTGACTAGCTGAAAGATGCCTAATTAAACTCATCATAAGGAAAGACCCCCTATATAAAATTTCTCCAGATTAGTACATTTATAAGCAACAGAAATAAGGTTAAGTAACTGTGATAGTAAGCAGCTCTTAACTCCATCTGTAATATGCTAAATTAAAATTGTAGTGTTTCAACTAAAAGGATCATAGGAATGTAGGGCTGGAATAGGCCTTATGAGATGTTCTAATCCAGTCCCTTGCTGAAGGCAGGATTGTCTGATTGATTAAATCATGACAGGATGAGGACACCCAAACACTTGGAGCATTTCAAAAGGGCAGCTAGAAGGTACATTCTTATTGTTCTGTGAACAAGCAGAGATGCAGCAAACCTCTCAAATGCAGCAAACCTGTCCAGTGGTACCCCTGGATGAAGGAGCATTAAAGAATCATCCCTGATTAAACCAACTCAGTTGATCACAAAGTCGTGTTTCCACAGAACCCCCCTGCCCCATTCATTGAATAATGAAAGAGGTAACCAAGCTGTATTTATTTTCATTTTTGCTAGTGATGCTCTATTTCGTTCACACTACACTGACCAGTTTGCACACTGGTATTTCTATGCTGCAATTTGCAGTGTAGTGTAGAAATTATGAACAAGCTTTAAATAAACGAACTCTGGTATCAGCAGCCATCTAGCCATGGCAGCTCAGAGCTGACTACAGCTCTGCAAGCCAACCTCTGTCTTGGCCATGGTTAAACTATTTCTGACATCCAAACTAGCTTGGGCATCTCTATGCCAAACAACAATGAGAAATAGAGACTTGCTCCATTCAGGGTATGCCTTCCTACCCTGTACAACTTCATTCACAGTATGAGGTTCATTCTTTGTGACAAGAACCCAAGTCTGCTGTGTGCACTCATGTAAATCTTAAACACTTTTAAGAGCAAATAGAATTTGATACTAAATAAAGCATGGTTCCATGTGACCTGTCTTCTTATTCATGCCCTACCTGTTTCATTCACTAGTCAAGACCTGAGTTCTGAGAAAATAATTGGTATATAATTATAACTCATCTGTATCATAATAAGTATTCACAAAGAGTAAAGGTAAGGTGGTACAAGCAGTTTTCAGTATTTCCTGACTTTGGAGTTCTTGATTTGTATGTTTTTGTGATGCAAGTGGGTGAAACGTTCTGAATCAGCTTTTTAAAGAAGAAATACAAAGCAAGTCGCATTAGATTGAACTGTATTTTTGGTCCTAGAAGAAATGTGTTGCTAATTGAAACAGTTCTGATCCTGAGAACTTTCAGAGTAAATCGGCCACCTGAACTCTCATGAATAACCCTTTGTAGCTTCGCAGAAGGAGAAGAAGTCCCTCCTTGGAAAGCAACTACAGGTGGAAGCAGCAGTAGAAAAGACCCAGATGAGTAGAATGCTGTTTTTTGTGGGAGGACTACACTTACAGATGCAGAGTTTTTGAGGACCTGATTATTTTTCTATCCGTGAGCAGAGTACTTTGTTTTTTATTTGCAGTAAAGTACACAGTAAGCATTGGGTTGGATTTTTTTAGATAAGCAGAGATCAGTTGCTGTTTCTTCATGTTGTGTCAAGCATCTTGAAAGACAAGGCCTGATCATAAGGTCAAATAATCTGGAATATATAGTCATGACAGTTTGAGCTGAGAACAAAAAAGCTTCTTTGTTTTATAAATATTGCTTTCAACTTCAGTTATTTTACAAGACTATGTATTTATTTACTTCTCATCAGAGGTTTTCAATAGGAGGTGATATGAGAAATCTAAAGTTAACAGTTTTTAAAAGATCGTCTTTTGCTTCTTTCTTTCTTACAAAATTTAAAAGTTCTGTCAGCCCTTTTTTTAGATATATGCAGGTATTCCTAAGAGATTATATATTTTAATAACAATAGCTTCTTTTAATAAAGGATCATTAGAGAGTGCACACATTTTTTACGTTAAGGCTGGAGCTTCCTAGAATACAATGACTTGATATGCACAGTGTTTCCTTGTGGAAGGAATATTTGATGTGTAAAGTAGGTTAAAGAGTCAGGTTTCAGATTCCTGATTCCTTTTCTCTTTCACAGTATCTTGTATATTAACTTCCTCCCGCATTCGGGTCAGGTCCCTGGTGTTCACTGTCATTTTATCTTCTCTAAAGGAATTAGCTGCTCTTTTCTTCTTTACCTCCTGATTCTGCTGGTTTTTCCTTAGCCCTTTCTCCTTTGCTAACTAGTCTCTTCCCCCATCCTCCCACATACTCATGGTCAAATACTTCAACACTTTATCCTTCTCATCTACAAGCCTGCTTTTAAGATTCTTTGGCTCAGTATATATCTGTTCAATTGGAGTTATCAATCCAGCTTTCCATCTTCTTTCCTTCACCATGAATTTAAATCCCTGTCTGTGTTAACATGACTGTCTCCTGTAACAGCTTGGATACTTATTTCCTGTCTTTCATAAGATGTATCAGGTGACAATTCATACATATCTAACTTCTAGCTGGTGCCCACAAAGGGATTATGTACATCCTGTAACTTTGAGCACCAGAAGTTGGGGGGCGTGTCTGGCTGCAGAATCCAGGGCCCTTTGGCCCAAATGGGCATAGGTTTCGGCAAAGATCTTGGCTTGCTAGTCCATCTCCCACCCCTAACTAAATTCCCCAGACTCACTTGTGTTGCTGCTTGAATGGTCACTGCAGCAGCCCTCAAGGAGCTGCATGGTCTGGTCTGGTCTGAGGCCCCAGATAAGTTGGATACCCTGATATACAGCCATCAGCTCAAACATAAATGGCTTAAATGCAGTTCCACCTCAAATTTCACCCTTCCCCTTTACCACCTTTTCTTGACTTTTCATAGTTTCATAGTACTTTGGATCAGAAGGGACCTAAACACAGATCATTAGGTCCAACCCCCTACCCTGGGCAGGAATGGGTGCTGTGGTCATATCACCCAGATAAAGCATCCTCTTGAAGACCCCCAAGGTAGGAGAGACTACCACCACACTTGGGAGCCCATTTCAGAGCATGGCAGCCCTAACAATAAAGTACTGTCTCCTGATGTCCAGCCTGAACCTTCTCTCTAACAATTCGTAGCCATTATTCCTAGTAACCCCAGGTGGTACCTGGGGGAACAGAGCCTCCCCCAGTTCTCATTGGTCCCCCCAGTGAGTTTGTAAATAGCCACCAGATCCCCACTCAGCCTTCTCTTGTGGAGGCTGAATAAGTTCAGGCCCTCTAGCCTCACCTTGTACAGCCTGCCCTGCTGCCCCTTGACCATGCGAGTGGCCCTCCTTTGGACCTTCTCAATGCTAGCCACATCCTTCTTGAAATGCAGCGCCCAGAACTGGAAACAGTACTCCAACTGTGGCCTGACCAATGCTGCATAGAGGGGATGGATCACATTCCTGGACCTGCTTGTGATGCATTTGTAGATTCGTGACAAGTTGCAGTTAGCCTTACTGACTGATCCTCGCATTGGCAGCCCATGTTCATCCTGGAGTCAGTAATGACTCCAAGATCTGCCATCATGTTGACAAGAAGAGTGTTCTCCAGCCTGTAAGTGTATTGCTGGTTTCTTCACCCTAGATACAGTACCCTGCACTTGTCTGCATTGAATTCCATCCTATTCTCCCCCTCCCTCCTCTGTAACCTGTCTAGATCTAGCTGGATTCTGTCCCTCCCCTTCAGCGTGCCCACCTCGCCCCACAACTTGGTGTCATCAGCGAATTTGAACAGCGTGCATTCCACACCCCCATCTAGATTGTTGATAAAAATGTTGAACACTACAGGCCCCAAGTTCCCCTGGGAGACTCCACTGCCCACATCCCTTTAAGCCAAAAACGACCCATCCACCACCACTCTTTGGGTGTGACCATCTAGCTAGTTTGCCACCCATCTGACTGTGTAGGCATCAGTGCCACAGTTGCCAAGTTTTTTTAAGAGAATGTGGTGGGAAACCATGTCAAAGGCCTTCTTAAAGTCCAGGAAGACAACATCCACCCCAACACCCTCATCCAGGGACTTTGTGACCTGATCATAAAAAGAAACCAGGTTAGTTAGGCAGGACCTGCCCTCAGTGAACCTATGTTAGTTGCCCCTGAGCGTTATCTTTCCTGCTGGGCCCTTGCAGATGTGCTCCCTGATAATTTTCTCAAAGGTCTTCCCAAGGACCGAGGTAAGACTGATTGGCCTATAATTGTTGAGGTCCTCCTTTCTCCCCTTTTTGTAAATGGGGTCCACATTGACCCTTTTCCAGTCCCCTGGTATCTGGCCAGTGCCCCACGAGTGTTCATAAAGCCGTGCCAGGGGCTCCAGTATGACCCCCGCCAATTGCCACTGCACCCTCAGTTGAAGAGTATCTGGACCTATTGATTTAAACAGGTTCAGCCCCTTCAAAAGTTCCCTAACTAGGTTGTCCATGACCCTAGGCATGGTAGTGCCTCCCCTGGGTCCATCTGGTGTTCTGATGAGGGAAATGTCCTAGTCCCTGTTCAGGAATATGGAGGCAAATAATTTATTAAAGAGGTCAGCTCTTTCATTTGCTGCAATCACCAGATTGCCAAGCCTATCCTGTAGGGGCCCCATGTTACCCAATGCCTTCTTACTTTTATGTATTTGCAAAAGGACTTTTTATTATTCTTAATTCTGGTCGCTAGCCCTAGCTTCATTTCAGCCTTGCAGTCCTGAGCAATGGAGGTGTAATCCTCCTTGGTGATAGCCCCTTGCTTCCACTGTTTATACGCCTCCTTTTTTGCCCTCAGGCATCCTTGGATGCCTTTGCTGAGCCATGGGGGCTTCTTAGCACTCCTAACCCCCTTGGTGCAATACTCCCCTTGAGCTCAGAGTATTGTCTCCTTAAGGAACAGCCACCCATCTTGGACTCTCATCTCATTGAAGCTCTGAGACCCCAATGTCTCTCCTACTAACCTTCTTAGCTTACAGAAGCCAGCCCTTCTGAAGTCAAGGACCTCTGCCTTGCTGCTTGCTTCACCACCCTCCGCTGGATAATAAGTTCCAGCAGGCGATGATCACTGTCACCCAGGTGGTGGAGTACCTGCAGACCCCCTCACCAAGTCATCACCTGTGGCAAGGACTAAGTCCAGCAAGACATTTCCCCTGGTGGGACTATGCACCTCCTGGGTTAGATGGAAGTCCTATATCCCAGCTAGGAACCTATGTGAGCAGTCAGACCTGGCTGACTACTCCTCCCAACAAATGTCTGGGCAGTTTAGATCACCCATGATAACTACCTCCCTTGACTTTACAGCCTCCGTGAGCTGACCTGAGAATTCCAGGTGAGGCCTGGTGAGGCAGTCTGTAGCAGATGCCCACTATCAAGTCCCTTTCCCCACACCCGCCTTGCATTCTTACTCGGAGCACCTCATTTTGCCCCTCCTCTGACCCCATCTTGGTCATTGAGGACGTGTATTGCTCTTTGATGTATAGCGCTACACCTCACCCCTTTTCCCTGGTCTGTATCACCTGTACAGCCTGTATCCCTGGATGTCCACTGCCCAGTCATGGGTAGAATCCCACCAGGTTTCCATGAGCTCCACTAGGTCTGGGTTTTTACTAGCTAGCAGGAGAGCGAGTTCCTTGTGCTTATTCCCCATGCTTCGAGCATTTGTGTAGAGACATTTGAGGTCTCCTGTAGGTGCTGCCCCCCTGTTCCTAAGTCTGCCCTGGCCCCTGTCACTTACCTGGGTACTACCTGTGTGCATCACTTGGCTTGACAGCAAAGTGTCCTTGTGTTCCTCTGCATCCCTGTCCCCCAGCAAACCTATTTGCTTGCCATATGAGATCAGCCAGCCTGGAAGAAAAAATGCGTTTATCTTTTGGGGAAAGATGAAACCCATCCTGCCGAAGCATGTTCTCTGTGCAGAAATGTGTGTCGTAGTCCAAGAACCCGAGGCCTGCCTGGTAACACCAGCTCCAACGCTGCCGGTTGACCTCACCGATGCATGTCTTGTGGCGCCTGCTCACTGGAAGGATAGAAGAAAAAAACACCTGTACCTCTTTCTCCTTGAGCTTTACCCCTAGAGCCTTGTAGTCACTTATGATGCAGTCCGGATTGCTCCTGGGTGCATCATTCATTCCCACATAGATGAGGACCATGAGGTAATGATCAGAGGGTCGGATGAAGTCCGGGATCATCTCTGTGACGTCCTGAATCCAAGCTTCAGGCAGGCAACAAACCTCAGGTGCCATGGGGTCAGAATGGCAGATGGGCCCCCCTGTTCCTTTCAGAATGGAATCACTGATGACAAGGACACGGTGTCTCTTCCTCCTGGCTGTGCCGTGCTTGGAGTGGCATCAGTTCCCTTGGAGGCATCCTTTCCTACCTCCTCCTCCACAACTGCCAGAGCCTCATGCCTATTCCCCAGCTGTACCTGAGACTTTTGTCTCATGCAGGCTTGATATTTTGTCTCATCCAAACTTGTAGATTCCTTTTTTATACCATCTCTGGCTCACAGCTGCTCTTACATATCTCATCTGGCCTCATCTCATATCTCCATTACTACAGCACCTCTTTTCCTGGCAATAGCAAATAGTCTCTTATTTGCATCCATTTAGTATTCTCCTAACTTGTGAACATGTCACCCTTGTTTTGTAACACCACCAGCTACCCTGTTTCTTTTGCTATCATCAAGGTCTGTAGGAGGCTGCTCATACAGCACTAATGGTTTTAATTTGTATGTGTTATTTCTTAGGTCTTCAAATTGTGACATCAAAACATCCTATTTTATTTACCAGTTCTTCCATGCTCATACCAGTTTATCCATTGAGAGCAAAACATGATCCTTATATTTTGCTGAGCTTAACTTTACATATTTAAATCCGTAGAGATTATGTACAAATGTACAACACAATCGGTTCCTGAAAACTATGTCTTAAGTCAAAACGTTTTAACTCAGAACCAATTTTCTCATAAGAAACAATGTTATAAAAGAGGGATCTGTTCCTGAACCAAGCCCCAATACCCTATTTTCACCTAAAATACCCCAGAATTTTGTACTCGGTCAATTATAGATAATATGGCTACATTAATGTATTTATACTGTAAATAGCAATCATATTAATTTGGAAGGATTTCTTTGAGTTGACTTTGGACTTTTTGAAGGGTTCTTGGCTGGAGTCTTCTCAGGAGTCTTGACTGCAGGTTTTTCTGGAATCTTGTCTGCTTTCTTAAAGAGAGTGTCCAAAGAAGGTTGGACAGATATTCGCCAGGGAGATGGGCGATGCAGCAAACTTGTTCGCTGGCATGATTTCATATCGGATCAGGCGTTGTAAAGTTGAAACTGATGTCAGAAAGTTGAAACAGGGTGTCCATTTATAAAAGGTGCAAGTGCAAAACGTTGTAACTTGAAATGTTGTAAATCGAGGACTGCCTGTATACCTTTTTTAAAGTAAAAGAGAGTCTCATTATAATCAGGCATCCTGGGTTTCTCTGATTTAAAAAAATCCCCAGTTTTTGGTTAAAAAATAGTAACCCAAAATCTACATTTTTCTGTGATTGAAATGAAATGCTACCATGGAAAAATGTGGATGTTGGGTTACTTTTTTAAAACTGAAAATCCCGGATTTTTTTTAAATAAGAGAAAACTGGGATTCCTGGTTATACATTTCTAATAAACTTAAATTGTTTTAAAATCAAAGGAATTGGACCATTTGTGCAGTATTGTTCATGTCCATTTGGCCAGTATTTTTGCATATCCCGTATGCAATTCCCATATCATCTGCTATTCTATTAATAAAAACACTTTTAAGAGGATTATTACATCTTTGTAATCATGAACTCTCATCTTGTTGGAATTAAAATTTAGTGCTAATACTCTAAATTCGTGTAATGTTAATATAGTCATAGTCTGAACCTTGAGAGAGAGCTTCCTCTATCGTCTGTCCTTCAAGACTTGATTTTTTGGTAGATTCAGAATCAGCTATCATTTGAGATCAAGTCCATGAACATTATTCTGTAATAAGATGGCAACAATCCTACACCCTAAATTTATGTTGAAAATTATTTGATTTCTGTTTTACCAGTCCATTAATTATGTAGAGTTCCCTGAACCTTACTTACCAGAAAGGTAAGTACTTACTTGTTACCAGAAAAAAATGGGTTTTATAGTTCAGCTGTTGTCTAGATAGAATGTCAGATTTTCCATTCTATATTACATCAGTCATCTGTGTTCTCCAATACTTCCCTCTGAAAATGGTCCCTCTGATTGGCCTTTACATCCTTTGTGCATACAGTTTTTCCCTCATACATGCATTTACCCTGTTCCCTCCCACCCTTGTTAGTCCACCAATTCCCATGAACATTACACCAAAGCCTGCCTTCCCTTGTATTCCGTTTAATATATGTGATGCAACATGTACTTTTTGAGAATATTTTTAGATGTAATGGTCACTTTAACTATTTCATAACCAGGCTGAAGCTACAAAGTACTGCCAGGAAAGTGGCACTCTGAAGTGGTTACCATCTTCCCTGGAAGAGCATACATTTGCTTTTGTTGGAAGCAGTCAATTTTAGTAATTGTTGAAGGAGGACATTTGTGATATAATTGAAACTAGTTTCTTTGAGAATAATAGGAGAATACTACCATTTAGAAAAAGACTGTTCATAGAATTATCTTTTGATTTAGCAGGCTGACTTTTCTAAAACTTTCAGTTATGAAAAATAAAGACAAAAAAAAATATTACTAATCTTAGTTCGTTCTTCAAATGTAGCCAGTGCTTGATGTTTCAAACAAGCCTAATGGTCTGAGAAATGGGAAGTCTGAATTATTGGGACAAAATGGTCAGACATGCATTGCTACATTTTAAAAGCATCCCTGTTTAATTATTTACTTGTAAATTCCAGGTCATTCTTTGAGAAAAGAACAAGTACTAGAGTTTTAGTGGGAAGAATACTCTTTATTCTTTATTCATAAAGCATCAACTCAACCACTTTGTAAAATCTCAACTCATCTCTTATGATAGCGTAACTTTCCATAATAATTCACAGTATTCTTTATGCTCACATAAGTAGCCTATCCTGTTTTGAGTCTTGATTTTTTTGGGGGGGTCATACTTCAGTAATATCTTGTGGCAACAAGTTCCAAAATGTAATTTTATAGAAGTATTCCCTACCTCATTGTAGTAGGATGAATAGAAGTTTCTGACCTACCTTCATTTATAGATAATCTGGCCATCCTCATTCCAGCAATTTTGTCACCTTCTTGTTTGACTGTATTTGCAGCATTTTTTGTACTTCCTAAAATAGAAAATTTTGGTCCAAAAACAGTTTCAATGTGCATTCCTGTCTATACACAGTAGACATTTTATAACCAGAGGTGGTCAGAGGAGGTTAGAACTTGACAGCTTGGAACAAACCTATTTTTACTATCAAAGTATGAAGTATTCAAGGTATAGTTTTACATTACTGTTTATTCCAGTGAATCCCTTCTAGGCAGTATTTGGACAAACAGACTTCTGCAGTGCTACGCTGTGCCCTCTTTCCTAAGATAGAAATTGTAATGTGTAAAATGACATGATGGAAAATGGTGTACATCCTATATAATCTTGTAGCAGTAGATTGAGACCAGTGGCACTTCCCCGAAAAAATAAATTACCCGAAATTTGCAGCACATTCATATTCAATTTCATCACAGCAGATGCTCATTAGTATGTTGTTATTAATTGGTATTCACTTTAGGTTTTGTTTAAAATGAAGATAATAATTAGGTTTTAATTACTGCATCTTTCTGGGGGAGGGGAGAGAAATGCCTCTCAAAACACTGAAGTATTTCCTGCTATATTTATTCAGTTGTATGTAGTTCTGTAAATTGTGAAAATTTCACTTTAAAATGTGATTCTTCGACAAAAAAGTGTTAAGAACTTCTTCTAAATTGTTGGCTTTATGGATGTACTGAATCAGATGATAATGTGAGCTACCATTCTTGCTAATCAAATTACCAAAAAGACTTCTTACAAAAGTAACTCGCTCAGGCGGCTGATTAATGAAGTGCTGCCACTGTTTCATATTAAAACTAATTGAAGTAATACAAATAAGTTATTTCTGTAGTCCGTGTAAATTATCTCCTTTGCAAAGCAGTGTGAGGGAGTTGGCAAACTTTTCTTTCCTGTTGTCTTTATGGGTCATAAAATTGATAGGAGTCAGAGTAGGAGTGAGCATAAAATGGAAAGGAAAATGAAAGAAATGAATAAAAAAGGAAAAAGGGCAAGGAAATGTTGGGGAGTGATCTGCAAAAGTTAAGTATAGAGAGAAGGGGAAAAGTGAAGGAAATCAGTGCAGAAAATATTTGAAAAGAAGTCATTAGCAAGGTGGGGCTTTAGACAGTTTCTAGGTGTTAGAGCAGACTTTGGATTGTCAAAGAGCAAGACAATGAAATCCACCTGAGGAATATGTAAATATTCCAGAACCATATTATCTACTAAAGTGCATTTTAATTTTGAAGTGGAATCTACTTTTGAAGTGGAACTGCAAAAAGTACAATTACAAGGCCTTAGACTTCAGCTAAAACTCCAATTGTATCTAGAGTTTCTAAGCATTTAACTATGATGGTTTTACATGCTACGTACATACAAACTTAGGATAAGTCTATTTAATAGCTTAGTGAAAAAAAATCTGAGCTGATTAGAACCAGCAAGTAAGCCCTTATGATTTGTTTTCAGTTGTGAGCTTCATTAAGTTTTCTTGCACTGTTCGATATTCCATCCTCACCCACCACTCTGCCTTCAGATGCTTTATACTTCTATTCTGGTATACCACCAGTGTAATTTATGTCCTCGTGTATACCACCATGCATCTACAGTTGCCTTCCAGGGCTGGCTTCTGGCCTTGAGATCCAGATCAGAAGTGTTTTTATAGGTCCCTCAACAAAGAAATTAAAAATTTTAGACACCTTCCCCTGTGAATACAATCCAGATCAACAACGTAAGATGCATAAATCAGTAAATGAAGAGATGCATCTGAAGGGCAACTCAAAAAGCCTAAGCACCACAACAAGGAATTGCCTACAAATAGCCAATAGGAAATGCTGTGCACAAGGGTATGTCTGAACTGCTGTTGCACCTCAGTGGAACTTGAGGCTTCATGTGAAGTGCCTCCATCATCTCAGGATCCAGAGTTCCTAGAAGGAAAATTACTATTTCTCCATGATAGCAGTATTCAGTTCAGTGCAGAGTACAGCATCGAAG
>JAGPOW010003316.1:57730427-57775427 GCA_030014935.1 Caiman crocodilus | reverse complement strand
CCAGACTGTCAGTAAGGTGTTTGTAAAAATGGATAAATATTACATGATTTATAAAATAGAAAACCATTAAAAGAATGATTTGCCCGTGTCTATACCTAGATTGGCATAGACCTAGATCATAATACAGAATTTAGTAGGAAACCACTTAACAGGAGCATTTTTTTCCTATGGCTTTATGTAGAAGTCATCTACAAGACACTTAACTTTTATGTGGTAGCTTTTCTTGAAATAATAGTTTTTATTTATTTTCTTTTACATTACAGTATTCTGACAAGGCCCTGTACAACCAGCTGTGCTTTTACCGGTACATTTTTGATGTGGAGTATGCAATGGATAAAGTTATTACTGAGGAAGAGAAAGGTATGTTAAAATACTGTAAATAATTCTTAATTTTTTTAAGTGGATATCAGAAAAACTAATGTTCAGTTTGTGCTCTTCAGCCATATATCACTCTGCAGTATCATGAGCAGGAAATAGGTTATATGACATTAGGACTGCTCCAGCTGCAGAAGAGGTTGCACAGAAATTGTGTGAATCTCCTGATCATTTAACAGTGCTGTTGGGAAAAGACTGTTTTCATTTCTTCCCCAGTGCTGCAGTATTATGAATGATACTTACATGGGGCTTGGAGTGGCAACATCAGCTTGACCAACTAAAACTGATTGTTAAGGAACTCCAGTGTCTTATAGGAAATCCACAGTTTAGTATAACCCATCTTAATTCCCTTTATTACAAAAATCATGTTCAACTATTAATATTTAGAAAAGTTTTCAAGAAGAGAGAAACTGTCTGCACAAAGAAAACTCTGTAAGTGTAAATGCCCTGTTGAATACACAACGCATATCCGGAAAATAGATGATTTTGTTGTCTTCTTTTAGGTACTGAAATCTTGGTTAACTCTAATGTAATATACAGTTTTCATGCAGGAAGGTGATTGTTTCTAAGTTTGCAAGCAAGAGTGTTCCTGATGATGGATTGAAACAAAAAAAATCCCAATATAAAAGCCGAAGCTGGATAGTTTTAACCTCTTAACTTGAAATACTCAGTAGACATGGAGCCTGAGCACCTTTTTGGCATATTGACACCATATTCTTCAAACGATCATGGTGATGCTTTTCTTAAGTACCTTTAAAAAAGAAGAGACCCTAAAAGTACCATAAAAAAAGATAATATATTCCTGAAGTTTGAACTTCATTATCAAATACTAAATAACAGATGTGCAAGTCAGAGAAAATCTTGATTCTGCCTAAATACAAACAAAAATACTTTAATCATTTGAATGTAATATATTTTGTCGTCTTGTCTGCTTATAGACATGTAAAAAAAACCAAAAAAAAAAAACCAACTGCACATTACTGGAAGAATCAGTGTGATAATTCAGTCCAGCTCTGCAGCATCTGTAGGTTGGGCAATTTATCAGGGCTTTTTGATTCAAACAGCTATTAGATAAAAGCACCAAAAAACCCTCACTAAAGCACCCAATTTATACAGACATTGGGCGAGCTAGGTCCAGCTAATGCAGAGCCTCTTTTGCGAGTTCAGTGTGGGAGTTTGCCGAGTTTAAAGTAAAGCACCATTTTTTTAACATCTGTAAGTAGTCCTTAGGTCTGGATTGTTGCAGATTTCCTAAAATAATGTTTATTCCATTTATTCTTAGCTGAAGAAGAAGGTTTTTGTGCATATGCCCTGTGATTGGCATAGATATGACTGGAAGAGACTTCTTGGATCGTTGAGTTCAGTCCTGTTATTTCAGTGATCCATATCATACAATTCTTTTATTAGAATTATCAAACTTCATCTTAAACCTGTTAGGTTTCTTATCCCTCACTAATGTCAAAAGGCTGTTCCAGAGCCATCCCTCTTTTGGTGGCAGGAAACTTTCTAAATTCTAGCCTAAATGTATTTCTGGTCAGTTTACTTATCTCTTTTTTTTGACAACGTTGTCCTTTAGCTTAAATAGCTCCTCTCGATCACTGGTATTTATCCTGCCACCAATTTATTTATAGACAGCAATCATCCCCTTTCAGCATTCAATTTTACTAGTCTAAAAATGCCAAGATTTGCCTTTTGCAAGAGAGTCTCTCTATTCGGATCATTCTAGTAACCCTTCCCTTCCCCTCTTCCAGTTTGATTTCATTTTTGATGAGCAGGGGTGACTAGAATAGTACTCAGTATTCTGAATGACATCTTGCCAGAACTTTGCACTATGATATTCCCTGGTGTCTGCTGGAAGTACCTTGTCTGAAATATACTAGGATTACAGCCACTTTATTCATAGCTGTGTCACATCAGTGGCCTAGTTATTTGTGGTCAAGTTTTGCTCTTCTTCCATCCCTTCCAGTTGATGAGTTCCCCGTTTATAGACAGAATTGTTTTCATTAATCCTTAAGTACATTATCTTATACTTTCTACAGTTAAATGGCTGTTACTGTTAAATAGACCTCAAGACCATTCGTTTCTTTTGAATAAAATTCTGGTCCTTCTATGTCGTCTTAGCACCTCCGGCATTGTATTAACATTCATTTACACATTCCAATTTTTTGTGACAAGGCTATTAATGCACATAAGGTTATAAGAGGTGCCATACTGAGTCAAACCAGTGTTCCATCTAACCCAGTGTTCTGTATCTAAGAACGGCAGGAGTGATTAGAGGGAGAGCATTGAACCACATTACATTTCAAGTGACCTGGCCCTAATCCCTACCTCCCTGGCATCCACCATCATTGGTTTAGAGGTGCTGGAGGAAACATTTCCAACTAGCTGTTAATTGATGTATCATCCCCAAATTTAACTAGTCCCTTTTTAAATCTGGCTATACTACCTGCCTCTATGATCCCCACCCCCCCCCACCCGTAGTAAGGAGTTCCTTATGTTAACTGTCCACTACATAAAAAAACCAAAAAAACTTTCCCTTGCTAGTTTTAAACCTGTCTCCTAATTTCAGTGTGTGCTCCTTGGCTCCTGTATTCTGGGACCTGGTGCATAATGAGCCCTATTCAGTTTGTCCACTCCCTTTGGATTTGTATAATGGCTTGATAATGTTCTCTGTTTTTGTATTCAGTTCCTTTCTTAATGATGCTCAGCATTTTATTGGCTCTTTTGTTTGCTGCTGCTCATTGAGCTGTTGACCTTGGAGAACTGTCTACAATGCCTTCTTAGTCTCTTTCCTGAGTCATAACAAGTAATTCAGATCCCAACATTTTGTGTATCAACCCCAAGATGCACCTGGACAGGTAATTGCTCCAGACTTATCAGATGTAAGAGGAGTTCCTGGTGAAGTGTTTGATGCTAAAATGTACTAGTGCCAAGTTGATGAGATGGAGCCTAGCCCCACAGGTTTGACATGATGTGCCCTTTTCACCCTAGGGGGAGATGATAGTCTGGGCCTGGCAGTAGGATCCACAAACTGCTTCCTGATTGGTTCTCAATAACATTGTTTATTTTTGCTGGGCATCTGTTAGTCCCAGTGTTGAATACTATTGTATGGTAACAGTTTTGTTGCAAGGATGACTGAGTAGACCTGAGGAGAAAGAGCAAGGTTCAGAGAGAGCTGGAAGAGAAACAGGGTAATCCCAGGAAGGACACAAACAAAGTCCCAGGGAGAACAGTGTGCAGAAAGTAGTCCCAGGAAGGGCAGAGTTCAAGGCAGGACAGAGTGAACTGCAATGGCACAATAAAGCTGTAGTGTTAGAGTGATATTGTAGCCACGATAGTCCAGAAATTATGGAAGTAAAGGTTTTATTTTATCAGGTCAATTCAGTAGTTGGGATAAAGTTAGATGAGCTTTTGAGTTGAGCAGTCTGCCAAACTGTTTGGGATATCAGCACTCAGAATCCTTCCTTCCGCTCCTCCTTGGCTCTGCAAAAAAGAGCAGAGGGTGCTATGGATAGTTGGGGCAGCCAAACTCTCAAACTAGAGAAGCCAAACTCTCAAACCAGAGACTTACCCCTTGTGAAGCTATGCAAGGGCTGCTTTCAGGGGAGCCTTCAGCAGAGGAAGACTGAATGAGACTTCTTGACAGTACATCAGTCCCTAGGCCCATTCTGGAGGAACTCCAAAATACCCGTTCCTCCATTCTGATAGTTCCCCTTTCAGTACAAGCTGTTATTGTCTGCCTCTTAGCCATTTCCTAATCCACTTAATAATTCTTCTATTAACCATTGTTTTCAGGTCAACACGTGGTACTGTTTCAAGTGATGTACTCAAGTCCAGATACAGTAGTTCAACATTGTTTCTCTTGTCTTAGAAAAGATCAGAAAATCAGTTATTTCTTCAAAAATTACCAGAAGCATCTAATATAATCAACTTTTAGTAAACCTGTGCTGCATGTTATTCTTTTCCTGTTTACTTCCCATGTTTTAATTATTCTGTTTCAAAACTTTTTCTCAAGCCTTGCATAGTATGCAGAATGCAGTGATTGCTTGGATTACCCTTTTTCCCTACCCCTAATTCTATATATGTACTACCAATTTGATAGGCTTCTTTCCACTGGCCTTGTAATTTCAAGAGTGAGAACCTTAAAAATTCTGAAAGAGAGAGAGGGCTATTTGTGCCTTATGGTTTGAACCTAATAAGCTTGACTGCATGTTGTTCTTCAGTTCTACAAACATAAATATATATAGCATATGGTAGTTTTTGTTTCTAGGCTCTCATTCCCACTACCCATACAGCCATTCTGTCTGTCCTGGAAACTGAGAAGAAGTATTCATTTAGTTTTCAGCCCATGCCTAAATTATTTTTTAATCTCAAGCTGAATTTCACTGCACAGTAGCTTGAGAGAGATTTTTGTTCTCTCTCTATTTATATTGGCAGAAAACCTTTACTGCTTGGTTTCATTTCCTTATGCCAATTGAATTTGACTTTTGGCAATTCTCCCTATGCATCCAGAATTCTAAGGCCCTTGGCACATGTTTGCATTTCTGGCAGGATTAATGTGTTAATTGTGCCATAAATAGCAAGGTGTCACACATTTATCAAATTTATGGCACCGTAAAATGGCAAACCATCCACAAAGATATTCCTCAACAAATGCACCATTAATTGAACATGTGGTGTGCTCCATCATCCATCAATCAACTGATTGTCAGCACTGGAACCTGGGTAGATCCATGTCTGGAACCTGACTGGGGATGCTCTGGTCCCAATGCTGATAGTAGCTGATTATTGCCATTGGTATTTGGGCTTGCCATGATCCATCACCTTAAAGAGCCTTGCCCTAAAGCCCCTGCTCTTTAAGGTGCCAGATCCTGGTGAGTCTCAGGGCATAAGGCTTCTCCAGGGTCAGGGACACAGCCCTCCCCTGTGTGATCCTCAGTATCTAACAAAGGACACCCTTGTGTCCGAACTGGAACTGCCATGTACCTATAGCTCAGCAGGTTGTGTAGCCTCTCATACAAGTATTTATTCATCCTGTAGCCTCTCATACAAGTATTTTCTTCTTGCTGAGAATGCAGCTTCCAGATGATTTTTGCACCTTTAATTTGAAAGAAATCCCAAGTGCTGCTCCACATTCAAGTGAAGAATGTAAGTTCTTCACTAATGAGTTCCCTTGATTTCTCAATAGTTGCCCTTTGGAGATTGAAAACCTTACCTACAGGATTATTTTTATTTAGCCTTCTATTTTCAACGGAATAAAATCATGACCATTCTATTCAAAATTATTTTTCATAACTAAATGTTCTTTAAGTTCCTTGCATCTAACCGAAGCAAAACCTAAAAGTGTCATTTCAGTTGCTGTTCAGTGAAGAAAACTGTCATCTACCTCCAGGAATAAGCAGATATGCAAGTAAAGGCACAATGGAATAGGGTGTAGGATTGCTATTTGTGCTTTCAGCCCTGCCACACATACATGGCAGGAGGTGTAATAGCAGAATAAAGCATTAAAGCCCACTATGCATTATTTCTGGCAAGCAACAAGCTCCCATTTCTGGGAGCTAATGGGGCTTCCAGCCTTTGAGGCTCACCCATGCACTCCTACAGATAGGAGACCCACCAACCAGTGGCCCCCAGCCTTGAGAGCACATGTTGTGCCCTTGTAGCTGGAGGCCTGGATCAGCTGACCACTCTCAGCTTCTAGGCTACCCCAGAAACTGGGAGCCCCATTAGCTGAAGGGGAGCAGAGCCATGGGGCCTCACCCCTGCTGAGATCCCCAGCCTGGTTACACATTCAATTAAGGGAGCATGACAGACCAGCCACAGAGCTATTATACTTTTTGTGGAATAACTTTGTGGCTTATTCCTTATTTCATCACACCGTTATTTGCCTTAATGTGTAGCTGGGTAGTATGTTAAGGTGTGATTAACTGGTTAATCATGTCTAAGTGTAATATGTGCCAGGGGCTTTAGATTAGAATCTGTTGCTTAAGTAGTGACAGGTCAGCAAAGATCCAGCTTTTAATCCTTCCATGCTGAAAAACTCTGCTTGTAGATGTCTGTGTCTGTTGAAAGTCTATTACCTTTTATTCCTTATCATTAAAAAGAATAAAAGAAAAAGCATTAGGGGAAGATACGTTCCATTAATCAGCAAAAAATGTGTTCAGCGAGGCACAACAATTTCACTGTCAATAATCAATACATCCTCCAGACCATGGACACAGCTATGGGCACCAAAATATCCCCACAATATGCCAACTTTTTATGGGCCACCATATACAAGAAACTCACAGACCAACATACAGATCTACACAGAACCAGCAATCATCCTAAACACACCAAGAAAGCTGTGATATATGGGCAAGCCCTCTGATACTGCCGAATTTGCACTGAGGAGAACACCCGTGATCATCACCATGCAAATCTCAAAAGGGCTTTCACTCAACAAGGATACTCCTCCAGAGAGAGAGATCACACTTTTGAAAGAGCCACCCAGATGCCACGTGAACAATTGCTGCATTACAAAAAGAAAATCCCAACAAGTTGCACACCATTAGTTATGACATACCATCCTTCCCTGGAATCTGTATGGAAAATCCTCAGTTGCAGCTGGGGGCACACAGATAGAGATGGGGCTGATACTGATAGCTGATTTTTAAGGAGGCATATCAGCTGATACCACTCCAATTTTTGATATGCAGCCTGGCAGCTTGAAGAGCAGCATCAGGCTGGTAAGTCTGTTGTGGTGGAAGGGGAGGGGTGTGGCAGGGTGCAGATCAAGGTCCCTGTGGGGGGAGAGGGATTAAGGCTGGGACTGGGCTGCCTGGTGCGTGATGGAACTGGGAGGGGGGGCATGCTGGGAAGGCACATGCCCCCCCATGCCTTCCCATGGTGCTTGCAGCATTGGGAGCTGCCTGCACCCCTGGATGAGCCATGGCTCTGTCCCATGCTGCACCCTGGCTGGGCATCTCCAGCCCCCTACCCACTCCCTCATCGCAAGGGCCTTGATCTGCCCACACATTTCCTTTCCCTTTCCCCTTCCCTTCTACCACAACAGACTTACCAGCTGCACACAGCTCTCCAAGCTGTCAGGCTGTGTTCCTCACCACCTACATGCTGCACTGCGGCTGTGCGTATGCAAAGGACATTTATCAGCCACATGAGACTGATTTCCCATACATTCAATTTTCTTTATATTGGTGCCAATCCAATATCAGACCGATGTATTGGTGCACCTTTAATTGCAACCCATACTAGAAGAAGAACCAATTCTTAAAGAGATCTTTCTAGAACCACCCATCCTTGCCTTTAAACAAGCACCAAACCTCACCAATCTCATCATCAGGAGCAAACTTCCTATGGTCCAAAGCACATGGAATGGATCCAGACCATGCTGGGATAAGACATGTAAAATCTGCCAACTCATCTCTAATGCTTCCACAATAACTATACCCACAACAGAACAATTACCATTCCTGAATCTTACATTTGCACCTCCAGAATTATAATATATCTCATCCAGTGCACCAAATCCCCTGCTGGAAAATATGTAGGAGAAACCAAACAACAATTGCATACCAGAGTGAATACACACCCAAAATCTATCAAAGACGAAAATATCCAATTATCTGTGGGTGTACGCTTCTCATAAGGCAACCACTCTCTCTCCAGTCTCTCAGTTCTAATCTGTCAAGGGAATTTACAAAACACTTTTTATAAATCTGCCGGGTACAAAAAGATGATGGACTAAATATAAACATTGGATTTATGCCACATTATAACCTGCCTGCCATCCGATAACCCCAAGTAACCTCTGTACATTTTACCAGCTATATTCTAACATCAGGCCAGCATTTCCCCCATTTCCCATCTTATCCACCTGTCTCACACCTGTTTCCCTCTGATCCTCACTGCCATGCATTTGCATTTTCATAGACTTGAATTTTGTATATTGGCTTCTATTCTACCCAGGAGAACACAGAATATCAGACTCTCCCTGTGCCTGAGGAAGGGTGTTTGAACCTGAAAGCTTGCAAAGAACAATTTTTCCAACTATTTAGTTAGCCTAATAAAAGATACCATATTTAGCCAAAGAACCTTGTCTGCTTTCAGCAAGGCAAGCTTTCTTATGCACAGGTTTTGGCATACTTCTGGTAAAGAAGGTAGAATTGTATTTTATGGTAGCAGTGATTTAGAAATATATGTACAGTTTAGCAATCTTTTTGCATAGGTTGAGATATAAACGATATAGCATCCTGACTGACCAGACAACTTGTCTATTTGTGTGGGAACTGAATTTTCTAAATGGAAACTAACATCTTCGTGGGCAAATCAGTACGTCAGAACAAACTAGTATGTGTGTCCTGCATCAACTTTCCATAAAATTCTTGCAAATGATATCTATATGTAAAGATGCTGTTGTGTTTTCTCTGTAAAATAAATAAATAAATATAAATGGGGGTTGGGGGAGAACCAGAGGAATGAAGCCCAGTAATGCCACTATGATTCTGGCTCAGACTTATCGGCTTCTATTCCCTCATCTGTCATAACTTTCCAGTGTAATTTTGGACAAGACCCTTAGGCTCTGCTTCTCAGCAGTGTGTGAGAATATGCCAAGAATTACGGATTGCCTAGTTGCCTCTGCTCAGCACGTGCCAAAGCCTGGAAGCCAGACAAAGTAGACGGCTTAGAGGGGCCATGAGTATGAAGCAAGAAGCATGTTCAAAACAGAGCCTATGAGCAGTGCTGGGGCATATGCTTAGGGCTACTCTAAGCCAGCAGGAACTTGGAAGTTTAGGTGGGCAAGAAATGGAATGGAATGTTTTCAGCAATTCTCTTGGGGTTGGCACTGGGGCAATGTCCAGAAGCCCTTAGAACAGTGATTCTCAGCTAGGGTGCTGCCACACCGTGTGGTATCTAGAGATACTTTCAAGGGTGCCACAGGGTGCCACGCAATATTAGCACTGTTAGCTATGCAAACATGATTCACCAGAGCAACCCAGAGATTTCAAACAAGAATCCATAGTGTTAAAACCATTTTGATTTATTGTGGTCTGAGTAATAGAAGAATTGCTCTATTTTTTTTTTCTGTAGTCACAAAACAAGTGAAAACTAAAGGCTGGCATTTTCCAAGGGGTGCCTTGAGTCTAGCATAGATGAGAGCTACAGTCTTAGAGCCAGATTGTGTCCTCTTATTCACAGTGAATAGTAGTTTCATTGACCTCAGTGAGACGACTTGGCTAGGTACAGACATTCAAAAAGCCTGAGGCGGAATCGATCTGAGTTGCACAGTTTTCTGTAAACACCATAGTTTACATCAGTAGCAAAAAGAACACACGTTTGAGATCTTAGACTGGGTTACACCATTTTTAAGCCAGTCTGTGTGTCAAACTTTTGTTCTCTTACAGGTATAGACCAGTTTTGTGCGCCAAACCTCTGTTCTCTTATGGGTCTAGACTGGTCTCTGATTGCTTATACTGGTAAAAGTGTAATGTCTGTACCTGGCCCTTGTGTTGTAGAATACTATTAAGCATAATGGGATCAGTTTTATAACTCTCTCTTAAATGCTTACATGTGCATATTTTCTATGTATTAATATTTGTGATGTGCTTAAGTAAGACATTGATGGAGGTCACGTAGGTCCCTGCATATATTCTCTCATACAAAATAATCTCAGCGATTGAATGCCTTGGCACTGGGATCCAAAAAAATCTGAACCTATTTTCTATTTGTAGCCTGTACTAATACTGGAAAAGAGAGGACGCTTTGAAAGAATTGGTGGTGAAACATTGCTGGATTTTAGGAAAGTCTGTATACCTTCAATAGGCAGTATTTAGAAGTAGAATTTAATTCTCCAGATTATGTTCAGAGACTGTTTATGCACCATTATAAAAGCCATGTAGATTCCCACTTCTGTCTGCTATACAAATACCAAAAGTGCCTAGTTTAGTTTCTGGATGAATAAACTGTAAAATTACATTGAGAAAAATGAAACTGTTTTAGGCTGTATGACCTACACATAAAAACACAAAATTCAGCTCTGAATATTTGTTTGCATCCTATAATTTAAACATTGTTTGTCCCCCAGTGTGTTCATAACTTGATGTGCCAAGTATCCGTATGAAGTGATTTTTTTTATGGATGAGTTACTATGAAGCTTTGAAAGTAGATCATTTATAATGGAGATGTTGGCAGAGCTACTAAGGGGTGGAACTATGGTATAGTAATATTGGCTGGTTGTGACTGTGGAAGGGAGGGAGACAGCATACTTTGACTAAGACCAGAAGTGTGCCTAAGCAAGAGGGTGTTGGGATTCGTACGTAAAATGTGGAATTGATGTCCCAAATAGAACAAGGAAAGAGCCTGTGAGAGTAAGTTAGGAAGGTTGTATGTGAATCAAAATACAGTGGATTGTATGAGCTCTAGCATTAGTACTGGAGTTATTGTCTGTTTCTCATCAGTCTGCAAGCAGACTGTAATAAAGTGCTTATGGCACAGAGTAGAGAAGAAAATCAAGTTAGAAGTGTGGTGTTCTTATGGGAAAAAGGTCATAGAAAGTCAGAGTTTCAGGGTTTTGTTTGTTTGTTTTTAGAAGTGAGAAATGGCTGTGTCCCCAGGGTCTGGAGTTGACCAAGATTAAATGGGTGTTTTGCTGCACTGACATTCTGTGGATATTAACCTGGACTTCCCACCTTTTCTGTAGATAGTTTCAGTTAGCATTGCTTCTCTGGGAATTATCACTACAAAGCCCGCTGTTGCTTTACACAATTTTTTAAGGAGTCTCAGGTGTCCTGTTTTTCAACTTGTACCCTTTGAACAAATTTCTAGGGTCTGATGAACTGATTTTTTCCGTACTGCAATTTCTGTAATTCTGAGGTCACATGTACATGGCAGAAAATGCAATTTGGGGGTCAGGGATCAGATCTCAGTTGTACCCTTTTTCCGTGCCAGTGCAGGTGGATCATGATCCCAGGCTTCCCCTGCACCACCAAGTTGAAAGTGCAGTGCTCATGGTACACCTCCCCTACCACGATCCAGGTCTCCCAAAGTTGTCTGAGTGTCGGCCCTGACCACAGGACAGTTCTGGGATCATTTGGAAACTCAGGACAGCAGTGGGGCTGGTTTAAGGACTCCCTTCTCTGGGAATTTAAACTCTGCATGTGGCAGTTCTAGAGGGGCTGCTGGGTGCATGGGATTAGAGGCTTCCAGCAAGGAGAGCCAAAGAGCTTTCGCTCCTGGGGACATTAGACTGTGGGTGTTCAAAGAGAACCAGAAGAACTGCTGCAGAATGTGGGCTGCCCCAGGAGCTGGTGCTGACAGTCGGTTGATTGTGAGCGCTGGTGGAGACCCAGGGCTTTCCCAAGCTGATTCTGACAATCACTTGATAGTCAGGCATCCACCTCAAACTGCCCCAGTCTGTGGACATACCACACATTCAATTTAAGGCACCATACAGACCAGCCATAAAAATGTACTCTATTACAGGTGGAACATTTTTGTGTCTGATTTGCCATTTTATAGCCCCTTAAATCAGTTGTACATATAGATCCCTTCCCATTTATGGCACAACTAATGTGTCAGGGGTCTGAGTTGATGGTGTGTCGTTCAACAATGTCAGTTCATTTCTCCAAATGGTAGATATTTGGTTGACAGTGAGCATGATAATATTTTTTGTAACATTTTCCTTCCTGTTAGATACCCAACAGTGGATATGCAATGAAAAAGCTATGGAGGAAACTGACCATTTTTACAGCACTTAATTAAATATTTAAGTAATCAATAATAACAACAACAGCAATAATAACAATAATTGTACGTTTAAATCCCTTTAAGGGGTCCTTCAAACAGTCAAAAGAGTTATTCAAAGTTCTGTCTCATACAGCTTTTTATGGTCCTTTTCCAAATAATTTACACTTTAAAAATTGTCTAGATGCGTGTATGTCATCTCCACAAGTTGATGGAAATTGTATAGTATTTGGTCAGTTCTTCAACATTTTTTTTCATTTTTTTTTTTTTTTTATTAAATACAAGTCATCATTAAAATATTGTTAAATGTGTTCATTGTTAAGAAAAATGATTCTACTGCTGCTTGCAGATGTTCAAAAACAAAAAGGACCAAAAAAGCCCCACTAAAGGACCCAGTCTTTATAGATGTCAGGTGAGCCAGGTTGAAGCAACATGCTGCCTCTTCTGGGCATGCACAGGGCTCGGTTCCAGAATGCACCAAGTTTAAAATAAAGTGCTGTTTTTCGAAGGGGGCGAGGAGCGTCCTTTGTTTTTTCTTTTAATAGTTTCATGTGTTTTTCATACCGCTGAAATCTAAGTAAGTACCCATATGCTAAATGTTACATTAGCTCTTTTCCTCTGAGCTCAGAGATTTACTGCTCTTAATAATTTAGGCCTTTATGGTTGTTTAGGCCGTTATAGTAGTTGTGTATTACAAATCCCATTTACACCTGTAGAAAGAGAGGTGCAGAAAAGTTGTGGCATAGCCAGTCACACAAGAAGTCACTGGCATAGACAGAAGTAGAACAAAAATGATCTGAAGCCTGATTCTGTTCCTTAACCAGGGCTCTTTTCTTCATTACTAAATAGTATTGATTAACAACTGTTGTATATTCTTGTGCATTATGCTTACTTTGTTGGAGAAGGTTTAGAGAGGTAGTCAGATTAATTTACTTCTGACTTGGCATAAATTAATTTAGTTGATTTTTTTTTTTCAAGTAAATATCCTGCTACTACCATATTACCAAATAGCCTGATACTAGCAAATTGTACTCTGTGCATTTCTACTATAGTTTGCATGTAAGCAAGCAAAAATGCTATCACACCCATCATGTTTACACACTGAAAATAAAGTGTTGCAGTAATTTTACTAATATTTAAAATTATATATATTTAAATTTGGCATATAGGTTACTCTGGAGCCTGACTGCCTAACTGGTGACACAGCAGTTCTGTAACTGCCACTAAAAATAAAATATTTAAATCCCCATTCCCTTTTTGTTTGCTTTATATATCCCAGCTCTACAACACTTTTTTTCCCATGGAGGCTGTTGTCAATCTCCTTCATGTAACATAGTACTTCTAGTTTTGTTTACTAGATACATGTGAAAAATATAAAAACCTTTAATACCTTTAATACTTCTAGTTTTGTTTACTAGATACATGTGAAAAATATAAAAACCTTTAATACCTTATTTCTTCTCATGGGGTGTGTGTGTGTGTGTGTGTGCGCGCGCGCGCGCATTTTCTGTAATGAAAATGATGGCCTTTTTCTTAGGACATGGTCAAGACTGAGGAACATAGCTGACTTTTCAGTCCTGGTTTGCTTATGCTATAGATTCTAAATTCCTGCTGTTGGTTATGTTTCTTTTTTTTAATTATTTTTGTGAGAGCAGAAAATGTAAAAATTCAAACAGAAGATTTTTAACTCTGTATAAGCTACAATGGTATGTTGGTGCTTAGATGGCAAAATGATGGTGGTTTCAAGAGAATTAAAAATACTGATATTTTTCAGATTTTTCCCCCACTCCTGTAAGAAATGTTTTAAAAAAACCAAAACCAACAACAAAACTTTGCCTGCAGTGGTCTATAATGTGATCTAATCACTTTGATATTTTGAAAAAAATAGTAGTTTTAAACAGATGATACAGAATTTATTTTTAAAATGTATTGTGCTTATACAGTTGATGGCTTTTATTTCCATAATGTTTTTTACTACATAATTATACATCTTAATTACGTAATTACCATCATAATTATTATGTAATTACATGTAGTTCCACTAATTACAAAATCAGGAAGTGTAATTATCTAGTAAAAAACTTTCTGAAATCTTATTTGTTTAGTAGAGATTATTTAAAAGACCAGTGACCGAGTGTGGTAGTTGTATATACCATTCACAGGACACCCAGGTTCAGGTTCCTGGCCAGTAAGGTTTGGAAAGGCTGCAGAAAGAGCTTTCTCATTCCCTAGCAATGTAAGTGCCACCTAATGAAATAATAACATCACCTGTAGATGACAAAGAAAATTATGCTTAGAGCTTCTGAAAGTTATTTTGTACTCTTTTTCTGTTAGGATTAGCATTGCATGTATGTCCTTTATTACTGAAGTTAAATGTCCACAAGGAATGTCACACCTTGAATTGAAATTTTTAATACATGAAAACAAATTATAATTAGAAATGATCAACTACATGTAGAATTCACAACTGACCAAATAAACTAATATATCACAACTATTATTATTTATTACAAAAGTTACATTTATTTTTAACCAAAGCAAATAAAGAAGCAGATACATGCATGTCTTGCCTGTAAAATGTTTTGCTCAGATCAAAATTCCTAAATAAAATGTCCAAAATGAGGAACACATATTATTTATGTAGCAAACTTTTATACAGATCTGCATTAAAGTAAATTTACATAACCTGTTTCATTATGTGTTTGTGTGCACACATTGAAATTTTGATTTTACAAAAGCAATGGCAAAACTCCCACAGATATCTAAACTTTCACTCTGTGTGTGACTGTTTTCCTAAGTTTATCAGTTTGTTTCCCAGTGTTACTGTATTTTTATGTGTCTGCTGATACTTTTTGTTACTTGTAATTAACATATTTAATTAGCTGATAAAACTGTTTGAAACAAAAGTAGGTTGTGCAATTAAAAAGTAACATTTAAATTTTAGTCATTGATACAATTGGAGTTTGTGCTTACATTTCTTAAAAACAGAGTTTAAAAAGGTGGAAACCATTCGCATCTACACTGTAAATAATGGAGGGAAAGGTCTCTCCTAGATAGGATGCAAGAATATGGTAAAACTCTAATTAATTACTGAATATATCATTCAGCAAAGCTATGACTTGTTTCAAAATGACATCAGAAATACAAGGTATAGACTTGCATTTGCTATGACACCAAATGTTTATTTAATATGTCAAAATATTGATATAAAGAGAAGCACCAAAAAGAAAAAAATACCTTTTGGTATCAAGAGACAGAATGTTTGAAGGATGATGTAGAAAAATAAGTAATTAAAAATTGGTTTGTGCTAAAAGAAGAAAAAATAATGACCAAGTTTTGTGAACACATGCAGTTCACAGGAATATTAAACAGAAGGTATGAAAGTGTCCAGGATATATAGTAAGTAGGTTGTAGGTACCTCTTTAAATGTTCCTGTACCATCATTCACTTTTCTCTGTCAGAAATTTTACTAGCCATTTTAAAATGTGATTACCCCACATTTATTTTAATCCCCAAACTTAGTTTTAGAAAGAAAGGTCTAAGGTTTGAAATTATCTAAATCTGTCTTGTTCTGTTAACATAAGTGGATCTATGTCCATGTATATCAGGTAAAGATATGACCCAAAAAGAGAATCCCTCTTAAAAGCAACTTCAAAATCTTTACCAACTTAATGATGTTGGTTTTCAGTGCCTAACTGTAGATTAATTTAATCTGATGAATACTTGAAAGCTGCATGCTTATTTGATCTGCGATTCAGTTAAATTTTTAGTCACTTGCATTAATGTCGTTCAGAGAATTATAACCATACATGAAAAAATTCTTTAGAAAGTCTTCATATCCTAAGCAGATGAAATTGATATTTATGTCATTTTTAAAGATGGAATAAATTGTGATTATCTTCCTCCTCCCTCCCTGGGATGCAGTTTGTAGCTTTAGGGCAGGGCTACTAAAATCTGCCCTAAAATCTGTCCCATTTTAAGATGTGCAAGTCTACATATATAACAAAATTATATATATTTATTTTATTCTGTAGCAGACATGAAAACAAGAAATTATTAATTAATGGCATAGGCATTGTGAATTATACATGATCTGTTTATGAAAATCCACGTAAGAGAGTCTATATCTACATACATTTTCAAGCTTATTTACTCAAACTGATAATTCTGCCATTGGCGGTTGAATGTCATAGTTTGCCATCTCTTTTTATCAGAAAAGGAATATGATAGTATAAGCTGGAGAATAATTGTGTCCTGGGTTCCGTAAAATAAATAAAAACAGTGCTGTAAAAGCATACCATCCATCTTAATCTACTGTGGCCATCATACACATAAGTTCACATGTGATCCAGAAACCCTTTGTCTTTGCTTCTAGTAAGCTTATTATTCTACCCTGAAAGTCTCTGTCTAGGAAAGAGCCAGTTGTCCCATGTTACATGATAGTTCCATGATGAGAACAAAGAGAGGGGCGTGACAAGGATCCACCTGATATATTTGTGTTGTAGAGATGGCCATAAAGCCTGCATACCAATTTCCAGCCTTTGGAACAAATTTATCCCTGATCTAATTCCATTAGCTTCCAGAAGTTGAATTAGACTTCTTGACCTTGGGAACTTAAGTTCAGGATTTGCACCCAGGTCTTCAAGAGGAAAACATAGTGAGGCAACCTTCTAGGTTGCTTATCCTGTTCTATGGTGGTGTTTTTTAAAACAAGTAGAAGTTCCTTTTGCAAGAAGTTGATTTGATCTTACAAGGATTACAACTGTCAAATGCATATCAAAATGTTTTCCTATCTTAAATTATTTAACTCAGAATATAATAATGTAATTATTTTGACATGAAAATGTTACGTACTGTAGTATTTCCACTTATCTTAAAACAGACATTTTCACTTTACAAGAGATGCATGCAGTAAAGACAAAACAAAAAAATGAATAAAAGGGAGTGAGTGACAGATTGAGTAGTTTTATTTGGGGTATAAAAACAAATACCATCCTATCAGTGGCAAATATTATAAACTTGAAATTAAAAACATTCAACTATTTGTAAGGTCACTTTATATTTTTGGTATAACAATGAAAGAGTTCATAAACAAGTAAGTAATGCATGAGAGTAGTAATGTTATCAACTGAATATTTTCTGTTTGAAAATTATTGTGATATTTAATGGTGCAGTGGAGGAGAAATCAATCTTTTTTTATTGAAACAATGGTTGAAATTTGATTTTTTTTTTTGCTAGGTTTCAACAGGTAGTTCAGAACCTTTTTATTGTACAATATTAAATTATGGAAATAAGTGTCGTTAATACAGTATAACCACTTGAAATGTTGCTAGTAGGCTTTTGAACACTTATAAAGTAAATTGCTACTTATTTTTTCAATTAATGCCATTTTTTCCTGGTTATCTTAAATTCTTTACTTTGATGTTTTGAAGTTTGTATTGTCCAGGACTAAGTGGATTGTAATTTTATTATAAATTGTAGAAGTTGGTGATGAATCAGTTTGATATACCATAAAATTATGTGGGTAATATTTTATTTAAAAAGTAGTCACTGTTAGTGTCTTGGCACTACGGTAGGAAAAAATAAATATATGTAAACAATTTGGCATAAGCAGATGTTTAAATATAAATTGATGGCTGGTAATACAGAATATATTTAGTTCTCCTCGGATATATATATTCTTTTATTAGTTTTCTCATTTGAATGTCTTTCTTTCTTCTGAGAATTTGTCTGGAAGTCATAGAATTATAATTATAGAAAATTAGGGTTGGAAGAGATCTCAGATCACCTAGTCCAACTCCCTGCTCAAAGCAGGACCATCCCCAACTAGATCATTCCAGCTCTGGCTTTGACAAGCTGGGCTTTATAAGCCTCCAAGGATGGAGGTTCCAACACCTCAGAAGGTAATCTGTTCCAGTGCTTCATCACCCTCCGGGTGAGAGCGTTATATCCACTCTAAGCTTGCCTTGCTGCAACTTGAGACCATTGCTCCTTGTTCTGTCATTTGCCACCACTGAGAACAGTCTAGCTCCATCCTCTTTGGAACCACCGTTCAGGTAGTTGAAGGCTCTTATCAAATATGTCCTCAATCTTCTGCAGACTAAATAAGCCCAGTTCCATAGCCTCTCCTCAGAAGTCTCGGGCACCTATACATGTGATAGACCTGTGCTCCAATACATGCTGGTTAGCACATGTCGGAGAAGACTGGATTAATTGAGTCTGCTGGAGCGTGCTAATTGGTGTGCTCCAGTAGCCTGTGCATCCCATATTCAGCGTCCCCATGTTTCAAAATGGTGGTAGGGTGCTTTAACTAAAACTTGTTCAATGAGCTTTAGTTAGTGTCCCCGTTGCCATTTTGTAGTGCGGGATGCTAAATGCACGTGATGCTGTGGGTGCATTAATTAGAGCAGCTCTCAGAGCCAATTCCCTCTGCCTCCCACCATAGAGCCTGAGTATAGCTGCCCTATTTGCCCCAGCCCTCTAACCATTTTCATTGCCTAGTTTAAGAAAAATCTTTTTCTTAAACTGAAGTACGCTACGTGCATATTAAATGGCAATTACATTTTAAGTAATTAAATGTGGCTTTACTCATTTTTCGTCCTGTTTTGTTGACCATTTCTGGAAATGGTGAAGGTAAAAGTGATTTAACTGGGTAATTGTTTTATAAAAATATAGGCACTCTCATGCTACAGTCTGAGAACTGTCTTTAAAAGACATTTCCACTCTTTTTTGGTTTCAGCCAAATTTAAAATATGTCAACATTGCATAGAGTCTGAGTTGAGTTTACTTTTCAGTTATTTTGAGGGAAATTTTAGGTTAGTTTCGATTTTTCAGAAATTAACGTGGGCTACTAGGGCAGATTATTTAAATGTGGGAATTATTCTGTCTTTTGTTTCGGCTTATACAAAATGAGAAACTTAGTTCAGTACTTAACATATTAACATAATTGCTGCTTCTTTTTTCTTCTAGTAAGTATTCCACTTGTGCTGTTTGAACAAGTCAGTGCAGCGCTGTTTCTGAGTCCTTGTCCAATCTGCTGATGTAATTACACTCTCTCCAGTAGCAAGGAAGGGAACAATTTAATTGACCAATAGAACATTGAAGTCAAGTACATGCTGCTGTCCACTAGCCCCTTTCAGTACCTACCTCTGGCCAAATCTTCTCTAGTTTTCATTTACTGAACACAATTAATTGCTTTTTAGTCCCCTTCTCGACAAATCCTTTTGTTGACTGACATAAAGCATTCCATGCCCTGTATATGAAACCTGTATTTTCCAGATTCTTCCAATATCTTAGTACATTTTAAAGAAACAGAAATGGAAAAGGAGAGGCAGTTGAATGTACAAGTCTTGGAAAAATCTTTTTCTTAAATTGAAGTATACTACATGCATACTAGATAACAATTACATTTTAAAGTAATAAAATGTGGCTGTACTCATTGTTTTTTCTCTTGTTGACTGTTTCTTCTGGAAATAGTGATAATAAAAGTGCTTTAAATAGGTAATTGTTTTATAAAAATCTAGGCTGCTTATAGACATTTAAAAAAACCAAAATAAAATCTCAGTTTACCAGATGCAGCAGCACATTATTTGGACCTGCATCTGGCGCTTCAGCAGGGCTTTTTGGCACTTTTCTAAAGTGGATCAATCAGCTATTAGATAAAAATGCCCTAAAAGCCCCACTAAAGCACCTAGTGTATATAGTTATTGAGTGAACTAGATCCAACTAACATGCTGCCTTTTTCTGGGCATGTGCTGGGATCAGCGCAGAAGTGCACCAAGTTTGAAAACTCTGGGTTTTTCAGGGGGAAGGGGGTGATATGTCTGTAAGCAGCCCTAATTTATATAAATGTAGAACTTGTAGGAGCTCTCATGTGAGTCTTTATTTTCTTCCTGTTTAAATGTCCCAGGACTTGGGACATCCAACTTCTGCTTTCCTCTCCCCCACTAGCATAGTTGCAAAGGTGAATACATTTTACAACATGATAGCTATTGATATATATGTATTATATGAAGCTATAAGAAAGGTAAGGGAAAGACTGGTAAGACTGCAAGTCAACAGTTATTCTTCCAAACTACTGATAACAAGGAATTGACAACTTTCTCTGCCATTCTGATTATCCAGTTGGCTTACCAGTGGGCTGAAATGCTCCACACCACTGGTGTAAATATCTGTGGAAGCGTTGTGGTTTTTAAGATAAACAAATGCATGAGTTAAGTACATGAGTTTCCTAGAATGGTCTTAAGATATTTTCCTCTTGTTGACTCATGAGAATTCAAGGATCACCTGTTTCTGCCTGGAATCAGGAGATCATTCAGGTATTCTTTGGGGCCAATAATTAAATAAGGAAATGACAGAATTTCCTATTAATTGAGTGGGGCAAGAATTAGATGAAAGACAGTTTCAGTATCTGAATCCGTTTTACTTCCCATTTGGTATTTTTATCATGTAGTACCACTTCCGATTCTTCATCTCCGATTCTAGTCATTGAATGTGAGCATCTATCAAATACCACTCAGCTCAAGGTCTTTGTCAAAGAAGGGGGAAAGTAATTGCACAAAAAAAGTTCCTTTTATGTTGCTACAAATGCTTCATTAACTGAAGCAAAATGAGAAGAGCAAATTGTTCTGAAGTAAGGCAAATCCTCTTCTGTTCTTCCAGAAGGAATCTACTTACAAAATAAATTTGGCTACTTGGGATAGCTTGGGAAAATGGTACCAATAAATTAATATTAGCCACAAGATGTGTTTCATGAGTCTTAAAATTTCCTCAGGAAAGCCAGTCTTGAAATCTAACAACCAAGATGTTAATGATGAGTTTCAAAATGAAGTTCTATTTTTTTCCTCAGATGTTCGGAAGCAAGGCAGACCTTCTTCATGTTGCCTGTTTTTGAAAGACAGCAGATAATCTGCTCAAGCACCTAAAATTATCCTGGTGCCAGACATAGACTTTCAATTTGACATTGACCCCATAGCTTGAATCTTCTGAATGGGAGGTCCTTAACCCTAAATGGCTTCAAAAGTTAAGAATTGACTCATGAGAAATCTTGCATATTTGCAAAGAGGAATTAAATATTCTGGATCCCACAATCTGCTCATCCTTCCTCCCGAACGTCATATCTGAAAGAAAAATGCTGTTATGTAACCTGGTTATGTGGAGGTCACTTAAAGCACACTGTCCTAGAACATAGCAGTTTAAAGAATTGCCTGATTTATTCATAAGCCCTCTTTTGAGACACAGGACAAAAAGCTCACATGGATAGGCAACTGTTACACACTAATATACAAGACCAAAGGCTATATCTGCATGAGGAACTTTGAGCATTCTCTTCCAGATCAGCTGCAACATCAAGGACAGAAAAAATCTCTAAAGCATTTTGTTTGCTTCATGTTCAATCTCCTGTCATCTCCTAATGCAGTCTTTGTCAGAAAGTACTTAATGTTGTGGTACCCAAGTAATCTGCCTCCCTGGTTTACTTCCATTGTTCTGCTGAGTACATATCTCTACATTCCCTTTTTACAAATGCTACTTTCCACAAATAAAAAGTCAGCAGATTTACTTTCTTAGGGGAGAAAGAAAGATAATCGTATCTGAGGAAAGGTGGTGGTTGCATTGGTGGTGAGCAGTATGCACTTCAATGCTGTTTGCATATTATTGGTAACTGGGCCCATGGTATCTCCGTATTTGAGTGATTACTCAGATGTACATACTGAAAGGCAAAACAGGATGGTATAGAACCCTGTAGAGTCCCACAGGTAATGGACTTCAAATAGAATGCAGCTATATCGCAAATGAATGATTACTCATAGGAGAGCATGGTAGTCTGAAGTCAAGCAGAAGGCATGGTAGAGGCACGACTGGGGCACTCAACAGATTGTCAGTCCCAGCCCCAGGACTGAACAGAAGTCTTGAGCAGACTGGTGACCCTGCCACGTTTTCAGTTTAAAATGTGGTGAAAAGCAGCCACAGAAATGTTACTCTTCTTTTTATAGATTCATAGATGCTAGGGTCAGGAGGGACCTCAACAGATCATTGAGTCTGACCCACTGCCTAGGCAGGAAAGAATGCTAGGGTCAGATGGCCCCAACCAGATGCCTATCCAGCTTTCTCTTAAAGACCCCCAAGGTAGGGGAGAGCACCACCTTCCTTGAAAGCCCATTTCAAATTTTGGGCTCCCTTACTGTGAAGAAGTTTTTCCTGATAACTAGCCTAAATCTTCTGTCTGTCAGTTTGTGACCATTGTTCCTTGTTACCACAAGAGGCACCCTGGTGAACACAGCATCTCTGATCCTTTGCTGCGTCCCCCTAATGAATTTGTAAGCGGCCACAAGATCACCTCTCAGTCTTCTCTTGCAGAGGCTAAAGAGGTCCAGGTCCCTGAGTCTCTTGTCATAGCGCTTGTCCTGTAAGCCCCTAACCATACGAGTGGCCGTCCTCTGAACCCTCTTTAGTCTATCAACATCTTTCTTGAAGTACGGCGCCCAAAACTGGATGCAATACTCCAACTGCGATCTGACCAATGCCACGTAGAGGGGAACCACTCTTGGCTCCTTGGCTCACCTCCTTGGCTCCATTAAAGTTTGGTTTAAAGTGCAGTTAGCTTGGCTGATGATTTCATCACCTTGAGGACTCATGTTCATCTTGGAGTCCGCTAGGACTTCGAGATCCCTTTCCTCTTCTGTGCTGCTGAGCAGGTAACTTCCCAGCCGGTAGACGTGCTGGATGTTTTTGCACTCTAGTGCAGCGCTCTGCACTTGTCCTTGTTGTATTGCATCCTTTTGTGTACTACCCACTTTTCTAACCTGTCCAGGTCTGCCTGCAATTGTTCCCTATCCTCCAGAGTGTGTACTTCACCACACAATTTAGTATCATCCACAAACTTGGACAGAGTACACTTCACGCCCACATCCAAGTCACTGATAAAGACATTAAAGAGTACAAGTCCAAGGTCCGAACCCTGCATGACCCCACTACTCACATCCTTCCAGGTCGATACTGACCTATTTATTACCACTCTCTGGGTGTGAGCGCTAAGCCAATTTGCCACCCACCAGACCGTGTAAACATCTGTCGCAGCCTCTTAATTTAGGGTGAGATACCGTATCAAAGGCCTTGCTAAAGTCCAAGAAAACAACACCTCTAGTAAGCATTTTGTGACCCTGTCATAAAACAAAACCAGATTGGCCATGCTTGATCTACCTGCTACAAAATCATGCTGGTTTTCCTGCTGCATTATTTTTCCTGCTGGACTCCCACAAATATGATCCTTCATAATTTTTTCGAAGATCTTTCCAAGGATGAAGGTGAGACTGACTGGCCTATAATTCCTTGGCTCCTCCTTCCTCCTCTTCTTGAAAATAGAGACCAACTTGGCCCTTTTCCAGTCCTCTGGGACCTGACCCAAATGCCATGCACATTCAAACAGCCATACCAGTGGTTCTGCTATGACACCGACCAATTGCTTCAGTACGCTCAAATGCAGCTCATCCGGGCCTGCTGACTTGAGCACATCCAGTCCATCCAAGTGACTCTGCACCAAGTCAGCGTTGACAGTTGGTAGGCTGGTGTCCCTCTGATGCCCATCTAATAACCCACTGAGCCCTGTTTAGGAACAGTGAAGCAAAAAACTCATTAAATAGCTCAGACTTGTCCCCCCTCCCTGTCACTAATTGCTCCTCCTTTTTTTGTGGAACATTTTTATGGCTGGTTTATGTTTGTCACACCATTAATTCCTTGAACATGTTGCAGAGTTACTATTGAGGGTGCAGTTAACAAGTTAATCGTGTCTCAGTTGTAATGTCTTCAGAAAGTCCTGCTTGTTCATCCAATTCTTCCTCCATTGCAAGTATATACATGCCTTGTACACTTTTTTTTTTTAAATCCTTCCAAAATTGTCTCTGGTGCAAATGCAGATTAACTGAAGTGAATTCAGGGCTCTTCCCTATGCATGTCACTTTCACTCTCAGTAATCAGAGTTGGTGGCTGTAGCTTTTAAAAGAACTACCTTTGGAAAAAAACTTGCAGCCTGTCTTTTATTTTACTCCTTTAGTTGCTGCTAACAACGTAAGGGACCAAATCTGCAAGTTACAGGTATGGCAGGCATAACAGTTAATTAAAACATCAGTTTTTTGTTTTAGGGTGTTTGTTAGATTTGTATATTTTCATTTGTTTACCTTACATGGGAGACTATATATTCCGCTGTGGCAAGAGACTGAAAGCCATACAGTTTCCAAGAAATGTGTAAATACCCAATTATTAATATTACTTAATTTGCATATTCAATGTACTATGGTTTTTCAAAATATATGAATGTTCATTATATATAAACTATATATATATATTTACATATACAAAGTGTCTCAGACGGCTAGAGCTGACCTGAGGAGCACTTATTAATCAGTCGTCAGGCAGGCTGGTGGATGGAGAGGCTGGACAGCATATTGGTTGAGAAATAATTTTACTTTAACTTATGCCACTAAAGGTGGCAACGCAGGTGATAGGGTCACTTACGTAGTTACAGGTAACGAAACAAGTCGACGGGTTCGTGGACGAAACAAGCATGCAAGGTGCAGGGGTACGTCAGGCGTGAGCGGTGACAGGGAGATGTTGGTGGGTGATCAGTCCACCAAGTTTACTCTGTCATGTGGTCAGAACTCTCCGAGGTTACTCTGCAGCGTGGTCAGAGGTCTCCTCAGAGCTCTCGTCAGCGTTCTCCGACTTGGGCGGAAGCTTCACGGACTTTTATATGTTTAGAGTAGCCAATGACAGATGAGAATAGCTAACAAGGCAGAACATGACCAAATTTGGAGATAGCAGCAGTTGCTTAGGGTGATTCTGTTGTGGCAGGGTCACTTAACTGACTTGGTTATGACATGCTCCTTGGCCATGACACAATAGATAAGGAACTTAAGTTAAAGGCAGTTTTTGTCCAGGAACTCGTCGTTATTACAAGATTTAGGTGGCAAGCGGGTATATACAGAAGCAGACCGTGTAGTCATGCATTTTTTTTTGATCAGCTGCAACACATAGCATCCCATACATACTACAACGACTAATGCAACTAATAGCAAACATAAAGTAATTAAAGGCGTCAACAATCAAATTGACCAAGACGAGGCATCCCATCTCATCTAACCGGCTAGCCATGGTATTCTGCAGCTTGGTACCCAGTGGTTCTCGCGGTCAAGCAGCCACAGATTGTCGCTTTGTCACCGCTGAGCCTTTAAGAGGACAAAACACAAAAAGGAAAAAGAAAACTAGGAGAACAGTAGAGCAGCAAGTTAGCCAGTTGCGATGAGTTAAGGTTGGTAATTGGTCGTCGTTTCCTTCTAGTCATTGAACTTGAAGCCCAGTTCATTCACTAGGTGTCACTGGCCCTCGTCCACCAGGATGCTCAATTGCCGCTTCGTAAGCCTGGAGTGATTCAGGAGGAACCCAAACATGGCTTTCTCCTCGGGTGTCCTTTGTGGCATCGGCCGTAATTCCCGCTGAGGGTCAGGTTCATAGCACCTCAGCCTTGGGGTCTCGATTGAATACGCGATGGGGTGGTTGGTTGCATCAATCGAGGCCTCCATTGTGGACTTTATGAGGGCTTGCAGTCATGGAAGTTGGCTTAAGAGATTACCTGCAGGCTGGCCAGCCACTGGGCTGAGGAGAAGCCGGAGCGTTATAGCATCTCTCCCCCCCCCCCCCGGCATAAACTTCCACACAAGCTTCCACGCTGTCAAAAGTTGCCGGAATGGTCCCAGGGTTCCGTAGGTGGCGGTGAGCCCACCCTCCATTGCATTGTGTTTGCGTCAGTTCTAACTCATGTACCCTCAGGTTCCATGAGGCATATGGTACCCCAGTTATGGCTAGCAAGAGTTGTTCCGCACTGGCCTTTGGTGGACGGCCGTCGTGCCGTGCGTGAGACTTGTGGCTAACCTGTCCGGCAACAAGCGTTGGGAGCGGAATGGGCCAGTGAATGTTACCCACTACCACATTTAAGTCAGTGGCGTGCCCCCAACTCCATGAGGCTTGGCGGGTTAGGAAGCTGGCTTCTTCCAGGTCTAGCAAGTCTGACCCAAATTCCACTACTAGGCGTCCTAGCCATATGGCTAGTGGTTCTCCAGGTTTAATTTTTCATTCCTGGCACAATTCCTGCATTTCTCCTCGTGTATGGATGCAGTATATAGTGGTGGTGCAGGTTGCACCCTGCACATCGGTGACTTGCTTCACCAAGGCTACGGGGTGAGCGGCTGCTGAGAGAGCTGGCGGGATGGGCGGATATAATCTTTCTCCCTCGTAAGGAGGCGGGGAAGTCAGGGGTGGTGCCACCTCGGGGGGCAGGGCCGCAGGTCACGTAACCGCCTCTTCTTCCCCAGGACTTTTCGCGCGCTCTCCCTTTTCCCCTGCGCCATCTTGGAATGGTAAGCGGCTCGGGGCTTCCCTTTACTGCCGCCTCTTTAACCACCTGGGCGGCTGTGAGCAGCTGGGCCTCTAAGTTTGCGTTTTCCTGCAGTAAAGCTATTATGGTGCGGAATAGCATATTTATTATTTTTCCCTTGTTCCATTTCGGGCCCGCCCACCTTGTTGTGGTGCAGCCTTCTGACTCCAACTTCTCCCGGAGATCCAAGAGGAGCTCGTGGCCCCTCGACCCGGCCGTTAGGGTCGGGGGATTAAACCAGTCGACTGGTGTCAGTTCTCCGCCCTCCCACGCATATTTTATACAGCGGGCGTACTCCTGGGCGAGAGTTAGGTCCGCTGTGCCCACCGGTTTGACTTTGGTGAGGGACACTGTTGATACTGTGTCTGGGGGCCTATAGTGAACCCAGCCACTGGCCATTATGCAGCTGAACGCCTCAGGAGACAGGCTCGCTTTCCACTCCTTGACAGCCGCCTCTTCCCCCTTTACTGAGAAGTAGCCTCCGAGGAGTTTCTCTTCTTCCTCTCCAACCGCCTGATGGTGGGCGATATATGCCCAGAGTTCATCTGCATTATCCACGCAGCACCCCCTGGTGCGCCGGGGCAGCACTTAATTAGATTCATCTCCACCACCGTGCCCTTGGATCCCATTCATGACACCATGTCTCAGACGGCTAGAGCCAACCTGAGAAGTGCTTATTAACTGGTCATCAGGCGGGCTGGTGGAAGGAGAGGCTGGACAGCATATTGGTTGAGAAATAATTTTACTTTAACTTTACTTACACCGCTAAAGGTGGCAACGCAGGTGATAAAGTTACAGGTAACGGTAACAAAACAAGTCGATGGGTTTGTGGATGAAACGAGCATGCAAGGTGGAGGGGTACTTCAGGTGACGGAGAGATGTTGGTGGGTGATCAGTCTGCCAAGTTTACTCTGTCGCGCGGTCAGAGCTCTCCGAAGTTACTCTGCAGCGTGGTCAGAGGTCTCCTCAGAGCTCTCGTCAACGTTCTCCAACTTGGGCGGAAGTTGCACGGACTTTTATATGTTTAGAGTAGCCAATGACAGACTGCCGGGTGAGAATAGCTAACAAGGCGGAACGTGACCAAATTTGGAGATGGTGGCAGTTGCTTAGGGGTGGTTCTGTTGTGGCAGGGTCACTTAACTGACTTGGTTATGACATGAAGAATTTAAGAAATAGGTAAAATCTGTTTAGTGGAGTTTTGATCTATCACTTGAATTTCTTAGCTTTTGTGTATTTAGCCAAAACCCTGAATTTTTTTTAATAGCTTTTGTTAGGAGAATTCCCTACTGTACATTTCTAATATTGTGGGATTTTAGACTGTTGTTTTTGAATATTTTAAGGACTTCTGGTGGTGTAAGAACCTATTAATTGCTTTTGAAATCTGGCCATGTAACCAGCTGTTGATAGGCCTGCTTATATCTCCTTTCAGTGTTTTTGTGAACAACTGATCAAATTAGATTCGTCACTCTTGGCTTGTGGTGATTTGAAATTGAAATGGAATATATTAAAGCAGCCAACCACACTGATTACATTGCAAGCCTCATTTAATTTCATACATTCACACATTATAGTGAAAAGCAAGTTTTTTTTAATGCATGATTGTGACTGTACCTTGAGCAACTCCAAAGGTCATCTGTAATCGTCGCATAATTTGTTAGTGGTTAGATATCTGATTTATGAAAGCATGTTCCATAGTACTACATATACAATAAGTATGGAGAGCAAAAAAGTCAAATCCACTAAAATTTTAGTGATATGTGTTTTATGAGACTCTCTTAGTCCCAACTGGTCAATGGGTCAAAAGTATTAAGACCTTAGTACATAGTTCTATATTTGTTGCTGTCAGATCGCAAAACTGTCGCTATTGAGACGCTATCATGGAGGTTAAAATAGACGCTCTAAAAAGGGCAGGTTATTGTTGAGAGGGTATTGACAACACAATATGCTTCTGCTCAAATTATTGAATGAACTGTTTTACAATCCAACATTTTTGTATCAAGATAATAGGAAAATGACTGTTTTGTCTTAAGGCATCATGTTGGTATTTTCTCTGGCGTTAATACGTGGGTTAATCAAATTTTTTTTAATGAACTTGTTTCCTCTCTCAGACTTTTAACCCTTTGCTAATTATCAAGTTTATTGGTTGAAGTAGCTGCATTCCACACTGGAGATTATTTAAAAAACTTTTTATCAGTATTTATATCTTTTCTATAAATGTATGTGTACTAAAGAAGGCACAATTACATAGTACTATTTTCCTACTATGCCCATAATAAGAAGATTGCATCCTTTAAGTGTTTTATTGTGTTAACTGCCACCTCTCCATATGCTCAGCAATGTCTATTTGAATTCTGTAAGTAGGAGTTAACAGAATGCTGCATTTTTTTTCATGGAATCCCCATTATAAAGCTTTAAAAATAAGAAGCTCATCCCATTATTTCTTTTTTCTTTTCTCAGATGGAAGTGTTGTAATGTATGAAATAAAGACAATTAGCCAAATAATATTTTGGCACTTTAATATTACATTGGTAAAGATAGAGTGAGATCTAGTTGGGAAAAAATTGTACATAGCAAGTGTATAGTACCTTTAACAGTGGCTTTCAGTCAGTATTTTGTTGTTACTATTAGAGTAAATATTATAGAAGATTTTTATGAAAAGTTTATACAAAAACCTTGACTGCCTGTTATTGATATTTGACAATATTTTAAAATGTTATATTATACATACAACTTGTTTAATTTCATACATTCACTTTTCCTTCTCCCTGCGACCCCAGGGCCAAACTGAAAATAGATATTAAACATACTCCCAGTCTATTTCCTCCCATCTAGCCTGGTATTCTATCAGATGAGTGCCAGTAACAATTGCTTCAGAGTTGTGCAACAAACCTTGAATACCCTGCCCAAGGATAGTTTTTCTTTTTCCTTAACCCTCACTGCTAGCTGATGACATAAAACATGAGAGGTTTGCTAAAAGTTATATTTTTTTCTTTAATTTTTAGGAAAAATGATGAACAACTAACTGAAATAAAACTAAAGGAGGATTGTAAGGCCTCAAGTGTTATGTGAGGCTATCTACCATATGTTTTGTTAAAGCAGCTGTGGCCTGGTGCCTTACAGCTGCAGCTCACACAAATTATAGGGTGCTTCCAATTTCTTAGAGACCTCATTGGATACAACCTTTTACTGCTGATTTATTAGTTATTGCCAAACACTTCACAGTATTAGGCCCTGACTTCTAGTTCTGTCACTAGACTTCAGTGCTGACTATGCCCAGAATCCATAGTCTGCTAATCTAAGCAGATGTGTTTTTCAAGCAGAGTTAGTAGCATCCAGTGGCAAGAAGTCCAAGTGTTTCTTGTCGGCTTCCTCAACATCTGATTTTTGTTCAAAACAAAATAGGATACTAGTTTCTCAAGAAACACTGAACTCAGGAGATGGTCCCCTTTTTCTCCCCTCACCCTTTAACTCCAGGATAAGCAGAATGAAGTTGGAGTTCTTTTGCTACAGTTGTATTGCTACAGATTCATGCACATGTAACATTTACAACCGAACAGTTGCTGTTGCAAGCAGCAACCCCTGGTCCCTCTCCCCTTTTAAAGCCATTCATTCTAAGAGTATGTTTGCCCCGCTTTCATATTCCAAAAAATTTCTGAAGTGTAGGCTGAATTTTCAAGAACTAGCCGGGCTTAAGTGCCACATAACACATTTCTGATGCGTAATGGATCTTTAGCCTGTATTCCATGTTCTTCAATCTGGGAAAAAATACTTTTAAGAATGAACAGTCCTTGATCAGAAGAAATAAAAACCCAATAACACCAAACCAGTGTTGTTCATTAAAGCATTTGTAGTAATAGTTGAATAATTGAAGAACTTGTGCACAGCCCTGGATAGCATGGTCATTTACAGAAAGTAAATCATAAAAAGGTGCTAACCAAACTGCAGGATTGTAGCTTACTCCTCATTGTGAAAATGAGCTTCCTTCACTTAACTAAGCTTCTTAGTGACCAGGGACCCATACCCTGTGGACTACACCAACTGGGTCTGCATGCCATGGGGGCATGCCTATGGTATGAGCCATAGGATTCCCAGGTGCTTCCCCAGTGCACCAGGCTTGCAGAAACTCACTAGCAGACGTTAAAACCCATCAGAATGGTAGTGACCTTTCACCTCTGCCTTGGACATTGAAATGCTCATGACAATATGAACAAGCATATTGAATACTCAGTTTAGAAAATAAGCTGAGCATGAATAATGTTTAGCATTCCATGTGTTAACTAGCCTTGCAAGCCTTCTAGGGAAATATGTTCCTCTGTTGATCACGTTAAACAGTGCAAAAGTGGACATGTGTTTTAAGAAGAATAGAAGTTCTTCCTTCTTGCATGCAGAGACTATTTCCATAGAGATCTAGGGATTAGGGAAGTCTAGCCACATTAGTGGCCTGCAAATCAAGGAATTGGATTACCAAATAGTGAATTAGCTAGATATTTGGAGTGATTACTTTTACAATTATCCAGTACAAGCTGTGTTAACTGGCATCTTACTAACTAGAATACTCTATTAACTGGAATTTTCACTATCCCCCAGTACAAATCCTCACTTCAGTAACTGGAATCTTTACCAAGTCTATGCAGCATGCGCATCAAGTATTTCTGTTTTTATCTTAGTTAGGGATCTGCGCAAGGCAGGGCAGGCTACTGCTGCAGGCTGGGGCCAGGGCAGCACCAGGCTCTTCCCATTGGCAGTGGCTGCATTGTGCTCCTGTCTTCCTTCATAAGTATAACTCTCAGATAACTGGATTTTTTTGATAACCAGCACGCTGCTTATTCCAGTCATGCCGGATAACAAAGCTTTCACTGTAGTACCAAAAAACAAACAAAATAAAATTCTGTCCCTATTCAAGATCAGCTGTCTCTAAGACTTGACCCCTTTTTGCTAACATTGCATGTTTAAAGTGCAGGAAAGAGAAGTCATCAGTGTCATAACAGCAGATCTTGAAATGTTATGTCTAACCTTATAGACTAACTCATTCAGAGAGGCTACAGCCTGTTTCTTGAGCTACACAGCTCAGATCTGAGTAGGCTGTAGCCTCTCTAAATGCGTTTTCGTCTATAAAGTTAAACATAACATTGTCACTATAGCAGATTTTTAAAAGTAGGCTGTAGCCTATAAAAAGTTCATGCCTCTCTGAACAAGTTAGTCTATGAGGTGCCTCCTTGCCCTGCCCTCTGCCTAACCTCAGGCTAGGACAGTTAACTGTCTCTCTCATATACATCAGACAGCTTTTCAGCTTGGTCCTTAAGCAACTGCCTTCAACCCAAACAAGTATATATTTTTTCCTAAATTCAGAGGATTCATGTTTTCTTTCAACATGTCTACATCTGTTCTATTAGAAGAATTCCAGAAATTGTAGCTTTAGGGATGTTGGAAGTATATTTTATGTTCTAGTAGGACAAGAGAATAATTGGGAGCTCATCCTAAGGTTTTTAATGAATCACAAAAATTGTCTTTCATTTGCTTTCACAGAATTCAGAGTACCCACAAGAAACGATTTAGGACAAACAATATCTGTAGAACAGCAAAATTATATCTGTCTCCTAAGATCTTTTTGTCCTAATGGCAGAAGTACTGAGTCATCCAAGCTTTTTGCTATATAATGGGCAAAGCGTTGCTTCTCTGCAGCCAGTAAGTTTGTAGACAAATCTGTTTGCAAGCAGGAAACAGCAGATCCCGCAAGATACACAATTACTGCTTCAACAGAATGAACATCTTATTGTGGTGAAAAAAGTATGCCGTAGTGGAATCCAATCCTTAATTTCCACTATTGACTAGTACAACAAGTCAAGATCCACAGATCTACCTGTTTTGGAAAGCAAGTGTCCCATTCAGTAACTTTGGCCAGACTGATAGGGCTGTCTTTCCTGAATCCAAAGCACTTTGTTTCTTCCCAACCCCTGTGCCGCCCCTGTCCATTCTATCATTTTTCAGTACTTCTCACAAGGAGGATTAGTAGAATTTATAGTAAAAGACAATGGAATAGTTTTACCTAACTGCCTTTCTTTGGCTACTGTACGCTATAAAGTATCCCACTTAGTTTCTTATCTTTTTTAAAACAGGGCTGTCAAACTCCTCTGGCTCCGTGGGCCAGACGAGTGGTGCAGGACCAGCCCATGAGCTCAATGAATGGTGTGGAGCCCAGACCAGGCCCACAGACCACACCTCCACCTTTTTCCTGCATGATGAATCCAAGACTGTACTGCCTGTAGGGCTAGTTCAGGACCAGCACGACATGGGCATCTGCTCCAGGGACCTGGCAGGAAGAAGTCCAGCATCCTGGATACTGCCATGGGAATAGGCCATGGTACTGGGCTTGGTTTCATGGTGTTGCTAGGGCTCCAGCATTGTGTCTGTTGCCTAGGCACATGACTGCCACAGGAAGGTTGCCCATCACAGCCAGGGTCAGGGAAATGTCTGCGGGCTGGATGACCAGGCTGCAGGCCATGTTTGACATCCCTGAATTAAACAATGTTTAAAACATTTTGTGGCATATAAAACCAAAACTGAATATTCCAAACAGGGATTATTTTTATTAAACTTGTACATTGTATTTTAAGTTATTCTCACTGCCCTAATGTTTGCAAGAGTGGCTAAGACTAATATACTAATATCTTCTTTAAAAAAGTACAGTTAGATTCATTTTTATATTAGGGAAGACAACCCTAGATAAGCATTTGGGGAAAATTAGCTACTCATCATTTTCAAGTATTCCAGATAGGTATGGTTCTAGCTTCCATTGGTTGTGTTTTCTGATCTGTTGGACACCTTATATGGCATTCTTTCCTTATGAAAAGTTAATTTTTTACCATTGGGTAACTCTGTATTAACCTTTTGCTTACAGAAAGTGACAGCTGACAGTGGCCTTGCTGACTGAACAGGATGGTTGAAAAGTAGGAGCCAGGCTCACAGGCATTTTAAATCTGTCTTTTATTCCCTGTTGAGCACATGGCTGCCTGATTCATTAGCTCTCTGTAGGCCATCATGTTGCTTTCTAATCTAAATTTTTATTTAATCAGTGGCACTAGGAATTTGACTGGCTGTGCTACTATTTAAATAAAATGTATATGAAAATGACTTATGTACTTGTGGGGAGTTGAATCTGGCAATTGAAACAGAAAAAGAGTTGAAGATTATAGCCCCCACAAAGTATATGGATCTTTGCACTGTACAACAGGCCAACATCTATGCTGCATTAATAGAAGCATTAGGTGCAAGATACACATGAGAGGTGATAGTGCCTTTCTACTCAGCACTGGTTAGGCCTCATCTGGAGTACTGTTTGCAGTTCTGGGCTCTACATTTTAAAAAGGGTGAGAAGTTAGATAGGGTCCCAGAGGCAGGCAACAAAGATGATCAAGGGCTTGTAAGGTAAGTCATATGAGTAAAAGCTGAAGGAGTTAGACATGTTTTGCTTGCAGAAAAGGTGCTTAAGAGGGGACATAATAACAATCCTAAAATACTTGAAGGGCTGCCACAAAGAAAAGGTAAAGCACCTTTTCCCTTGCTGCAGAAGAAGATGTGGACTAATGGGTTGAATTGGGTATCTGGAAAACTTTTCACTGTTAGAACAGTGAGACAGTGGAATAGACTGCCTAGGGAAGCTGTGAACTCTCCATTATTGAAAGTGTTCAAGAAGAGGTTGGGCATCCACTGGTCGGAGATAATCTGGGTATAGCTATGCCTATGTTCTACTCTGGGTATTTCCCATGCTTCTGGGTGGGCTTTGCTGTTTGTTCCCATCTCCACCCCTCTTTTCTGCTAGATGCGTCAGGATGATTTTAAGCCCTCATCAGAGGCATTGCATCTTGGCTACAGCCAGTGCTGGGGACTAAAAAGGAGAGAACAGAGCTCATTCTTTTCATTAAAAGGGCCAAATACACATCATTATTAATTATCAGATTTCTATAAAAGGTAATTAATTATTAATTAGCCTACAAGCTAGAGTTGTCAATGCAAATGTAAGACAGGGTAAGAGAATTCCTGCAGTGAGGAGCAATACAATGCAAGATCAACTGCAGATGGGAAGAAAAAATGTCATGTTGCCCATTTTTACAGATGGATTAGGTGATTTGACCATGGTCACACCATGATGAAGGTGGAAATTGAACTCAGATCCTCTGAAACAGGTTCAATATTGTTACAACTGCAAAACCATCCTTGTTTTCTAGATACCCCATGATATTCCCATTATGCTACTCTGGTGCTGAAAATGGAATAGAAACTGCCAGCATTCTCACAGGCAGACATCTCCCAGTGTCCTGTGCATTTGCAGCAGAGGAATTCATCAAATTTTGATTCATATCAAGGATTATGTAATCATCTTTTTAGTCAAGTCCCACTGACAGTGTTTCTTTTCTTCATATTTGTTCTGTGGTTCAGTTCACTCCTTGACTTGGATCTCTTTTGTGAGTTTGTGCATATTAGAATCTGTTTTTCAGCTAAACATTTCCCCACGGGATCTTTTGAAAGGGGGACTATGTCCCAAATATTGACATGTTTTTAGACCATATCTCCTTATTCAGAAACTGAACTATTGCTCATCTTGTTCAGCCTTTCTTCAGGTCAACATGCATTATTGTAAAAACACAATAGCGTTAAATGCATTATGTTCCAAAGGGTAATTGATTAAATAGAATATGAAATATCTTTGTATAAGTGGCCAAATGAGGAGAAAGTTGCAAACTTATTAATGAGTTTATCTCTTGTAAAAGTCACACTCTTTGCCTTATTTTTTGGCTTAATTAATGGTAGACCAAAAGGAAAAATCAAGTGGTTTGTGAACAAACATTTGTGATGATTTTGAAACTGTGTGTATACAATTTCTATAAAAGAATTCATTGAAGAAACCAAGGTTGTAAGACCAGTTACATATCATGGGAAAATTAAAGTCTTTTTGATTCTGCCAGGGTAATCATTTTCTCCTCCCCCATTTCTCCTAAGCAAATATACTCTGGGTACTCTTCAGTGATAGTGTATATAAAGGATACCCTCTAAAAAGAGATTGGCAGCTTTAATTTGTTTGATGTGTGCAATCACAGTCCATGTTAAATTCAAAATGCTTGTCCAATCAAGGATTCAATATAGAAAAGAGGCAGTAAAAAGCATGCAGTATGCTGTAATAAAGAAATCTGTTGATTGAAAACAGTTTGTATATTTTGGAAATGATAGGGAATGTAATTGGTAAGAAAGAAAAGGATAGGGCTTCATAAATAATAGGAAATAGAGCATATTTTCCACTGATAATGCTAACTCGATTTAACAATATTCAGGTGCTGAATTTTCATGGTCAGTAAAATAAGCATGATAGATTCTTCACTATTACTCTAAATTTCATTATTAATGGAATAAGCTCTTTATTTTAGTGGTAGTTACTTTAATATGTTGAATTTGAGCTACAATGATTTATTTTCCATCCCTTAAGAATTGCAGGTGAAGATGAGTACCAGAGCCTTCCCTAGATTCGCATCCAAGCATGACTTAAAACAAAGAGATATTTGAGTAATTTCATAATATTCCAAAGTTCATTTTCTAAGGTAAAACACGAGAGAGAGTCTGCTGTGGCAACCTAACTCTAGCACATCTTATACATTCATTTTTGTTTTGACCCAGTAATCATTAAAGTCCAAGACCTGTTAAACAACCCACCTTCTTAATTTGCCTCACACCTGTTGTCCTATCCTCTACTTTGCACTTCACTTGCAAGATCATTTTTATAATTAGGGAGTAGTAAATACATTAATAGATCTTTAACATATGGTTTATATCTATGAAGTCTTGCAATCCTGTCAAGCTTTACTGTAGATTTTGCAGAAGACCACAGTATCAGCCTATGCCTAACATTTATCGGGACTAATCCAGTGATCTTGTTTCTCATCTTGGACGCATATAAAGTACATCTGTTAAAAACTATTATGGCATCAGTAGATTGTCTTAAATAGACACACATGTTACATCCATTTATGTAATAATTATTTTGGTACTTTAGAATGGGTATACCAATGGAAAGGAAATACTTGACAGTTAAAAACAAGGAAGTCTAGAATTGCATTACCAGTTTTGTTTATGGTAGGATGGATATGGTGTTATGCTCATCAACCGTTAATTTAGTTTGCATTGTATTGAGGTATATGAGATTATCCAATATTTGGAAATAACTTTAAAAGTGTAGCACAATTTCATGCGTAAAAGCTAATTCATCAAACTGGATTTGTAATCCAATTCAGAATTCTCTTTTCTGATCATAACAAATTAAGATCTGTGCAATGTTGGTAACTGTTAAGCGTGGTTGTTGTTGGATTTCCCTTTTCTTCAAGTAATAATATAAAAAGGTAAAAATTAACCATTTAAAAACATCTTTAATACCAGTGACCTACAATATATGGGTTAGAGCTATTTCTACAGTTATGGTTATAATGGTTAAAGCTTTCTCTCTGGTCATTGAATGTGTGAATTTATAAAATATGGGAATTTATCAAATACAAACTATTGATCCAATTTCATCAATGTGTACTTCAGTACTTTAAAAGAATATATACAAAATTTTGAGGTACTGCAGTTTTGATTAAAATATTAAAATATTTGTATGCAAACTTACAAAACGTCTTCTGTTTCGTAAGTTTGCATACAATCAGAATTCCTTGAATCTTCTGTTTTGGGTGTCTATTGATTTTGAGAACAGCGGAGTGGTTAGGATTGTATACAAGTAAGTTAGTTCCTGAACTAGGGAATTTATATATTTAAAAAGTGTGGTTTTGACCAGGACTGATCAACTGAACCTTGTCTCCATCACACAAAAAATGGATCATGAGAAGAGCTTGTGATTCCTGGTATTGATCGAGTTGTGCAAAACTACCAGGTTTTATGTATGCCCAATTTTTGTTTTTCCAAATGGCATTTTCAGCAACAGTGTAACTGAAATGTTGCTGTTGAATGAGTTGCAAAATCTAGTATCAGCCTCAGCCACTTCAGACAGGGGTGGTACTAGTCACCATTTGTGCATCCTTAGAGAAGGTAACAATTTTTCCTTGAGATATTTAACTTGATCCTACTTGTTTAGGGTGCATTGTTTCAAGAAGCTAAAAACTGGCTCCTGAAGTTGATATGTGGAGCTTCTTTTTTCTACTTCTGGGTGCTTCACATATTTGTGAACAGTGGTCCACACGTCATGAGGTAAAAACTTGGAAAAATTACAAATTCCAGACATTCTGGGGGTTATCTAAAGATTGTTTTCTTTATAAGACTCCTCAAACTATATAGACCTCAGAGAATACTTTGGAAGGATAGGCCATTTCTCAGTAAAAACTGAGTTTTCAGTTAAAACACACACACACACAGAGGAAATAACTATGAAATATAAAACAATTTTTACTTGCATAATTTTGACATAGATTTAATAGCTGGAACACTGCTCTTGGCTGAGAGGGTTGTGTGATCTGAAGTCAGTCCAAACAATCTCATGAAAGATGCAGTAAAATTCTATTCAAGGGATAATAATTTCTTTATAAATTAAAAGTGAATTCCAACTTGCACCCCTGCTCTCTGCTTACACCCCTGTTTATTATTGCCCATTTATCATAAGCCCCAACTCTAGACAATATACATATGCAAATATATTATAGAGAGAGAGAGATGCTTAAAAGTATCTAGTAAATATCCATTTCCTGTCCACTGACTCTTTCTGCATATCCTTGCTAAGCTAGAAAGTAGAAAACCTTCCTCTACATTTTGATGTTAACAGTTTCTACTCCTAAATGATGGACAACAAGTTAACAACATAAAAAGAGTGTTGACAGTTCTTGAAAATGAAATAATGTTTGATATAACCTCAAGTTTCTCTCTGAACTTTGACCAAACAATAGAAAACCTTAAAGAAGGGGAGCAGTGCTGTCAAGCACAGAATTACACAGGGAAAAAAAATTAATCTAAATAGTGAGGAAGAAGTCTAGGTTCTCTTGCATGATATTTAGCAGCAATGGTAAGAAGAGGGATGATTCTTTCTTTGTGTAATGTGCAGTAGTTACAATAAACACAAGATTTCCAAATCTCAGAGGACTATCTTGACAGTTGCTTGATAACAGCTTTTTTCACTCCATAGTTTTGACAGTTTGTGTGTGTTGCCATATCTAGTGTAAACTAAAACATCACTGTCATTCTGTTTTTCTTTTTCATGTGGCTTCCTTTTTCTTTATTTTTTTTTATCTTTAGGATAATGAAAAATGTGCCTTTTTCATTTGTAGACTAAAGTAAGATGAGATGTATACAGAGATCAGCATTTGAGTTTTAAATTATTCAAGTTGACAGCAGAGAACTGCTATAAATAATTTTTCATACTACTACTTTAAACGTGAAAGTGGGATGTTTAAGTTTTTACTTAACCTTCTGATGTATATCAGCTTGTACACTTGTGTGGATATGTGCAGTAGGAAAACAAATACCGTACCTAGAATATTTTCCAATTATCACCATAATTTTATGTTCCTTGCATTTTTTCCTTTACTAATAGAAAATCAACAGAACTATTAAGACTGGAACATATTAAGAGTTTTTCTGCCTGATGCTAATGTATTCTTTCTTCTTCCTTTTTATTTGTCCCAAAATATGCTGTTAGTTAATTTTAGGCATAAGAGATCTTTTAGAAAAACTCTAGGGTTAAAAATAGACTGTGTTTTGTTAAGTGAGGGATACTTGTTGGAAAAGGGCCAAAAGCTCTGTCAACAGCTGTACTTTGTCCACTGCAACCACTTCTCATCTATTTTGTCTTACCTCAGTCACTGAGATGTCCCTGAATGGACTTTATTTAACCTTTTGGGTTCCCTAGATATTTAAGGTTATTTTGTCATCACACCAATTTGCTTTAGCACAGCAGAGTGCCCAGTGTCGTCATCTGGCATGTTACAGACAAATTCCAATTACTTTTCTGCTTCAGGCTATTGTTAAACACTACAAGCTAGCTGACAGTAAAATTATAAATACAGGTGTTGTCACACTACACTATAATCAGAATTTTAATTTGAATTTTCATTTGTAAAGCCTTTCTTACATGAAAATGGGAATAGAATTAGTTTATTGACAGTAAAAAGACATTTTGAAAGCTTCCTAAATCATTACCTGTATTTAGTAGGGGGAACAATTGTATATGTCCATGTAAAAAGAAGAGTTTTATTATCACATATTTACTCATTATATTTGGTGGTAAATAAAACTAGTAAGACATGTTTGACAAATGATTGACGTAACTCAGTACATTTTCACTTCATCAGAACAATAGACAGACGTAAATATATATTTGCTTTTGTTTTGTTCTGCTATTACTAATGCAAGTCTGTGGTAAAATCTTCAAGCAAATTAAGTAAAGCCTGTTGAGTCTACAGGCAGTGCTAAACTTTTTATTTTGCAATTTTCTCTTCTTACATAGATTCATCATCCTTCACTTTTTCCCCCCTTCTTTTGCTTGTTGGTTGGAGTAGTTCCCCCTTCTCAAGACCCTTTTTTTTCCTTGAGGCATTTAGTGTCGTGTCTGCCAGATTTCAGTGATGAGCAGCGAATTGCTTTTAAAGTGGGCATTATGCCAGTTCAGCAGCACAATGGAAAACCAATCTTCCACCATTCTACTTTTGATGCTGTTATTGTAGCATTTTAGATAACTGCTGCCACAAAAAAAGATGTGCTCAATTGCTACCAGTTAGTCAAGTTAAATCCAGAGTAGCATTAAAATTACTCTGAAAACTGTTTGTCAGAGGTCATGTGCTGTCTATGGCTACATCGTATAGGATAGATGTTCTGTTCTGTGTGAAGTTTTTTTTTTTTTTACATTATTATTACTGTGACTGACCAGCTCTCTAAATAGCCCTTCACTACCTGTTTACTTATTGTCTTCACCTCACTGTTGAAAATATGTGTCAAACAGAAATGTTGAAAAGTTTCTTTAAAGTGCTGGAAATAGCAGGGGAGTGAGTTGTTCAGGGTGCTAGAGTTTGTGCAGTGTGAAAGCAAAAAAAGGGGAGAGAGCAAGAGCATAATTCTCTGGTTTCTGTAGCAAGATTACTGTTTTCATCTTTTTATCTTCACTTTTCAACCACTGAGTTCACTTTTCTATTTTTTTAATAGCTCAAATGGAATTTATCCGCTTTCTCACTCTCTTCCCCTTCAGCTCCTCCTCCTCTTCCTCTTTCTTCCGCTGACTTTGCTTGTGAATGAAAGGGTCTGTTACTAGTCCTGTAGGACAGATGGCAGCTGTGGATGAGGATTGTAACATTAGATGACTTTTTAAAATCAGTTCTTTTCTAATAAAATACAAACAGAGGGATTATTATAGGTGGTGAAAATTAAGAAAGAAAAAATATTTTACTTACTGCTTCTGCTGAATTTTTTGGTGAATAATACTTGAAATATCTGAATAATTACTTTTGTGGTTATAGTATTGTAAAATGTCAATATATTGGTATCATATATATGATCTGTATGATCTACTTATGCTCTGATCATTTTTAACAGGGCTTTCACTTCAATCACTAGGTGAAGATCCAAAATTGGTACTTAGGTGCCTCAATTCAACTTTTAATTGGGATAATCAGTGAGAGTTTAGGAGCCCATATACCTTTTTTGGTTTAAACCTAGATCATTTTCCTTTATAGTACAAAATTGCAAGTTACAAGATCTGGGTTATATCTGTCATTAACTTCCTGTAAGAATTTGAACAAATCACCTAGATCTTAATTTTCAAACTTGCATAGTTTGATAATTCAAATTTAACCATGTAAATAATAGACATGATTTTTCAAACATGTTGAACATCCTCAGCCATTGATGTCAGTGATCACTGAACCTATTAAAATCATTGACTGTTGAGGTAATTTATTTAGGTGACTGAATAAATCTAATTTTAGAGATATAAAGTTACCTTTAGTGACATACTTTTCAAAAAGAAGACCATAACACCTTCTGGTTCTTTTTGTAAAATGAAAACATTACTTACCTCACAAGAGTGTTGTGGGAGTTAATTGAATATTTGTGAAGTAGTTAAAAAACCTCCAATAGATGGCAGTATGGAAGTACAAAGTGTTAATAGTTATTAATTAGATTTTTTCCATTTCTTCTCAAAATGAACATTCTCCTCTTGGCAAAGTTGTGACCCGTGCAGTTGAGATTTTGCTGTTCTTGCACCTGGCATTTAATAAATTCTTATGTCCTTGTAGTCAAGGAACTTAGCTTGATAGTTGTGTAGGATTGCATGATTGTTCCTTTTAACACTAACAATATAGTTGGGCTCAGCTACAAACTGATTCTGCTAAGAATTATCTAATAGAACTATTTTCAATTTTTATATAAGGTCATGCATTTTCCACATAAAATAGCTTACATCAGTACCCTTTCCCATTTTTAAGGATGTTTTGTCTGATTTCTTAACAGTATCTCATCTTCGTCTGGTAGGTACAAGTATGCAGAAGGTTAAGGAATTTCAGCTGTTTAGTATAGAGTTACCATATTTCCAGTTTCAGTAAAGAGGACACCTATGTGGGGAGGGGAGTATATGATTGTGGGGGGGAGGAGGGATAAATACATACCCTGCCCCTCACCTCCAAGCCATAGCCCGCCCCCAGCTGTTGACCCTCACTCCCGACCCACAGTAACTGGCCCCCCAGACCATGCTGGTCCCCCTCACTCCCAACCCGCAGCCCTGTGCCCCTCCAGCCCATGCAACTCCCTGCTGCCTTAGAAGCTCCCCCACCTCTCTGCCCAGTTGCAGCCCCAGCACCAGCAGACATGCACATGCCCTCCCTCACTCACCTGCCTGCAGCTGTCAGGGTTCATGTGCAGACCACATGACAGCCCTCTCCCCCAGCCTCAAGCAGCTCCTTGCTCGGGCAAGCTGGGAAGTACCGGGAAAGCAGAGGCAAAGCAAAATCCTGGACATTTGCTGGTATTTAAAAAAAAACCTGGATGAAGATGGGAGGACCCAAAAAGAGGCTATGTCCAGGAATCCCTTCAATGTATGATAATACTAGCTTAATAATGCTGTGTTTATGGGGAGCTAAGTCAAATGTCAGTGAGAAAGATGAGCTTTGGATGAGTTCTTGAGCTGCTGTGACAATATATGTTGAATTCTTGAATCTGGACAGCTGTTAGTGTAACTTATTGAGAGCTGCCTAGAACAGGGGTGCAATCAATTAGGCTGTAAACAAAAAGCAAAAGAGATATCTTGGAGTTTTTAAGGCCAGTTCTCAGTTTTGGAGGTTGCAGTCATATAGTTCCTCTGTCGTATAAAGAAAGTTCTGTCCAGGAACTTTTGGAATTTTGCCCTGCACAAATGGATGATCTCTGTACTGAAATGGCTTCCCAGGAAGATGAGTTGGAATCCACATCCATTACAACTGGATTCTTAAATGGCATCTGACTAAAGCACAAGAGCAGCTAGATGAAGCTTAAAGAGACTTACAAGTCAGAACTTGTTAGGTCAGAGCAGGTCTGTTTTTAAAAATAACTAGGTTATTCCTAATGGCAAGAAAAATATAAACTGGTTTATAAGTATCACGTCAACTTCTATAAGTAGATGGAAGCCAACAGTTTGTACATGAGTAGAATTCACATGATTACATTTCAACTTTTACATCAAGAATATACACATCCAATGTTGATGAAGCAGTACAGGGAGCAGTAATGAGGATTTTTTACAGGCTTTTGAAAATGTGTGGTTTGCAGGTATATTCAAAGACAGGTGATACTCCTGATTTATAAAGAGCTGGTCTTTAGGGACATTTATAGACATTCTCTGGGGGGGGAGGGGCACTTTAATTAGAGCTGCTCTAATTAAAGCACCTGGAGCATCACATGCATCAGTGTCTCTGCGTTGAAAAATGGTGGCAGGGACTTTTTAACTAAAGCTTATCAAACCAACTTTAGTTAAAGCGTCCCCGCCACCATTTTTCAGCACATCAGTGCTAATACATTGATGCTGGAGTCTGCTGGAGCACAGTAATTACCATGCTCTAGCAGACTCAATTAATTGAGTCTGTTCCAATGCATTGTAATTACAACATGTCTGAGCAGTTTCTCTGCATGTGTATAAACACCAGGGTTTGATTATATAAATGATTTTTCACTGCATCTGCCTGCTTAGTCTGTTGCCACCCAATAGACTTACTCATGCTGTTCATTCCTGCAACAGAACCCTTTGGAACCAACAATGAACATACTTAGTGGAGAGCCCATGCCTCTGCAAATGTTTTTCTTCCAGCCATTCAAAGCCTATGCTATTTAACGTCCTGGAAGCAATACAGAAATTGTAATATTCGCCTGCTTTGGTTTCTGTGTTCATTTTTCTTTTAATTGAAACAAACATTGGTGTGCTGTTATGTTAAGATATAATCAGGTTGCAGCATATGTACCATTTATTTTTGAGATGTCAACAATTTCAAAGCTACGAAGGTCCAAAAATGAAGATTTGCCTATATGAGGCTTGCATGCTACATTATACTTCGGTATTCTATGGCATTTGGTGAAGTATAAGTTCTCAAACAGCACCAAAGGGGCCCTCTCAAGAGTTGCTTGTTTGAGTAACATTTTTTGTTTACACCTGTTCTATATCTATCTATCTATCTATCTATCTATCTATCTATCTATCTATCTATCTATCTATCTATCTATCTATAACCCTTTTTCTAATGATAGTGTATAGGTATATCATGTCCCTAAGTAGTCCATCCGGTCCATTGATAATTTTAAACTCATGTATTAAAGAAATCTTAGCATCCTAGGTTTAGGAATCAAAAATTCCAAAAGGTCTGTTAAATATAGGGTGTTAATAATACAGTGTTTAGTACTTGTTCTGAAATTAAAGAGCTGCTAAGAATATTCACTCCTGGCAGCTCTGTTCAGGTGTGATATGTTCATCCAAAAAAATCACAATATTAAAAGGTTTTATGGCACCCCATAGGATCATATATTAACTGATATTCAGTTCTCTTTCTAGAGCTAAAGATCAAGTAATAACTAAAGTACATGTCGTAATAGAAATGTTAAATGGAATGACTGAATGTTTTCAGCCATTAGTGTTTGGAATAATACAGTTTGCTGAATGGTAGTGGAATTGTTAGTTATCTTAATTGAATATTCCTGATTTACTGTTGACTATGTGGGAAAGACCTTTGACCAGATGTGAGAGTTAGCACACAGAGTTAGTAAACCTTGTATTTGACAAAAAGACAGAAAGAGAGAAAAGATTAACTAAAACCTTCGTTTATGGCAATTTCTGCTATTCTAGGGCCCTAGTACTAGATTTAAAATCTACCAATGTGGCAAAGGCTGACAGAGCAAAACGCTAATAACCCCTTTCCACAATAGTCCAAGAAGTGAATGGCATTAACTACACATGGGTGTAGGACAGTTGGAATATCCTTAGTTGT
>JAGPOW010003316.1:57680427-57727927 GCA_030014935.1 Caiman crocodilus | reverse complement strand
GGAGATGGACTTTTAGGACCCCAGAGAGGTCTTAAATTATTATTTATTGCATTTGGTAAGAGCAGACCTTTGAGATCTTAAGTATCTTATATTTTCTCATAATAGAATGTCTGTGGTAGTATTAGAAATATTTTAATTTTTAGTGTATTACAATCACATGAATATCCAGAATGGATGGAGCGCTTTCCAAACGCAGAGGAAAGCAAATATACTCCCCACTTCTCCTAAAGTGTATGCGGTTTAATGGGTGGTCTACCATTTTGGCAGTAGTAGCGGTTTTGGAGGGTTATATATGTGCAGAGAAATCATTTACAACTTTGTTTCATTGGCCTGTATTTACATACCAATAAAGTGGTATCGCAGATAGCCATCTAAGAAGGACCCCATCTAGACCCAGTAGCTATATACTCCTATTAGTTATTTTTTCTTAATAAAAAAATAAAATAACAAAAAAGCAAAAATGTAGGGAAATCTTTTTTCCCCTTTAAATAAGTGGTGATTTGTTTTGTTTTGTTTTTTAACAATCTAGGAATGTGAAAGCTAAGGTTAACAATGTGGATAGGGGTGCTGAGTATTAGAAATGGGGAACCTGTGCAGTTAAAAAAAATGACTTGCATTACCTGATTTCATAGTTGACAGAATATTTATTTAACTTGCAGTAAATTGACACACCTCTAGACAGAGACAATTATGACTGACTGTATAACATCTGACAGAATCAATTATGACTGACTGTTGTTTGCTACCTTTGAACAGAAGTAAATGAAACACAGATATTTGGAACAGAGACTGCTGCCTGTGTGCCTAAGCTTGCTATAATTAAAATACAATAACCAGTAGGTGATGTAAAAATTTCACTTCCTAATAGTTTCTAATTTAAAATGTTCTTTAAGTGTTCAACTAAAAGTATTAGAGAGACATGACATCGTACACGTGTGATTCACTGAATCCTTAACACATAAGAGTGACAGACTATGCTTGGTTTTGTTTGCTTTTAGACAAATCAACAGTTTGAAAATTTATTAATGGAAATACCTTATTTCTCACATATAAAATATAAACACATGCACACACACTGAGGAATGTAAGTGTATTTTTATTTTGCACTGTCAAGCTCAGGTTGTCAGACAGAATACTCAGAGTGAGAATTTGTCTCCTAATAAAGATACTGTGGGAGACTCCCATTCTCAAATCAGTAGAAATAAAGTCTTGAAGCCTTTCATTGTGCTACATCTTCTTGAAGACGAGAGCAAAGGTACCTTTGGTCCTCACTATCAGGTTATGCTTACAGCATTTTATAGGGGTGGTAGTAAGGGATACTGAATATTAAATACCTAACAAGTTACTAAGTAATCCCCAGGCATTTTCTGTCTTTGCCTCAACCATCAATACAACAGTGTGGGGGTAAATAAGTTTCAAGTACCTCTGTGAAAAGAAATTAATTTCTTCTTTCAGCTTAAAAACATACACACAAGAAGTATAATGGGAAATTCTGTATGGTGTTGAATATGTAGTGTATATCAATAAAAATTGAGTTTATATTTTCAGAAGGGCTTAAGTGAGATTTTCCCTACATATTTGGTGAAGAGATTCTAAAATATTTACCAAGAGTTAGTAATTAATTTGCTTTAGAGAATGTAATACCCAAATGTCATTTTGCAAGATCAGAATTACATGCTCATGTTTATTTTTAGACCGTGTATTTTAAGATACAAACTGTTTAAATCTAAACCCCAGTTATGATACAGTGTTGATTATTCTGTACATTTATGTTTATATTAAATTTTCACTGGTTCCATTGTATTCAGATATATAAAATAACAGTATGGTAGTAATACATATAAAACTATTTTCATATGTGTTACTGAGTGCTGAAAAGCAATTGCAGTCTTTTTATAGCTTTGTTCTGAAAAGGTGCATTATTGATGAAATTCTCATTTAGAAAGAAAGTGTAAGCTTTTATATGCATCTTTAAGTTAGATGGTATGATAACTTGAAGGTATTGACTAGCTGTGTGATATACAGCGGTCACAGTTGTCTTTTACTAAGAGGAGCACAGAGTGATGCTGGTTGTCATTCTTACTCTGCTGTGTGGCAGCGTAAATAGTCCCCTTTCTAACCAACCTGGTGGGAAAAGTCAATATCCCATCAGCAGAGGAGGTAAACACATCAGGAGCTGTGTCCTCTCTCATCTTCCCCTGCTCTGTATTACTACAGTTCTTTAAATCTGTTCTCCCCAGTTATCAGATGCAGTTGTGTCATTCAAATGCATGGTATTGCTGTACTGCAGATATGACTGCAGTCTGAATTTAGTAGTATAACATTGCATTATCAATATTTTAGGATTAAGACTCTAAATTACCTTCATTAATTTTCAGTGTAGCTCCTATTACTTCTCCTTCCTCAGTCCACTTTTCCCTTCACGTAAATAATTCCATCTAAATTTCTTTGTAATGCATTTAATGTAGATTATCAGAATGGTTACTGGGAACAATGAATGTTTAGGTCTCATGTACAAAAACTAGAATTTCTACCAGTGGAATGAGTTGAGACTGATTTTCAGTTATATATGGCTGTATTTTCATTTGCTGCTTAAACATTGTTTTATTGTTTGTCTAGTTGTTCTCATGATTAATGCATCCTCCTGTTCTTTTCATATGTACCAGCTGGCTCTGTACATTGATACACTTCACCTTGGTCCCTCCTGAGCTCTTTGAAACTTTAAAACAATTTTAGCCTAGCTTTGAACTTTGAATTTGAACACACATAGTTTGGTGCTTTCAGCAAAAATTCCCCTAGCTACAAAAAAGCCACATTAACATATGATGCATTTTAGTAAATTATAGGCTACTTAGTGTCTCTGGAATATTTTGGGGGTAGGGAGCACATTGAGAGGGAATAATGTACTGAGTTGCTACAGTTTGTGGTAGTTTATTTTTAATTAGGCCTTAGCTATCATTAGTTTCTAGGTACTATAGTGATTCCAAACTAATTTCATTTCTAAACAGTTTTCCATCTCTTTATGGTAAATTTTAAGTTATTTTAAGGCCAGTAATAAAAAGTAATTTTATTATTAGCTGAGTGGTAACAAAAAGTAATTCATTGTAGGTTACCGTCCTGAGAGTGCTCAAAATGTTCATGAAGGTATGACTCTAAATAGATATGTGCCTAAAATTTAGCATGATTGTAACTCTTTATAGGCTTAGAGCTGTCCTCATTAGAGTTATTTGTAAAGTACTTACAGAAGAACTCTGAACCAAGATATATGCTTGTTTTAACAATCATGATCGTTTGAAAAAGAAGAAAAACGTAACAGGTTGGAAACAAATGTAAAAATCTAAGGATATGGATCAAGAAAACTGTCAACAATGCATGAGGTTAGATATATTTTTAGCTAGTGATTAGGGTGAGTATATCTTGAAACAAATTGGTAAAAGACATGGATGTGTTATAGCTTCTTTTTAGAATTCAGGGGGGAGGGGAGGTCCAGCAGTTTCTCAAGGTCTTTCCCAAGGCCTCACACACTACGTGAGTCCTTTAGTCACTTGGATAGGAAACAAGCTAGATCAATGAAATGTCTTTACTTAATGTGCTGCAGGGGTAGAAGCCTCTTGTTTTCTTCCCCCATACAAGTGGACCGAAAGTTGCCAGAGGTCCCTCCAAATTTGTAACTGCTGTGCATCTAGGAACGAACTCTTGAAGATGATTTATTTTTAACAACCTTGACATGTAGCAATAACTGTTGTTTAAAAGGTAATAGCTGTTGTTTATTTTTATGTTGGATATTTACTTTGTTGTGTTTTTCCAAGAGAATTAGTGCAGTGAAATGCTCAGTACAGTGCTGAAACTCCTCTAAAGGACAGCCAGGAGTGAGATTCAGGGCAATGTTGATGTGTAATAATAGAAACACTATGTGGGATGCTTGCAAGATGCATGCTTTCAGTAATACCTAAATGGATTGAGAGCTGCTCACACCTGAGAGATTGCCTGTCTCCCTGTGTTATACTGCCAAAAAAGTTTCCATCGACAGTGATGCTTCAGCTGAAACGCCCCTTATTTTCCCACCCCACTTATCTCTGCCAAAAACTAAGGATCTGTTCTCTGGAAAGGACCTTCCATTGTGGAAATTATTTCCTTTCTCTACATCTACTAATCCAAACTAGTCTGAATCTGCTACCCTTCTGAATATGCTGCAAGGCCTATTGAATCTGCCTGGGTTTTTTTTTAAATAGAGTGGACATGGTTGGAATCAAATGTTGTTTTGGAAAGGGAAGTATTGTTAGACTTGATCTTTCTTCACTGAATTACTCTTTGCGTGAGGCTCTGGTGGTTTTAACACTTAGGTGGGTTACATTTTAATTTTTAGTAAAGCCATGCATATCCAAGAATAGGTCCATTAATTCTACAACACCATAGAGGAATAAAATTCAACAAATGAAGCATCTTGACTTTGCTAAGGCAGACAGGGTTCTTTGGGTAAATCTGATATCGTTTTTGCCAACAGATTCATACAATGTTCAAATTGCCTTTTTTGTTGTTTGTTTCATCCTTCAGGGGTCTCTTAACAAACATATGAAATAAGCACATTGGAATGGCCATATTTACTGATAACTCAGGAGAATCTTTTTATTTGTAGTTTAGGGTAGAGAGGTAGGATGGCGCGCAATTCTATGTTGTTAGTCTGTACTAAGTTCCTTTCCTTCAGTCAAGGGTCTCCAAGTACTTTAGTATAAGTATTATCTCCGTTCTGTCAGTGAGAAAATGTAGGAACACTTTGACTTGCCCAAGGTATTTCAGATAGGTGATGAATAAGTAAGGAATCGGAACTAAGTGTGAGATCATGGCTTCATTGAAATTGATGACAAAATCCCTATAGATAGTCTCGCTCTGAATTTGGACCCGTTACATTGCAACAAAATGTGGACCACTGTGTGACACTGGCTCAGTGAGTGGGCATTCTGCAAGGTAAAAGATGGATAGGTGCTCTTATATTTGTAATCCCATGATGAACATGGGTGGGGTATTCAGTCTCTGGTGATAAGAGTATTTTTGTTGCTGACAGTTTTTTCATGCTCAGTCCCTGCAATGGCCACAAACATTTGACCTTTCACCGTTTGTTTTTAAGAGTTTTATAATAGAAGTTTAGAAGGTCCAAAAAAAAGTAACTCTCCTGTCTCCAGTTCCAATCACTAGACTGCTACTTCTTCTGTGAGGTTAAATTCTACTTTTTGTAAATAAACATTTCTGAATAAGCAAAAACGAGTTCTACTATAGGTTGAATCTCCACTTGACTCTCACTTAGCAGGTTACTGGACAAGCAGTGCCTCACATTATTTACTCACAGGAGTTCTTGTGCCGATTCAGTTGCAAGAATAGCTTTGATGAACAGGATTTAGTCTCAGAGTTACAGAGTTAGTCTCTTAATCTTGCTGAGGATAAAAAATGAGAAGCAAATCACAAGTCTGAGGGTATTGGAGCAAATTTTGGTTTTGTGTTTTAGCCTCAATATATTTTGAAAGGTTAAAGTTGTAATACCAGTTAACGTAAAATATTTTTTTTGGTGATAATCTAATGTGTGTATACGTTCTCTCATTTGTTTTTTCTTTAGTGTGGGCGGAGAAGAACTTAGCCTTAAAGAAAATAAAGGAGGTCTACAAAAAGCTGAAGAACACAGTAGACACCTGTCTGTCCATGAGTAGCTACTCTGAAGTGAACCTTGGCAAACTCTTTCAGACCATCTGCACAGCAAAATATGTGGGAGATGCCAGTAATGAAAGACAATAATAAAGTAAATAAAGAGGGAGAAAGGTTTGGTTTTGTTAAAAAAATAACTACTATCCCCTCTTCTTTCACTTTGTTCTTCCGATTTAAAATAATACAATTTTGATTTCACCATTCATCAAATACAGGTGTATTTTGCCCTCTCGTTGGAGAAAAAGTGAAGATAAAAACAGAATATAATGATTTCCTAGACACCTGGTAGTTCCTTTTTCAATACATATATTTTATTGTATATTTAGACCTATGAGAAAAAAGGGGGTGGAAGGAGTGCTGCTTTAATTGAATAATTCCCAGTGAGAGTTGCTGGAATGTAAGTGATCCTAGACTTTGCTCCAGGGTATTTAGTAGAGGTGCTCTCAGGAAGAGAGGTTAGTAGAGGTCTCAGTAGGAGCACTAATGTTTTGCCTTTTCACAGTTTATCTACTTCTGAATCATAAACATACCAATTAAAAACAATGCTAAACCTAAATGCCTCCTAATGTCCTAATACTTTCTTCTGAGCAGGGGTTAGGGTGGTCTTTACTACTAAGATTTCTATATATCTATATATAAAGTAATGAGCAAGCAGTGACAGTTTTATAACCTAGAGTTAACAAAAATTAGACAACAGTCCTCTCTGTGTTAAATTTAACACAAAGACAAGTGTTGTCTTGCCATTCTTAAGATGGGTATAATATGGAGTTGACTCCAGCTAGAACCTCACGCAGTATACGCATATCTAACTTTATCCCACAAAGAAAAAAGGTTGATGTAAACTGTCTGTGAAAACGTATGTGCCTACAGAGTTCCAGCAAATGCAGCTTAGAAACAGGGGTTGCAGGACCAGGGGGGGGAAAGGGTAAGTACTGCTTTGTAATAAGTACTATGGTCATATTGAAGTTGTATTGGTTTTATAAGCAATTGCATTGTCTATTCAATGACAGTAAAATATGAAACAAAAAGATATAATAAATATGGTTTCTTCTGTTGTGTGGGAGTAAAATTAAGTTTGTACTTTTATATAACGTTCTTAGGTTGCAGTTTCAGTATTTAATGTAAGACTGTGAGACTCTTTTAAAAACATGTAACCATATCCAATGTAAACTTCTTTAATACTTGAAAGAAAAATAAAGTTTTCTAATGAAAAAGAATTGGACTCTATCATCTGTACAAACTGGATATAACCTTGAAGTGCATGCTTCTAAATTATTACAGCATTTACCAGAAGGGCTTATCTCTCTGCTTTAAAATGCATGTTGGTTCAGTGGAAACTAAGGAAAACACTTGTAGGCATAAAATGGTAAGAATAACAGCACAAATATTGAGGCATTACAGGGCAGAGGGAGCAAGACAGCTTGTGTTGTATGCATTTAAACCATATGCATTTGTTTATATAAAACTGTACAGCACTCTGGGACGACAATGCTAAATGCAGATAGAGATAGATGATGATTGTGTGTGCCAGCTCATCTAAATATAAACTCATTCTCTGACATGGAGCTAAATCTAAGCTTTCTACTCACATGGGTAGTTTTTTAAATAATTGAGAATTTGCTTTTCATCATTTATTTATTTTGGGTCAGTGTTGCCTACAGGCACCTCATGTAATGCTACTAAGGCTACACTTCATTCAGCATAGCTCATTGCAAAAGATACTTTCTCAGATGTACCGATTTGAAAGTAGCTATCTAAATGTGTTAGAGAGTTTTATCAGAGATTTTTTTAAAATGTTCAGTATATCCATTCAAATGATAATTGTGTAGACTTTACTGATATTACTGAATGAAAATTAAAAAATAAAAGTAAAACGGCTGACACTTCTAGAAATGTAAGGCAGATAGCCAAACAAAATGGTTAAATGATGCCTAACTTGACCCTATAGAGACTTTTGTATACATCTGCATAATTGCTATTTTAGAATAAAATTAGTAGATTAAGGAGCTTTTAGCTTAAACAGGGGTGTTCTGAAATAATTGTACACGGTGTAAGGATATATTTTAGGACACCAGTAAAAGTTCTCCTTCTGCTTCGCATAAAAAAGGATGAAACTCTGTTTTCATGATATATGAGAGAGAAAATCTTGGAATCTTCCCTCTACAGTAATTTTTAGCCAGCCCCAATCAGATGGGAAATCGGAAATGAATGCTTTTCCTGAATTAAGGCAATTTCTGCTTCTTCCCAGAAGGCTGGTCCTAGATCAGAGCTGAGCTCTTGGCAAGGAGCAAGCTGCTTTTCTCCTGACTAATAAGCCCTGGGCGCTTTGCCTCATCTTGGCCCCCTGAGGAAGGCTGGGAAATGCAAAGTCATCTATATAGAATTTAATATTAAATGGATTTAGTTAATTTAGTGCTGTACATAATTTGGGAACGATTGAAGTTCACAGACTTGTATTGTGAAATTGATCTAGTGTGAATCTTCCCTTCCACCTCTCCTCTACCTCCCCCCTCCTTCCCAAATACTGCTTTTTGTTGGGGAGAGGAGTGTTGATATATCAACTCAGAAGGCGGACTTCACTGACGGCATATGTGTTTTATTAAAAACAGTTCCAAACCACAAACCCATTTGGATCTGTGCCAGCATTCCCTTTTCAGTGCAAAATACACTTTTTTCATTCCCAACTTCAGCCCATCTTCCATTCTGCATTATTTTGCTCTTCTACAGAGCACCTTAAATATTCCTTAATTGAACAGTTCGTGGTGAACTCTCCTTATAGCAGTTTAATAGATTAACTCATCTGTGCCAGCTTCAAATTTCAGATTAAAATTCCTTCATCCCGAAGGCAGCATTATCAGGTTGTTGGAGGCTGTTTTCAAACCTTGGTTTTGAATAGCAGCGGCTCTGCATTAATTTAACCACTAAGCTAATAAGTAGGTTTCGTTTTGTTATGCTAAGCTTTATTGCTTTTCTTTTGATCAGAATGGTGTTGTTGAGCAAAGCAGCAGACAAGGCATTCTTTGATGAGGGAATTAGTGCTCTATTCTTCCTCTATTATTCATAGCACAGTGGAATATGTAAGTACCTGAGGGTGTCAAAGGAGAGCAGGCTCTATTGCAAAGTGTTCGCCTTGTTTCTCTCAATAGCTGACTATGAGATGATAAACCGCTTAATACACTGCACTAATTGGATGAGAGCAAAAAGAGATGGGAATTAAGGCAAGGCAAAAGGAGAAAGTGCTACCAGCCTTCATTCACTCTTTCACCACTTTAACAGCACCAAAGGAGGCACAAGCTTTCTATAAGCAGACTAGAGGTTTTGTGCAGAGATAAAATGAACCTGTTAGTGGATTCAAGTAATACACTAATTATTGCACAGTATAAATACCACTACTGGTTTTATAACACGGAGGTAAACTTCTTTTGAGAAGGTTATAGGATTGCTTGGCAGTAGTATAGATCCTAATAAGGGACCAGAGTAATAACCCCCCTGGATTAACAAAATTGCTGCTTGCAGAAGTATGATTCTGGCTTTTACGAAGATTTCAGCAGAATGAATAAAAATGACTGAATGACATTTCTTAATGCGTAATGGCTTGATAATGATTCCCTTTTCTTTAAAGTAAAAAAAAAAAAAAGAAAATTTCAAACCGTACTGTTAATAATGTCCAGGGACAAACGTTATTTTTCCCATAAAATATTTTGCACCTATGGTGTTTTTTAAAACTCTAAAATATATACGTGTGGAGATGTGTGTACATGATACATAATGCTGTCACTTAAATGCCTAGTTAGCGGAGGGGAAGTGTCGTTTGTTCATAAAAGAGAAAATAAAATAAAACCAGCTTAGGCGTGTTAAAGAGCGTGCGTGGTTAGGAGCCTACACGCGGTGCCTGGGTGGGGGGAGGGAGAAGGGAGATAACCCTCCCGGGGGCACCTCGGAGGAGACCTCCCAGGGCAGAGCCCGACAAAGACTCCCCGGAGAAGCAGAGCTCGCCGCCCACGGGCACTGTCCTGCGTGGGGTTGGCGCCCGCCTCTCCCGCCCGCTCCTCCTCGGCAGCGCCGGCCTCACGCCAGTGCCCCAGCCGGGCTCCGCCAGCGCCGGGGGGGTGGGGAGACTGCCCCTGCCCCTCTCCAGCGCCAGGAGCTTGGCGCCTGAAGGAGCTGCCCCCGGGCGCCGCTGGGCCCTTGCCGGAGGGTGTATGAGCGGAGGGCAGGGCAGGGCAGGGGCCGCTCCCTCCTGCCATGCAGCCAAGCGTCCCACAGACTTGGGCCGCATCGGGTCGCCCTGCATGGCAGTGAGATTAAATCCTCCGGGGAGAACCGCGTTTCCCGCCGCCGTGCACCCGCCCGGCGGAAGGGGAGCCCAGGGATGTCTCGGCGCGTGCGGGCAAGGGAGAGCGCGGGACCAGGCGCTTTGTGCAGCCGGGCGGGGGCCGCCCCTGGCCCGCGCCTGTTTTCCCGGCGGGCAGGCTCCCGCTCCTTGCCGGAGGGGCAGCGCCTCCCAAAGCAAGAGGGCTGAGGGCAGCCGGCCGAGCAAGGCCTGGGGGAGCCCCTGGGCAACCCCGCGCGCGCTGCCCTGAGGAGAGGGCAGGCGATGGCAGGGAGCCCGCGTGGGGACGCTGCCCACCCGGCTCCATGGAGCAGCCGTCCGGGCGCGCCTCTCCCGCGGCTCTGCCCCCGCTCCGCGCCTCCCGGAAAGCAGGGGGGCCCCGGCTGCCAGGACAGCTCCAGTGCCTGCTGCGGGGCACACAGCAAGAGGAGCAGAGCCACAGCGACACTGGCGGGTTTGGGGGGTTTTGACTTTTTTATAAAAATCCCATTTTTGTTGAAAAAGCAATGCGAAGAGTAAAAAAAAAAGATCCACCTCTGCCAAACACCGGGTCAGCAGCTTCTTCTCCCGCCGCCTCTGGGCTAACCCAGTCTGCTAGACCTGCCTGGTACTGCCTAGCTTCTTGGACCTGCCCTCAATGTATCCTTCACAAATATTTATATATATATATATATATATATTTATATATATATGTATGTATTGTTAAACATATCTTTTTTTTTTTTATTTTCGGAGTGTGGCACTTCCCCACTCGAGAGCAAGGAAAAGTGTTAACAATAAGGACATTACACAAAAGTACTGTACCATCGCCTTTTTAGGGTTTCAGAAACCTCTACAGTTAATAAGTTAAATAAAGGGTTTGTACATAAATATTTTGTCTAGGAACCCTATTGTATCTACAACACAGTAAGAATCTACAGATGACAAACTTTTACAACACTACACTGAGTGCAATTGTTTTATAACATTTCAAATATACAAAGCTCTGTTCTTTTTTTTTATAACAATGGTATGTACAGAATCAATAATCACAGTTTAGTGACTTAAACAGTCCATATTCTAGCAGTGTATTTCCCTTTGGTTTGATATAAAAACCTTGGTTGGTGTAGTGATAAAGACTATAACAAGAAAAAGATAAACCCTTTCCTTTAAGTGCACTGGTTATCTTACAGCATCAAACTCCTTCGTTCTGCACTGGCAGCATCCTTGGTTGGTAATATGCAGCGGGCTGCATTACCATGAAAAATAGTTCTCCAGTGCTCCTGATAAATCAACATCTTAGGATGTTAAATTAATCTAAGAAGCTGCGGGGGAGGGTTTTTTGTTGTTGTTGCTGTTGAAATTACAATTTCATTTTTGCCAGATGTACAGAAGGAAAAATATTTAATGTATGTAACATTAATATATATATATATATAATATCTTGTCTTAGAACCTTTTTTTGTATAATGATCAATGAAGAAATTAAGATGTTGCACATTTTAAAAATGTACCAGCCAAGGAGTTACTTATGCAGGAGCTCCTAAATGTGGATGCACTCACTCGGGAGATGCACAGGATGCTTTTGCTTTCTTCAAGTTCCTAACTCGAGAACCTACCCAATGTCTTAGTCGCTGGTCCTCTTTTTCCATTTGGTCTTGGTTCGTGCTATATCTGAGGTGACCTTTATTTATTTCTTTAATTCCTTATATTTTCCTCTCTGATTTTAGCACACCTCTTTCCCTGTGCTGTTCCCAGGGATAATATTGAGCTGTGTGAGTTGAGCTGCATGTTCTTTTGCTTTCAGCCTCAGAGCTGCTATGCTAGAAGCCCGTCTGTCTGCTGCAGCTGTTGCTGGATCTGATAGCCCACTTGATTGCACTGCACTTTCCACGGCAGGAGTGGGCTGTCTCAGTAGGGCAGCAGCAGTGGAAGCACTAGTCAGGGGAGCCATAGTGGAAAAGAGCCTGCAAGTAAAGTAAACATTTTGGTCAAAACCAAAGTAGCTATGTGCTTGTGTTGTGGTGGTGCTGGTGTGTTGTAAGAGCAAGGTGACCGGTGTTGCCGTATATTTCCCCCTTTTCCCTGCTGGCTTCTCTCCTAAGAGTTCTAGCCGAGTTCATGTCATAAATAATAGGATGGGAAGTATTATCACTAATGTGGAAGAGACAAAGACATGTTGAAAAAATCTCACGGCTGGCAGTCAAAAGATTTAAAAAAAAAATAGAGTTTAATTCCCTCAGATTTGCCGGTGACAGCAGCTCACGCTAGAGCACACTGTCAGCAGCAGCTGATACTGTGATTTACACTTATCAGAGAGAGGGATTCCGAAATGAAATGCTTTGGGGGATTTATTTTCACCTTATCTATCGTCTAAAACAAAAAGAGCTGCAAATGTTAAACTCTCCCATTTCTATTCTTCCGCCTTTATTTCCCATCCGAGGAATGTATTTCTTCTTCCCCCGCCCCCACAAATCATCGCCTTTCTGTAAAGGTTGTGCAGCCCCGGTGCCCAAAGTGTCTAAGCGGTTCCTCAGCATTGATGCCCATACCCAGCAGGAAGTGGCATTCCTGTTGATTTCCTCACAGTGGAATGCCAATTATTATCCAGCAACCTAGCATCCCAGCTCAATGACACAATCTTTTAAATGCCTTCCCTCTAGTTTTTCTTACTTCTCTCACCAGAGCAGTCACTCTGAAGAGTGCAAGTGACCCCCTTGACTGGCACATCAAGATGTACAGACACTCCATTAACCAAGGATGTGATTATTGACATCATCACGGCTAGGAATTGAACTGTGTTCCTTGAAGGCAACAGGGTCTACATACTAAGCCCTAGCATGCTAAGCTCCTATATTGGCTGCTGCATTTTTTTCTTTTTCCATCTTTGACGTTGCTATTAAGTATTAAAATTTGCTAGAACAGAACGAATTGCCTCGACGAGGTCAATTACTGCTCAGCTTTTTTAAGGCTCCTAAGAATCCTTAACTCTACTGATAAAAAAACAATCTAGCAATACTATGGATGTGGAAACAAGTATAGGTTTGATTATTGGGAGAGAATATCTGTTGTGCTGAACTTGCTTGAACAGTTTTAAACCAACTAAGACATACTAAAATGCTACGTTTCCAGGTAGATGAATCGAACGTTAGTGAATTCTCTCTCTCGCTCGCTCGCTCTCTCTTGCATGCCTATTTTAATCTTACGAACCATTATCCAGGCTGTTGTTAGTAAGCTTTTACAAATCACTTTTCAATTTGTTGTCAGAAAAAAAAATAGCAGAAGGATTGCACTAATGCTTCTGGAGAAGTGATAAACTGTGAAATCATCACTAAGCAGGGGGCGTGACAGCACTGTAACATCGCTTGTTCCATTAGGTAAATTGAGTCACTGACTACAAAAAAGGCATAAAATGTTTGGACTAAGGAACTAATTTTACTGAAGGTTATTATTATTATTATTATTATTATTATTATTATTATTATTATTTTCCTCCCTGGAGGCTGCTCATTTGGATGAATCTATTATTTCTTTGTTCTTCCAAACAGAGATCACTGGAGTTACATTCAGTTTTATTTTCACTGCTCTCTCCAGCTTAATACATCCTTCTATTGTTTCTTTCTCTTTGTGGTTAACTACAGACTTTTTTATTTCATTTGTTTTTCCCTTAAATGAAGGGAGAGACCATATACACGACTCGTTTCTTTTATTTCAGGTGTCTTACACCACTGCTTGAGTCAGGTGCAAAAACATACAGAGCAAGAAGAGCTCGGCAAACACTCCAACATGATTTCTAGCCCGATTTGTAGTCATTTTTAAATCGCTTTCTCTCTCATCTGCGTTTAAACGTGTGTCTGGCAAAACTAGGGCAGGACTGAGGTGAATGAAATTAGGGACAGGCAACAGAGAATTTTAAGGAGGAATACGGGGGGATATTTTAAGGGGGCTGGGGGTATTTACAGAAAGCGGTTTTCGAATTAACAGCCCCGAGCATTCATTCTGGAAATCTGCTCCTAAGAGCTGCCCTTATCCAATCCAGGAAGGGAAACATAACATGTGACCTACGTCTCCAATCACCACCAACTAAGACAGCGAATTTCAAATATCAAATAATCCACAAGGAACTTGCTTGCGAAAAGAGGTGCCGACCCAGAATGTAAAAATGCTGCGAATGGCCGAGAATAACTAATAGGCTCCAGGAAAAAAAAAAAAAGAAGAAAGAAAAAAAAAGTAGAAGGGAAGCGAGGATAACTTTGTGGACAGAAAATAAAAAACAACAACAAAAAAACAACAACCACCAAACGAACAAACAAAAAAAAGGCGAAATGAATCAAATTCCAAACTATTCCCCCAACTCTCCCAAGAAAACAGCGAGTCAGTGGCGGGACAAGAGGGACAGAGCTTCAAGACGAGAGGTTTCCTTGCGCTCTGACCCAGCGCCTCAAGCCAGCTGGGCTCTTCCAAACTTGTCTTGTTACTCTTTCATTGCCCGGCAGGTGTCTGGCCCGCGGCTCTGAGCGAGCGGCAGGGCGGAGGCCCCAGGCTGCAGCAGGCGGGCTCGACGGGGCAGCACGGGGCGCTTCCCCCGCTCCCCCCACACCCAAGCGAGGCGCGCCCGGGGCTCCGCTGCCGCGTCCTGGCGCGCATCGTCTTACGCGCGGGTTTGGTTTCTTTTGCAAATGCGAAAAGCGGAAGGCGTTACCTGCCGAAAGCAGGGCTGATGAAGGCTGGATGCCGGAATACGGCCGCGCCCAGGAAAGTGCTGAGGCCTAGCGGGGTCCCACTGGGTGGCAAAGTTGCAGAGCCCGGTGGAGGAGGTAGACTGGGGAAGGCGGCGGCCGCAGCGGCCGCGGCTGCAGTCCAGGCGGAGTCTAGAGCTGGGTGATGAGGAGGGAAAGGACTAGCATCAAGGTATGGACTGAGGGGGTGAGTTGCCGACAGGGGACCAGGGAAAGGCAAACCTGGGGGGTGCGTCTGAGCCCCAGCCTTTTCCCTCTTCCGCCACTTAGCCCTACGGTTCTGGAACCATACCTGCAAGCCAAAAGAAAACGGGTTTAAGCATCTCGCCTCTCGCCTGTCGCTGCTTCGCCCCGGCCCGGCCCGTGCCTCGGGCCCCGGGCACGGCTCCTGCTCGGCCAAAAAGCTCTCCCTGCCCCGGCCAGGCTGAGCCCGCCGCTGCCCGCGATCGCCCCGTCGGGGCTCGGCTCTTCCCCGGCACATGCCCCAGCCTCCGCCCCCCGAGAAACCCGCCCGCTGGGCCCGGAGCGCGGCCAGCGCGGGGGGGCTCGTGGCTTATTTTATGTTTTTAGCCCCCAAAAGTTTTTTGTTTGTTTGTTTGTTTTTGTGCATGTCCATGTTCAAGTCCGTTCCCAGCAGCCGGGGCTGGATTGAGCCCCACGCGCCGCCCGGCCCCGTCTGCACAGGGCGGGCAGCGGCGTAGGGGCCGCGCACGTGTCCGAGCGGGGAGACGTGCACGAGCCGCGGAGAGTGGCGAGCACGGCGCTGGTCCGGCCGCCCGGGCGAAGCGCTGCGCCGCGACCCGCAGCTCCCTCCCGGCTGCGCTCCCACCCCGCGGGGCGTCCCGGCTGTGCTGGGGGGCTCCTGCTCCGCGCTCTCGCTATTTAACTTTCCCACGGCTCGCTCCCCCGAGCCGCAAGCGGGCCGCGCTGGTTGACAATGCAGCAATGTGTCAACTGTGGGGGGGCGCCTCCCGGCCGAGCCCCTCTAATGCCGGGAGCTGTCGTGGGGCAAATGAGGCAGATGGAATTTATGAGGCTTTATCAGCGCTGCCTTCTGACTGTAAAGTGATTTGCTCAGCCCCGAGCCCGGAGACATCTGTTTTCTGTTGGCAAGCAGGGGCCCTCCTCCTCCCCCGCCCCGCTTCCCCGGCCCCTACCCCTGGGGTTAATGGGCGCTGCTCCGAGCCCCGCGCCCGCCGGCGATGAGATCAGTGGCTGCAATCAAAGAGCATTAGCCAGAGAAACCAACCCCCGTCCCTGCCCTGTCTGCCGCGGCGCTCAGTGGCCTCTCGTGCAGCCCCATCGGACCTGGAGTCGCGGCCAAATACCTGCGTGGAGCCGAGCGGAGCGGGGCGGGGAGGCGGGGAGGGAAGAACAGGGGCGTCCGGGGCGGGCCGTGCGCGGGGCCAGGCTCAGCCGCACTCACCTGCACGCGGGCTTCGGTCAGGTCCAGCCGCATGGCCAGCTCCTCCCTGCGGGGCAAGCACAGAGACGCGGGGCCGTGAGGGGCTCTGCCCGCAGCCCGCCGGCCCGGCCCGGCCCCCGCCCTCCCGCCCGGGCCGCTACCTGGTGAAGACGTCGGGGTAGTGCGTCTTCTGGAAGGCCCTCTCCAGCTCCTCCAGCTGGTAGCTGGTGAAGGTGGTGCGATAGCGGCGCTGCTTGCGCTTGAGCAGCCCCTCCTCGCTGTCGCTGCCGGCCGAGAGGCACACGCTGTCCTCGCCGTCCTTGCCCTCCGCGTCGTCGGGAGGCAGCAGCAGCTCCTCCTTGGGCGACAGCTCCGCGCCGTCGGCGCCCGGCCCGGGGGGGTTCCCGGCCGCCAGCTCCTCCTCGTCGTCCTCCTCCTCCAGCTCCTCTTCCTCGTCCTCCTCGTCCTCCAGCAGCTCCTCGTCCTCGTCCTCGTCCTCCCCCGCGGGGGCGGGCGCCGGGCCGGGCCGCTCGTCGGGGCGGCCCAGGTCGTCGGCGCCGGGCGCGAAGGGCGCGGTCTCGCGGTAGGACTTGCTGCGGCTGATGCTGACCTGCGGCGCCTGGCTGATCTTCAGCGTGTCCCACGGGGCGGCCGCGGCGGCGGCGGCGCCCCCCTCCGGCCGCCCGTCGGCCCGCTCGCCCCGCGGCCCCTGCAGCAGCCGGCCCCCGCCGGGCCCGTAGAGGCGGCGCAGCTTGGGCGGCAGGTGCAGCTCGGCCGGCTCGAAGGCGGCGCTGCCCTTGGGCGAGCCTGGGTCGCCCGCGCGGGACGGGACGGGACGGGACGGGACGGGAGACACATACACACACACATACACACACAGCGCCGTCAGTGCCGCGGCATCCCCGCTGCCCGCGCCCCGCCTGCCCCCCCAGCCAAACCCGCCGTCCCGGCCGCGCGGGTGGCTGCGGGGACACGGGCATCGCCGCCCGCCCGCCCCGCGCTCCCGGCTTGACAAACCGGCCCGGGCTGTACAGAGCCCCGAGCCACAGCTGGATGGATCGGGATCTACCTACCTATCTAGTTATCCACCTAGCTAGCTATCCTAGCTCTAGCTATCTAGCTATCAATCTATATAGCTACATATATATAGATAGATATAGATCTGTATAAGCCATCTGGTTTCCCTCGGATCTGGACTTAATGCAGTATATATATACCGCAGTCTCTCTCTCTGCCCGGAGCCAAATCGGATTCAGTCCAGATCCGAGGGAAAACAAAGGGTATCTATCTATCTATCTATCTATCTATCTATCTATCTATCTATCTATCGAGATAGAGCGACATATCTAGCTATCTAGATATAGACACATATATTTAAAGTAGAGATAGACCTATCTATAGATACCGGCAGATATAGATACACGTATTTATCCGTAGACAGATATAGATGGATCTATCTATATAGACAGATAGATTCTAGTATAGAGATATCTAGGAAAGATAGTTCTAAGGCTATCTCTAAACAGATAGATATCTATATCGATCGGTATAGACCTGTAGATAGCTATTCCTCTCGATCTATAGATACATCTCTACCTATCTATGTAGATACATCTCTAAAGATTGATCTATCTGTAGCTAGATCGAGCTGTCTCTCTCGCTGCGTGAAAGCCCCCTGGTTCCCCTCGGATACGGACTGAATCCGGTTTCGCTCCGGGCAGAGGCAGGCGGAAAGCAGCGCCCGGCTCGAAACAGTATCGCCCGCCCCGGGAGCAGCAGCGGCATTTGGCCGCCGCCCGGCCCGGTGCAAATGAGACGGGGGAGGCTGGGGCGGGCGCTGCCGGCGGTGGGTCTCCCCACGCCTGGGCTTCGCCCTTGAGCCAGGCTCGCGGGCCGGGGGGGCAGGCTCGCCCCGGCGACAAGTGCTGCCCAGAGCCCTGGCCGGCAGGAGCCGGCGCTAGAAATAGCCGCTGAAAAGCCCCGCCGGGCCGGGCCGCGCCGGGCCGGCTCCTCGCCCGCCGCGCCCAAGGGCCCCGCGCCCAAGGGCTGCGCCCGCCGCCCGCCGCGCTTACCTTGGCCGGCCTTGTCCTGCTCGGCGCGGCCGGATAAGGCCGGCAGGCTCTGCGCCGCCCCCAGCAGCCGCATCTTGCAGGGGCTCCGCCGGCCCAGGATGCTGTCGATGCAGTAGGAGGACAGCAAAGTTGGAGATTTACTTTTACATTCGGGCCTGTCGGAGCAGCTCTCCTCCTGGTACTGATTGCTCATGGCTCGGGCCGTGCCCCCCGGCGGCTCCGGCCTGGGCGCGCGTGTGGGCACGGGGCTGGGGCCGGGCGCTCTGCACTCCCCCCACCCGCGGCTCCGCTCGCCCCTCTTCCTCGCTCAGGACACTAGTAACAAGTGTAGTGAGCTGCAATTGCTTTGCTCTTGATTCCCTCTCCTCCACGTGCTGGGAGACGCCCTCTCATTGGCTCTCGCCAGAGGCTGGGCTGCCAGCCGCCAGAAAAGCCCGGCTTGGATCGCGCCGGGGATCTGTGGCTGCACCAAGTTCATTGCCACTTCGCTTCCCTCCCGCGCCCCATACAGGGAGAGCCCCTCCCCGAGGGCACTGCCGGGCTGTCTGCTTGCCCGAGCTCTCCAGGTCGGGGGACGTGAGTGCGTGCGGAGCGGCTGCTTTTTTTTGCCACGATAGACTTGTTCGCCTTTGGGAGGCTCTGGGACACTGCCCCGCGACCGGGGTCCTTCTCAAAGCGAGAAGGGCAGGCTAGCAGCTAGCTCCCTCTGCTGTCAGATGATGGGTTTCCCCCACCCCCAGCCCTAGTTTTAGAGCAGAAATAAAGAGATGCCGCTGTTGCTGGTGCAAGGGGGCAGAGAGAGAGCGAGCGAGCCTGCGCCCTTCCACTTTCACTGCGACATTTAACCTTGGCCACAAAAGCCTGCGGTGTGGGAAGGGGTGCCATGTGCTGGCCCCTTTGGGTTTTCAAAGCTGGCCTGTGACATCCAGCCCCTTGCCGTGGGCAGAGACACGGAGCTCTGGACCCCAGAGGCGACATCTCACCCTCTCTGGCTCTCTGGTTGAGGGAACGCCAAGTCTCGGCTTGTTGCAGGGTTTCCCTACGAAGAAGAAGTGGTCTTACCCCCCGGGTCCCAGAAAAGCAGCCGTGCCTGTAAAACAGAGGGTGCCGGGTGCTTCCCAAACGGTTTTGCTTTTGATTGCGTGGTCTGGGGTAAGGCTGTCATTCAGACCGCTTGGCAAAAATCGATCTGAGCTACAGCGGGGAGAGCCACGTCTGTCTGCACCCGAGATGCTGCTCATGGTTGGCACTGATGCGGGGTTCACAGATGCCTCCGGCAAGCTCACTCCCTTCTCTGCTTCACCTCTGAGGCAGGATCTTTAGGGCCAAGCCAAAGGCTGGGAGCGCAGCCCAGGGCGAGGTGCGGGAGAAATCCAGGCCTGGTTTTCCCCCTTCTCAGCCTCCCTCGTTGAATGTGTCAAAGAAAAAGCGTTTTACAAAGGCATCTACTTGAATCGTTTACAGTCAGTATTTAAAAATACAAGGATTCATAATTGGGATTTTTACTGTAATAAACATCTGGAAAACGCTTTCAAATGCTAATGCGTGATAGACATGCCGGGCTGGCTTGGCACAACTATTTAATACCCCATTTGAAACGGGCGGGAGTGTCAGCAACTGCAGCACCCGGTCCCCAGGGGCAACAGCAGGACGCTGCAACCCAGAGGGTCTGGGGTTCGCTTCTCACTCACCTTTCCCATCCCTCAGTTGGGCTTAAACACACCATCCCCCCGCGACACTTTAAATACATCTTTGGAGCTGAAAGGCGTCTAAGATTTTTCTTTTCCTGTTCATTGGCCAAGCGATAGCACATCCCAGGCAGAATTTGAAGCTCACTGTTTATACAGCTCCGGTTGGATTTTAATTGGCAGTTTTAATTGTCTGCGCGTCTCCTGCCGAAATGTACATTTATGATTCCCATCCTGTTCGCCCAGGAGACACGTTGGAGGGGATCTCTCCTTTGTCACCCGAAAATAATTAAACTGCACACTTAGATGATTCATTTCTCCGAGAACAGGATTGGAAAGACAGCTTTATTCTCCCCCCTCTCGCCCCCCCAATCACATCGAGAACGGGTTTTCACGGTGCAGCCTTAACTCCAGGTTCTTTAAACAAAGCGAATTGTAAAGAGTAAAGACTTTATTATGTATATGTGTAGGCACACACATACACACACACACGGGCGGGCACGCCATGAAGGCAGACATCATTTCCAAGAGCTGCATAAATACAATCGGGCACAGAAAAAGCCTTCTGTACGTGGCATGTATTTCTTCTGATTTATATATATATGTGTGTGTGTGTGTGCGCGCGCGTTTGTATATATTTTTAAATACTCGGAGGGGTGGGGAAGGGAGGCAGCGGGTCTCATTCTACACGTGGAATGTGGGTGATCATACTGCTTGCCTTATATCCCCCCCCCCAAAAAAAAAATTAAAACAACTAACAAAAGTGACATTGTCATGCCAAATCTGAGCGACTAAAAGCCCTAAACCAGTCTCGGAGGAAGCGTCCTCGAAAAGCTGGACTTTCTGCTGGTGATTCACCCAAAGGACCGTTCCCATTCGCTTTGCCTGATAGGTTTTTTTTTTTTAATGATGATGATTTTTCGAGGCATCCGACCTGGGCTGCTGGAGTGGGAACGCGATCTAGGGGGAAAGGCTCTTTTTGACTCCGAGGAGAAGATGCAGCTGCTCTTAGCCACATTTTCTGCAACCGGGAGCCCGGAAATCATCAGTGGCACCATTCAATGCCCCAGTTAAAAAAAAAAAAGCTACGATTTGCTCTCGCTGTTTCTACCTTCTCGGTTATGCTATTCTTTAATTAATAACAGTTCCACATAGAAACTAAGTATTAGCTTGCACATGTCCTAGCTCCAGCACACGCTGCAGCTCAGCCACCGCCTGCTCGGATTTTGCAGGCTGGCTGTATTGTGAAGGCTACTTTTCTCCGCTCCTGTTATAACAAAATCCCGCAGGATGCATCGCAAATATGAAATTGGCGCTCGGTTTCAATAAGAAAAGAAAGAGAGAGAGAGAAAGAGAAAGAGAGCGAGGATTCCTTCATTTGCCCTCCCCCAGTTTTCACGTTCAAATTCTCCCTCGGGATTGATGCAAGTGAATTGCAGGTTGTTTTTTTTCTCCCCCCACTATAGCTCTTCTTGCGAGGTCTTCCTGATCCCTTGTCTGCTTGAGATCCTGCTCTCTGATTTATTTGTTTTTCAACAGAGCTGCGTTTTTCGTTTGGCCCGTCGATGGCGGGCATGGACAGGATGGGTTGGAGCTTGGCTGCTGGGAAACTCCAGCCACGCGAGGCGTGCGGCACGGATCCGGGCCTCCCCAGGGTCAGGTGCGGGGTGGAAGGAGCTGCAGGGGCTGAGCCTTCCTGCTCCAGCCTTTCCTTTCCTGGCGCTGCACTGAGGAGACGGCTGCTGCAATGGCATTTAGGGGCGATACAAACCCTTCATCCCAGGGAAAGAGGAGGGGGATTTAATTTCTGGGGTCAGGCGCTCCGATGCCCCTGTCGGCCCGGGTCCCTTCACGTTAGGCTCAACCTTTTTATCTCCCGCATTTCCACCGAGGAGATAAACTTCATCTGGAGCCCGCCGGCCAATTTAGGAGCCATTGAAAGGAGAAACAATGAGCCCTGATTACACGCGAAGATCCTCTGCGATGCGATCTCGCCTTTGCCAAGTCACTTTGTTGTTTTATTTATTTTTTTAACAAACTTTCATTCATTTATGGTCTTCCCCCCCCTCCCTTCCCTTTCCTTCCCCCTGCAACCTGCTAATTTAACACTGGAGCGCGTTATTGCAGTGTTAGGGGGAGAGAAAGAGAGAGAGAAAACAACAATACAGCAATGATCCAAATGATACAGTAGAATTATAGCAATTATAGTTCTACTTGGAGAAGAAAACCTTGCTGAGATCAGCCAAACAAACTGATGCCTTGTAAGGATAACAAGCTTGAGGATTGACAACCAATGCTGAGAAAGGCAGGAGGGCACAAGCGGAAATATTTGCCTTTTTTAACTCCAACCAGCCAAGATTAACCTCCTCGACTGTTGCTTCCATAAACAATCCCCGCTTCAGCTCCGGGCTTGCAGGACACCGGGGGGCGTCTGACCCAGCCCTGGCCTCCGCGCAGGAGGCGGTGGCAAGCGGCTCCCCCGCCCCCGGGGCCACACAAGCGGGGTGGCAGTGGCCAAAGCGGCCTCGTCACTCCAGCCCCTGGCACTGCCCGGCCGGGAGGAGCAATCCAGCTACCGGGGCGGCTCCCCAAGCCTCAGGCTGGAGGGCATCTCGCCTGGCCTGGGTCCCATCTCCTACGGCCCCCCTTGCTCCCTTCCCAACGGGCACTCGCCAAGTGCCCCTGCCTCCAGCCACATGGCTTGGGGGAGGCTAGCCTTCGTCGTCCTCCTCCTCCCCCTTCTTCTTCTTCTTCTTCCTCCTCCCCCGCAGGCTTGCCCAGTGCCCGCGCCCTGCGCCTGAAGGGTGCCCCCGGGGCCGGAGCCCGCCTCCCCGTGCGTGTGGCGGGGCAGGGTGTGCGGGAGGCTGCTCCCAGGGGCAGGGGGGGACTCTGGAGCTAGCTGGGGAAGGAGCTGGGGAAGCCCTGGCCTGCGCTTGGCGCCCAGCCCGGCGCTCCCCGAAGGGCCAGGGCCCTGCTCCCCTTGCGGGCCGCGCTGCGGGGCCCCGGGGGGGAGCGCGCGGTCCCAGACCCCCGCGCGAAATCACCCCGTCGCCCGCCCCGTCTCCTCCGTGCCCGGTCTCTGCCCTCTTCCCGAGTGGGAGTCGCCGCCGCAAGAGCCGTGCCCAGCCCCGCCGCTGCCCGCTGCCCCGCTCAGCGCGGAGTCGTGGACCCCCAAGAGGTCACCGGGGCCAGAGCGGGGCCAGCCCCAGGCACGTCATCCCCGCCAGGCTTTGTCTGTCTGCCCAGGGGCTGGTGAGCCTCCACGGCGGGAGATCCCCCACCTCGCCGGGCAGCCTGCTCCACTGAGCCTCCTTGCTCCCATTGCACAGGGAAGCGGGGTTTCCCACGCAGGGCCGCCCCTCCCTCCACCCCCAAGACGACTGTGCTCCCTGAAAGCCGAGACCAGGCGCGACGACTTCGCTTCACCCTCCGATCGCGCCGCCCGAGCTGGAGCGAGAGGAAGGAGGACCTTGTCCCTCTTTTCCCTTAATCCGTGCAGAGTTGGGGTCCCCCCCCCTCCGATCGCGCACACGTGTGTGAGAGGTCGGGGCATGTTTCCCCCCAGCTTGTGCAGAGATAGCCCAAGGGAAGCAAGGAGACCTAAAGCCCCGTTTCAGCCGCAGCGCGCACACGGGCAGCAAAGGGAAGCCAGGGATTGGGAGGGAGGGAGGAGCACGCCGGGGGAAGAAACCTTCTTCCACTTCATCTTGGACGAGGGGACAGTCAACATCTCCAGCGCATTTTGTCCGTAAAGGAAACGGGCAGCGACCTGCAACCTGCCATGTCAAACACTGCGGGGAGGGCGGATCCTGCCCTGTCGTCTCCACCGCTTTCCCCGCGTCTCACCCCGGCTCGTGCCCCCTGGACGCCTCGGCCCAGCACAAGACTGGAGTGCAGTCGGGTGCTCGGTCCCCAGCAAAGTAGCAAGGGCATGGTAAGGACGCCTGAAAAAAAATCATCCTAAAAGAGACCTGTTTAATATTTTCCTCAGTCAGTTTCTGTCAGGTCCCTCTCAACACAAGTGGCAGAACAACAGAAGATGACCACTGCTACTTATTGCAAAATCAAAATTTGCTGTGGGCTCTGGATCCACATTTTTCTGACAGCAGTTTAAGGAGCCCTTTCCCCATCTAACAGCCTTGACACTACTTCTGCTCAGCCCCAGGTGGAGGACCTGAGCTCTAGAGCAGTGGTTCTCAACCTTTTTTGTGCCAGGACCCTTTTGTAAACATTGTTGCCCAGTCCTGAGCTAGTGCCCGTCACTCCTGATCTGCTGCCCCCCATCCATATGCCCCTGTGTGTGGGGCAGGGGTGGGGGGTAGCACAAGCAGCCCCTTGCAGCCTGGGGCTCTGCCTGCCTGCAAGGGAAAAGCCACGGTTTCCCACATTTTTCTCCTTTAGTGGAGAACCCATTTTTAAAGTTTGTTGGTGACCTTTTCATATACACTTGACATCCACTTTTGGGTTGCAACCCATGCACTGAGAAATGCTGTTCTAGGCTAGAATCAATCATCCTGGAGTTTCTTTCAACTTGCAGTAGGCATGAGATTGAAACATTACCCTGGTGCCTCATGCTTGCTTAAGTTTTGGGCTAACATAAATTCCAAAGTACAGTTAAATTCATGCAAAATTATTCCACCTATGCAAGGGCACCATAGAGCTGCAGCCTGGCTGTTAGTCAGTGGTCGATGAGCTCAACAAAACCTGAACTTCCATGGCCCAGCTACGCTGCGGATTGCTACAGAGGAAAGGATTAGCTGGCAATACAATCAATCCTAGGTATGATTTGTGCACTTACCGGATGGTGAGCACAGTGTGGCCAAAAGGCAATGATATCTTTGATGGCTCACTTGCTCTCTGGGAGAACCGTATTTCAGTCCAGTAGGTCTTAGCACAAATGACAACCTTTAATTTGGTTTTAACATATTTTTTGCTATGAAGAATGAGGCTTTATAATAACAATTGTAACAAACATTGTACAAAAAAGCTATGTTTAATGTATATGTATTTATAACAAGTCCAGAAGTTTTAGGTAAATGTAGAAAGCCTATGCTCTTTCCTTCAGCTTTCCTTCTGAGACCTGGTGTGTCTACGGCATCCTTCCTCAGTCCAAATAGTGTGTAGGCCAGTCTTGCCATGGCTTGCTTGCTTTGGCTCAGTTTTGATTCTGTAATGAATGAAACACCCACCCACCAGTGAACCAATTAACAAAAAAGAAGAACTGTGTGTATGCATGTGTGTGTGTGTGAGAGAGAGAATGCAGATTTTCTGTATTAATTTATGACTCTTGAATCCTATGAAATTAATTTTAAACAAATTCAGTTCTCCTTCCTCTCCTCCAATTTTTAACTACAGGCTGAAATTGTATTTGAAACTCATTTACAAAGCCGCCTGATTTTCTTATTTATTTCTAGGCAGACTGAATTGCCTCCCATCCTAAACTCCTCTAATTTTCTCACAATGGCAGCTGCCGTGAAATAAAACCCAGAGTCCTTCCCTGCTACAGATATTTAGACAGTTCCATGGGTTGTTATTAATTATGGTTATTTTTTAGTTGAATTAGCATATGATTCCTCAGAAGAGACTATCTCAGTACAACACTGGACAAGCAAGTGCTAGAGCTGTCCATTAGAAGGACTAGGTCCCCACCAGCTGTAAGTTTGTAGGAGGAAGACACCATTTACATAATTGTGTGCTATCCAGCCCCAAATCTAGGAGCTTCACCTCTCTTGTGGAGGATTTTTTTTTTCACTCTGCATGTTGCATTTTACTTGCCCTGCTCTTTATTTAAGGATTTTTAAGGCATGTTCCTTGTTTTAAAATATGCCTGCTTTCCTTGTGAACCCAAGTTGTAGTTTTGCTTTTGCCTCACCAAAGGTAGTGAAGGTGGCACAGAGCTGTAAGGTCATACTCTCTTCTGTGCTACAAAGAGCAAAACAGAAGGCCCTCAAGCACCTGGAAGCGGTCTGTCCATGGTGACACACTATCCTTGACTCCAGACTTTTTAAAATACTTTTTTAGAAATTGTGATTTCTTGATTTAGAGGAACCAAGCTGGGTCAGAGGGGTGTTCCTGCCATTATTCCTGTGGAAAATTCAAGGATGATTTTAAGGGTAGCCCAATCTACTTTCTTTTACAGGGGTGGCTTTGTCTCTATCGAAATATAAAGGGCATCTCTTTGGGAAAGAAATGTAAGGGATAACCACAAAGGACAGGCCATGACTATGCCTGCCTCTGAACAGCCATGATACTATTGGACTGGAAGCCACATTACCTCTTGGGAAATTATGGTGTTCCCTGACTCTTAAAGCAATGGACATTCATATGTAATATGTAAATATACCCTGGCATTCATATGTAATTAATGAAATAGGTACTGATATCTGTTCAGTGGAGCCACAGTGTAATGCACGGTGAGCAAATCTGCACTGTTTGTAATGTACTGTGAGAAAGTTTGGTTTATAGTTACTGGCTTGATGGCCGAAAGAGTAGCAGGAAGACTGATATAAAAGATTCCTAATAACCTAAAGAAAATGTATATTCAATAAAAAAAATACATCTCTTCAGTCTGAATGATAGTTTTAATAAAGCCAGCCTTGATGGACTGTTCTTAGCTCATGAGTGATCTATTTTGAGATTTCAGGTCTGCTCCTACTTGATAGAAAGTCACCTGTGGAGATGACTTAGAGCTAGATCCAACAAGGATTTTGGCAGCTGGAATGGAAATCATACTTTTGTGTTAAGATACCTTGGATCAGTAGCATGACTGAGAGTGGGTGGGAGGGACACCTGCCTGGGGCACCCAGTTAGGACAAATGCCAGAATCTCTTCTCACCCTTGGAGAATCCATGCCCCACAGTTTACCCATGCTGGGAACTCCAAAACAGAGAACATCTGGAACAGACAGAGCACTCAGTGGTGGTAGCAGCAGCACAGCTGGGGACTGTTTAGAATATCTCAGTAAGGGTAAGACTGCCGTTCACCCCCCTCCCCCACATGCTTTTGGAGCTGCAAGCCTTCCTCAAGGACTTGTGTGCCCCCCATATTCTCAGAAACATGCATGTGCCCCTCTATTCTCAGAATTGTGCCTCTCCTTTCCACCCCCCCTACTCTCCCATTGGGTTTGCCAACCCAGCTCGTTACCTCTGCCTTGAATCCCTATAAAGTGTAGAGGGAGTTTTAGGCAGATCAGAATGTGGTCCAAAGCAGAAGGACCAGTTTAGGACAGAAGACTGTCTTCAACAACATCCTTCTCTCTGGACTGAAGGAAGGTACCTTCGTTGTTCAGGCTTTCCATCCCAGAACCCTGTTCTGATGTAAGTGCCTACAATTTTTCTGTCAAGGAGTGGGAAGGCCTCATTTTTCCTTTTCTTCCTAAAGCACACTTGGGAGGGAAGGTGAGGGGGCTACAGGTTAGAGCGCTTGTTTAGGAAAATTAATATCCCCACCTCAAATGGAAGTGGGGGGTCACATCCACATCTTTAACCTCCTTGGGGTATGTCTCAGCTATTGACTAACTGGTTACAAGGGGGTTTTCAACATATCCTATTGAGCCTGTTCCATGGTGCAGAAAAATTCAAGATTTAGTCTGTCAGAGAAAGCACAACTGTAGTCTAAAAGGTCTCCAGTGCTCCAAGGACAGTTTCTGTCTTTTATTCAGTGACTGTTTTATGTAAATCACCACAGAGACATTGATGGGAGTAGAGGCTCACACCCAAAACACTCCTTTCCAAGTGAGTGCCTTTATCACCGCAGTGCACAGTCATGCTCCCTTCTGTTTTTGCTTTTTGTTCCAATGAGTTTTGAATTCTTTTCTGTACACCTTTAACATAAAGGGCTAAGAGACCTCCCACCCTCTAGCCTGATGCTTGAGAGCTCTACGTTTTAATGTGCTCAGGCAGAAGCAGGGCTTAAATTTGATCTCCAGCTTCCTGGATAAGGGGTCTAGCCACAGTCAGCACTAGGTATATTTTAAAATAAAGTGGTGAGTCATACAGTGTTTTGTGCCATCCTGTTAGTGGGTGTCAGGTACACACACTGTTCAAGGGTAATATAAAAGAACATCTTTTCTATATGCCATCTGGGTTTAAGCATGAATGAGGAGCCAAGCTGCTTAACTCTGTGAAGACTAAGATACTTTTGGACATACACACAGAGACAGACATGTAGGTGGCTGAGGAATTTAAGGTCAAAAGTAGGGTTCTGGTGCCATCACAGTTTGATGAGCAGGCTTTTCAGAAGTGCAGTTTTGAGACTAAATTCCACCTAAATCTCACTAGGTGTGTCTACATGTGCATTTGATCCAGGAGCAATTTACTTGCAAGTAACTACTCCTGAGTAAACACTCCTGTGCAGGTGTCTACATGTGTAGGGAAGTGGGAGAAGATTTTCTGCTGTTCTTGCTTCCTGAGGCTCTGCAATGAGGCTCTGCTGCCAGGAGAGGGAGCTCTAGGCTCCCCCTGGGTGCTAGCCTAGGGGCTGGCAGGGAGCATTGGGCCAGGAGACAGCTGTCTCCTGACCAGGTTGGGAAATTGCTCTCTTCCTGGGTGGGGTGGGACAGGATGGGACAGGATGGGACAATGTCTTGCTGCTCCAGCAACAGGGAGCTCCCAGCCCTGTCTGGTTCCCTGATTGGGGCAGAAGACTTAGAGCTGCAGGGGAGGGGCAGGTCCCAGCCCCCTGCTCCAATCCACCAGTGAGGCAGCTAGCAGCAAGCTCCTGGCTGGCTGGGGATTCCCTGCCCAGCTAGGGGCTTGCTATTAGCTGCCTCACTGGTGGATCAGGTAGGGGACTGGGACTTGCCTCACCCATGCAGCTTTTTCCAAGCTCTACGCCTTGATCACCTAACTGGGGCACAGGGCTGGGATCTGCTCCTGACTGATACAGTTCCCAGCCCCACTCCAGAGTTGTGGGGTGAGGGATGGAGAGCCTGTACACCACTCAGCTCCACAAGTATGGAGCTGGGTAGGAAACAGGCTGGGAAGCTTGCTCCCCACTCAGATCTGTGATCATGGAGCTGGGCAGGGAACAGGCTTCCCAGCCCATACCAGCAGGGAGCTCTCAGCACCAGCTCCACAACTGCGGTGCTGGCACTGGGAGATCCAAGCTCTGCCATCACAGGGATAAGGATCTCCCAGTGGTGACCCTGTGACCCTGGAGTTTGGGCTCAGAGATAAGGATCTCCCAGCCCCCTGCTCCCTGATCGTGATCTTGGAGTGTGGGGCTTGGAGCTCCCTGCTTTCGGGGCAGGGGGACATAGTCACCACCTGGGCCCTGGTGCAGAGCCTGATCCAGCAACAGGCAGCTCCCAAGGCCAGCTTCCACCCCATGGTGGCCAGCTGACCCGGAGCAAATTTGCTCCCAGCGAGGCATCTACAGGAGCGCTACTGTGCAGTTACTACACATGGGTAAATTTGCTACTTGCAAATTTACTCACGATTAGTAAGTTTTACTATGCAGTAAGCATGTTTATGTGTAGAAGCACATGCTTACTGTGTAGTAAACTATGCTAACCTGCAGTAAAGCATCTTGTGTAGATGAACCCGCTAAAAGGCACTAAAGTCCTTTTTCAGATCTTGATTTTATCAAAGACCTTTTTGGACTCAGAGGAAAACATAGCTTTTGCTGACACAAAGTGTCTACTATCAAGTAGCTGGTAGAGAGAAAAAAAGAGAAAATAAGAATGGTCTAGGTAAGAGAGAACTTTTGGGGGAGAGGGTTGGCACAAAAGGGAGACTTGGCATAGATATTGTTCTGCATTTTCACAAGCCACACTTATTTGCTATATTTACAAAATATTCAGATGCCTTTTAGTAACTTATATTTAATCTGTGAATATAATATGTAAGGCTGCAATATCTCCTAGTTATCTGTCACCTGGGGATTTTCCACATTGTTAATCGAAGTATTAAATAAAACTAGGCCTACCACTGTGGCACCAGACTAGTTGTTTCTTCACACTTGTTTCCTCACCTGGCATCTGTAATTATTCTGTGTTATTGTCCTTCAGCCAGTTTTAAATTCATTCAAAATGTCACAACAATACAATTAGAAAATATCTCATTTTGCAAATCATTTTTCAGTTCTTTTATTAAATATGGTCACTTGTTTTTAAGTAATATCCAGCTTGCAATTGACAGTAAGGTTTCAGCCTATTCTGCATACTCAAGCTAGCTTTAGTCTACATTATCTGTAGTGAAGTCGTAGCAACATTGGTTTCAGTGCAGATTGTAGAAGTCCATCTGGACTGTGGGTATTTAGTCAGGCAGCTAGACCATGTTGGAGCCTAGGCCACCCCATCATTTCTGTACTGTTATTTGAGCTAGCTAAATTAAAACTAGTTTGACTATGCTTACTCATGCTGTATTGTATCTTCTGATTACGGTACAGACATATTCCTAGGGTAGTGAGGGCCAACCTTTCTGGCAGACATTCCACAAATTAGCTCTATACCCTCCCCGAATGTCACTGATTGCCTTCCGCTGTCCAGTCTCTGCCCTGTTTTCTACTTATGCCCTGTGCTCCCTGCCTAATCTGCAACACTGCTTTTTCCTCCCTGTTTATATCTGCCACTGTGCCATACACAGAGGTTGCCCATGCCACTCGTGGTACATGTGTCACAGATTGGCCACCACTACACAAGGGCATGTGTACATGAACAACTTACTGAGGCAAAGGAAAGCTGGGTTTTACTGTGTATCAGATGGTTTGTAGTAACTGTTCTTTCCATGTATTACTTGTTAAAGGCCTTTTATAGGTGAGATAGTGATTATTTTTGTGCTTGAAATCAAGCAGATACTTAAGTGTTTGCAGAATCTGGGCCTGACTTTATCTAAAAGTTATTCCAGGAAATCCATTTTTTTTATAAATCCATTTTATTTAATACTTATCATATTTTAGTTCCTTGATTTTGGGCTTTTTTTTCTTAATCTATTTTTTACTATTTTATTATACTACTTTGTAATTGCCAGGTTAATTCTTCTTTCTGTATTTGAAGACTATTACCACATTTCGTTTTGGCTAGTCATTCCTTCCTTCCCTAGTTCTTCATATTTGAAAAAAAATGTGATTACCATAGTTTGGTCAGATAGGCCACAATTCAACAACTCTACTCATGTGTATATAGCTAAACATATAAGTGTTTGTAGGATAAGAACCTTCTTAGCACAGGTGTAGTCACTTGTATACAAAAAAATGCAGAATTAGAACCATATTTCTTTATTACCTTAGCGTACATTATATCCATACCAGTTAATTTGTAAGTCTTAGTGGGTGTGTCTACACGTACATTAAGGAACTTTAGTAATGTGCATTAAATTTAGTACCTCCAATGTGAGGTACTAAAGAAATGTGCATTAGGCTGATTTAATTCACTGTAGTGAATGCACACAGTTTTTAAGTGAAGCTTTAAGTGGTGTGAAGCTTTAAGCTTAATGTGAAGTAACCTATTTTACTGTATATTAACATAATTGAATGGTTTTTTACATAATACTTTAATGCACAATATAATAGGCTACTGTGCATTAAAGTGCATGTGTAGACATGCCCAGTGTTTTCCAAGCTTTCCTCCACCTACTCTTCCTTAATGGCTAGCTTTACAAGCTGAGGTCTCCCTTTCTTCTGATTGTCCAGATTTTCAAAATGTGTTATAAATAGATTTTTAAAACATTCAGTTTTTTAACTACTATTATTATTACTACTACTGCTACTTCTGCTGATACTACTACTACTACTAGTTCAAAATTTTTCCTCCTGAAAGTAGAAAAAGAGTACAAAATGACAGCAAAACAAAAGGGTCACATTTCTTTTATAAGCCATGTAGTTTCAAAGGTTTCCCACTTTTTTAAAAGTAAGGCATGCTTCCTGAGATTTAGATTTGATATTCAAAACACATATTCAGTTCAGCTTCTTTCACTGGCATCTCCCTATCTATTCATACTTCTGTACTATTTTATTCAAATTCAGATAGCTAGGGAGGTTTAACTGGTACGATCCATCAGAAATGCATTTATGTTTTTTTCCTTGAAACACACACAAATATAGAAGGAAATCATGCAGAAAAGGAAAATAAGATTGCAGACACATATATCTGTAGGTGGGTTACAAACTAAGATAACCCACCCTTCATGCACAGGAGACATACAGATTCTGCAGATTCTCATATAGTCTGCTAGATATAGGGTCGATCTTCATATTGAAGTAGGGCCTGTTCCAGTGCCACTGAAGTCAATGAGATTTTTCTATACATTTTAATGGGTATTGAACCAGATTCATAATGCTTGCTTACGTTTCCTGGACATCTTTCATCTCTGAGCACCAGAAACTTCCCACCTCTTTAGGTTCTTATTTAACATCTCATTCGACATCTTTCAGTTGTTGGATCTTGAGCTTCTTTATTCTAAAATCTCACCCCTATAATTGGTATTAATAATACAAAACTAATAAACAGAAAAAAGTTATGACCTTGTGTCTAAACTCTGTATTTTGAATATTTCAGCGAGATGACAGCAACAACACTTGTAAAACACTTCTTTCATGATTATTGGGCATGTCTTCATGTATGCTGAACTGCACAGTTGTTACTGTGCAGTCATTTAGTGCTCATTTGTTATTGACACAGGCCAATTCTGCTCTTGCATACACATATACAGGTCCTGATGATTTTAGTGAGAGTACCTCCTTTGAATGTAAGGGAAGAATTTGGAGTATTATGCTTAATTTGAGATTTAAAAATGGGACAATAAAGGCAGGAAGAGAAGTTTTAAAATCTCAAACTTTACTAGCTCACTATCTTTGGAGAACAATGGGGCCCAGGTTATACTTGATATTCATTTTTGAACCCTTGTCTCCTGCACCTCATAAACTCTCTAGTCACATTGTTCTTTCCTATATGACATTTCCAATTTCTGGTCCTTTGTTTCTGTCCACTCCTAAAAGTTTTGTCCAGCTACTTAACATATTATTTGCTTCTTAGAAAAACCTCTTCCCCTCAGCTGTCTCAGTGCCCAGATCATTTGTGTCTAATCTACCTTTGTGCTTTCTTCTGTCTCATCCCTTATGTATGGAATGAATGCTTCCTTTAGCTAGCTATCTCTGCTTTCAAATGGTCCTTCCAACCCAGTTCTGTAGTGATGCTTTCAAGAGCATGAATATATAGGTAAGTCACTATTTTGAAAGAAAGAGGAGTGTGCAATTTATGGCCTGGGAGTGTGTCTGTCAGCTGATTTGGTGTAACTATTTTTGTCTGCTTCTGGCTCTGTGTAAATGAAGCTAAATCACAGTTGTTTTCTCCTGAATAATACAGCTTAATTTCTGGCAGATCAGGAGTAGACAAATGAATATGTTGCACCATATTCAGCTGGGCCATAAAGATCTATCAGTCACTATTAAAGAAGTGTAATGGTTTCATCTGTCTATAATCCAAGAAATTTATGTGATGAAGATAATGAAGGTGAGGGGGGATCTTATTACTTGATATGTATTTCCTGAATCCTTTTCCCCTTAAAAATGTATATTTAAAATGACACAGAAGCATCAAGCTATGCACATAGTTGAACAGTGTAAGCTATCTTCACTCTCCACTTCCCAGCAGCCATGACACTCATTTGTTTTATTTTTCCTTCAGTTGGATAACGCTTTGAGTCCACGACTGAACAATATTGTGACTACTACATTGAGGCAACAACTCTGATTGGGGCGTATTGGTACTAGAATACTGACCATCATAACAAGAGAGATTAAATCCAGTATCTCACAATTCATTCCTTGGTTCCTCTGTATGCCATTTACTTGTTTTTCTTGAGTCACTCAGTAGGTGACAAAGTACTTTGCCTGTAGCTCCCCTTCAAAAATGTTCACTTTTGTTCTATGCCATTTGTTTCATGTCTCCAGTAACTTCCATCATTCCACTGATTCCCATTGGTATTATTGTGGGTGTCTCTTGTAAAAGCTTTTCCAGTTCCTGTATGCTACATTTCACAAGGTTCAGATGGCTGGAAGTCTTATACCTCACTCCAAAAAGTCAGGATCATACCAATCCCATTATATTCAGTGGCTCCTTGTCCACCTCAAATTCAAAATTGTCAGTCTGGGTCTATAACACTCTCCAAGGACTTTCCTTTCTCTGTCTCTAATATCCCCATATCTACCCATTCTCACTGATTTACCTACCTTTTCTAATCCCTATACACTTTTTGTTCCCTTCCAGCAACAGAGGGTGTCTTTTTCTTTAAGTAACTTCTTATTCTATGATTGGCTCTGCCAATTCTATTAAGGGCAATAATGAATTTTATATCTCTTGACACCTTCAAAAGATTCGTCTGGAGGATCTTGTTTAGTCAAACACAAGTTCTTAGGCTCAACATAGGAGTAAATGGATGAAATTCAACAGTCCGAATTATGCAGGATATCTGGCTAGAGAGGATCAGTGGTCCCTGCTCACCTTAAAATCTATGAATACTGTCAGGTACTTTTATAAACCACAGCCAGATCCAGAGGGTGTGTGGGAGCTGCAGGGGTGGCTGCACTTCCCTGCTCCCAGCCTCCCTCCCCAACTGATGCTGGCAGACCAAGCCATGGGAGTAGCAGCTGGAGACTCTTTTTTAAGTCCCCAAATCAGCTAAGAATCTCCACCCCTGCTGCACTTGTCATTCTGCCAGTGCCATCTGTGCTTAGTGGCACCTCTCCCCTCCCCATCCCCTTGCCTCTGGACCTACCCACTGCCACTGCTCTCTTGGACATTTTAGCCTAAAATATAGCTGGGGCTGTGGGCAGTGCCTGAGCAGGAAGCTAGGCCTGGCCAGGGACAGTGACAGCAGTGACAGCAGCAGCAGCAGCAGCAGCAGCAGCAGCAGCAGCAGGGTTTCCCTTCCCCCAGGCTAGTGGGGAGCTCTCAGGGGGACTGGGCAGGGAGGGGCAGCCCACCCATTGCTCCTGCCACTGTCCCCATCCACCTTCCTTGTGAAGTTGCTCCCTAGAGCCCCAGATGAATTAAAGCAGGAGTGACACTGAGCCAAGGCAGAGAATGGGAGATGAGGTGTCACTGAGCATGGAGGGGATGAGAGCTGGGAGGGGATTCATACCTCCTTCAGGGACTTAAAAAAGTCTCTCAGCTGCTGCCCCCAGGGCATGGCCTGAACTCCACAGGGGACCCAGGCATATGGAGCCACTTAACTACCCCGTGGAAAGGGGGATACGATCATGCACTGCACCCTCTCTGGATCTGTCCCTGCTTATAGGTATAATAATTGGAACTCAGTGAAAATATCAGCTTCAAAAGAAACAGTAGTATAAAACAGGATGAGGATTAAAGAAAATGCCTTATCTAATGTTATACTTTCAATGCTATTTTTCATTGTTTGTTTTGACTAGGATTGAGCAATAGATTCATAAGAAATAATTTACTAGCTATATTCATTCGCTTCCTTTGCTTATGGAATGTCCTTAAGTAGGACTAGTTTTTCTCAACTGTATTGGTTGTATACAACTATTAATCAATTCCTTTAAACTTATCAGAGAGTATGAATTAATTGCAAATGGTTTCTGTGAGAATTCTTTATTTTCTATTCAAACAGTTATAATTGGTCAAATAAGTCACATGGTATTGTTTCTTTTTCCTGACTCAAATAACTCTATAGGTACAAATAATTGCCTGAATGCCTGTAGAAATTTGTTTTTTTCTGCATGCACGTGCAACTTTGACATTTGTTTTCTCCAAGCATTTTGTACCACTGAAACTGTATTGCTCCAATATATGCAGAGTGGGTGTGAATGTAGCTGAAGCAAACCATTAGACATTCAAATGAGTATTCAAGGACAGTTATCATACTATTTGACTAGCTCTTGTGTGACCTTCCTCTGTTGCTACATTCTATTTCAGTAAATGCATTCTCAAAGGGACATAGCAGAAATAAAAATGATCCAGAGAAGGGCATGAGTGAAGGCATAGAGCTGGTATGGCAGTTCCTTGCCAAGGAGATATTATTGAAGAGATTACGTTTGTTTAATTTAGAAGCAGGACTAATATGAGATAGGATAACCAGAAGAAATGATATAAGCAAATACATGATAATGCAGATGTTAAAATATTCTTTTTATCTAAGAGTAAAATAATATTTGTTTTTCCTGTGGAACTCATTTCCATAGGCTGTCATTTGAGAACTATCATAGCTTTGTCAAATATTGAAAAGCATTAGATACACGCACGATTAATAAGAATTTTAAGAAAAGTTAGACGAGTTTGCATTTTTCAAGGCATAAGTTGATGATCAGCAGGGATCCTTGTTTTCACTGATAAAAAATACCAAATTATCTGATATAAAAAGGTAATCTCAAATCCACATTGTTCTGTGGTTAAAATGAAACACTTCTCTCTCTTTCTCTCTCTATATATACACACACACGTACATACATATACTTCTTAGTGGTGTTTCATTTTAACCATGGAAAAATGTGTGTGTGTGTGTGTGTGTATTTTTTTTTGTAACTGAAAATTTGGGATTTTTTTTTATCAGACAAAACCAGAATCCCTGATGATGAATGATGACTAGGGAAAACTCTTTCATAGCTTTGTGTTAAGAGAATTATACAATATGATAACCATGTTATGTCCTCTGGAACACCCATGGAATAATACTCCTGGCTAAAGATCAGATTGTTTACTGATCTATTCTATGTCTCCTATATTTTCCTCTTTAACCACATCATTTAACATTGCCTATCTCTTTAGTTTATGATCACATTGTAAAGCACTCTGTAGCAAGAAGAATGACATCTTAGTTTGGAGAGTATGGTACTGAAGTGTGAATGATCTGGAAATCTGATGAGTGTGACACTTAGCTGAGAGAGACATGGAATAGAAAGATTCTTAAAATATTTTGAGGGTTCTATAGTCATAAAAAATGCACAAACCAATTAACAGCATAATTTGTTTTAAAGTTCCACTTACATTAACATTTAAAGTAAGGGCTAAAGAAATATATGAGAAAGAGTCTGAGAAGACAGAAACAGATAAGGAAAATTCAACATTCTGGATTGATTGAACTAATTGAAATACAGGCAAACTAGATGCTGGAAAGTTAGGTATGCTCTGCTGAAACACTTGGGATGAGAATAGTTGCATGATAAAATCACAAAGGGATGTATATATTTGACCTCATCTAATGATTCTGCAGGGTCTGGGCCTGGTAAGACTCATAACATAAGGATACATTTTATAAAAAATGCTAAGAACTCAATATCTATGGACTTTCAGTGTTACATAGTCTCCTAAATGCCTACACTGAACTGGAATGTCAGCTCCAAGACATTTAGGCTCCTGTGAAAAAGATTATTCTAGCCTGGATTTCTTTTTAACTTTAATTGCAGATGACTCAAAACCCATTTACATGGTACTTGTATGTAGATCCAGAGGCCACTTTTAAATCTCTAAACCCCCTTAAAGTCCAGCTGGACTTCATAATGTTAACTCCTTGAAAGAATAGGCGTATTAGGCACTCTTAATGACTTAACATTTACCAACTATGATGTTACAGTTATTGCAATTGTCAGATTATAAGGAATATTATAGGGGATATGGCCTGGCAATTGTGACCTTTCTAAGGTATGCATAAACTAACTAAAAACTTTGGTGGGACTTTTTGCCCCCTGGATTTTTTCCCCCTATATCTTTCATTCCAGAACCATTAATTAAGTTTGGGTCCATGGACAGCCTTGCCACTGCAGTTTCTTATGTAATCTCAACTCAAATCTTCTGTCTTTATTCATGCAAAGCTTCTCTTGGAAGCATTTACATGAGATACTGACTGCACAGTAGCTGTAAAATACTGCACAGTAGCACGTCACAGCAGGGACAGTGCTAATATGCTACTGCCCATTATTATTAGGCTACTGCACAGACAGTAGCGTCACTTAAAAGATGTTTGCTGGTGTTACTGTGCAGTAACAGTAACTCCTGCTACCACACATTTATTTAGTATTTGCTAATGCAAGTACTAAACAAATGCACAGCAATGACTGACTGTGCAGTAGCATCTCGTGTAGTCACGCCCTTTAAGTCCATAAGAATTTCATCTGGAAAAAAGACCTTGGGTTTCATCACTTGTTGAAAACAAAACCCAGATGGTTTTAGTTTAAAAATGAGACAGTGAAATAAATTCTTTCACGAAAAATGCAAGCTGTGTAATAAACCATGTGGTAGATGCTAGCAACTTTTTAACAGTGAAAAGTAGTAATCTTTCTTGCTAAGAAAGAAGGGGATGGCCAAGGCTTTTTAAAAGGTGTTGGATGGAATGTATTCTATATTTGTTGGCATCAGAAGGAAAAGCTGACCTACAGGGCATGTTCAGATTTGTAATGTATCTGCAAGTTAGTAGTGAGATACTGCCTGCCTAGTATTAAACATTGATCCAAACTGCTCTGATATGTCAAGGAGATTGGCTGCTCATAGACATCATAAATTTGTTCAGAAGTGTGTAGGCTGTGCTTCCTCTTTAACCAACATTTTGCTTATGAGGATCCAGTCAACATAAGGATTTATCATGATTTTTGAAACTTTCTCTGAAAAGTGAGTATAATATCAAAAGGTATAAACTGACTAGGTATGCCCTAGAGCTATATTTCTCTTTGGATGTGATATATTGTGCCAGAAAATAAGTGGTCTGTAAAGACACCTCATTTTCTAATTTCCCTCTTTTCACATCATTAACACTACTGCATGCTATCACAGCCCAATGTCATGTAATGCAACTCAAAGGGGAGTGAAGTAGCATTCAGTTTAAGTTTCAAGTGTACTGGCTCTCTTTATAAGCCCTTGTGAGCTTCATTTGCTTCAGATATGAATTAACCCAGATCCACTAATGATGCTTTTTTCCTGCTTACACTTTAATTGCAGGGTATATATGATACCCTTAGGAACGGATATCAAGGCTAATGCCACCTATATTATTATTTACCCTGTTGATAACCAAGCTTATTGAAATATATCTGTTAACATTATGCCCTGGAACCACATGAGTTAAACGCTTAATTCTGCTGATGTAAACATGTCCTATGAATACCTTCAAACCCATCTGTGTTTTTGCTTCACATAGATTCATTAAGAAACTGGGATGAATCTATGTGATTCATGTTGTGTGTTTTTTTAAATAGTGTACAGCCAGGACAAATGCACAGAATGAAAAGAAGGTGTTTTATCCAACTAATAAAGAATGCCTTGTAGAACTTAATGCCTTCTGCTAAGAAAGAGTTAAACAAAACATTTATGCGGTATAAACTTTGCTCCTTAGCATTAAAATGCACTTTATTCATACTGTAGATTTCTCTTTCAGCCATGGCTATTGTTTGTCACTAACAGCTAGCTTTTGTGAAGTTAATAAATGTGCATAATAAGGACATAAAGGTATGGAGAAGTAATACTGTAATCCTTTTGTTTGGATAATCAGTCTAATGTATGCAAATTAAACCTTATTAGTACTAGGGTTTTGTGTCTGCTTATCAAAATGTGCCATTTTCATGAAAATTGGAAGTCCATTATATAAAGTTATTATTAACAATCATTTAGGAATTATATACGGTATGCAAATTAAAGTTGATTACAACTAATTAAGGGCTTTCTTTGTTATTTGACCTTGTCTGCTTTTTATGTAAATATGTTTCTTTTGGTCTGGCATATTTTTAGACTCAGAAAAGTATATTAAGACAAGTTACATTATGTATTTTTAATATATTTTTGTATTGCATAAAAAGCCCCTTGCAATTGTCTAAGTACCTGATTTCACACAAGAACATTCTGCATGATGATATGCAAAGACATGTGCCTTGAAGTTTTAGGACAGTTCTGCAGACCAATGGTACAATACAGTAATAAGGAACAATCATAGTTACAGGTTTCTTCAACAGTTTAATGAAATATGATCCAAAATAAAAACCCAGTATGAAATATAAACAGCTTTCATGCCAGAATATCCTTTGTTCCACCATTTATTGAGCTAAGTCTGAGGTTACAGACTCAAGATACAGCTAAGTAATAAATGAACAGTCCTTACTTACCAGGTGCAATGCAGAACTTAATCATTATTCATCATCAACTTAATCATATTTCCAGAAACATTGAGCTAAGGATAAAGGATTTTTACCATAGAAGACATAAGTCCAGGAAGAGCAACATCCAAGAAGAATTTTGTATCTCTCGGGATAAAAGGAGATTATTTAGTAAGTGAAATGAGGGAACTTCAATATGTTGAAATCAAGGTAGGGAACTTCAATATGTTGGACAGAAATACTATTAAAAACCATAATGCAATTTTAGCTGTGTTTGTAGATGGAAAAGAAAACTGACACGCAAGCCAGTCACTAGCATGAAGTGTGTCAGATGGTATTTTTGGCTGCATGTCAGTAAGAGATGTAATCAATATTTTAATACTTTTAAGTGCCGTCAAATCTGAGCATGAAATGAAAGAGCAAGTAAAACTTTGAAAAAAGAAAATGGAAAGAGAAAGGGGTTCTGGGACACTGGGAAAGAATGACATAGGCCTTTGAGCTTTTGTTTCACATTTGTATTGTGAATTTGCGACCCTCTTATGTCCCTACAGGGCATACCATAGTGTACTGATTCAGGACAGCACTTAAGGAAGAGCTTGATTCTTGCTTAAGCGTGGTCTCAGACTTGGAATGCTTTCCTGAATCATGGTTTGTATTCCCAGGTCAGTTAGCAAATTGCACACGTTTGCAGGGGGAGCATTTTGAGGATTAGTTTTTTGCAGGCGAATATGGAGTTGATTGCTAAGATGGTGTAAGGAATCCTGCTGGACATACATTGATAAAGTGAGAAACTGTTAGTTTGCTCAGCTAGCCCCTATACACTGGATAAGACTGTGGTCATGTACCATACCCTTTTTGTGATGGTTAACATATCTGAGCCAGTTGAAGTGATGGGACTGTGACGTGAACTGTATAAAGAAGTGGTGGAGCTTCAGCATATCCTCTACCAGAAGGATTCTGGCTATTCTGCCCTCCATTCTCACTTGCTTTCAATTCTGCCAGTGGTTGAGAACCACAATCTCCTCCTTTGCCATCATATAGGTCAAGAAAATATCCACTTCTCACCTACCAGGGTGCATCCCCACATGCAGGGGTGTGCACTTGCAGTGGCAAAAATAGTAGAAGCTCAAATTTGTGACCCTATTTTTGCTGCAGCACATGCCCCTGCATGTGCACTTTGGTGTGGGGAAAATTGCCACGCTTCAGGCAAATTGCCCTTTTCCTGCTCCTCCTGGCTCTTGGCATGCTGGAAGAGCCAGAGCACAACTAAAGGAGTGGAGACTGGCTGGCAGCCAGAATGCCTCCCTGGAGGACCAAGTCTCTGTGTCTTCCATTGCATGCACCTGTCACATGAGCTGCTTTTTTTCTTGCTGTTTTTTTATGCTACTGGGATTTCCTGGTAGTAAAATTTGCCCTTGCACTGCAAATTTGCAGTGCGAGGCATGGTTTAACATTCTGGCTATGCAGTTCGTGGCACTGCAAGGAAGTTTGCGGCACCAGAGATTCCACATGCCTGCACATCTGGATGCAGCCCCAGTGTACATATCTGTAAGTGAAATTCAAACAAGTTCTTTTCCTCCAACATACAAACATGTAATATGTATAGGAAAGTTATATTAATCTGGTTAGGGAACAGAAATTTACCTTGTGATTTATGTGTAGTCAAAATGGTCTGAATTTTAAATAGTGTATCTCAAATATCTGCCACAAACTGCTTGCTAACAAACTGATGGTTATTGTGAGACTATATTTAGTAAATAATTCTGAGAGAAAGCTGCTGTCTGTAGACTATATACTCACATGCATAAGGAAACATCTATGTGTGGTAAAATGGTGGGCAGGGAATTGCCTGCCTGTGTGTGGCTTGTAGTATTGGGTGGGGCTACCTGCACATGCAATGCAAGGGGAGCTTGTGGTGGGTGAAGTGGGATAACAGTGCTGAAGAAGTCACGGTGGGGCCATGGGTCCCACTGCTACACTTGCTTGCTAAGCTGGACAACCCTGTAGTGAGGTAATAAAGAATTATTTATTGCCTGAATGTTTTCACAAACTATAGGGCTGTGGAAATTGGTTGGATTAAAATTAGTATTCACTACAAATATAAAAGGGTACATACAAAAAAAATTGTCCCCTGCAATTGCATCCTCATCCATTCAACTCTTCAGTGGCTACTGAGAAGCATGGCTCCACCCACACCTCCACTTGTCTCAAGCTTATCAGAGAAAGCTGAATGGTATTAGCCAGGGCATTCTCAGGGTGTATGAACTGTCTCATCTATGGGTTTGGTATGTATGGTGTGGGAGTGAATGGGTAGAACTGAGATGTTCAGCAATAGATTCAGGAGTGTTGTGAAAGTGGTATGCACATATTCTAATGTCATGGATGGAGGCCAGTACCAGGACCCTCCTGGGATGATATCTGAGGGAACTGGCCATAAATTTAGAGAGTGCCACCAGAGATTTAGACTAAGGTATCATGGCAATGAGGGTGGTACAAAACCCATCAGAGAAGAGAATATGTTACTGTAAGGGAAGACTTTTGAATTTTGACAAATTTCATGAATAAGGAACAAATGTTTTAGAAGAAAATAGAAAACTTTGGGAGACATTTTCTCTATTTTTTGATTAGCTCATGTCAAGAGCAGCAAGTAGCTGTGCTGCTCAAGGCAAAAGTAGAGAAGAGGGGTGGATTTACACTCTGTTAAAGAACAGAGGTGAAATCATGGCTCTGTTGAAATTTGGTCCAGGATAAACTCAGGGAGTTGAAAGTCATTATTGTGCTTTTAAAATACTTATTGCCTTCTATCTCCAAACAGCAGAAATAATGAAATGTATCACAAAAGGAGGAGGAAGGGTATATAAAAATAATCAAAGTCTTCAGATCTTTTAATTCAATGGGATGTAATATGCAATTAAAATAAATTATCTCATAATCGAACTGAAGACACTGATTATTGCATCATTTTCATAAGACATGCATCTTAACTTGCATTAATTCTGATTTCATAGTGGAGTTAGAGTGGGATTGAAGCTGGTCCCAAATGTGCCTGTCTGTATGATGGCTTACCAGTAAGCAGTACACTATGTGAGTTGACATCTCTTTTGTACAGCATGTAAGCTGGTCTGGAAAAAGTGATGGGTCTATCAGTATTCACGCATCAGCTTATTTCTCTTCTCTCCAGTTCATTTTGTCCTTTAGCTCCCAAATCCTTTCTGCTCCACATCTGTTACCTCCCCAATTTCTCCATAAATTCTCCTCCCAACTCCCAAATCAATCCTGTAACCCAGTTCCCACAGCAGTTCTGCTCTTGCAGGTCATCTTCTCTTCCAGCTTCCACATCAGTTTTGCTCCTTGTCTTTATCTTTAGCTCCCAAATCCTTTCTGCTCCACATCCTCATCCCTTTTTGTTCACATTCTGGAATTATTCAACCCTCTCCCTCTGGCCCAAGAAAGCAACTGTAGTGAGTCCCATTCTCCCCTATCGAGAGTAGGTATTGCATGGAGAAGGTGGGGAGGAGCCATATTAAGCTTTAGGGCCCCTACTGCTCACACCTTGCTCATTCTCTCCTTTGAGAATGCTGTCAGGTTGTTCAGAGGAACTGTTGCTGCAGCTTTCCCAATTAGTTTCTGCATTCAAAAAAAGGAAGGCAAGTGGGGAAAGCAGCAAATAAGAGGGTGATTCCCATACCCCTGGTAGTGTTACAAATGTATATTCTTCAGCCAGGCTGCTCTATAACCTGTAGTGATCCAATATACCTTAGCACTGCCTACATGCTTAGATACTTAACCTTTTAGAAATGGGCTTACCAGAGCACTTTCATATGTTAATGCTACCTCTATAGTCATCAGTACCAGAATCCTTACTGCCACACACTTTCTGTGATGCTGGATAGACCCATTTTATCTTGGTTAAAACCTGAGGAAGAATTAAGCAGCTTCAAAGGATGGCAAAAAAGTGCAGATAGATGTAAAAATTGAAAAAGATGCAACATACCCCTGGGCCTGCTGAGGTGCTTTCAAATGACATAAAGCCATTAGAAAGTGATCTTGTAAGAATATCCAAAGTGATCTTCTAAGAATATCTTGTAGGACAGTACTTTAATAGTCTGAATAGAAATTCAGACTGAAAGGAATGCAAGCAAAGGTAATATCATGAGTAATCTCTCTGAGACATGATACTTGACAGAAACCTGTTTCATTCAGTCCATGTCTTAGTTTCAGCTACACCTGAGTGAGCCTCTGTGCTACATTAATGAGAGTCTTAAAGTTACAATTACTCACATTTTTTTTGTAGCCACATTTAAGAAAGAATAACACTGACCAGTCAAACTTTATCTAAAATAGAACTTCAAATACTTTAGCCTGCAGGCTAATTAAACTCACTCACAATGTTCAGTTAAACATCTAAGGTACGCACTCCTGTTTGGACTTCCAGGTTCACCTTGAATCATCAGTACTACTCATGCTAGTACTCAATGGGCGCATCTGTTCAAAAGGAGTACTTAATAGGTGCCTCTACATGAGACGCTTAATTCACAGTAGCCTAATAACACTATACAGTAGCACATGACAGCACGGACAGTGCTAATATGCTACTGTGTAATATTATTAGGCTACTGTCTAGTAGCATCACTAAAAAAGCGTTTGCCAGTACTACTGCATTTAGTTTAGTTGCACTTCATTAAGCAAGTACTAAATTAAATGCAAAGTAACTACTGTGCATTAATGAATGTGTAGACCTGCTCAATAGGCTCATTTGTACTTGGTGACATATTCTGGGGATCATCTGTTTTACCATTCTGTAACCCTTGCATGTCTGAGATATCCTAGGGAAAAATGGCAGAGTTATCTCCTTTTCTTATGGACTTTGGAGGTGACACCTATTCCCTTCAGTGTGTATCCATTTGAGATGACAGCTTCATGAGGCAATTGCTTGGCACATTAGTGCATTTGCAGCAACTGGTTCCTATGACAGATATGGAATTAATCATTGTGGCAGTTTCTGGGACTAGAGATTAAACTGTTCAGTTTTGTTTGGTTGTGTTTGTCCGTATATACTTCTGCAAATTCCCCAGTTATATTCCTCTCAGTTTCTCACACTTTAGGTTTTCTTGTGCTTAGCTTTCTGTTAAATAAAATGTCACTAGGTGACAACCGAGCCTTCACTGATATTGTTCTATAGTTTATTAGTGCTAAATGTGAAATTAAGTTGGATTTCACAACCCCTTTCAATACATACTTTATTATTTTGATGCTGTTTTCCATTAGCCCATTGGACTGGGGATACTGATGTTTAGTAGTTACATGTCTTTTCAAACTGTTTAAACCCATACCCACATAATGTTGCTTTATCACATATATTATGCCCCACAAAAATAATTTGACATACATAAACACCAATTTGGCTCAAGTATCATATAGAAAAACTGTCTCAGAGAAGTGTGAATAATGAATACACAATGTTTTCTGTCATTGTACACAAAGCTATGCCTACTTTACTCCAAGTGTCCTTCTTCCTGCACTACCAGCACAGGCTTTTTTGTTTTGGGTCACATTTTTCTCATATGTTATTTCTGAGGCCAACATAAACTGTTTCAGACCCTTCTCTTAGATTTTTCAGTCCTTAAATGATCTTCTTTGATCTTCGTAACACATTTTTCTGTAATGCCTTAGGAATGAGCAGTCTTGTTGTATTAAACAAGATCTCATTCAGTACTGAGATTTCCACTGGAAAGTGGTGGTAAGGCCTCTCAATGAGCTATCCTGGCCATCTGCGCGAATAGCTTCAGTTGCTTTCTGTTGGTTTCTATCCAGAACTGCAGCTCTTATAGTCACTATTCATATTTTCCATGACACCTGTGCAGGTCCCAGCCCCCTGTCCCAATCTAATGGTTTTCCCTGTCTAGCCAGGGTCTCGCTACTAGCTGCCCCACCAGTGGATGGGGCAGGGGGCTGGGACCTGCTCCTCCCCTACAGCTCTTTCCAAGTCCCACATCTCAATTGCCTGATTGCGGCATGGGGCTGGGACATGGCCTCAACTGGGTCAGTTCCCAGCCCCTGCTTCATGATCACGAGGTGGGGCCTGGGGAGTCTGTTTCTTACCCAGCTCTGTGATCATGGAGCTGGGCAAAGAACAGGCTTTCCAGTCCCTGCCAGCAGGGAGCTCCCAGTGCTGTTCCATGGTCACAGGGCCAGCACTAGGAGATCCCTTTCTCCCAGCGCAGGTCCCGTGGTTGTGAAACTGCTATTGAGAGTAAGGCTCTCCCAGCACTGGCTCCACTAATGTGGAGCTGGTGGTCAGAAATAAGGAACTCGCAGCCCTTTGCTCCCCAATTGCAATGGGGGTTGGGAGATAAGGATCTCTCAGCCCCTTCTCTCCAAACGCAATCTTGAAGTGTGGGGCTTGGAGCTCCCTGCTGCTTAAGCACTAGGCTCTGGTGATGCAGTCTGCCCCAGAAGCTAGCAGCTTCCAGGAGCAGGGAGCAATCTCCCACCCCTTGGTGGCTGGCTGACTGGGAACAGATTTGTCTTCAGTCAGTGTTTACATAAGCACTACTGTGTAGTGCTACTTGCATTTGCAGGCAGCAAACTTACACACAGTTAGTAAGGTTTACTGTGTGAGTAAGCATGTGAATGTGTAGATGCACACACTTACTATATAGTAAACTGTGGTACCATATAGTAAAGTGTCTCATATAGATGCACCTGCTGGTGATGTAATAAGCATCCCAGTTGCTTTCATGTTGATGGTAGATTCATATAATTCTGTGATACTCTCTATCGCTCATAGGAGGAATTTATCTGCACTAATGATATTGTTATCGTCATCTGCCCACACTGTGCCACACTCTGCTGGCTCTTGAGGAGTGATGTAATCCATTTTATTTCTTATATCTTTCTTCCAAATGCTAGTCATCACCCTGGCTTATGTTGGCTATTTTAGCATATGCAGCTTCTCATGCTGTTTGATGCTTGGGTCTGATGTTGAGCTCTCCATCCTCCTCTGCCTGAGATCTCTTTTCCTGGAGTATTTTGAATTCTGTATCATGCTGACAATGTCAGAGTGCTGTGTTCCCTTCATAAACTTCATTCTGGGCTGGGTGATATCTGTTGCTTGGCAAATTCTAATTGCTTTGTCAAGGGTTAATTGTGGGTCTCCCAGTAATATCTGATTTCTTACTTTCAGATCTCAATCAGTCTCTTCTCAATGACCCAGTTAACTGTCCCCAAAGACTGCATGATTGGCTGCTCAGTCTCAGATGAATCACAAACTCTTCTATCATTTTACCTTCCACTTATACCGTCTGATATCTTTTGTACATTTCATTTTTTACAGGGAGTGACCTATTTTGTACTATAGCTTCACAGTCAGCCTCCGTTATCATAGTATCATAGTATCTAGGGTCAGAAAGGTCCTAGAGCAGGCCATCTAGTCTGACCACCCACCAAGGAATGTGTGCCAGGGTCACAGGACCCCAGCCAAGTACCTATCTAATCTACTCTTAAAGATGCCCAAGGTAGGAGCAAGAACAACTTCCCTAGGAAGCTGGTTC
>JAGPOW010003316.1:57641274-57680327 GCA_030014935.1 Caiman crocodilus | reverse complement strand
AACCTGCTCTCCAGTAACTTGTGACCATTGGTCCTAGTTACCCCTGGTGGTGCCCGGGAAAAAGGAGCCTGCCCTATTTCCTGCTGATCACCCCTCAGCCGTTTATAGGCAGCCACCAGGTCCCCCCTCAGCCTTCGTTTACTGAGCCTGAACAGGTTCAGGTCCCTCAGACGCTCCTCATAAGGCCTATTCTGCTGCCCGCATATCAATCTAGTGGCCCTCCTCTGGACCCTCTTGAGGCCGTCTACATCCCTCTTGATTTTTTGTTTTTTATTTTAAATTTAATTTAATGAGGACCCACACAAACAAGACTGAAAGCAAAAATTCCCTCCCTAAGACTAACCCATCAGGCTCCCCAGATAATGAGCATAGCATAATGAGTTATCTCAGTTAGTCAAAAACTATTATGCTTATAATGTACTTTAGAACCACCTCCTGTCAGACCTAAGGCTGTCAGACCTTTTGAATGTCTGCTTCTTTACTGGCATCCATCGCCTGCACTAACAGAGTGCAAATCTATTTGGATTTCCTCTGGTCTTCTTCCATGTTGCCAAGGGTTCTCCATTGTGAAGTTTTATCAGCTCACTTCTTCCACTCCAGGTATTTTTTTTTAATTCCTTTGAATCCCTGTACCATGCAGAGTTCAGTAGTCTCTTTGAGAAAATGAGAGATCTGTTTCTATGTCACAGTTTTAACTTGCCGTGAGATACATAAGATCAGCCCCTGTGTAATGTAACATGACTGTCTTAAGGAGGAAATTCCTTTTAGATTAAATCTTTCCAGTGAGTCAACTCGTAGTCCTTTTTAAAATTCTGCTACAAGTTTATAACCACTGCTTATAAATATAGCCAAAGGCTATTTTAATTCCTAGAGAGCTGAAGGCACCCTCTCTTCCTTAAACTTAAGGTCAAATCCATGGCTATGAAAGACTCCAGTGCAGATGACCCAAGACATATTCACTGGGGGCACTAAATAGGAAGATACTATGCAGTATGCAGCTCTACTTCATACAAATGACCTCCATGGCAGTAGTTAGTAGGGGCCAGGGAGTAGGTAGGGCGTGGACACAGAATGAAGTCCACTATTGTACATATCCTTAAAGCTGTGTGGGAAGAGATGGTTTTTAAGTATCCTGCTTAGATTTTGTTACCCATTGGGTTGCAGGAGCTGATATAGAGCAGCATCATCGATGTCCCAAGATCTGAGGGTGATGATATTTTCTTGGCCCCTACATGCCAGCTCTCCCTAGCACTTACTCCAGCTATTCAAGCCAGGCTTCAGACTATATATTCGGGCTTTGTTGATAAGATGGATATATATGTAACTACTCTTGCTAGAAGTAGTAGGAATCTGCATAATACTTCTTGAATTTTTTCAATAAAGGAATGTTTAAAAAAAAGAAGAGAAGTGCATATTTTTGCACATTATTCATTCTGATAAATATAACTATGAAATGGTTTTATAACTCTGGACACAGTTGGAGTTTTATAATAGGCTGTCAGTGAAGTACTACCCATGATCCTAATGCACTGGTCTATTTTCCTGTTTTTTAGGTAAAATTCCATTTCAGAATAGCAACAAGAAATTCTTGGATCTGCCTTTCAGAATGACTGTTTCACTTCTTGGCTGATTAGCTCCTTTGGTCCCATACTTCATCACTCCCGCCAAGGCATGAACTATTGCTCAGAAATGCACTGCATGGCATAGCTAACCACAACAAGATTTATGTTGTCTTATGTACACATTTTTATTAATGCTCTACCTTTCGTATTAGTCACATAGGTGTCTGATACTGCAGAAACAAAAAGCATTTTATTGTTTAACATTTGCTAGGAAAACAAACCATCAAGTTATTTTTCAGAGAAAGAAGAATCAGGGGAAGTCTGTAAATAAGCATCACAGTAGACAAGCAATGAAGGAAGACTCATTTGACACAATGTTACATGAACCACAAATACATGAACAATTTCTTCAACATTTAATACTCATGTTTGTTAACAATACCATTATTAACTCTCTATGGACTAGCCAGGTTGTAAATTGCAAGTGGGATACTGTTCTCTTTGGGTAAGTTTCTTGGCATTTTTTACAACTTTGTTCCTCAGAATGCTTTTCCTCAAAGAATGTTGAATTTTAGCACAAATAACCCACACAAAATACTATCACTTGAAAGGCATGTTAAACCAACTGAGTGCGTAAGCTGATTCATGAGTAAAATAGTCACTGAGTGAGATTCTTATTGAAGGTTCTGTTCTTGAGTCATAGGTCCTGATCTTGCAATCACATCTGAATGGGTGGGTGCCCAAGTCTGTGAAGAGCCCCATTAATTTCAGTGGGTTGCTCAGCACTTTTGTAAGTTAGAGTATGTATTCAGCAATCTAAATATAGGAACAAGAACCATATTTTAGATACCTGTTTTTTAAAATCATGGGTTTACAGATTCAGAACACAGAAAAATAAATCATTTTAGTCACTCACTGATAGTTACATTTATCCCAGGGATCATATCTATTAGTAATGCAACATGTTTCTAAAACTCACTAAATATAATATCAGGGTCTCTGACAGAACTGCATTATATTTCTCCTTGAATGCTAGGTAGATAGTAGCTAAGCCCAGTATTTTAATTTTTGATTTAGCAGTTTCTTCTGCTAAATCAAAGGTAAGTGAGAGGAAGAATCAAAGGTACAACAACAACAACCAAATAAGGCATTGCTTATGTAAACTGAAATCTTAGCCAAGACTTTCTGATCTGGCTAAGAACAGAAAATAGTCATAGAATGACAGAGTTTTGCCCATGGATTCTGGCATCATTGTGCCTGATACCCTTTGAAAATACTTCGAAGGACCTTTTTAAGTACACATTCATTTATTCAGTAGAGCTATCCATTAAACAGTTAAAAACACTGGGCAAGATAAGGTCAGGTATAAATCCATCTAATTTCATGGGGTTTGATGGTATGGTGTTATGGTGTAATCTTATGTTGTTTGATCAGTGGTAGACCTACACACAGCTGTGGGCTAGCCCAGTGTTTTAAAAGAGAAATCCCTCAAATTCTGTTCCAGTATCTGCTCCCTTAGTGCTATTGTTCTGGTGCAAAGATGATAGATATTGGATACAACTGGATACCTGAGAATTGCTTTGGAAAGATGTAGAATATCTGAAGTCAGCATAGTGCTGCTGTATTTGGTGCTACTGTCCCCTATTGCTGGCATGCTGAGTAGAACAACGGTACTGAAGTTCAGTGTTTCAGGACCATTGGACACCATGGCATAGTCTACTAATTGGTATAGGACTTGGAGAACAACTGAAGGGCTGGGTCTTGAGCTGCACAGGGTAGAGAATCCAGGGGTCCATGGTTCCCTGCTGTAACCTTTTTATCCTCTTGCACAAGTACACCTCTGTGAGATCAAGACACTGGCTCAAGATCTTGTACTCTTTCTGTTCTTTAAAATGTTTCTTTTTTCCTTTGTCCTTGCTTTTTTTCCCTCATCCTGACATTTTGTGTATTATGTAGAGCCTGGGTTTTCTTTTCTTTCCCCCTTTCCCTGTATTTTGAAGAACCTTAATAAATAAAAGATGTGAACACAAAATTGCTATTCAAATTCAATTGTCTCAAATTATGTCTCAAACTAAACAAAAATCTAGTGATACGTGATTTCTTGGGATGTAAGCAGCTGAGTGCTATTCAGTCTCATAGAACAGATATAAAGAAAAAACATTTGAAAAAAATTCTAGACTAGGTAAGAATGGAAGAAAGAAAGAAAGAACATGTTAATATTTTAATGGACTGAAGATGTATTTGAATCAAATCATTGCTAATGCCTGGTGTTCAAAGCTCAGTTCTTAGTTCCATAAAACCATCAGCTCTTTCATACCATTGCTACCTTCAGTATATCATGTCTTTTTATTGCTTTTTATTTGTCTTTGTCTTCCTCTGCTTGACTGGTAACATACAGTACCCTTGTACTGTATACTTATTTCAAGACTGACTGCAACAGTTATAAATATCTACTCAGTATTGGAGGAGGCAAGGAACAAGTGATAAGCTTCAGTAGCTGGAATTCTGAATTGCTTTAAACAAGAGAGTCTGTCAATGAAGCATCATGAAATAAAAATGTTGTCAGCTTTCCATTTTTTATAGGTTTAAAGAAAAAATCTTTAGCTATATTCAGAATAACAGTTCTAAAATTACAATCAGAACCTCTTTTCCTCTTGTACTTATTTGAAGCACAACTTGAACAGCTGGAATGGACATTTCCAAGTGAACTGGAAGGATCACTGTCACTTATTTCCCAGATATTTTTATTCAGCCTGTGGTTTGCATGTGGATTTGCTGGGGAGTATACCTGAAAATGTTTGCTGGAAATAAATACTGACCAGTTTCATATTATGTCTCTAGCATAAAAACAGTCTAAAAACAAATGCTGAAAAAGATTTTTTCCCCTCAAAGACCTGCTTTTCTGCTCAGGTACTTGCAGGCTTGCCAGTCTTTTTAATAAAAAAAAAAAAAGAAAGCCAACAAAACTTGTTTTGTGAAGGGATATCACCAGGGATTGTGGTTTTCTCTGATAAAAAAAATCCCCAATATTTGGACAAAAAAAAGGAACCCAAAATTCACACTTGTCCGTGATCAAAACCTCCCAACACACACACATACACACACTATCTATCTATCTATCTATCTATCTATCTAGATAGAAAGTAACCCAAAATCTACATTTTTCTGTGATTAAAATGAATACCACTATCTATTTAACTATCTATCTAGATAGATAGATAGTTAAATAGATAGTGGTATTCATTTTAATCACAGAAAAATGTAGATTTTGGGTTACTTTTTTAAATCCAAAAATTGGGGATTTTTTTAAATCAGAGAAAACCAGGATCCCTGGCTATCACCCACCCAGAGAATTCTTATTTTTTTTCTCTTTCTGTTTCTGGTTTCAAGACCAATACATCTGTTTATCCATGGACAATACAGTATATACAGGTACCACAGATAGAGATGGACTAATAATGTGTAAAATGACTGGTAGGCATTTTGGTGACATAGAAATGGACATTTGATTCACTCTATTGTTTAACATGGTAGGATAGCTCAAGAAGCCCATAGCACTAAGCCTAGAGAGTGCACTATCCAGGTGTATGCAGCAAGGGATGAAACACTTGGGGTAGCAACATAACAGCAAAAGGAATATGTTTTGCATTGCAAACAGCAGTTTTATCTTGCTGCTGGCTGAACTGCTGTCAGATAGCTGTGTTTTGTATGTATGTTGGCAGAGATGGCTCTTAAGGAGGATTTGAGGAAGTATGAAGTGACAGTTTTGCAGACATAAATGAGAAGTTCTTTACTGGCAAAACAGGCAGCATTGGAAAGAACATGCGGGTGCTTGTGGAAGAAGTGGACAAGAGTGTAGTCAAAACCAGCCCTGTTGGCAAAATGAAGGTGAGGTTGAATAGAGATGATGAGATACTGGAGATGTTTGATAGGAGTGGGTTAAATCAAAACAGAAGCCTAAGGGTTGTATTTGATGAAGTGAAGGAAGGAGAGCCTGGGAAGGAGGTAGAGAAGGAGGTAACAGTCAGAAGGAGATGATTCACTTCCATTAATGTTGGAACAAAAGAGAGCACATGATGTAACACTAGAGGTATGCTTTCCCTAGAGCTCTTTAAAAAAGTATCAGGCATTTTCCACCAAAAATATTATTAACTAAAAAAAACACAGATAATTGCATTTGAAGTGTTTCAGTCTGTGTTCTCATATTTTTGATGCATGAATTTAAAGACAAATTTTAACTTTAGTTTGGGAGAGGAAACCAAGATAAAACACTTCTTATATGAATTGAAACAAAAAAATATGTATTTACATTTTTAAAATCAACACACAAAATTATTTCAAAGGAACAACTTTTTTTCAGAAATATGTCAATTAGTTTGAAAAAAGTCAATGAAAATGTTAAATAAGCTCCAGGTTTGTTCAACATGTCCAATAATCAAGCAACAGAGAAGTGTTTGAATGGTTGTCCTTGGATGGGTTTATAGCAGTGACCGAAGTGGCTGAGTTCAACTTGACCAAAACAGGACAGGACTGATGGATCCTGCCAAAACATACATTCACCTTCTTCCTTTCTCTTCACTTTCCCTGGCCATTACGATTGCACACTTTTTCCTTCTACCCATTCCTGTTTGATCCCTTCCTTTTCTCTCATTTATTTCTTTTCCTTTCTTTGTCTTCTTCTTTTAGCTACTTGTATTTTTTTCTGACAATATGATTACTTAATACTCACTTAACTGACTTAACCACCTGGATGGACATTTGATACCTTGACTCTTGCAATTTGAAGACTATGGATTTATTCTATGTTCATGTTATATAATACCATATTTACTCAAACCTAAGACAATTCTGAATCTAAGATACCCCCCCATAATAAGATTTGATATTTGGAAAATTTATAATTAAAAAAAAATCAGGTCTAGAATCTACTTATTAGAGGTTTGTCTTGAATTTGTCCCCCTCCTTCTGCTACAGCAGGAAAAATAGTGACTAGGGGAGTCAGGTGGCACCCTTTCCCTCTGCCACCCTAATTTTTTCTCCCACTTACTGTCAGACCTTGCTTGGGCTTTGTTTCTGTTCCCTCTTCTCTCATGGAAGAGAGGAACAAATTTGAAACAGAAGGGACCAAAAAACACAATCTTTGAAATAAACATATCTATAATAATTTTCCTATAGGAAACTTATTATGGGCACCTAGACACTGAGGACATTCAGAATTGATACTTACCTCTTTTTTGCAAACTGCTGCAAGTTTCAGCACAAGTACTCCATAAGCACACTTTTGAGCAGCACTTTTGTCTTACTTACATGCAGTAGAATTAAAAAAAACCAACAGCTGTCTATGTGCACTGCTCAGTATGGGTGTGTACTCCATATACTTCCCACAAAGGATCCATGTGCTAATTACTTTGCACTTGTGACTGGAAACAGGTGTTCTTGTCTTGAGTCCTGAGATCCTCAAAAAATTTATGTGCAGATGAGGCCTGGGTCTGCCTGGTCTAGCTCCCCCTCATGGAGGGCAGGACCACACCTAGTCACATGAGACAGGCTGAGACAGGGGGAGATAGATCCTCTCATCTATACAGATGTTTGGTGATGTTTGCCAGGCATTTAAGGTTAACAAAGAAATGGGAATAATTAGAAATGGGAAAGAAAAGTGCTGCTCAGTTGTGGGAATGATAAAGAAGTTAAACATGTATTTGATGTAGAGGTTCACCATGAGTTGAAAAGGAGTCAGTGCTGAGGAGAAGTGAGTGCAATAGGTATGGTATCTTATTTACATAGGCTGCACTAATTTAGCTGTATGGTTTGGCACTCTTTAATATGCTTTGGCCATGCTTTACAGGCATGCTCAGTGTGGGTTATATTCAGTGAGCTTCATAGCTGGCTTCCATTACAGGCCATACAGCTTCTGGCAGCAGTTTAATGATAGACTGGGTATTTAATGAGTTTTGCTTGTATGTGAACATAAGATGAATGGCTTTTTTCCTCATGCTGATTGGGGAAAAAAACTCTTGTCTTATAGTCAAGTAAATACAGTAATAATAATGGCAAAATTCCAGCTGCTCCCACTATCAGTACATATATTGCCTTGATCTTTCTATTTGATTTTATTGGAATAAAAATGTATAGAAAAAAATATCCAGCTCATGGTCAGTATGTTCTCCATTTCTTATCCCCCATTACAGCAGAATGGACTCTCACAGAAAGCTCCATTCCATTGTGCAAGTTTCCCTCTGCTTGTGTGTGTGTGCATGCATAAGCATGTACTCATGCATCCTGGGGAACATGAATCCCCATATATATTCATGCTCTGAAGTATAAAAAATAGGGTCAAACCAAGTTTTGTTATACAGTCTGAGATTCAACTACTGAAAGTTCATTGTTTTAAGATATGTAGTCTTAGCAGTAGGCATATTTTGCTGAATATTATACGAGGAGCTCTTGTATATGTGTCATCAGTGAATTATAAATTAATATAATAATGTCACTGTCTATGTGTTTGCAGTCCTTCTTCCTGAGTGGGAACCTTAGAAGTCTCAACATAGAATATATTGTCAAAATGGCAACTGTTTGAAGACTGGGTGCTGATGGAAATGTTCAAGGCCTTTGGACAGCTCTTTGGCAGAGTCCCCAGGGTACCTGTGACAATCCATATTGTGTTAGCCTTTCCTCTTCATGTTCTTTTTAAAGCCATATTTAAGGGCTGATATTTGGGGATACTGTCTTCTTCCAGGTATTTCTCTTCCAGAAATTCAACTCATAGATGAGTAATATTTGTGATGGTGATTTTTTGTGGGTATGATCCTGAGGCCTTCTGAATTCACCTCCCTGAGTTACAATTAGGTTCCTTTTTGCTTATTTTTCTGCTGTCCTCAGGATGCTTTTCCTCTAGTCTATCTAGTCACCTAACCTCAACAGGAAGAGGTACTTATGTCATGCCTGGCCTGTGGCCTAATAATTAGTTTCCTGCCCTGTGGTATGGGAGGTCCTCTCAGGAAAGGTGAGCTCAGAACCTAGATCCTTAGATCATCTCTGTCTCATGTAGGTGTCCTGGCCACTAGGCTGCAGGGCAAAAGGTTCAATAGACATATATCAGGTCAAACACTTACCAGTTATGGCTTTTGCTCAAGCACCGTTTCTGGGGTTTCAACAGCACTTCTGTATATTCATAGTAGAGTTGAATCTCAATGGACCACAAATGGACTTAGGCATTTCCTGGAGAGCACTGAACTACTTTCAAGCATGTGGAATATGGACAGATTTAGGTATGTACATGAGATTCACGAAATGCATGAGGCAGAGAAGAATGTCATTGTGTAACTTAGGTGTCTAAAAACTGAGTGCCACTTATGTGTTTTACCAATTAAATAGAATTGTGCCTGTAGACAATATTGGTGTTCATGACAGTGAGTAGGACACCAGCAAGTTTTCTGTAGCATCAAGGCAAAGGAAGGTTTTAAGGAGAAATCTGAAGGAAGTGGCAGTAGTTGCCTATATGGATGCTTATAGAGTTTTCCACAACTGTGAGAGGTATATAGAAGAAAGCAGAAAGATGAGTGTTTGAAACTCAGATGGGCAATAAAGGCTTCCATCCTGCAATGAGTGGAGGTGGAATTCAGGTTCCTACTGATTGAGTGGTGCTAGGTAGGATTGGGTAGTCTCTGTAGGATATGAAAGTTAAGCAATTTATTTTCGATGCAATAGTAATGGAGGACTCATTAGTAGAATACATAGGTAGGAATGACATGCTCAAAACAATATGCATATCTAGGCAAGGCAAATCTAGGCAAATACATATCTAGCATTATGGATAGGCATTAGTGGAACAAGCTGTTTTTTGTCAGTCTTCAAGGTACTTTACTGAGTGAGTTAACTGCTTCTTCCTAGCTAAAAAATCCTAAAATAAAAGAGAAAACACTTAAATATTTCTACATGGTTTGATTGATGAGTCAGAAGCCAAAATTCAAAGGGATTCCAATAGATAAATCTCCTGAAACATTACACATAATACATGATGACACTAAATTCAATTCAAGTCTAACAGATGGTGGTACTGATAATCTCCTTTTGGGATCACAAGTTTACAATTACACTTTCAAGTCTCTAGATGCTTTACAATACTTAACATAGTGTGCAATTAAAAACTCCACAGAAATGATTTAATCCAAAAATATCTCAATTTTGAAATATATACAGATGATATGAAATATTTGCTTTTTAAGCAAAGATTCAGCCTGCAGTACAAGATGGAAAAAACAGGAGGATAAAGCAGTCTCACTTCCTTTTCCTATCAGGACAGCTGTAGGCTCAGGTAACTGAAGCCCCCTCTACCCTTTACAGGTATTACATAATTAGTTGGTTAATTGTGCAATTATCTTGAGACCAGCTACACATGTGAAGTACCATAAAAAGCTCCAACCAGCTATTAAGTTAGAACTCAAAAATGTGTACTAGCTTTATACCTGGTTGTTACTGAGCTTTAATTTGCACATATGGCAGGGGTTCCCCTGTGGCTGGTAGACCTGCCAGCTGATGGGACTCCTGGTCTCATAGGTATACCATGCCTTGCAGTTGAGGGGACTTTCAGCCCCAGCAGCTGCTAATTGGGTCCCAGCAGCATCTCATAGCTGCCAGGACCCAGAATCCCACAGCTGTGGATGTTGGGGCCCTACAATATGTCACCTGGTGCTGGGATAGCTCCTGGTGCTCCTGATAACAGCAGGGCACACCTGCGATCTCCCAGGCCCTGGAGTGTGTGAAAGCCCCAGGGTTGGGAAGTTGCAGCTGCTGTGATTTCCCAGCCTTGAGATACATAAAATCCCAGGGACTGGGAAACTGCAGCTGCTACCATCTTCCAGCCTTGGGCATGTTGGGTGTCCCCATGGCTGAAAGCTTCTCAGCTGAGGGCATTCCCAGCCATCGAGGCTTGCTTTTTGCCAGTGAAGGGGGAACCTGGGATTGGGCTCCCGCTGCACTGGCAATAAGGCCTGATGGGATCTAACGCATGATCCCACAATCATTTTTCCTGACATGCGTGCCTGTACCTGGAAGTGTAGAGGGACCCAGAATATAAGAGGCCATGCTCTTCCAAAGCATTTGTGAGGTGAGCTAGTGAAAGAGCCCTAGACTGCTTGCTTGCTGTCCGATGGAGAAATTGGCATAATTGAAGCTGATTTGTGGACTGTGGCTGTGGCTTTGTATATGCCTTGTTCCTGGGGTACCTGTAGGTTTGTGACCCCTGATCAAAAGTACCTTGAAGCTAATCTGTGAACTGAGTTGGGGGAAAGAACTAGAACTCCTAGCAAAATAGGCAGCAGGAGTGCATGTTATACAGAAGCAAAGGGAGGTAGCTTTGCTGGTGGGGCCACATTGAGGTGAATCAGAAGCATAGGGGAAAAGGGAAATTTGCCTGAGATATCTGTGTCTTCCCCATTTCTGAAAGGACAGAGCATTGTGCAGGAGTATTCTGCACTGCAAGGGCTCCACTCAAAGGGTGCAAAGGGTACCAGTCAACTGGAGGGAAAGGAGATGTCTTTTAGAATCTGAAGCAGCTTCTTTTGCTTACCCAGATCTTAATATTCCCACCAGTACAATGGGAATTCCTAATGCTAATGGAGTGAATGAAGACCAAGGGAATGATGAAAATAAGGAAAGATGAGAGGGGTTTGTGAAGAAATTCTAATACATCTGTATGTTCCCAGCTACACAATCATCCTTTCTTCTTCTCTGACAGGGGATCGGAAGACTCTGAGTAGCATCTGTCATTAGCCAATGGTGACGGTATGCTTCCTAAATGCAATGGTGAGAGTTGACTAAGTGGAGCTTAGTAGGCATTCTTTATCAGGATATTTGTGTATACCTGATTACAAATGCTTTTTAGCATTGATGAATATCCTGGCTTACATGAGGGTTCATTAGCAAAGGAGAAAGTTGGAGGGAGCTAAATTTGTTAGGGCCTCCTAGAACAAAAGGTTTGGCAGCAGATGTGGATCCAGCTACTTGGAAGGTCTGTAGAGATCCTGATGGGTTGTTGAAACTAGTTCAGGAACATGGTAAAAACTGTTTCAGGGATGAACTGTTTCTCCTTTTTGGCAGCAGCACTTTTTGGATAGGATAATGTAGGTTTCTAACTTTGAGAGATGTGAAGCAAGACTCTTCTTTGAGACTGATGGAGATGTGTGCTTATCTTGTGCTGGTTTCCTCTAGGGCTGACAGGCTGATGGCAGAATTTTGTCAGAGGTTCATTGATCTCCGCTCTGTGGTATTGTCAAGTGCTTTCAATGACAACTTGTCTATAAGCACATTGGGCCTCCTTACGATTATGAAAGTTTTGATGTTTTTATTTTGGAAAAAAGTGGATTTGGAAGGCATTTGAACCTGGAGGCCTATTGAACTCAGACTACAGAATTTTGGCTTCCATTTTAGCTTAGAACCTAGGGAAAATTTCAGGGAAGTGGTTACATCTCAGCCAGTCTAATTTAGTTGAAAGCCACCCATGGTTGACATCTTTTGTAGTTTTAAAGAGTATTTTAAAATGAACCAAGAGGAGAACAAGAAGGTTCCCTAGCCTTCAATGAAACTAAATCTTTTTGATGCACTGAATTTTGGGTCCTCAGGATGCCAGTAGCCCTGGGAGACTGGCAGACTCCTCCTCCTGGCAGACTACTGACTGAGTGGTCCCGTGGAGAGGTGTGTCCCTCACCCTCACCACCCAGGAATCAGCTCTGCCTGATGAACACATTATTATTATACACAGCTAATTTATATACAGAACCCCCCCCAAGAAATATAATAACAATTGTTAATAACAAAACTAACAATCTAGAATGCATTCACAAATACAACATGAGGTAGATAATTCCAGCACACTGGGTGGACCCACTTGTGTTAAACTTCCTAAATAACTAAATTCACCTTATTATGACTCTTTAAAACAGCCCCCCCTATAACCCAATTGATTTCCCAATCACAATCCACTTCCCGTAACAATAAATGGCAACACAGCTATTACTATGATCTACCACTAGATAGAGGAGGTGAGGCTTCTGCTGCTTTGGAGAAAATGGACTCCTTTGATTCTTCCTGGCAACACAGGCAGACAAGTCCCTAGACAGCTGCTGCAGGAAATAGGCTCTCCTTTGTTTTCTTCTGGAAATACACTTTCTGTAAACACTATGGGATTAGGTGTCCCTTCACACACCCATGCAGGCTTGTGTCCTCTCAGTCCACCCTCTCTGGAGGCTGTCTCCCCCTCTAGCATCTCCACTGGCACGCAGGGGATTCCTTCTGCAGGTCTCTGACTCTGCAGTTCAACCCTTTCCAGCTCAAGAAGCCTACTAGCTTTGCTCACTAACCCCTCCCTACTCTTTCCCTGGCACTGGTGTCCCAGGTTACACAGCTCCAACCTGGTGCGGAATCAGCATCTCCTGGGATGACACAGGTTCTCCCCTGTTCTGATGTCTGCTCCCTGGGCAGAGTAAAGTTCATATATTCTCTAGGTCAGATTGGCCAGGATTGTGCTGATTTTTGCCTTTCTTTGTAGCATGGGATATATGCTACAAAAGATATATCTTTTTGTTAGGCTATTTCATGCATTTATTAACTAACTACTCCCCTGTTCTTGCAGTGGCAGGTCACTGGCATAGACTGTGGTCATGTATAGGCATTATTTTTCTATTGGGAGAACTGATATTCTCCTAGGAAAAAAGATAAGCATACAAGTGCTTGCTCAATTTTTATCAGGGAAAATATGCCTCTTGGCAGGCACCAATGGTTCCTGGGGGAGGTTCCCCCTAGAGCCAGTGAGAGCCTTCCAGTGGTGAGTACCCCAAAGGTGCTCTGACACAGGGAAAAGGCAAAATGATTTGCCACACTTTGTCTTATAGTCTCTAGCAGAGCTGGGAACAGAACTGTCTCCTTTGTGGAGTCTCAGATGCATTCCAGACACAGAACATGAGACTTCTCACAGAGAAACCAACAGGGGCTATGGGCCCACAAGGAAGTATTGAAATCTGATTGTGAAGGTGGCACGGTGTCCTTAATTCTTTCATTACCAGCTCACTCCAGGTTCTTATGATGTGTTGAGGTGCATCTACAAGTTGTTTTAGAAATAACTGAATAAGGCTTATTTCTCTCCCTTTACTTTCTCTTCCACATCTAGTGACAGCTTTGGGGGCAGGCATTTGATATCAGATCTTTCTATTAATTCAAAGAGTTTTAATAAAGCTTTCTGACTAGTAAGTAGGTTAGTTTTTAGTGGCTTTCTGCTTCCCCTAAGATGTGAATTTGTTTTAAAAATAACAGATCATAAAAGCTGTTCCTATTGGGATTCACTTCACCGTTTAGCACAGAGGATGATGCTAGAGCACTAATGGAGAGGTAAACATTTAAACATCTTTTTGATCTGTAATTGTTGGGTTGATATATGTGCAAATATATACGAATTGGAGAGATCCTTGTACATCCTGTACATTAGAAAATTTTGTCTGCTTTGCTGCATGTGTATATATATATATTATGATAGCTCTGAGAGGGGCCAGACAATGTTATGTATAACAAACACACACACTAAAAAAGGAGTGGCTACCTTTTCGTTTTTTGAAGCCTATCATCCATTCCAGAAATGCATCTTGTGACAGTGGTAGTACAAGTATCTCTTAAAAAGAGAAAAACTCAAGGCTTTACAACTCAGTTGAGGGAGGGGGCAGCCTAGGAAGACAATGAAAAAAACAAGAATTCTTCCACTGATGATGCTAACAAGCTGAAAATGTAAACCAGTCAGACAATTACAAATGTGACTTCTGATGTGTAGCTCTCAGGATTCAGTGCACATTTTTTGGAATGCCATACCATATTCATGTAACACACCAAATATTTTCCCCATACTGTCAAAAATACTAGGACAGCTGGCTGACTCTGGTGAGATCATGCAGTCTTTGCTCCCAATCCACAAAGAAAACTTGGTGTGTGGCTGGAATGTGCAGTGACAGGTGGAAGGCTCAAAGGTCATTTACCGTACAGGTTCCCACTGCAAATGCACATGTTTTGCTTTTGTTATGTTAACCCCTCAAGTACCCCAGGACAGACAGAAGGGCACAGCGAGTTAATAATGCAGCCCTTCTCATTGTTAACATCACTCTAGAAATGTGCTACACTGATAGAGGATAGCTCTGCGATTGTTTTCAGCAGTGCTCCAGCATATTTGCTTGTTGTGAATTTTGTTTTTGGTTAACTGCAGGGATTCAAGAGGTAGATCCTTCTTAGGGAGGAGAAAAAAGTGAAAGGAATCTTAGTTTATGGCTTACAAAGAGGCAGTCATATAATTCAAGGGTCTGAGACTAGGGTACTGGGAATGTACAAATCAGGGAACTCTTCGTACTTTAGTGACCTTTATCACAGAGTAATTGAAAATTATTCAGCTCTGCTGGGTCTAGCTGTGACTAACTCCTGCTTCAGATAACAAGGTCTTCTAACCCCAATTTGTTTGCAAGCCTTTTAGGATTTAAAAGAGATGGCACTTAACCCTTCTTTATTGTTTATTCAGATATTTTAAAAAATAATTTATTCATGGCTCCAGGTATTGTGGGGCTACATCAGGATGAAAGTAATTTGGTTGTAGGCTCTCCTCTGTCTGATGTGCATATGAACAAGGCAGAAATGCATGCTGGTTTTAGATGCATTCATTTTTGCTGGACTTATGAAACAGAGTGACAAGGAAATGACTGACAGAACATCAGCAAAAAAAGATAGCTCATGAAAACTTTACTCTGGTGTTATCATTAATCCTTACACATGGATTTGCAATAACAAATGTTACTGACTGTGTTTGCATTTTGTGTGGATCTAAGTGCGGCTCCTGTCAAAGGATGGTGGCTGTGTTTGCATGAGGTAATGTAAGCTGATGAGACAGGTGCGGACTCTTCTGGGTGATCGGACCTTGAACATTTTGATCATGCGAGAAAACCTCAGATGAAAGAGAAAACAAATCTATTAAGTAGCTTGGCTGATGACTGAGAGAACAATTTCACTTAATTCTGAAATACTTAGGCTGGATTTACCCTGTTTAATGCAAAGTGCATGGCTACTAATATAGTTACTGTTGATCAGGACTTGATCATGAATTAGGTCCCTAACTCTGCATGCGCAGCTGAGACCTAGCTGGAATACAGTGTGACTTCTTGCAGATGAATAATAGCATTTGCTCAGGTACTAAGGGCCACATCTTAGAAAGGACTTAGGATACTAATGTGCAACTTATGTGAAATTTAGATACCATAAAATTATGGGATCTCTATGAGCGCCATAAAACCCTTATCTTACTGCTTAAATTTCCTAGGATCTGTAAATGCTGAAGCTGTCATCAGTAAAATTACTTAGAAACCTCCAATTTTACCATTATGTGTCCCTTTCCATTGTGTGTGCCTAGAATGATCATCTTGGCTGAAACAAGCATCTTACAATTTATGTGTTTATGGCAGTTTGATATGTGTAAACTAGGTGAATTGATGTCCCAGTGCCCTGAGGAGCTTTGTTCAATAGTCACTGTCTGGCTACAACTGGAACACACTTGACACCACTGAGTTCAGCACAAAGCAAACTGGCCACAGGCAATTTGATTAAAAAATAGTAGATGATGGTAGTGGGCCTCTTGTCCAGCTTTCTGGAATAGCATAGCAGTGACAGCATTGCCTAGACTAGGCTTCAATGTCATGGTCTATCTTGCTTTCTCTGTGTCCCTAAAAATCTTGTGTTTTTTTCAATATCGTGGTACAGCTTCAACAGAAATGGTGGAGAATGCCCACGTCCCCAACACTCTTGTAACTCTCCAGAGAGGTGGGAACTGTACATCTGAATTCTTTAGACAGGGAAGCACTGAACTGAGGTTTCCCTGTCCTGCACAAGTGCTTTGACTGTAAAAACTGAAGGTGGATGATGGCAACACCACCATTTTCACTGTTACATTTAAATAGAAAAAGTGAGCCAATTGTCCACACCTAGGAATGTCTTAGGTGTCTAAGTCCAGGAAACAGTTTTGAGCTGTGAATTCCAGTCTTCTATAAGTGTTAGGGTGGCAATTTGGTATTTACATTGAGGAGAAAGGCAAGGTTTGAGACACCCCACATCTTTTCAGTGTCACCTGTGTAAAATGTCTCTCTGCTCAGGTGATATCATCCTCACAAAGAAAGTATAGGGGGCACTCCCTAGTGCATGTGCAAGTCAGAGGAGGTTTCCTGGGGTGTGTGACAATGATGCTCTCCAAAAGCACGAGAGATTGAATTTAGGCACGTAGGAGTGTGATTCATGACACTCAGCACACTAGGTGTCTACCTTCATCGTCACTGAGCACATTTACACATACTGTTAATTTGAAGTAGGCTAACTGTGCAGTAAAAATACTGTGCAGTAAGCCTATAAGGAAGCACAATTGTTCCCAATAGGAGCATCCCAAAAGAGGGTCACTCCCACCTTGCTCTGACTCCCTCAGCAGACAGGGGGAGCTCCAGGCTAGCCTGGGGCCTGGAAGGGGCATGGGGTGGTCCCAGTGGGGACAGAGCCAGGAGAGCTCTGGCAGCTGCAGTGGTGGCTGTCTCCTGGCCCCATATACATTAGGAGAGGATGTGATGTGCACAGGGCCAGAAGAGAGCTCTCCCTGCAGCTGGCAGAGCTCTCTTGGCCCCATGCATATCCGGACACACAGCTGCCAGCAAGTCCCCTCCTGGGCAGGGGGTTTGCTAAGTGCTGTCCAGGTTGTGGGGCAGTTGCGGGCAAGCCTCCTGCTGGGGAGAGGAGCACAAGAAGTTGCCCTGCTTGGCACAGAGCCAGATGTTCTAGGGAGAAGAGGGGGGTGGGAATCCTGTCCTCTCTGCCCCCCCTGGAACAGCTGGCTCCATGCCATGCACAGCTGGCTGCTCTGGGGAGTGAACAGAGGCTGAGAATCCAGCCCTTGCTTGTCCCCTAGAGCTCCAGGGTTCCCAGCCTCCACTTGCTCCCCAGAGCAGCCAGCTCTGCCTGGCATGGAGCTGGCTGCTTTAGGGAGCAACTAAGGGCTGGATTCTTAGACTCTGCTCCCTCCTCAGAGCAGTCAGTTCCATGGGGGGAGCAGGGATACAGGTCAGAGAGCTCTGCAGTCTTGGCCCTGATTGGCTCCCAGCTCCTGGGGGCAGCCAGGGAGCTAAGCATTGCCAAGACCAGGAATGGAGAGCTCCCTGTCCCTTGTGGCCCCCTGCTGTCTAGGCTTACTGAAGCAAATTTGCTCCTGGCCAGCATCTACACATTTTTTACTGTGCAGTATCTATTGCACAGTTAGTTTACTACCTGAACTTATAAGCTGTAGCTAACTGCACAGTAGACTGATTTACTGTACAGTAAATAGGAGCATGTGTAGATGGTGATGCTTTACTGTGCAGTGAACTAATCTACTGTGCAGTAAAGCATCTTGTATAGACACACCTATTATATATGGATTTTGGTTGTTAACAAAATAATCCACACTAAATACTGATACTATGAAGCTATGACATTAACCTTTAAATGATGGAATAATTCCTTGTTCTTCATAGGGTAGAATATCACTGGCTTTCTATGAGTCTGGCAAGGCTGTAATGTCTTTGGAAGTGTAATATCACTTTTTATAAAGTGCATTTGTCTGCCTAAGTAACTGCTCTTAAGCACTGATCCTCAAATATCCAGCTGCTTGCATAGTCCTGTTTGATCTAATGGATTCCTTGTGGATATGTGTGTGTTTACTGGAATCAATCTTTGATACGGAGCTGCCATTATATACAAAAGCTGTTTATATCATAAGCCCACATTTGATTTGGATTGTTTCTTGTTGTTTTAAAGATGTGGTCACTGTACAAAGTTATACATTTCTTCTTAATTTCATGTGGCTTTTCTAGTGGGTTGTCCCATTGCTTAAACCAGTGAGGGTCAACCTTTTTTGGCAAGTGTGCTGTATATTAAGCCCTATGCCCTTCCTGGGTGCAACTCTGATCCCCTTCTCTTGCCTTACCTGCTTGTTTTCTTGATTTTCCTTGTCTCGTGGCCCCTCCCTGACCTGCTCTGCTTTCTGCTCCCTGCTCTATCTGCATCTATGCTTCTTGTTCTTCACTGATCTGTTGCATGCTACACATAGAGACTGCCTATGCTATTCATGCCATGCATGCTGCAAGTTGGCCACCCTAGTTTAAAATAAATCAAACAAACAAACCTCAATTAAGATCACTTACTGGTCTTTTGAACATATTTATTTTTCTTTCCATTAACTTTTCATTGATTTTGCTAACAATACCAGGCAGAATTTTTTGTTGTAGAGCTTAATATGTAACGGTTGCATCCCCTACAGGGAGGTCACTTGTAGAGGCCTACTAGTGAACCAATTCTTGGTTGCAACTGTATATGAAACAGAACCTTATATACTTGCAAATAACAAACAAGGTGTTAGTATCAAACAAGTTGCATCTTGGAGAACAGGAAATGTATCTTTTTCATACTTCATTCTTTGGCTTTCCTATAATTCTTACATAACCACAGGGAACATATGGAAAATAGACTGGTTTTAGGATGCAAAGATCACAGTCACATGAGCCATTCATTGCTGCCTGTCTTATTAGAAGAACTGAGGTTACTGACTAGTCCTCACCTTAATCAGCTGGAAAAGAAGGTGCCTGCCATTTACTGTACTTTTCAAAGCTGAATGATTTTGAGCAGTGCTAAGCCATTAAGGATTTTGCAGTGCCATGGAAAGGTGATAAGGGGCCACTCTGTAGCTGACACTAGCTGGGTGAGTTTATGAGCTGGGGTAAATTGGCATAAGTCCATTGATTTCAGCTGTGCTATGCCAATTCATAAAGGTGAGGATATGTGAGCATGTGCTGCTTCAATTTGTTTCACTTTCTCAGTTATTTTTAAACTACTTTTCTATTTCTGTATTTTTTTTCTTTTCTACTCATAATTATTGTCAATCAGAGTCTCATTTTTTCCATTGGTCTTACTGATGTATTATCAAGTATGTATCTCCTTGTCTAATCCACATTTAAAGAGCATATTATTGCGGTTTTTGAGCATTTCTGTACTAGGACCAATGTAGCCACATAGCTAATCCTGGAGGAAGAAGAATATTCTAGGTTCATATTTATATTACTCCTGAATTCCTCCCAGTTTGGTTTTTTTTTTTTGTGGGAGGGTCTGATTACTATCCACAGGGACTTTTCATGAAATGCTTTGGTGTATTATGATATTTTCAGGCATTGTGAGGTTTCTCCTTGTGGTTTTGTTTCATTTGACCCTAGTTCATTGTAAGGGGTAAATCAAAACACCTGTAAACCATTTGAAACCAAACTTGTCAGGTGTGTATATCTCTACCCATATACCTTGGAAAAGCAGAGAAGCAAAAAAACCCCCTTCCCCAATGAATAAACAAACAAAACACCCCCCCTCCACTAAACAACCCAATTCCTATCAGTTTCACAAAATCTCATTTGCTTCATAAAACTTCATGGCTTCTGCCCTGCCTTTTAACCAGTGCTTTTACACTCTTTTGTAAGTGCTAAGTGTTGTTTCTTCCTTTTTCATCATGATTGAGCCCTTTATAATTTTAGTTTCTTTACAGTCTTACCTGGGCTTATACCACATTTTCTTTCTATGTAGTTGGTTTAACTCTTTGCTTTTCTGCATGTGTTTGCTATATATTACATGTTAGCGTCTAGTGCATTGGTGTCACTAAATTCACTTTAGGCCCAACCCAGCAAAATCCTTTAGGTGAATAAAGAAAGGTTGGCTCTGAAACTTGTTTTAAGTGAATGCCATTTTACTGGGCATGTGTGCCTTTCCAGATTACTTGTAAAGCAGCATCTTGGCTAATAATTTAAAATTACACTATAGATGTGCTGTCAATCTAAAATTAGCATTAACTTGAAAGCCTTTCAATTTTAGCAATAGACTAATATGTGCTTGGTCCATGGACTCCACTAGCTCTTTCTGAAACATAACATAAGTTGTTAGGAAGAGAGCGGATAGTAAATCTGTATTTACTCACCAGTGAACTCATTAAATTCTGGAATCTTGTTTCAGGGGAGTCCTCCATCACTCCAAGGCTGTGCACACACATCCAAATGCTCTGGGAGAATTCTTCTGGGTTTGTTCTCTTAGTAAAAAATATACCCTGAGGTATCTAAGCAAATATTCAAATAATGAGCCCTTGAAGACTAGATGGGGAAGGGAACAAGAGCAAAGTACCTAGTGATGCTGACGGACTTTGCTGTGGCTTTTCTCAGAAGAGAAAAATGTAAAAATGTAATTCTTTCAGGAAGCAATTTAACCCTGGTTGCTCCCAGGTATTTTTTCTCTTGGAATAGCCATTTTTGTTCTGATAGAAAATCCTGAACATCTATGTACTTATGGTTTCTCCTGGGAGAACATTTCTTCTGCCAATGAAGGCTGAGAGGACCACATGATTCTATTACTTTATTATTTATTTATTTTCAGTATAGACATTTATTTAATAAAAAAAACGCACCTGTCTTTTCTCCAGGTGCTGCTCAGCATGTTTATAAAAAGGTTAAAGAAATAGACCTCAACAGGAACCTCTCTTCTCCCAGGCTAAATACAGACAATCAAAAAACCCGAGGCTGAATTGATTCAATCTTCACAGGTTAGTCTAAGCTGCATAGTTTGAACTAATAAGCAAGTGAACAGATATTTACTTTTGATTCTGCAGTGGCCCAGGCCAGAAGCCAGGGGGTACTACAGCTCTCCTTTCTCCTCAGCTGAAGTAGACAGCTTGGACCATGGCCCATGGCCCTCTCACCCTGCAAGGGAGGGTTTATAGGGGAGGTGCAAAGCATCCTGGGATGCTGTGGGACTGTGAGTTAACTTTAATCTGGAGGGGATTTGGGACAGAAGGTCAATAAACCAATTTCACTTAAATCAGTTAAGTCTGATACTACATTCATCCAGGTTTATCTTAGACCTGTTTCAGCCATTTTGAAAATGGTTCATATGCACCAAACTTCTGTTGCGTTACAGATTTGAACAGCTTTTTGATCACTTACACTGGCTTGTGTGTAATTTTGTCCCTAGCCCCAGTGGTCCAAGTAAGTTATTTCTCAAGAGCTACAACATGCCTAAGTTCTATGATCTCATTTAGTGAGACCCTGGCTCTGTTGAAGTCAATGGAATTTTGCTAAAAATTTCCTTGAAGATAAGATTTTCTCTCTTAGGGTCTTCTGAGATTTTTCTGAGCTCAGAAAAGCGAACGTGTCTTGCTATATACTGTAACATATTCATATGGCCTCCTTTGCCACAGTACTTGAGTGCCTCACACTCCTTAATGTATTTATCCTCACAACCCCAGCAGGAAGGTACTTTTCCTCTAATTTTACAGACGGTTGCCTTTGTTGTTAGCAGTATGACATCCTGAAAGAGGCATCTTTCAGCCAAATAAATCCAAGATGGTTAACTTTATCCTGGAGTTCTGAAATACTTTTACTATTCTAGATTATAAAGCAGAGACCATTTAAAAGCAAAACAGCTCATGCAGATTCTGAAAGTATAACTTTATACTTTTAAAGTTATAACACATTTTAAATTGCTAATCAGAAGGATATTGCTTGAAAACATTCATATTCGGTTAATTGGTCTTTAAAATAATTATTAACATTGTTTTCCTTGTAATTTTACTATGTTGAAGTCAGTAAAGTAGTAAAGTAAATGTGGTTTACAAATGAAAATGGTGTTCACTAGTGGCTTAGTGATTAATGTTCTGAACTGCCCTGTGAGAAACAATGACTTGATTCCACTTATCTTAATATCTGAGCTTTCAAGAACTGTTAAGTGCACTGGAAGAAGCTTAGTTAACCTCATTTCTCTGCTACAATGTTTTGATTTGAGGAGGCATATCTGGAAGACCTTAGACACTGAGATCCTATCTCATCCATTTACAAATTCAAATTTCTACCTGCCTCTCCCAAAGAACAGGAGTTTGTTCCTAGTCAAATTTTTCTCACTTCATATAACAGTGCAGTATTGGTGGTATTGCCGTCAATTGTGGAAGTGATAGAAAAGCAGTGGTGCAGCTGGAGATACACAGTAACATGCTCTGGGGTTCCTTAGGATGAAAAATGCTATCACTACTGTTCTCAAAGTGTGTGACAGGTTATCTTTGAAGTATTCCTAGGTGATATACGCAGCCATTTGTATAATACAGACAGTGCTGTTTCCTGCCAATTCCATTCTAGTCCACAGGTATTTTAGGATTTTTCTAGAGGCTTTTTTGACTAGCTAAACTGAAAATTAAACATGCAAAGAAGCACAAACACATTGTGCGCTCTGCATGATAGCTTTATATTTCTCCTCTGTAAGGTGTTGGTACAGTTGACATCATTAAATTGTGAAGTAGCAGTCCCCCCAACAGAATCAAAATGCAAACTGACCTGGAAAGAGGACAGTAGTGGAAGCAACAGATCTTTGTGGGTATTTTGGTACTAATAAATATAAAAAAATTATAACTAGGAGGAAGCACAAGCAGCAGAACCACAAAACTGATATAATCACAAATTCATATCCAATGAGACAAGGTTTTCATCTTTTCTCTATTCACTGGGAAGAGATGCAAGTCACAAGAAGATCTGCATCTTAAGTCATTCACATTATTAACAAGTTGGAGTACCACTGTGGTATGTAAGTGTAAATTATTTTATCTTATTTTATTAATTTGCTAATTGCAAAGGTGCATAGGCAAGCCTTATTAGGAATGGATGAAATGCTAACATTTTTCCTGCAGATTTCTGACAGAAATTATTTTTTAGGCTGATGTTCTTGATTCAGAGCATCTCAGAATGATTCACAGAAAGGAGGAAGCAAAGATAATGGTGAGTAGCTAACTGGCTGTTCAAACATTGTGCAGGAAATCCCAAGCCACAAATGCCTAATGCAAGAATACATTCATGGAGGGAATATGTATAATGAATACATAGCATACTCCTGTGGGAACCCTGCCACTGTTAAATTTGTAGCCAATTAGCAGTGTTGCACAATTCCAGCAGAGTAACACCAGTCTCTATAGACCCAGTATACAGAGTGAAATTAGTTTAGACAAATACCTCTTAATCCCTTGTTCTTGGCTGGTCTGGAGCTCCTACTGCTAAGTGCTAATAGCATTGGGAAATCCCAATTCCCAGTGTCAAGGGCTTAGAGGAATCAGTCTATTAAAGCAAGACATTTATTCTGCATTAGCTTTGATCAATGCTTGTAGGTGAAATCTTCTTAAATAAATAAACTGGGCATCTTCCCAATTTGGGAGGTAGGTGTTTTTGTATAACACTGCAAAGGGCTAAGAAGCTCGGGGAGACTGGATGTGGGGGTGGGAATTTCTAAGAGGCTTCACTGTGTTTGAGAGTAGCATGCAATAGTTAACACATGGGTGTAAGGCACAGACATATAAGAGCAGACTATTTATATTAAATTGTTAAACAGAAACTTGTCCTAAATGCTGAAGTAGATTGTTCATTTGTGGTCTCTGCTACACTTACAATGTGTATGTTCTGCCCTCTGGTGGGCACATGAAGATATAAGTCTACAGTTTGCTCTTCTAGTGAAAAAAAGGTCCTATATTTAAAGTTTTATCACCTGCAATTCTCCAGTGAGAAGAACTGGATAGTAAGCAAGCAAGCAACATACCCAACACTCGTTTAGGCTACATTTCCAGAAGCTTTCTTCCATTTCTAAACAAAGTTTGTGTTCTCACAGTTTGATCTTAGATATCTACTGCAAGTGAAAATCTGAATAATAGCAATTTGTATATATATTATGTCAGTGCCTGGAAATCATAATCAGAGATCAGGGCCACATCGTGCTAAATTATGTATAAAAAAATGACAAAGGAAGACAGACAGCCTCTGTTTCGAGTTGCTTGCAATCTTATTTTGCTGGCTATTAATTTTGCTGATGCAAACTCTGTAGGGACAATTTGCCCTCACAAAATTTGCACCCAAACACAGCAGCTGGGCTCAGTTGAAAATATATTCTTCAGTTCTTAAATACTGTAATCTTGTCTGTAACACAGACAGAAATGACACAAAAATAAAACAGAATTACCAGTTCTTATGCTCTCATTCATAATTTTCTAGTGAATGGGCTTGATTCTAACTCATCACCACCCTGTAAGTGCAAGGGGCTATAATTTGCACTCCCTCTGTGCTAGGATAGGGAGCTGTACATTAGATGGCCCTCTTTCCCTACAGGAAGGAGGTTGGTGTTTGCACAGCTTTTATTGCTCTACGTTTTTTGCCTTAGGAGGGCAGCTAAGAACAGCCAAAGCAGCTCTTTAGTCTTTTGAGCTAAATACTTTCAACAGGGAAGTAGGACATGGGAATTCTGGAAGAAGGGATGTATGTGCACTTCAAGTCCAGGCTAGAACTTACCTGTAACTGCTCCAGGTGAAAATACAAGTATGTACCAAACAGAGCAATGGTCCAGGCTCTTGCTTTTTGCTATGGGAAACGTTCACAATTTCTGATAAGGGCATAGATAAAATGGCACTCCTAGTGCTAATTTAGCTAGCCCTTGGTAATACCACCACTAAGCAAACTTGGTATATTTGCCAATCACTCTTTGAGAAGAGCACAGAGAATTTCAATCTAGTCAATAAGGAGTTAGGGAAATTGTGGCAGAGAGGTTAAGGTTTTGATTGTGGCTCTAAAGACAGGAGCTTGTGCTTAGGTCTGGTCTTGTGCCACAGGCTGCTTCAGTTGACTCTGCTGTAAAAGAGTGCTTTAGTAATTCAGCCTGGGGAGTCAAAGGTGGCCGGACACAGCGCTAGCCATATCATTCCTTTAGATGCCTTTGGGTGCAGAAGTGGGTGTGCCTCAGCCACGCTAGCCCAGTGGGCTGCAAGCCTTGGGTGAACTATGACTTTTTGAAATAAGAACTTAGCAGTGTTAGTTGTGGAGAAACTTGCAGAATATTTGGCTTTGCTGCATCTGGCCTTAGTAAGGTATATCTTCAAGAAGCCAATACAAAAAGTAAGAAAAAAATATAGAAAGAATGGGATTATACAACTAGGATCTAGAGGCATCCTATACACATGCTTGGGGGTGGGAACAAGGGTGGATGTTTTACTTAGAGCAGTTCCCAGAGAGCTGCTTTACTTAAAATGCCGCAGGATCATGTGTATTAAGCTCCTGCATGTTTAAAAATAGCTGTGGGCCACTTTAACAAAACTTTGTCAAATGAGTTTTAGAAAAAGTGTCCCCGTGGCCATTTAAAAATGCAAGAGGCTTAATACACATGACACTGCAGTGATGCTGCAGCATTCTAATTAGACTGTGGTGCAGAGTTGATTGAGTTTGCTGTCCCAGCATCAGAAAGTTGGAGACTTTTTCCAGCAATCTTGTACCTGTGGCTGTCATGAAGGAAACCAGAGTTTATAAAATTTACATGGACACATATATCAGGAAATTTCCACATCATAGGCCATGTCCAGATGTTCAGGGGCATGCACCTGCAGTGGCACAAATAGTAGTGGTACAAATTTGTGCCACTACTATGTGCCACAGTGCATGCCCCAGTACTTTCACTTTGTTGCAGGACACTATGTCCCGCTTTGGGCAAATTGCCCTTGCCAAGCTCCTCCCAGCTCCCAGAAGACTGGAGCAGCCAGGACACAAATGGAGGAGTAGAGATGCTCTGGCTGGAAGCCAGAGTATCATCCCTGGAGGACCAACTCTCCTATTGTGGCGTGCACCATACTGCTTTTTTTTTCCAAAGTTGTGGTTTTTTTGGGTTTTTTTGCTGCTGGAAAATCCCAGTAGCAAGTTTTGCCCTCGCACTGTAAATTTGCAGTGCAGGGCACATTTTAGCATTCCATGCAAGTGGTTTGTGGTGCCACAAAGAGCACATACCTGCATGTGGGCACATGGCCATAATGCCAGTTGAAGATTCAAAAAACTTTTAAGAAACTGGCAAAATTACTTTTGCATGTGGAAAGTAATTTTGGAGTCCATCCGTATCTTCAGATCACCTGGTAGCATGCAGGGAAATAAAATAGTGTACTATTTTAAATGCTAATTATTTGCATGCATTGGGTCTTGGTCCATAATTGTATGCTGGAACCTGATCAACCTGTTCATATAAGATGTAGCAATTTATGTATGTGTGTAAGTAGCTGTTATCTAAAAATTACATAGTTTACTACAGTGTTAGCTTTATGAGTGCTGTCTGACATTGTAGGTACCATCCGTCCAAGCAGAAGGCACCTGCTGTGACCCTGAATATACCAGGTACATCCTAGCATCCCACTGACTTCACTGGAATGTTAATAGCATGACAGAAGCACAGCAGGGTTAGAGGTAGAACAGCAATGAAGGAAGGTAAGCCATGATGGTTACATTAGGGACACTTTGTGAGAGTCTAAAATAATTTTACAGATGAAATGCCTGTATATTAAGCATGGATGTAAAGGTGAAAGTTGACTTTATAAGTGGCCAGCTCACAAGTGCCAAATTACTTCATAGCTACAAATAGTAAAGTGTATTTAATGTTCTTGCATACATCAGGAACGTTATTCAGGAAAGTCCCAAGCCTTGTTTTATGTAGAAAGTCAAACTTGATTATCATAATGGTCCCTTCTGGCTTTATCCTCTACGAGTCCATGAGTCCATTATTCCTGAAGATTTCTTTCATTTTCATGTATATTCAGCTCAATGATTAACTTTAAATCCCCCACTGAAACTATTTTTAGTATTGGATCTGTCAGACATAGTTGTGTTGACTAGTAACTTGCTTTATAAAGAGAAACATTGATTGCTATGGAACTTCTCTTTGAATCAGTTACTATTCTGCGTGTAGTGACATAGATCAGTATTGATGTACAGCTTTTGGAATAATTGACATTTTCTGACAAAGAAATATTTAATTGGAAACTCCCAACCCAATGTAATTATGAGGAACTTGTTGTTATGGTAATGGGAAACAAATATCAAAGATAGATATGAACAGCACTAGAAAACTCTGCAATGTAGCAGAACAAAATATAACATGAACCAAAATCTAAAAGTTAAATTTAAAAATTCAAAGTGGAAATGGGATGTGGAATTTTAATTGTAAGGTTAATTAACTACTAGAGAAGAATATCTAGAGGTAGAGTACTTTTCCTAACATTTCAAATCTTTAAATCAAGACTAAAAATCTCATGAAAGGTACACTCCAATCCCATCACAAGTTATTTGTATCAATGCAAAAACAACTGCATCAACTTCTATGGTCACTAATATACTGGTGATTGGACAAAATGATCATAATGTTTGCTTCTGGACTTAAAATTGTGTGAGCACAAGATAATAAAACATCATAAAATTCCTTAACAGAAAAGTTCTTGCAACACAAATACATCCTTCTTTAGCTTCTGTTTTATCGTTCTGCATTAATAATATTGATACAAAATTAAAAATGGCTTCTAAAACTATTTGCATTTTTTTTGGATAACAATAACACTAACAATTGAGAAAGCCAGAAATGAGAGTTGTGAAATTAGGTCAAAAGTGAGAGGAGCCCTTCTCAGTGAGAGGTCTGTCAGTCTGCCTTAGTACTGCTAATCAGTTTCTTTCCAGCGGAATCTCCTGTGGCCTTTGCTGGTACTTGACTCCTTCCATCTTTGGAAATTCTCCCATTTCAGACATTTCTAGACTGAATGGGTAATTGACTGTTCCTACTTTAGGAGATGAGTGGGGTTTGTATTTGGACTTTGACGATTGGTTTGTGGAATTCAGAGCAGCGCTTTCAAAAGCACTCAGCAAATCCCTGGAAAAACTTCAATTGGAGCTTGATTAGGCTAATGCTGACCACTTTTGTTAATTTCCAACATCAATCAGTATGGACTTGATCTAAAACCCATTGAAATTAATAGGGTTTACATTATGCCCACAATGTAGGGGGAAACTGACACCCTTAAATTTAGCTCTACTGAAGTAATGTGTATTTATGGAAGGATTTTAAAAAGTAGAGCTCATGCGATTGGCCAGACTAAATGTTGACCTTTTTCTGCGCCTTTGTCACCATAATTAATGAAAATAAAATATTTATATTGTGAGAATTTGCTGTAGTTTACTTAAAAATAGGGGTAGGAGAAACAAATCTTCTTAAATGTGTTCCCTCCCCTCCCTCAAATTTCTGTTCTGGGGATGGATTTGAGGTATCTGAAACTGAATCATACTTGTGTTTTTTGTTCTACCTCAAAAGGAACCATGGTGTGTTTTTGAAAAGCCTGCTTCCATTTAGTGTAGAAAGACTAGGAAGACTGTTTTTTGCTATAGGTCTTTTCTTTGTGGCTTGCCAAGTCATCCTCCCCCACAAACAAAGAGACCTGCCTTTGAAAAACTTCATCCTGTCTTACATGTCTTTAATGAGGAGAGTCTAGTAAAAAGTTACTATCTAGTATTCTGTAATAGTCTCGAGCAGGAAGGCCTTGATCTTGGCATTAAGGAGGCAGAGGAAGAATGAAACTGCTCTGTAACAGTCATATCAAACATAAAATGGAGAAAAAAAAATCAGAAGATGAAGAAACAGGTGACATGCTTGTCAAGAGTAGAAAGGGGCAACAAGAAAAAGGAAAAACATAGAAACAACTTCTGTACATACGCAAATACAATATAAGATGATCCCCCCCATAATTAGATTCTACATACAGAAAAATTATAAATTTATTATAAATTTCAATGTATAGAATCTAACTATTGGAGGATCATCTTAAATTCATCCCCCCACTACTTCAGGCAAGGGGGTGGTGGGGAGAGGTGATGAGGGGGGCAGTGATAGGGCAGGTAGTGGGGTACAGACAGTGGAGGGGGCATGTGATAGGGGGCTATGTGCCATGGGTTGCAGCAGAGAGATAGAGGGAGAAGTGGCATGGGTGGGAGGAGACTGGGGGCTGTGAGAAAGCAGTGGCAGGGCATGCAAAGGCAGCAGTGCAGGAGGTGGGGACAGGTGGCAGCTGTGGGTCTGGCTCCATCCACAAACCTAGTTGGGGGCCAGAGCCACAGCAGCTGCCTGCCTCTCTCCATTCCCCCCCTGGCCCTCCTGCTGCCTCGTACTTGATTGGGAGGTGAGGGGCTTTCCTCCCATATTAAATGGGGGGGAGGGGAACCTCATCTTCTAATCAAGTAAATATTGTAAATAAAAAGAGAGAAAGTGAACATACAAACTGATAGATTGAAGCAGCAAAGGAAGAAAGGAAGGAAATGGTAAAAAGAAGAAAATACATAGAGGAGTTGATTCTAAATAAGTCTATTTCCTGAATAGGGAAAGGAGAGAAGACAAGGAAGTGTGGCTACGTGTTCTCCTGCAATCTGGGTCCAAGAGTAGGTTACAGCCATCTCAGAGTCAAGCCTAAGCTGTTTTCCAGAGCCCCTGGGAAGCTGGGCAGGGTTGTGCATGCTGCCTGTGCCTCCAACACCGCTGGCCTCACTCCCCCCCCAGCTCTGCTCCTCGGAGGTGGTGGATTGCTGCCATAACGGCAGGGATGGAGCGAGGGGATCTCTTAGTGGTCCCTCCCATCCTTGTTTCATAGTTTCATAGATGTTAGAGTCGAAAGGGACCTATTAGATCATTGAGTCTGACCCCCTGCCCTGGGAAGGAATGAGTGCTGGGGTTAGATGACCCCAGCCAGGTGTCTGTCCAATCTCCTTTTAAATACCTCCAAGGAAGAGAACAGCACCACCTCCCTTGGAAGCGTATTCTATATTTTGGCAACCCTCACTATAAAGAGTTTTCTCCTGATATCCATTCTGAATTTGCTCTCTTCCAATTTGTGGCCATTATTTCTACTTACACCAACAGGTGCCCTGGTAAACCTTGTATCCCCTATTTCTTGCTGGCCCCCACTGTTGAATTTGTAGGTGGCCATGAGACAAGGTGGCCATTGTCATGGGAGTGCTCCACTGCCTCTGAGAAGCAGGGCTGAAGGGGAGGAGATGAGGCCAGCAAAGCTGGCCTCTCTCCCCCAGTCTGTCCCCTCTGTCCCCACTGTCATGGTGGCGCTCCACCTTCTGATTGGATGTTTCACCAATCAGAGTGGGTCAAGAGAGTTATGGACAGACAGACTAAGCCCTTTATTATAATAGAATACTAAACAGATGCACAGTAACTTGAGTTACTGTAGAGTAGCACCAGCAAATGCTGTTTTTGTGATGCTACTGAGCAGTAGTATGAGGTGACTGTGCAGTCAGTGTCTTGTGTAGACATGTCCAATAGGATGAAATGGCCCAGAATGCATACACAAGCCTTAGACTGGTCCTGCACACACCAGCCTAAGCTTTAACATTTTGATTCAGCTAAACAGTGATTATCAACCAGGGCCATGGCCACAGGGTGCCATGCAATGTTAGCTCTGGTGAGTTTGCAAATAATTCCCAAAATTTCAAATAGGATTCCTGAGTGTTAAAAACATTCTGACTTGTTCTGATCTTCTTGAGTTCTTTGCAGCAGAAGAATTGCTGTTTTTTTCTAAAATAAAAACATGAGTGACTACAAAGAACTGGCATTTTTCAAAGAGGCACTGGCTTTAAATCTATTGAGGGATGCCTTGAGTCTGCAAAAAGGAAAGAACCACAGGCCTAGGCTGTTTACTGTTCCTAAGTTCTCCTGCTCCCAGAAGAAGATTTGCATGAAGTATTATTTTTCTGTTCACTGCAGGACCAGTCGTCCAGTGTATGGTCCCCCCAGGAGATGCATTCAACACAGGAGGGGCAGAAGGTATCTACAGATCCAGGTCTGCTCGGGCTAGGATGGTGGAGGCTCCCCAGGTACAACTGAGGAACAGGTACGAGGCCCTGGCAGCTGTAACGGAGAAGGACAAAGGGGATGCTTCCAGCGGGGACGATGCCACTCCGCACATGACACAGATGGTGCAGAGAGGGAACGCTGGGGGAAGGAAATGCTAGGTTCTCATCATTGGAGACTCCATCCTAAGGGGAGTGCATGGTCCCCTTTGCCGACCTGACCCTGTGTCATGAGAGGTCTGCTTCATGCCTGGGGCTCAGATTCAGGACATCACAGAGAGGATTCTGGCCTACATTTGACCCTCAGACCAGTACTGCTTGGTTCTCATCCACATGGGAATAAATGACGTGGCCAGAGGCAACCCAGACCACATCATGAAAGACTTCGAGGCCCTGGGAGACATGCCAAGGAGACGGGGGCACAGATGGTATTCTCCTCTATTCTCCCAGTGAGTAGGCATGGATGGCGACACGAGGCCTGCATTGGCAAGGTTAACTGATGGTTATAGAGTTGGTGCCGCCAGGCAGGCATTGGGTTCCTGGATAATGACCCATACTTTCATGTAGAGAACTTGCTTGGGGGTGATGGGCTACACCTCTCTCCTAAAGGCAAGCGTATCTCATGCGATGCACTTTAAACTAGCTTTGCCGGGGGACAGGGCCACAGGAGGACTTGAGGACACCTCCTAACCAAGACAGGTGACATACACAAGGAGTACCCAGGTAAGCAGCAGGGGTCCAGATAGTCCTGAGAATCGGGGGGTGGCATACACACCAATTCAAGGCCTTAAATGCCTCTACACCAATGTTCATAGTATGGGGAATAAGCAGGAAGAACTCACCCTCCAGATAGCTAGTTCAAACCTGGACATAGGGCTTGCAGACACCTGGTGGGATTCATCCCACAACTAGGTGGTCAACATTAGGGGCTATAGGCTATACAGGCAGGATAAAACAGGGAGGAAAGGTTGGGGAGTGGCACTATACATCAAAGAACAATACACATCCTCAACCAGCAGGATGGTGTCAGAGGAGGGGCAGGCTGAAGTGCTCTGGGTCAGGAAACAGGGGGATCATGGGGAAATGGACTTAACATTTCTTAACACTACTACTTAACAATGTAGTAGTGGGGGTCTACTACAGACCTCCCAACCAAGGGGAAGAGCTGGACCACAAAATCTTGGGTCAGCTGGCGGAGGCATTTAAGGCAAGGGATGTAGATGTCATGGGTGATCTAAATTACCTGCACATCTGCTGGGAGGAACAGTCAGCCAGGTCTGACCACTCACAGAGGTTCCTGGCTGAGATACAGGACCTCCACTTAACCCAGGAGGTGTACAGGACTACCAGGGGAATGCCCTCCTGGACCTGGTCCTGGCCACAAGCAACAACCTGGTGAGAGGACTCTAGGTTGTCGACCACCTGGGCGATAACGATCATTGCTTACTGGAATTAAGTAAGCAATGCACCAGTGCAGGGTGTCAAGGGCCTGCAGCAAGGCAGTAGTCTTAGACTTTCAGAGGCCCAGTTTCAATAAGCTGATGAGATTAATGGGGGAGGCACTAGGGTCCTGGAGGGTAGGGGAACTGGGTGTCCAAGATGAGTGGTCGTTCCTTAAGGAGACAATACTCAGAGCCCAAGGGGTGACAGTCCCAACAAGAAGCCAAGGGGGAAAGAGTGCCCAAAAGCCCCCCTGGCTCACCAAGGGCATTTGCAAATGCCTGATTGCCAAAAAGGAGGTGTATACCCAGCGGAAGTGAGGGGCTATCACCAAAGAGGAGTATACTTTCACTGCTTGGGTCTGTAGTGGGGCTGTTAGGAAAGCTAAGACAAATACGGAACTAGGGCTAGCATCAAGGATCAAGGATAACAAAAAGTCCTTTTTTAAACACAGGGGGAAAATGAAGAAGGTCCCGGGTAATGTGGGGCCCCTGCAGGACATGCTTGGCAATCTGGTGGTTGCACCAGAGGAGAAAGCAGACCTCTTTAACAATTTCTTCACCTCTGTTTTCTTATACAGGGACCAGGACTCCTCTATCAAGATTCAGGATGGACTCAGGAGAAACTCTGCCAGGCCTAGGGTCAGGGAAGACTGGGTTAAGGAACTTCTGGAGGGGCTGAACGTGTTCAAATGAGCAGGTCCAGATGCTCTCCACCCCAGGGTGTTGAGGGAATCGGCAGGGGTTATCATGGGGCCTCTGGCATGGCTTTACGAGCACTTGTTGTGTTCTGGCCAGGTGCCAGATAACTGGAAGAGGGTCAATGTGGTCCCCATCTTTAAAAAAGGGAAGAGAGAGGACACGGGCAACTATAGGCCCATTAGTCTTACTTCAGTCCTGGGAAAACTCTTTGAGAATATTATCAAGGAGCGCATCTGGGAAGGACCAGCAGCAGGGATGATGCTCAAGGGCAAACAGCATGATTTCATTAGAGGCAGGTCCAGTCAGACCAACCTGATTGCCTTCTATGATCAGGTCACAAAATTGTTGGACGCAGATGTTGTGGTGGATGTAGCCTTTCTGGACTTCAGGAAGGCCTTTGACATTGTAGCCTCCATTCTCATTAAAAAGCTAGGTGTCTGTGGCATTGATGCCTATACAGTCAGATGGATTGCTAATTGGCTGAGGAATCATGCTCACAGAGTGGTGGTAGACGGGTCATTTTTGACCTGGAGGGAAGTGGGCAGTGGAGTTCCCCAGGGCTCAGTCCTTGGGCCCGCACTGTTCAATTTCTTTATTAGTGACTTGGATGACAGGGTGAAGAGCAGCCTGTTTATATTCATAGATGACACCAGGATTTGGGGTGGGTGAGGTGGGCATGGTAGAAGGGAAGGACAGATTACAGCAGGACCTGGACAGGTTACAGGGGTTGGCAAATGAACATAGGATGGGATTCAATACTGACAAGTGCAGGGCGCTGCACTTGGGCAGTAGGAACCAGCAGCACACTTATAGGCTGGGGAATTCCCTTCTCAAAAGCATGGTGGCAGAAAGAGATCTTGGAGTCATTTTTGACTCCAAGATGAACATGGGCTAACAATATGAGAACACAGTCAGTAGGGCTAACCATATCTTGTCGTGCATCCACAGATGCATCACAAGAAGGACCAAGGAGATGATCCTCCCCCTCTATGCAACACTGGTCAGGCCACAGCAGGAGAACTGTGTCCAGTTCTGGGCACTTCACTTCAGGAGAGGAGTGGACAGCATTGAGAGGGTCCAAAGGAGGGCCACTTGCATGATCTGGGGACATCAGGGCAGACCCTATGACGAGAGGCTATGGGACCTTAACCTGTTCACCCTTCACAAGAGAAGGCTGAGGGGGGACCTGGTGGCCATCTGTAAACATACTAGGGGGGACCAGTGGGGTTTGGGAGAGACCTTGTTCCCCCAAGTGCCTCCCAGAGTAACAAGGAATAACAGCCATACATTGCTAGAGAGAGTAAGTTTGGACTAGGCATTAGAAGGCACTACTTCACAGTCAGGGCAGCTAGGATCTGGAACCAACTTCCAAGGGAAGTGGTGATGGCTTCTACCCTGGGGGTCTTTAAGAGGAGCTCAATGTTTACCTGGCTGGGGTCTTTTGATCCCAGTTTTCTCTCCTGCCCAGGGCAAGGGGTCGGACTAGAAGATTTACAAGGTCCCTTTGGACCCTATGAATCTATGAATCAGTGTCTCCTTAACATTTTATTTTTGTGGTATTTTACTTGAATATTTTGAGGCCTACTTACAGTAACCCAGGTTAGCATTTTAAAACATGTCTGAAACTAGGAGTCTAAACCCACATTTAAGTGCCTGATTTTCAAAGGTGTACTCAATTTTTGCTACCTTTGAAAACCAGGCCACTTTGTGGTGATAGAGGTTGTAGTTTGGTGATGCTCTCTTACTTTGATTACAGAGGTTGGGAACTCATCTCTCATTTAAGGAGCCACTTAGTTATAGACAGACTTCAGAAATCTACAGAAGTTGCCTACTGTTCCACAATTACATTTTTTTCTTCTTCTCATTTATGTATGCCTGTGCTTATTGAACCCAGTGATCACTACATGATGGCAGTTGTGGCCAATGAAAAAGAACTTAGAAAAAATTGAGTTCCAAACTCAAACAGAAGTTGGAAATTGAGAGCAAGTGGACTAATGCAGCTGTCTGAAAGGCAGGATTGCCAAGTATCTATACATTTATAGACAGCCCACTGAAAGAAAGACTAAAAATGACTGTAAAAATCCATAAAAATGGAGTCATCTATAAAAAAAAAACTAAGCAACTGTGAGCTAGTTTGAAGATCGTCACCTGAAGAAAGGCTAGATGTTGAAGGACAGACAGAACAAAGTAGTGCTACCTGGTTTCTGAGTGAGGTGATAGCTCAGCTCAGGGCTTTGTGGCTCATAGGAGCCTTCATAGACCCCTTCCCCCAGCAATGTGCTATTGCTGCTGTGTTCCTTTGCCTTCTTGTAACACTGCTTACCTTGCAGCTAGGCAGTGCTGCACAGACCTGGGCAGGATGGGAAGGAGTTGGTGTGGTTGGCACAGACCTGCAGGGCTGAGAGGGTAGTTAAGTGTTGGGTGGGAGTCTGTATTGGATGGGTGCAGAGGGTCTGGTGGGGGTTGAGAGGTGGTCTGAAGGGGACAACATGAAGCAGGGCATATTTGGGGTTTCAGGGTGTAGGGGTGAATAGAGTGGTAGTTCTCAACTCGGAGTCTCAACTGGAGGCCCCCTGGGGGCTGCAATCAGGTTTCTGGGGGTCCACTCAGCCAGTTCCTATGTCAGGAGGAGCTGTCTTGGATCCTTGGGGATGAGGCAAGTCCTGAGGAAGGGGTGGGGTCAGGGTTAGGGTTAGGGAAAGTGGACCTCCTTTGGACCCACTCAATTATAAATTATAAATTATAAATATATAATTACAGACACTGCATTACAAGAAAGGCTATTGTGTGAGGGAGACTTGTTGCTAGAAAAGATTTTCAAAATGTGCAGGACAGTAGAACTGTAAGGGCTCAGGCTTCAGAGCTGAAGCACCAATATAAGTTGTCCATGCAGAGAGGCCTGTGTGTGGTCAGAAGAAGCATCTTCACAGGGCACAATTGCTCATTGGTGAAAGGTCCCTAAGGGTGGGAGATAGGCAGCAAATGTGGCAAGCGATGTGAGTCCAAACATGTTGCACTTGGAAGACTGTTTTAACTGTAACAGGAGGAACCATTTTGCCAGGTGATGCAGATCCTAAGCACATAAACCTCATGTGTACACAGCTGAGAGTGTGCCAGAAGAATTTTATATAGATATGGAAGAATCAAGCAAAATTGATGCATTTTGTCAATGGGAGTCCAAGGAACACTGGTTTAATTTAAGCTGGACACTGGATGTTTAACCAAAGTATAAATATGGAAAATTAAAACTGAGATGAAAAGTAAGTCTAAGAAGCATCAGAATAGCTGGCTATTCAGGAAAAAAATGGGCCAGTGAGAGGATGATATATTGCTAATGTCCAGTATAAAAGTAGATGCAATGAGCTGGCTGGCAGTGACCTAGCCTAGGGGTTTTGAAAGGGCAAAAGATGATTGGAGGACTTGGGATTCCCTTTCCTCATCAATCAGGCCCCAGAGACTCACCCTCTATGTCCCCCGATTGGCCCCTTGGGTCACCTGGAGGGGGATAAAAGGGGAAGCATGGCTGGCTTAAGGGAGACCAGTGAAGGACCACAAGGACAGAGCTTCAAAGAGCTGGCAAGAGCTAGGCTAGCTGGGCAGGAGCATTTGGCCCAGAAGAGCCTTAAGGAGTGGGACCTGCAGGCAGCAGTTGGACCCTCAGCAGCGCGGCACATGGCCAGCAGGAGAGGCTTCCTGCTGGGCTCCAAGATCCCCTACAAGAGGCTGCAGCCAGCAGGAGAGGCTCCCCCTTGCTCCAGCAAGGATCTGAGCAGCGACCTGAGAAGTTCCCAGCTCTGCTTCCAGCTCCTCCAATAAGAGGCTAGGCAGCTTGACGTGAGGCCAGGGCTCCAGGAAGGTCAAGATCACTAGCAGCTTAGAGTGGCACCAGTGCTGGTGGCCATGTGGCAGTGTTTCTGGCTAACAGGTGGGAGGTCCCAGGTTGGGTAACTTCGGGTGAGTGAGCTAACAAGGAAAAATTCTTCTTGCAGTGGAAACGGGCCATTGTGCCTTCTCCCTCTCCAGGTACCTAGGCCCTATATTCCTTGTCATTTGACATTTTGTATGTTGTGCCTTTTATATTTCACCAACCAGTATTGTTTGTTCTTCTGTTTGTGTTTTACATTTTAGTTAACCCTGTCTTTTGTCAAGTGGATGAATATGTCTATGACTGTAAGTGTCTAACCTTTGTTGAATCCTGCCCCCTTGGGGCATATAGTGTCCCTTATGCCCCCTGGTTTATAATGGTTATGTTCCCAGTATTGTTCTCCTATTAAAAGGTATATGGTTAAGTCCCTATTGGTGGTCTAGCTCTGCTCTATAGGGGGAGGAGAGTCCCTATACCTCCCACAGTGCTTGTGCGCCTACTTTGATCCCTTCAGTTAGAAACGGGGTACATTTTGGAGTACAACCCAGGTTACATAAAGTATACAAATTTCCATTCATTGTGATACCTTAGGAAGTGACGCCAATTTTAGGCCTGGTAGCTTGTGAGAAACTAAATCTATGGTCGTGAAGTGTATGCTTGTAGTACAAGAAGACACAACAGTCATCCTGATGATCCTCTTGGCTGCCCCAGCCCAAATATGGACAATTTTTAAAGGAAAAAATGGCCATGAAGCTGCCGCTGCCTGAGCAGAGCTAATGCTGCGACAGTTGAAGAAAGTCACACACCCCACATGCAGGAGTTCCCCAGGTTGTTACCTTGCAGAGCAGGGTGGGGAGGGGTTGACCCTGGGATCTCCGGGGGTCAAAAAATACCCATGATGAAAAAAAAAGCAGGACAGCTCACATGATGTTAGTGCATGCTGCCCAAAACCAGAGCCTGGGTGACTGGAGCCATACTCTGGCTGCTGGCCAGGCATCCTGTTATGGCTGCAGCCCCAGGAGGCCCCCAGGTAAGGCTGCTGGGGGCAGTAGAGTTGCTGGCCTCTGCCTCCCCTACTCAACTCAGGGTAACCTGCTGTGCAACAGAGCACGTGTGGCACAGGTGTTCCCAGGGAAGCTAATGCCTAGGCTCATGTGGACATGGTTTAGGGGTTTAATTCCCATTAATCTGGGCTATAGGTTCCTGATTGACAGACTCCAGACCCACCCATGGAGTTAAGTGCCTATACCAACTCAGCTTTCCTTCATACTTCCCCATGCCCCCCACCTCTAAATACACACACACACACACACACACACACACACACACACACACACACACACACACACACACACACTCTCTCTCTCTCTCTCCAACAAATCACCAAGTATCTGGACTCCCTATCTGGTGTAGTACTTGAATTCTGGGCTTGCCTGCTATACGAGAGTGCTCCACTGACCTGTGGGTGGTTCCTAACCTTTCCTGGTAAAATTGTTCAACTGTTCAACTGACACGGTCTCCCACCCCATCCTCATTAAAAAGATGGGGAGCTGTGGCATTGACCCCTACACGGTTGAGTGGGTCAGAAACTGGCTGATGGGTCGCTCCCAGAGACCTGGAGAGATGTTAGTAGCGGGGTCCCCCAGGGCTCGGTCCTTGGGCCCGCGCTGTTCAACATCTTCGTCGCTGACTTGGACGAGGGGGTGGAAAG
>JAGPOW010003316.1:57617234-57641174 GCA_030014935.1 Caiman crocodilus | reverse complement strand
GCAGATTTAGGTTGGACATTAGGAAACACTACTTCACAGTTAGGGTGGCTAGGATGTGGAACCGGCTTCCTAGGGAAGTTGTTCTTGCTCCTACCTTGGCATCTTTAAGAGTAGATTAGATAAGTACTTAGCTGGGGTCCTGTGACCCTGGCACGCGTTCCTTGGTTGGGGGGTCAGACTAGATGGCCTGCTCTAGGCCCCTTCTGACCCTAGATACTATGAACTTTGTATTAAATAATTAAATATTTATTGGACTAGAGAGGAAATGCATATACAGGGTATTGTGAGGTCTATGTCAGGGGATGCAAGTTCAAGTCTCTGCTTAGATTGTTTCATAGATATTTATACAAAAGGAGGGATTGAGAAATGTCCACCTGAGTGTCCAACAGTGTTGAAACTAGAGCACTCCCTTAGGAAGGAGACATACTTGGTTCAAGTCTTTTTCTAAAATAAGGAAGCCAGGGATTTGAAAGTTCACCCATGTCCCAAGTGAGTGTCCAAACTGGGGAGACAATCAGTCAAACAGTTCACAAAAATCTTGACTTGCTCACCCATATCTCTCTTTTGTATAGGATTGGTAGGCTTTCACATGCCTATAGGTGCCTATAAATGTGCTTGTTCATGTTCTAATTAAAATGCTCCAGGGTCAACCTCACTATCATATGTTTTAAGCCCATGCACATTTCAAAATGGCTATGGGTGTGCTTTATCTAAACTTCATTGAATGAACTTTAGATAAAGTATCCCACAGCCATTTTGAAACATGCAGGGGCTTAGTACATATGACAGTGAGCTATTTTAATTAGAGCAGCTGCCTGGGAACCACTCTAACTAAAATGCCCCTCTTCCATCCCTGAGCACGTGTATAGGCAGTTTAACAGGCTAACCCTACTGTTAGGCTGGAAGTTGAACTGTACCCCAGCTGGACTAGTTGAGCTGGTTAAGTTAGGTAATTCTCTGAAGTTGTTAGTTAGCACATGCTCAGTGTGGATCAGATTGAGAAGGGTCTGGAGGCTTTGAACCCTTGAACTTGCAATACATTGTGACCTACTTTATGGTTCTGGGCATTCTTAGTTCACTTAAGTGAGTGCCAGTTGTTTGGCACCAAAAAGGTGCAGCTCACCCCCTAAGGTGAATAGTGATTTGATTGGATTGGAAGGTGATTGATGGGACTTCTGGCTGAATGATTGGTTTAGCTGATGATTGACACAAGTATTGTGATTGGAGTGAATAAAGAGGTCCTGATCCAGGAATCATGGTCTGATTGAGGTTGATCGATCCAGAAGTGCGATCAAGTGGTTGTCATCTTTAGCAGTATCCTGCAGCTGCTGCTGTTGATCAGAGCATCCTGCCATTCATGGCTGGGTTGTTGTGTGGCTTTGAGTGAGCCTGAGTATCAGTAAGGTCCTTGGGCTAGTATGTGTGGGTGAACTGTGTGATCCAGGGATCGTGGCTGTTTGAGTCATTGGTTGTCCCTGAGACAACTTGGGTGATCGCGCGTGTCTGAGGAGGGGCATTGAATGTTGGTGACTGTCTGGAGCCTTGTTCGTGGTGTATGTTGTGACAGAGTGAGAAACTGGAAGCCTGAATTGTGTGACCTTCTCTCCTGACCTGTGGTTGGTTGCCTGAGTCTATAGCAGAGCACCTCAGGTGGAACTTGGATTGAGATCTGGTCTGGAGGAAGCAGAGACTCCAAAGGATGCTTCAATAGGCAGGGGACTGTATCACCCCATCCCATCACTAAGGATTCTGAGTCCTTGTGAAAAGGAGAGATTCCTGGGGAAGATTGGTGTTGGGTGCCTTACTTGTGCTTGCAGCACTGCTGCAGGGGTGAGACTGGGTGCATCTACACATCTGAGCTGAGATCAGTCTACTTGCAGGTAAACTACTAGTGAGTAAATGCTCCTGGGCAAGTGTCTACATATGCTTTTAGCACTAAATCGCTGTCACTTCCTGCAGCCCTGCAATGGGCCCCTCCTGCCATCTGGGGGAGGTTGCTCCAGGCTTCAGCTGCAGCAGCCAGCAGCCTTCTTGAAAACACAGATTGGGGGCTGTGAGGGAGGAGTGCTCCCTGGCCAGCCACTTCCCTGGCCAGGAGCAGCGTGCACGGTACAGGGGTAGCAGCTAGTATCTCTCTCCCACCGACTCTGCCTTCCCATGCTATGGCTGCTCCAGCTCCTGCCTCTGGCAGTAATGACCAGTAACCCAGGCTCCTGTTCGCCACCATACTGGCATTGCTGCCACACCATACTGACTGCTGGTTGGCTCATGGCCATTTGGTCTCTCCAAGCTCCCCCATAAGGAGCAACTTCCTGCCCAGCTGCAGCATGCCATCCCAGGGCCACCACCACTGCTGCTGCCATGCAACTGCCACCTGGACCCTGTCCAGCTGGCTGGATCCTGGCAAGGATGCTGACAACATGCTGCTGAACACCACAACTGGGGTCACCGTTGCCATCCTGAGCCTCCAGCCCTGCTGTCTCTGAGCCCACTGGGTCAGCCAGGACTGGTGGCTGCATGCCATCCAGTACACCTGGGATGATAAGCTTTGGATGGGGACATTCAGGATGACCCAGGCTACCTTTCTGGACCTCCTGGGGCAAATCTGGCCATACCTGGTGCAGCAGGATACTGCCATGCAGTCGCCCCTCTTCACCTGACTGGCTCTAGCTCTCCTTAAGTTGGCCACACCTGCCATCCTTCACTATGTGGGACATCTCTTTAGGGTGGGCAAGACCAATGCCAGGGAGGCAATCTTGAAGGTGTGCAGCACTCTCCAGGATGTGCTGGGGCACATGGTGCTCTGTGTGCATGATTTTCTGTTGGTGGTGGCAGGGTTCCATGTCCTGGGCTTCTCTCAGTGCATCAGAGCCCTGGATGGGACCCACATCTCCATCACCTGCCCTCCTATGGCCCTACTATAGCCAGAGGGGCTTTCACTCTGTGGTGCTCCAGGCAGTTGTGGACAACCATAGACCCTTCAGACATGTCAGTGCTGGCTGCGTGGGCAGTGCCTTTGATGCCTGCGTGTTCTAGGCCTGGTGCAGAGTGGCTGTTTTGCATGAGGGATGCTGGACCTGCAGCTGGGTGCCATGGTGGTTCCACTCACCCTCATCAGGAACCCCAACTACCCACTCCTGCCTTGGCTCATGTGGCCCTATGCTGGCCAGCTGGACCACTGCCAGGCCAACTTTACCCACGCTGTGGTGGAGAATGCCTTTGGCTGCCTCAAAAAATGCTAGGGCACTCTCACTGTTCCTTGAATTTGCTGAGGACAACCTCCCCCGGGTCATTGTCACAGCCTGCATACTGCACAACATCTTCCAGGCCCAGGGGAAGCTCCTCCATGAGGCCTGTGGGGAGGAGACACAGCAGGCTGAAGACACCTGGCAGTGGGAGCACCACCTGCAGCACCAGCAACAGTGGCAGGCCCCCACACCTTGCCACGGCCCTGGGTGAATCACACAGCTGCCACTGGGGGGCCAGGGCACTAGGTACAAGATGCTCTGGCTGATTACCTCCTCCTGCACTCCTGCTATAGCCCACCTGGACTGACACCCACAGACCTCCCCCCTTCCACCCCGCCCACCTCCAGCACCACACTCACTGCAGACACATCTCAGAAGAACAAGTTTTTACTCCCCTTACAAAGAAACAGATCCCCCTCCCTCCCCAAAAATCAGAGCCTCCCCCTTCCTTCCCAAAAAGCAGACCCCTTTCCATCCCCCCATATTAACAGAGTCCCTCCACCACCCACCAATAAAAAACCCTTTTCCTTGTGCAAACTACTTACAAAGTGCTTTATGTACTGTCCTGGGGTGGGGGTCAGGGCATAAGGTGGGGGCACCTAGGAAGCAAAGCCCACTAACAGGTTGCAAGCACCCTGGCCTCTGGTTGTTCCTCCACAGGGCTGGGGGCCAGGTAATGGGCAGCATGAAGGCAACTGCCAGGCCTGAACAGGTGCCCACCACTTGGTAATCATTGCCTATGGCTTGCACTGCCCTGGCCAGGACCATAGTCTGCTTCCACAGAGCCTCCACCAACTTGTGTTCCAGGGCCAGCAGCTGTGTCTGGATCTCCTGGTCTGCCTGGTCTCATGTCTCCCCCCACTTGTCCCACATGTCCTCATTGGCCACATCCTCTGCCTGCCAGGCCTGTGCATCTACCAGCCGATTCTCTGACACCATCACCAGCTGGTCCAGGAGGATGGTGTTGTCCTGGATCCAACCCTCGCAGAGCTGGTGCCTCCACAGGGCCCCACTGTGGGCAGTCACTACCTTGAAGCCACATCCCAGGTGTGAAGTATGGCCACTCCCCTGCATGCAGTTGCAGGACCTTCAAAGCCATAAGAAAAAGCTGTTTGTGAGAGTTTGCAACATTTCTTAGGTAAGATCCTTTATACCAGGGGCTTTGTGCAACCTGGCCTCAGAGCGGGGTCAGGCATGCACAGATGCCAGGGGACCATGTTAAGTTGGCTGGGCAGGGCTGGGTCCAGGTTCCAGCTAAGAACCCTGTGCTCACTCACTCCGCAGAGGTAGGCAGGCTGCTGGGTGCTGGCTGGAAGCATCCTGCCTCTCCCACCCTGTTTCCAGATCTGGACAGGCCACGGTCCTGGCAGCACGTGCTGCTGTGCCTCCAGACTCTGCTCCCCTCTGTGATCCTTCTGTGGATCAGCTACTCTCCTGTGTTGCCAACCAGCCCATGGCACCTGGGCTCAGGGGGTGAGGGGCTCCTGGATGACTGGGATGAGGAGCTGCCTGAGCCCTGCCTCCTCGCCAAGGAGGCTGCACTCTGGGGCCATCCCTCCCATGCTGGTGCTACACCCTGAGCATGTCCCTTCTGTGCATGTTGCATGCGCTGTGTGAGGAGCTGTTTGCATGAACTAAGGGGTGCCCAACTCAATATGCTTTGCTGCTGCTGATCACCATGGTGACCCAGGTGCACCAACACACCTGGAATGGGACCCTGAGCTTCAATGGTGTGGGTGGCAAGCCTAGACTGTCTCACAACCTCCACTGCTACCTGGAGGGCTACCTGTGGATGACTACATGTTCCTGGCCCCCCACAGCTGAGGAGATCATTTCCACTGGCATCGATGCATTCCTTGCTGTGTAACAGGCCTGTGTCCACATAGCTGTGGGGGCACAGATGGCCTAATAAAGTTTTTGCACTGTCTCCTATCTCCCTGTGTACTGTGGGGGGGGTGGGGGAACCCAGGGCCAGGGGAGTGCAGGAGGGCTGGGTGCAGAGTAGGGGAGGGGCCAAGGAAGGGGCAGGGGATGGGCCAGGGGAGTGCAGGGGCAAGGGCTGGGGTGGGGAGGGCCCTCCCCACAATGTGGGCCTTACCACATATAATGGGCTAACTGGCAGTGACTTAGCCCAGGAGTTTTGAAAGGGTAAAAGATGATTGGAGGACTTGAGATTCCCTCTACTCACCAATCAGGCCCCAGAGACTCACCCTCCGTGTCTCCTGATTGGCTCGTTGGGTCACCTGGAAGGGGATAAAAGGGCAGCATGGCTGACTCAAGGGAGACCAGTGAGGGACTGCAAGATAGGAGTTTCAAAGAGCTGGGCCAGTGGAGCAGGAACAGTTGCCTCAGAAGAGCCTGAAGGAGTGGGACCTGCAGGCAGCAGTTAGATCCTCAGCAGTGTGGCGTGTAGCCAGTAGGAGAGGCTTCCTGCTGGGCTCGAGGATCCCCTATGAGAGTCTGTGGCCAGCAGGAGAGGCTCCCAGCTGCAGCAAGGATTTGAGCGATGACCTGAGAGGTTTCCAGCTCTGCTTCCAGCTCCTCTAATAAGAGGCTGGGCAGCTTGATGTGAGGCCAGGGCTCTGAGAAGGTCAAGACCACTAGCAGTTCAGAGTAACACTAGCACTGGTGGCTGTATGGTAGAGTTTCTGCTTACCATGTGGGAGATCTGAGTTCAAGACCCAATTAGAATGACTTGGGGTGAGTGAAGTAGCAGGGAGTGTTCCTTGTTGCAGTTGAAAGAAGTCACTTTGTTTCCCCCTCCTCCAAGTACCTCTGCCCTATATTCCTTGTTATTTAATACTTTGCATTTTGTGCCTTTTATATTTCACCAACCAGTATTGTTTGTTCTGCTGTTTGTGTTTTATATTTTGTTAGCTCTATCTTTTGTCAATGATTGTAAATGTCTAACCTATGTTGAATCCTGCCCCCTCGGGGTGTTGTAGTGTCCCCTATACCCCCTGGTTTATGCCTGTTATGTTCTCAGTACTGTTTTTTCATTAAAAGGTATATGGTTAAGGCCTATTGGTGGTCTGGCTCTGCTCTATAGGGGGAGAAGAGTCCCTACATCTCCCACAGTTCTTGTGCACCTGCTTTGATTCCTTCAATTGGAGAGGGGGTACCTTTTGGAGTACCGCCTGGGTTACACACATGTACCACTGGTGTGGCTGGTGGCTTCACTCGGTCCCAGCTGGCAGCAATGACATGTGGCTCCTAGCGGTGTCCTCAGATGCTAGGGTGAAGTTGGCAGGTTCCCAGCCAGGGACACTCCCTGGGAAGGAGCAGGCACTGCTGGTAGAATTTGGTGACATGGCTGGCTGTGCCTTGTTGATGGGGCTGGGGCTGTCAAGTTGTTGTGGCAGACCCTGGCCTGGGTTCCCTGATGGTGGAGGCTGAGACCAGGGAGATTTGTGGGATGGGATGCTGGTGGCTGGAGGGGTCCTCCCCCAGTGACACATGACCGCAGGTGTCATGCTGGGGTCAGGGCTTGGGCATGCTGCCTATGCTGTTGTAGATAGCAAGGCTGTGGCCTGGGTCCTGGGGTGCAAGGATCACTGTCAGTTGCCACATAAATGGCATGAACTTGTGGGCACTCCCTGGTAGATGATTATGGTTGGTGATGCTGACCCGCTGTTCCTGCAAGCCCTTGACCTTTGTGCAGCACTGCCATACTGATCAGTCATCACTATGCTCCTTCATCTGGCCTGACAGTTCCTCATGGACATGGGTTTTTGAGCACCCACCCTGCACAAACTGGTGCTGCACCTCCACTTCACTCCACAGTGCCATGAGGTCGCCAAGCTTCTTCTGTGACCAGTTGCAGCCCTGGGTGATGGGCATGGGTGCGGGTGAGAATGACACCATCAGGGCTCCCCCACCAGCTTTCTGGGCCTCTGCAGTTGTGTTTGTGCTGCCAGACCTGGGCAGCTCCTTGCAGTGCCCAGCACAGGGACATGGCATGGGAATGGTAGCCATGCAGTAAGCCAATGCCCCACAGCACCTGCAGGCTCTGGGCAGGTTGCTGGGGATGGGCTGCGGGTAGCTGAATCTGGCCTCAGTGGCCAGAAGCTTCCTGCAACCTGGCTTAGGTGCTGACAGGCCTGGATGGCATGGGCCTGGCAGCCATGTGGCATTGCAGTGTCAGGCAGTGTAGTATCATAGATTAATAGATTGTTAGGGGTTGGAAGAGACCTTGTAGATCATCTGGCCCAGTCCATCTGCACTAGGCAGGAAAAGACAACTTGGGTCAAGTGACCCCAGTGAGGTGACTGTCCAGTCTCCTTTTGAAGATTTCCAGGATAGGTGACTACACCACCACTGGAGGGAGTTTATTCCATAGTCTGGAAACCCTGACTGTGAAGGAGTTTTTCCTGGAATTGAACCTAAAGCAGCCTTCCAAGAGTCTGTATCCATTGCTCCTGGTCTTCCCCAGGGTTGCCCTGGTGAACAGCTGTTCTCCGAGTTCTTGATATACTCCCCTGATGTAGTGGTAGGCCATGACCAAGTCCCCTCTCAGCCTCCTCTTCTGTAGGCTGAAGATGCCCAAGTCCCTCAGCTTATCCTTGTATGTATTCTTGTCTTGCAAGTCCCTAATCATATGGGTGGCTCTTCTCTGGACCCTCTCAAATTTTTCCAAGTCCTTGTTGAAGTGTGGTGCCCAGAACTGGATGCAGTACTCCAGCTGTGGTCTTACCAGAGTGGAGTGCAGTGGGAGTATCACTTCCTTAGTTTTGCATCATATGCAGCGGTTAATGCATGCCAAGGTGTTGGTTGCCCTGCTAGCCACAGCATTGCACTGCTGGCTCATGTTCATGCGATGGTCAATCACTACCCCAAGGTCCATTTCAGCCATGGTGCAAGTCAAATTGTCGCCACCGAGCCTATAGGTATGTTGGGGATTGTCTTCCCTCAGATGGAGTACCTTACACTTCTTAGGGTTGAACTTCATCTGGTTCTGGTCCGCCCAACTCTCCAGGCTGTCCAGGTTCGCCTGTATCTGCAACCTATCTTCTGGCATGACAATGCTTTCCCATAACTTGGTGTCATCCACAAACTTGGCCAGTGAGATTTCCACATCCAAATCATTGATAAAGATATTGAAAAGCACCGGCCCAAACATAGACCCCTGAGGGACACTACTGGCCACTTCTCACCAGAATGACACAGATATGCTCAAGAGAATTATCTGGGTCCTACCATGCAGCTAGTTTTCCACCCACTGAACTGAGCAGTTAAGTCCACAATCTTCCAATTTTTCCACAAGGATATCGTGAGATACTAGATCAAAAGCCTTTTGGAGGTCTAGGTATATAATGTCAACCTTCTCTCCCATGTCCAGATGGCGAGAGACCTATTTGTAGAATGAAATTAGATTAATAAAACAAGACCTTGTGTCAAAGATATGCTGGCTGTCATTCAGAATCTTACCCTCAATGAGTGTATCTCACATAGATTCTTTAATGAGTTTTTCCAGGATTTTCCCTGGGATAGAGCCTAGGCTGTTTGGCCTATAGTTGCCTGGATCCTCCCTCTTCTCCTTTTCGAGATGGGTACAATGTTGGACCTCTTCCAATCTTCAGGGATCTCCTCTGTGTGCCATGATTTCTGAAAGAGTTTTGCCAGGGGTTCTGTGATGACTTCAGCCAGTTCCATCAGCACTCTTGGGTGAAGAGTTGGGGTGTAGGCAGGCTGGCACAGCTGGCCTGTGGTCTGCCCAGGGGGACATAGGGGCTTGGAGTGGACTCAGGCTCCCTACATGTGTGTCCCAGGGCTCAAAATGCCTGCAGGATTTTAAGGGCCTGAGGCTGGGGCTGCCAGAGGTGGCCCAGCCCTGGGGTAGGATCAGCTCCCCACCTGGAGTCCTGAGGCTAGCCTCAGGCTGGCCCCCTAGTGGGGAGCAGGTTTGTTCCTGGTTGGTGCCTACATGTGTTACTGCCTAGTAACTAATCCCAGTAAACTATGCTGTTGCACAGTAAGCATCTTGTGTAGCTTTGCCTACTGTTTATGTGATTTCTATGCTGTTGAGCCTCTTTGTTAGTTATGTGAGTATATTGTATCTCTGAGCATATAGTATTTTGTTGATAATAGTTTATTAGTTGTTTGATAATAATATCAATATACATTGCTGAGCCTTTTCCTTAAGTTGGTTATTATTTAAGTGGCAATTTGCTAGCACGTGCTGGACATATTAGTTTGGGCTAGCAGGGGTTTAATTGGTGATCCCTTTCACTGAGGGAGTGTTTTGGAGGATTAGTGACCCTCATTTACATATCAAGATTTCTGTCCCTCAACACCAAGTATAACTAGGTGCCTAGCTGCTCAGCTTGTCAGCCCTGCCAGTAGGGGGCCCACCTGAGGCTAGCGCCATGGGCTAAGGAATAAGTGGTGGTAACACTGTTAGGATGAAAGCAGCTTTGCATGCACTAACTGGTAGACATGTAGGCACCAATTGGGATTTAGGCACCTGTAGGGTAGGCAGTAGCTAGGTGATTTAGTGAATGTCATTGGTGCTTATTATATGTTTAAGGAAATAATTAGGCACTTAAAACCTAGTTTACTACCACATCATGCAATTGCTCCCGAAAATTGACTTCTTCAAGGTCAACAAATGCTTACCCAAATGAGGCAAGAATGTCAACCTTCTTTGATGTTCTCTTGACATCATAAAGAACCAGAGTTTTGTCTTCTTTTATGCTACCTGATTCAAATGCCAAGCCTTTTAGGATCTCTTATTTGTCTATACAGAGAAATGCAGTGCCAATAATATCATCATCAAAAAATTGAAAATTAGAGAGACCCAGGAAAATTCCAGCTCTGATAAAAAATAAAGGGGATAATGACAAATACCATATTTACTTAATTCTAAGACGATAACCCCCCTTAACCTGGGGAAAAAGAGCTCCTTGTTTTAGAATCATGTATAAAGGTGGTGGAGGGCAAGAGAGGGCAGGCAGCTGTGCCAGCTCAGTCTTTGACCGCTACCTGGCTGTAGCCACAGCTGCTGCTTGCCTCTCCACAACCCTTTCCCACTGCCCTGCTATAACCTCTCCCCCTCCCCCACCATGCAAACTCTATTCCCCTTTCTGTTTCCACTCCTTACCTTTGGTCTGTGCTGGCAGGCTCCATCTATGCTACAGCCTGTTGTACTGAGCCTAGTCCTAGCCAGGCCTGAAGGAGCAGCATGCAGCCCACATGGCTGCTATGGGGCTGAGCTGGGTTGTTCTCTGTGTCCCAGTCTAGAATAGGGACATTGCCTGTCATTGCAGAACAAAGATAAGGAGGTGAGGGAAAAGCAGGGTCTGGGATGGGGGAGCTGAGGCTGGGGGAGAGAGGCAGGAAGGGGAGCAGAGCAGGAAGTGGGGGCCAAAGCTACAGGTGAGGGGCAGGCAGGGGGTAGAGGTGGCAGGACATTAGCACAAACATTGGGCAAGCTGCTTGACTTCCCACCTGCCCCCCACTGCCTGAACCCCTGTAGTGGTGGGGTGATAAATTAAAAATGACTTGTCAATAATTAGATTATATACACGGAAATAATAAAAAAATAAATTTGGGGAGGGCATCCCTAAATTCAGGGTTATCTTAAATTTGAATAAATATGGTATAATGATTTTTGAAAATCTAAAGTGAGACTTTCAATAGTTACTGTATAATGCCCACTATGTTTTTCGTTTGTTTCTCCTAGTGAACAGTTGTGAGAGCACAGATGACACATTACATCAGAAAAATGGCCCACCAAGTCCAGTACTGTGTTATGGACAGTGCCAGGTGCTTCAGAAGAAGGTGCAAGACATCTTGCAATAGGGAAGTATGGGTTAATTTGTGCCTGGAGAGAGTGAGTGCATCCATACGAGATGTTACATCACCGTAGTGACTAGCTAAATGTACTAGTGACTAGTACTAAATGACTGCACAGTAATGGCTGTTACTGCACAGTCCCAACAGTGCACAGGTCGTTTCTGACCTTATTATGCAGTAGCAACAGCTGTACTTGTTGCTTCTGCACAGTAGTGCTAGTGCTAGTGCTATGGTTTGTGCCCACCAACACTACATTGCTGTAGTGACGAGCTATGTTGCTGCAGCTTGTCACTACAGCACTGTAGCATCTTGTGTAGATGTGCCCACTATCTTGAGGAGCAGATTAACCCATACTTCCCTATTGCAAGATGTTTTGCACTTTCTTCTGCTTTAGCAAGTACTAAAAGACTGTGCAGTAACAACTGCACTGTCAGAGGCATGCGTAGATGCACCCAGTGCCTATAAACTTCCAGGAGTTAGAAGTTGGCTAAAGTCTTGAAGCATGACAGTATATATCCCTTCTAAATTTTGTTTTATAGTATTTATCATTAGAACTCTGGATATTTTTATCTCTGCATACGTCTAATTTTCTCTCGAATCTTGCTGAGCTCTTGGCCTCATTATCTCTTGTGGCCATGAGTTCCACAGTTTAATTGTGTATTATGTGTAAAAAGTGCATTTCCTTTTTATTAATTTTTAATTTTGCTTCCTTTCCTTTTAATTAAATGTCCCTTTGCCTTTCCTTGTGAGAAAAGGTGAAAAGAAGTTTCTGATCTACCTTTTTATACTATTCTTTATTTCCTCTACTTTTGTTCATGTCCCCATTTTATTCATCTCATCTCTAAGGTAAACAGTCCTATTCTGTTCCATCTCTTTTTATATGAGAGTTTTCCATGACCCTAATTATTCTCATCATCCATCTCTAAACCCTCTCTATATCTGCTATATCCTTTTTGACATTTTAGGTGCAAATTGTTGCCGGTGCAATTTAGATCACTTAGATGTCCAAGTCCCTGACTTATGGATGCAATCAGGGACTCAGACATCTAAGTGACCTAGATTGCTGCACAAATAATTACATTGCAGAATTGTGCCTGCAAGTTTTGTGGCCATGAAAAATGGTTAAAGCTAGACTAAAGATCAGACCCTTAATCACTGGCAAAATATCCTCCCATCACCTTTTTTCACTTTTCAGGAGACAAAGAACTACCAAGAAAAATACAAAGTCTGTCAAAACTCTTCTTATCCAGTCAAATCATGGTACTAATAATGAATGGGGATTTTACCATTGATGTCAATAGGACTAGGGTGTGGCCCAGTATGGTTGACCCCTTCAGGTTAGGGATAGAAGAACCACTTGTGAATTTAGGATGATATGACTTTAAAAAGACACTTGGGTTGAGCTCCTTTCCAATAAGCATATATTGAAACATCTCTTTCATTTGTCTTAAGAATGACCTATTTAAGAGATTCTTTGATATTTGATTCAATGCGTTTTGTTAATCAGGGCATGTCTATATGTTCATTAATGTGCATTAGGTAATGTACATTAAATCTAGTATAGAGGGCACATCTACATATGGGCTTTAATGTGCATTAGCCTATTTTAATATACATTAGTGTTACAAAAAATCCATGCTTTTTAGTTAATGAGCATTAAAATAGGCTAATGTGCCTTTCTCTAGTTCCTTACAATGGAGGCACTAAATTTAATGCGCATTAACTGAAGCGCAGTAATGAATGTGTAGACACACACTCCCTTGTGAGGTACTAGAAAAATGTGCACTAATCTATTTTTATGTACATTAGCTAAAGATCATGGGGCTCCTATACACATGCACAGAGACTGCTCTGATGCTGGTACTGGTGCTGGTACACGTGATGCCAAGGCAATTTTAATCAGTGTATCTTGCAAATTAAAGTATCTGGAGCCATGCCCAACAGCCCATGTAAAATATCAATGTTTTTTCTTACGCTTTAATGCTCATTAGGATAGGCTAATGCACACATTAGGATAGGCTAAAAAGCGCACATGTAGATGCACCAATCTATTAAGTTATAAACAAAGTGGCTATAAAGCAGGGCCCTGTTACTTCTTCTCATTATGCCTTGAGTAAGTTTTATCTAGGGAAAGTGCTAGGTAAATATATTTTCCTGAGAACTTCAATAAAATGAAATGAAATTTCCATGACATTTCAATGAAATCTGGATTCTTACAGGAAATAATATTTTTTGTGGAATTATTTTTGTTTAATTAAGGTACTATTGGGATGATGTTGTAGCTATGATGGTTAGGAAAAACCTGAGATGTAAGTATTTTTGCAGGTGATATCTTTTATTGAACCAAATGGTTCTCTCTTTTTTTCAACTTTTTTTTTGTTTTTAACTGAAAAAAGTTTTTGTTTCAAGTTGTTAAAAATTATTTTCGTCTTCTCCCCTCTTTTATTTTATTATATAAAAAATAACGTCTCTCAGAAAAAATGCAAAAATAATCAGCTTTTGAAAACAAACTGTTATGCATGGACAAACTTTAAAAAGACTCTAAAGTAAAGCATAGTTAATTTAATTAATAATTCTAATACTAATGTAGATTTGCCTAGCTGAGATTAACCTTTTAATTTATAATTCTCAGGGGAGTAGATCTGAGTATATAAGGCTGTTATCCAAGCTCTCTACTAATCCTTTTCATTAGGGTTAGGGTTCCTGGTTCAGCCTGAAGAACGGTATTTATAGAAGAGGTTTGCTCTGTATGCAAATTAAGTCCTTCTTTTGCTACCAACCTTTTCCACAACCACTCTTCCCCAAACTTGTCATGCAAACAAGTATATAATATACCCTGATTCCTTTTGTTTAGGGAGAAGAGGATCTAGAACTTTTTCAAGATAATTTTTCATTTAGGTTATTTGAATGTTGCATTATTTACTAATGGGTCCACATCTCAAGTAACCTTGAAGAATTATTTACTTTTAACTATGAACTGCTCATTACTCATAAAAGAGGACTTGTGCATAGAGGAATCACTTAACCTTAATTAGATGGGCCATTTTAAGTGAGCATTCTATCTATAATCGCTTAAATATTTAATCAACCCCCAATCACAAATCCTGTCTGAATGGGCACCTTTGGTCCAATCCTATTCTCATTGAAGAAAATGAAATAAATCTCACAGATTTGAAAGAGATCAGGATTGTGACCCTACACACAAGAGGAGGATAATGAGGAAAAACTTGTTAAATAAAAATGTCTTAGTTTATAATAAGGAAAGATAAAGGCCCTTTTTAGTGAATATCTGTTCTTCTGGAAGGCTTTTTTAGTGAATGTGTTGGTTATTTTTTTCTTAAACAATGGATAGGTATTGGTGGTACACAAAATACTGACAGAAGAAACCTAAGACCTGCTTTGAAAACATGGGTTTCCAAAAGCAGTCTGAATGTTTTGTGTGAATTTTGGGCAGCTGTATGTGAGGCTGGGTTGCTTTTTGCAGTATTAGTTACTCAAACAAGAGGACTTTGCACAGAGGAATCACTTTACCTTAATTAGATGGGCTATCTGAAGTCCCTGAAAATGAACATTCTATATAGAATTGCTGAAATATTTAATAATTAACATTTACTTATCAGTTAATATTTACCCCTCTTTCTGCTAAGCCACTTGCTCTTCCCTATGATTTTGAAATGTAAGATGGGGACATTATTAGTATCCATTTATTTAAATTCATCTGCTCTGTTAGACAAACTCTTTTGCCCAAAGTGTGAGAAGTCCTAATGGTTCCCAGAGTCCCTGTGGGGTATGATCATTGGTAGAAACTCTTCTATAGAGAACCAGTTCCCTCTCACTGCTTAGCTGGCCACAGCTGCAATTCCTGTGATATCTTGTAGTGATCCTGGGCTCTTTTTGCTCAACTCTTAATTTAAGTTTCTTCACTACTTTCTTCCACTCCTATCTGACCAGGTGGGTCTCTTCACTTATCATCTATTTCATATGTACCCCAGTTATGGTGCCAAGAACTTCCTTGCTTCTGGCATCTTATTGCTTTTTGGCCATCTTGTTCTCATCTCTGTTGAAAATGTTCTTTGGCTTGTGTCCTCATTATAGAACATAGTTTCCTGTTGTCTTTGGTCACCTCTGTGTTACATTTCATCATACATTTTATCTTTATGGTCCATCTTAGTTGGAGAAACCATTTATTTGGCTTCCTTCTTTTCGTTTGTGCGTAGTTCTTCCACCAGACATCGTCATAGAATCATAGAATCATGGAAAATGAGGGTTGGAAGGGACCTCAGAAGGTCATCTAGTCCAACCCCCTGTTCAAAGCAGGACTATCCCCAACTACATCATCCCAGCCAAAGTTTTATCTAATCAGATCTTAAAAACCTCCAAGGACGAAGAGTCTACCACGTCTCTGGGTAGCCTAGTTCAGTGTTTTACTACCCTCTTAGTGAGAAAATTCTTCCTAATAGCTAACCTAAACTTCTCTGCTGCAACTTGAGACCATTGCTCCTTGTTCTGTCATATGGCACTACTGAGAATAGTCTAGCTCCATCCTCTTTTGAACCCCTCTTTAGGTCATTGAAGGCTGTTACTAAATCCTTCTCAGTCTCTTCTTTAGACTAAATAAGCCCAGTTCCCTCAGTCTTTCCTCACCATCTCCTCATCATGTCCCAAGCCTCCTCACCATTTTTGTTGCCCTCCACTGGACCCTCTCTAATTTGTTCACATCCTTTCTATAGTGGGGGACCCAAAACTGAACACAGTACTGCAGATGTGGATTCAACAGTGCTGAATAGAGGGGAATAATCACTTCCCTTGACCTGCTGGCAACACTCCTACCAATGCAGCCCAGGACGCTGTTAGCCTTCTTGGCAAAAAAGGCACACTGTTGGCTCATATTCAGCTTATTGTCCATTGTAACCTCCAGGTCCTTTTCTGCAGAGTTGCTTCCTAGCCAGTCTGCCCCCAGCCTGTAGCAGTACACTTGTCCTTGTTGAACCTCATAAGATTTCTTTTGGCCTAGTCCTTTGTTTCAGGGGACATGAAAGTTATTCTCACCTCCTCCCTTTTTAGTTGTAATAAAATGTTCAATTAGTTAGACAAATACTAAAACACATGTTTCCTGACAGAAACATGTTTCTATGGCCCTTGTTGAGCTAGATCTCAAATACCTGGTCTAGTGAGTGGGAGACAACTCTTTTCTTTTCTGCAAACTCATGTTGATGAGTTATTTTCCTCATTCGTTTTATTTACTCCTCTTTCTGTGCAAGGATAGCCACCACAATTTTTAAGGAGACCATAACATTCCTTCTGTATCACTTATAGGAACTACCTTGTCATTTTTCCTTACTTTGATATTCCTTGTACTGTAATAACGTCTAGATATTATATGAAGAATAGGTGCTAGCATTTTTCCATTGTTAAGCTGTCACTCTAAAACTTTGCTGTACCATTGATCTGACACTAGAAGGTTATTATACTATTGATCTAATGTCAAATGGATGGCATAACAGCAGTTTTGATTGGCAGTTTGTTGATCAAACATAGCCTTTTAAAAAATGTATCTGTTGGCTTAGCTGTGGCTTTTAATAGTGTTCCTCCCACGTTTGGGACACAATCAGCTGTCATTTTCTATTACAAAAGTTAAATTCAATAGATGTTAGATAACACTTCTCCTTTAATTTTTAAACATTAATATTTATTTATTTTAAGAATGATCATATTTTTTCTCTCTCTTTTATCTTCAGCTCATAGGCCTCACTAGAGATATGATGATATGGCTGGGTGCCTGGGGGAGCTGCCACACACAGGGGTAACCTCCAATTGTTTTGTTGCTTTGGGCATGATTACATGGATGCAGTGGCAGCTGTATTTTCCTGTCCCTCCTTCCGTCTCCCTCATTGAAGTCGGCTTTGGCTGCCCCACTCCAGCTATGACACTGGGCCTCACCAGGCTCCCTGTTCCCCTTCTCTAACACTAGCCTCCTATCTCTGATGCCCATCTTCTCATCCTTTTGCTATGAAAGAAATCAGCTGAGAGGTTACTCTTCAGGTCAGTAGGCATCTTAAAAACCCTATAGTATACAATAAAAGGATATGCATGCTTATATTTGAGCATGTGCTTAAATGCTTTGCTGGATTGGGTGTCATGCTTCTTTTTTTTTACTACATTTTATTGTTGGTAAAGCCCTGACAAGCCTTTTAATTAGAGAAGAGATGCTAAATGTTGTGTCATGGCCAAACTAAAGTGAGTAGTTGCTTTCTGCCTACTCAAAAATTCCTTATAGAAATGTTATTTTTATTGGATAGAGTCTTGTTTATTCTAGTAATACATTATTGCTATTTACTGTTAAAGCAGCTGTGTTTTAGTTCAGAGGTGGTTGCACTTCAGTGATACATATTATGATTTGTACATACTCACAGGTTTGGCTTTAAGCCTGTATTGCCTGTGTCATAAGGAGATGTTGCATTGTAGTGGGTGGTCTCTAGTGGATGACTTAATTGTAATTCTTGAGTGGTTTGGGGAGGCACTTCCAGCTCCAGGTGCTCCCACAGAGACAATGAGGGGGACTAGCTTTACCATCATAATGCCCTTAGTGCTCTCTGGTTGGAAGTTATGTAGCTTAGTGCCTAGAGAGCAGAGACTCCTTGCACCTTCTTTTGCCTTTCCTGGCCAGCACCCATACAATCTTTGAGTCTGCTGAGATCTGGCCCATTACTTCTATTTTTTAAAACAATTAAAAATATATAATTTCTGATTATTATTCACTAGCAGGGTAGTAAAATACTGGAACAGTTTACCCAGAGAGGTTGTAGATGCTCCATCATTATTGTGAGTTATGATTTAATTCTGTTAAAATACTAATTTAGGGTTTTTTCTGCTTAGAGGACAAACATTCACTCTAAATTTCAGATTAAGGTTCTTTTTCACAGCAAAGGTAGATCAATGATGTCCTGAAGCAATGGTTTCCACCCCTGGTTTCTAGTTAGCCCTGTCTCTGCTGCAGAAGACATATGTGATGCTAGTTAAGATAAAACAAGATTTTAATCAACTGTATATTCTTATTTTCTGGATGTTTGGCTTGAGACCAGAGGCTTTCAAAGCCTCTGCAAAGGTACAATTTTATTGCAGATTAAGTCACTTGAACATACACTATATAATGATAGTCTGAAAAATTTGGCTCAATTATCTCAAATTGGGCACCCAAACTCAGAGGTTCATTTTGACATTAATCTCACTGTGGCTCCATCTCTAAAATGCAGCTAATCCATTCCCTTTTCTCACCAGAGGGTTTGTGAATATAAATGAAGAATGTTTGGATAACACTTGAATGCTGTAGTGCTAAATGGCAAGCTTGTGTGGCTATGGGGAGAAGAACACTATATTTTCTCACATACAACAACCCTTTTCCTGCAAAATAAGCTGTTGCACATTATAAGTGAGGAAATATAGTAGCAGCAGTTTCTGCCACGTAAACTTCTGGTGGGTGCTGCCGCTACTCAGTGGGCACATCTACATGTGCATTAATGCTTCTTTTCTAATTCACATTACCTCCAATGAGGTACTAAATTTATTTAACTTAGGCTATGCTAATGCACAGTAGCACATTTGTGTTCTTTTTTGGTGATGCTTAATGTGTAGCAGACTATTTTAGTGCGCATTAGCATAATGTCACAGTTTTTTTTACGTGATGCTTTAATACGCAGTAAAATAGTCTACTGTGCATTAAAGCACACATGTAGATGTAGATATGTCCAGTTACTTATTACAGGAAAAGGTCTTTTTTCCCCCTCATTCTGCCTTTCAAAAAGGAGGTATATATCTTTTTCCAAGGCATGCAGTATATGAGAAAATATGGTAACGGTGTCTTATTACCCTCCAGGATATCTAGGATACCCAGGACATGTCCAGGATCACTTTTTTTTCTTTTCTTTCTTTGTTGATGGGTAACCATTCATGGGAAGAGCTGGGTGCCTCAGGATGATCTAATAGCTAAGGCAATCAGCAGATGCATGATGAACATCTCCAAGGAGGTGATACTTCCCCTCTATCGGGCGCTGGTCAGACCGCAGTTGGAGTACTGCGTGCAGTTTTGAGCGCCACACTTCAAGAGGGATGTGAATAACCTGGAGAGGGTCCAGAGAAGGGCCACTCGTACGGTTAAGGGCTTGCAGGCCAAGACCTACGAGGAGAGACTGGGGCACCTGGATCTCTTCAGCCTCCGCAAGAGAAGGTTGAGAGGTGACCTTGTGGCTGCCTATAAGTTCATCATGGGGGCACAGAAGGGAATTGGTGAGTATTTATTCACCAAGGCGCCCCAAGGGGTTACAAGAAATAATGGCCATAAGCTAGCAGAGAGCAGATTTAGACTAGACATTAGGAAGAACTTCTTCACAGTTAGAGTGGCCAAAGTTTGGAATGGGCTCTCAAGGGAGGTGGTGCTCTTCCTTACCCTGGGGGTCTTCAAGAGGAGGTTAGATAGGCAGCTGGCTGGGGTCATCTTGGGGAGGGGAATCCTGGGTTTTGTTCCCTGCTTCCAGGGCTGTTTTACAGGCACAAAGCGGGGTATCTGAATTCCTGCTTTTCTTAGGAGATTATGAACATATTTCAGGATGCATATTAAGTGACATGAAACAGTCACTGGACTAAAAACAGAAAAAATTCTGGAGTGAATACCAGAAACTAGGACTTGGTTCTCCTTCATGAGTACGTGAACTATTTAGCTACAGTCATGGCCTTTATGGCTTTATGAAAGGTTAGTCTTTTTTCTGCACTGTGGCACAGCTTCAGCAAGAGAGATGGCAGTCCTTCCTAGTTAGTCTTATGGTTAGGATACTTTGTAGGGAAGATAGAGGAAGGTATTGAACCTGGGTCTAATCTTAAGGCCAGATTGGTTTTAATTGGTTCACTAGGCTGTGTCCACATGAGTGGAGGCATTTGTTTTCCCGGAGACAAGAAGCAGCCGCACACCTTAAGCTGTTGCTACTTGTCCCAGGGGAATGGGCGGGGTGGGGAGAGGGGTGATGGTGACACACACGATGGATGCCCATGCCATGCACCCTCTGGTGTGCAGCAGGTTATTCTGGGTTGGGTAGGGGAGGCTGTAGCTGTATCTCTCTTGCAGCTGGGAGCCTGGCTGGCAGCTGGAGCATGGCTTTAACAGGCCAGGCTTTGGTTTTGGGCAGAGCATGCTGCCACCACGTGTGCTATACCAGTTTTTTTCCATGAAGGTTATTTTGACCCCAGGATCTCTGGGGGTGAAGCCCTCCCCTCTCCCCTACCCTCTTTATTGCAAAGCAGCTGCTCGGGGAATGCCTGAATATGGTGTGTGGCACCACAGATGGGTCTGTGGTGCCACATACCTCACGGCTGCACTCATCTGGATATAACCTAGGTGTATACACTGGAACACATAAATGTCTTTCTCCAGGAGGGTGATTCAGTTTGATCATGTTAAATATAGGCTTCCAACAGAGTTGATGGAATGCTTATAGGCACTTCTGATCAATAATTCAGGGTTAGACTCCCTAGGCGTTCTTCACAAAAAATAAGGTTTGGAAGATGCCTTGAAAGAGCGACTCAGAAGGAATGGAAGTGGTTATAGGTAGTAGCGGGAAATGCTAAAGATAGGTTGTGTCTGAATTGCTGTCTCTCAAAAAATTAGGAACGTTTCAGGCTGCACGTTAGGTCCCCCATTTTACTTACAATTCATACTGTTTATTTCTGCTTCAAAAGATAGCTGGTGCCCAGCAGCTCAGTGGCTAAATCATCTACCCAGGCATTGGGAGACTTCAGGATTAGTCATACTCATCCTGGGAGGAGTTAAATCCACATCGACCATTCTTTAGCAGAATTTCCTAGCCATGAGGATACATAGATAATAGAATCATAGAAAATTCAGGCTGGAAGGGACCTCAGGAGGTCATCTAGTCCAACCCCTTCTAAAAGAAGGACCACCCCCACTAGACCATCCGAGCCAAGGCTTTGTCTACCCAGGTCTTAAAAACCTCCAAGGATGGAGAGTCTACAACCTCTCTGGGTAAACTGTTCCAGTTTTTTACTACCCTGCTAGTGAGAAAATTCTTCCTAATATCTAACTTGAACTTCCCTTGCTGCAATTTGAGACTGTTGCTCCTTGTTCTGTCATCTGTCACCACTGAGAATAGTCTAGATCCAGCCTCTTTTGAAGGCCCCTTCAGGTAGTTCAAGCTGATATTAAATCCCATCTCAGTTTTCTCTTCTCCAAACTAAATCAGCCTCTCCTCATAAGTCATGTGCCCCAGCACCCTCACCATTCTCATTGTCCTCCACTGGACTCTCTCCAATTTGTCCACATCCTTTGATAGATTAGGTTGCCTTGTGGAAAGGCTGGATTGGGAGCCATTTTCACTCCTGCTGTTGAAGTGGGACCATGGGAATGCCAAAAGTACCAGAATAATGGAAACAGAAAGGGAGGAAGGAGGGTCCTATGTAACTCCATGGCTCAATGAGGAGACTACACCCTTGGCAGGGGTAATCCTGGATTCCATAAATACAGAAATAAACCTCAGTTATTCTGTTCTATAGCCAGTCTCCCTGTTGAGATGTGGAGGATATAGATTTAAATCCCCTTAGTTTGGGATTAGTTGTAACCCAGGTCTCCCACTTTGGATAAGTGCTATAATCAATAGCTTATCAGACAAAATATGGGAACTACAGCCATTATCATTATTTAAAAGAAATTTAATGTTGTTAGGGTACCCTAGTCGTGGTCTAATCATGCCTAGTTTCTCCCAGCCAATCTGAATGACACTTAGGCAGGAGTTAGGTGCCTATGTATGCCACTTGAATTACTTCATAGCATATGCTAAAGCCCCAGTATAGAGGCCAAGGGCACTTATCTTTCCAAAATGTTGGCACCTAATGAGTCTTCTGGTAGCTGGGACAGGGCCAATTTGATCAGTGAAACTCCATCTAAATTCCATTTAAGTGCCTAAAGAGCTCAAGTGAATTGAGCTTTAAGTCTCTTTTTGGATCTGACCCCTAAATTCTTTATTTGACCTGTCCCTTGTTATTTAGCGTGTGGAACTGGATGAATTTTTACCCTATTTCAGGTTCCTTCTGTTAAGTTGTGTTCTCTGATAGAAAGATTGGTTTTAGTTATATTTTTTATGATTCATTCAGATGCCTTGGGGTTTTGAGAACCATAATGCTAAATTATTATTATTATTATTATAAAGGAACGTTTTTGTGTCTGGTTTATTTATGATGAACTCATTTCTGCTGCAAGGATCCTATTTTGTTTGAAATGGGGTAGGCTGCTTTTTTTTTAAATTTAACATAATAATTTAATCTTATGCTTTGGGTCCTTTAAACAAAATGCCATTATGTTCTCCTATTATCCTAATAACTGTCCAATTAGAAGTGGTTAAAAATCAAGATATTTATTTTAATTTTGTGCTTATCTTTTGTGGGCATATTGCAGTAAATAAGGAACATTTGAAGAAAAAAAAATTGAACATTGCAACATGTCTTGTCACATTATACTTACCCTATACCTGATTTCAAATGTAAATTGCACAGCATTTAGCTCTAATGAAAATACTCCAGTGAAGGAAATTGTTAAGATTTTCTGGTGCTCCCCTAGGGGTAATATTAAAACCTCCATTACTAACATCTCACTCTGAGAAGACAAAATGTGCACTGAGAATACAAAAGCCCTGTTGGCATCTAAATGTGTGCCAATTAATTCGCAGTTATAGACCTGCAGATCTGTATGGAGATGTAAAAATAGGACCTGGGAAAGCTATTTAGATCCCTGTATAGTGAGGCTCCTTGACCCTGGATTTTTAGTGTTAGCTTAATCATGGCATTTTGCTTTCTATTTATTTATACAGTTGCTTCAATGAACAAATTAATAATTATACAGCACATTGACAAACACGCCGAGTAATATTTGCCAGATTTTAAATTAATTTAATTCAAGGGCCACTTCATTTACAGGATTCATACGCACATCAAGCAGTAGCTTTCAGTTCATTGCTATTCATATAACACTAAGACTTTTTCATCAATTGCCTCTTTTTTTCTCAGATGAAGACAGTTGAACCTGCTTTTTCAAATAAGTAGTCACTTCCAGGCAGGTGGAAGACAGGTAAATGATAGGCAAACAGGAATGCAGATAAATGCCTACATGACATACATTTTGCAAGATAATAGTTCTTACTATGATAAGAGGAAAACAATTAGATACCACTAGCATCCCACATTTATTTTGCCGTTATCACCAACATATCTCCTTTTGTTTTTTATCCAGAGACCTACTTAAAACCTCATTTTAGTTTTAAGTCTGTCTTGCAATTGTGCAAATGAATCTTTTTATTACACACGCTGCGGCTCGACTGTAACCACACCAAAATGCTGTGATTTGTATTGTTAGTAACAGAAATATGAAGTGAAGATTAAAGACTGTGTTGAATTACTTTGGGGAAATGCAGGAGAAATTTATTACCCTACCCACCAAAAAGTCAGTGAAATGCCTTCTAATTAAGTTTGTACACTTTGAGGGAGGGAAATGAACAATTATCTTGAAAAAGATTCCACCCACTCCCCCCACCTAGAGAACACTGAGAACAATGACCACTTTTATTCTCTAGTCCTGTCCTGCCACCTCATGGCCTCTAGTTAACATTTCCTATTTCATTATCTTTTTGGAGGAAAGAGGGCTTATAGCTAAACACAAAGGAATCATTTTGTCTTAACTGAGGAAACAATATATCAATAAATGTTTATAGCCTTCTGCTGGAATATAGTGGACCTAGTAGATACTTAGAATGATATGCGGGCAGCAGGACAGGCCTTATGAGGAGCGTCTGAGGGACCTGAACCTGTTCAGCCTCAGTAAACGGAGGCTGAGGGGGGACCTGGT
>JAGPOW010003316.1:57581065-57610820 GCA_030014935.1 Caiman crocodilus | reverse complement strand
CTGCTTACCTCCCATGCTGCGTGCATTAGTATAGAAGCATTTAAGGCTATGCACTGCCGCCTCCCCCTCCTCTTGCGTATCCCCCAAGCTGCCACCACCGTTACCTGCCTGACTTACCTGACTTAGCGGCCGAAGGTGTATTTAAGGTGTATTAGGAAAGGCTAATTAATGCATGTGTAGACATTCCCAGTGAGACTTTCATTTTGATTAGTTTAAGTAATTGAGAATTGAGAATGATACCCAAACTTCAATCTTTCTGGTGCTTTTGATTCTTTCTCTTCTGCATAAGCAATTCAAATGAAAGCTCAGTTTGTAATGATTGCAAGTCAACAGCCAATATCTTCATGTTTTGTGTGCATGGGATCTCAGTCTAACTCCTAAACCTCTGATTGTTAGTCTATATGGTGCAAATCTACATTGCCTTCTGCCTGGCTTCTGTTGTCATCATAAAAATCATCATGACAAAATCAACTAAATCACATACCTACTGCAAACCTACGTATTATTAGAACATTGAGAGTATACAGGAAATCAGAACGTCATCTGCAGAATTAAACATAAAACTGCTTAAGTATTTATGAAGGTATTTACTAAACCAGAAATTACATGTAAGGCTCCTACTCTTAAAAAATAGTTAATGAGTTTATTAATTTCTCACTATTTGCCTTTCCATGCTTGGCTTTCTTCATGAAGCTCTTTTTGTTCTGATCAGTTTCTTTTGTAAAGTTAAATGTCTCTACCATGTTTTAATGACTATTTTGATGGTTCTGTCTTAGCCCGAAAGAATAGTTTATCTAAAAGAGGATACCATTATGGTAGAAGAGCTTTCTAATCCAAAGGCATTAATTCTTAGTATATACGTGTGCATAGAGAGATGCGAATGACCAATGACATCTGGTCATTTAACATTAATATAATTTAGTGTAAATGTTAGAAACGGGGAAATTGGATGCACTCAGTTTTGAAATATTTCCGGACCTTTTTATTGCCATATATCTCCATTTTATTCCCAGTCAAATTAAACTGTAATTCACTGTGGGGAGTGGAAGGAGGAGGGAAACGTTGCTGAAGTTGTCATTATAGCCCGTACAGTTTGAACATTTACAAATAGAAGGAAAATCTTAAATTTGAGAGATAACCTTGTTATATGCTTGATATCCCAAGCGTGGCTCTGTTCATCAGCTTCCATTCATAAAATGGCTGGTGAACAACAGAGCATAAAGTAAATCTTTTGGTTTGTCTACCATCTGTCCTTTCTCTGCATCCCAACTAAAGAACAAAATTCAATGTCACAGTAGTTTGTGTGCTTTTAGACTTGTTTCATATTGTTTGGCTCACTAAAGGCAAAAAAGCAATCCCTTGCACAAACAGGTCTTAGAGAAGGATTTGCTGTTTCAGCTTTTGGTGAGTATCTTTCTGTGACAGGCATTATATCCCTGGGCGCTTTATAGCATCTGTCTGTTGGGGAGGCTCATTAAAAAGTGCTTGCTCTAAAACACAAGATTTATATCAGTTTTAAAAATATTTCCAAGGGTAAATTGTGTATTTTTCAAAAATATACTCTGCAAAGTGTTCATGAATCAAGGTAAATGGTTTTATTTATAACTAGGTGGAGGGACCACTGTCACCCTCAGGTTGTATGCAAAAGGAAAAAAAGGAGATTTATTGAACATGGAGGTACTTTGCTGGTTTTTGGGATTAGCAATATATGGTTTTTATTATCCTCTTTAAGATGGTAAGCCCTCTTGTTGAGCCTTGTAGTCTCCTAATTTCTGCTGCTGACTGTCTCCTTGACCTAGAACAACACATCACCTTCCCATTCTTCAGTTGCTCTGTAAAGTGAGGATGAACAGGTTGCCATCACTGGTAGGGCTTTAAGAAATGTGTAGGTAAAAAGTGGCATATCTATTCACTAGTTGACTGTACTGCTGGAAACAGGGTAAGAATTATTTTAAAAATAAAAAGGACACTCACTATTGCAGTTTGGGAGTTGCAACTGAACAATCAAACATTTTTTCGCATATTCCTAAAGACCATGAGTGCAGAACCAATGCTACATCATTACATCCTGTCTCTAGGCTTCATGTGGAAGAGCAATATCTGAACCAATGTATTTTTCCATGAAATTAACTCCTGTGTGCTCCCTTCACAAACTTTCTTGTGAGTCTCATTGCTTTATATAGAAAAAAAATCAATGATTTATTCCTACAAATAGGGATGTAGCTCTGTCCTTGGTTTTTGTCTACTGCTATCTAATACTAGTTTTCTGAAATTTTAAAGAAAAACTACTGTTTCTATGTATCCTGTATACATCATAGGCAGTAAGGTTTTGGCTACTCATTATAAAGAAAAGAAATCTTAATTGAGGACCAAGGACCTGATTCAAAGCCCAGTGAAGTAGCTAGAAATACTTCCTTTGACTCCAGTGGCTTTGGTTTAGCAATCTCTTCAGAAAGTGCAAGCTTGTTTACTTCGATGCTAGTGAGGTTTTTCTGTTGGTGGACCATGAATTTGAGCGTTTGGGTGCAACCCTAAGTAGATGTGTTTATAGGCGCTCCTGAATTTCTTTCATATTGTGGTCTTCCCTAGGATCATAGACATTCTCTTTGTCAGTTTTTATGCATTTAGTTTATCTCTGCCAGTCTTGTACATAGTTTAATCAAAAGTGTTCCTCCAGTGCTTGACTCCATTTTGTACTGTCAGCTTCTGTCAGCCTCCTTGCTATTCTCTTCCCCATTCTATTGTCTTCCACACAATCCAGGAGGTTTTGAAGAGTGCTGGGGACAACTTCCTGGTGTAAATGCTGGAGCAGCCGATTCAGGGCCATGCTCTTCTTGACCTCCTGCACACAAACATGGAAGAATTAGTGAGGAATGTAGTAGTGGATGGCAACTTGGGCAGCAGTGACCAAAAGATGATTAAGTTCAGGATCCTGAGGATGGAGAGCAGCAGAATAGGAATGCTGGATGTCAGAAAAGCAGACTTTGACTTGCTCAGGGAACTCATGATCAAGATCCCCTGGGAAGCCAGCCTGTGGGAGAGAAGAGTCCAGGACAGCAGGCTATACTTTAAAGAAGCCTTACTGAAAGTGCAGGAATAAACCAATCTGATGTGTAGGGAGATTAGCAACTATGGCAGAAGACCAGCTTAGTTTAGCAGGGAACTCTTTAGCAAACTAAGTCACAAAACGGAAGCTTACAAGAAGTGAAAACTTGGACAAATAAATAGGAAGGAGTATAAGAGCATTGCTTGGGCATGCAGGGATGAAGTCAGGAAAGCCAAAGTAGAATTGGAGTTGCAGTTAGCAAGGAACATAAAGAGTAACAAGAAGGGTTTTTACAAGTATCTTGGTAGCAAGAGAAGGATCAGGGAAGTGTGGGTTCCTTACTGAATGGGGGAGGCAACCTTGTGACTGAGGATGCAGAAAAGGCTGAAGTACTCAATGCTTTCTTCACCTCAGTGTTCACAGGCAAGGTCAGCTCCCAGACTAATGCACCAAGCAGCACAGTTTGGGGAGGAGGTGAGCAGCCAACAGTGGCAAAAGAACACATAAAAGACTATTTAGACAAGCTAGACATATACAAGTCCATGGGGCCAGATGGGATGCTGCTGAGGGAGTTGGCTGATAAGATTGCAGAGCCATTGGCCATCATTTTTGAAAACTCAGGGTGATCAGGAGAGGTCCCAGGTGATTGGAAAAAGGCAAACATAATGCCCATATTTAAGAAAGGGAAATAAGAGGAACCAGGGAACTACAGACCAACTCAGTCCATGGAAAAATCATGTAGCACATCCTCAAGGAATCCATTTTAAGCACTTGGAGGAGAAGAAGGTGATTAGGAGCAGTCAGCATGGAATCACTAAGGGCAAGTGCTGCCTGACAAACCTACTTGCCTTCTAGATTGAGATGACTGGCTCTGTGGATGTGGGGTGACCAGTGGATGTGATATACCCTGATTTTAGCAAGGCTTTTGGTCTGGTCTCCCACAACATTCTCACAGGCAAGCTAATGAAATACTGGATGAATGAATGGACTGTAAGGTGGATAGAAAACTGTTTGGATCATTGGGCTCACAAGGTAGTAATCAATGCCTTGATGTGTAGCTGGCAGCCAGTAGCAAGTGAAATGCCCCAAAGGTTGGTCCTGAGGCCAGTTTTGTTCAATGTCTTCATCAGTGACCTGGAAGATGGCATAGAGTGCACCCTCAGTAAGTTTGCGGATGACACCAAACTGTGGGGAATAGTGGATACGTTGGAGGGTTGGGCTAGAATTCAGAGTAACCTAGACAAATTGGAGGACTGGACCAAAAGAAATCTCAACAAGGACAAGTGCAAAGTTCTGCACTTAGTATGGAACAATCTCATGTACCGGTACAGGCTGGGGACTGATTGGCTGGGCAGCAGCTTTGCAGAAAAGGACCTGTGGGTTACAGTGGACAATAAGCTGAATATGAGGCAACAGCAAGCCCTTGTTGCAAAGAAGGCTAATGGCATATTGGGCTGCATTGGGAGGATTGTTGCTAGCAGGTCAAGGGAAGCGATTATTCCCCTTTATTCAGCACTGGTGAGGCCATATCTGCAGTACTGTGTTCAGTTTTTGGTTCCCCATTACAGAAAGGATGTGGACAAATTGGAGAGGGTCCAGTGGAGAGCAACAAAAATGGTGAGGGGGCTGGGGCACATGAAGAAGAGACTGAGAGGGAATTTAATAGCAGCCTTCAGCTATCTGAAGTGTGGCTTCAAAGAGGATGGAGATAGACTTCTCAGTGGTGACAGATGACAGAAAAGGAGCAACAGTCTCAAGTTGGAGCAAGGGACATTTAAGTTAGATATTAAGAAGCATTTTCTCACTAGGAGGATGGTAACGCACTGGAACAGGTTACCCAGAGAGGTTGTGGACTGTCCATCCTTGGAGGTTTTTAAGACCCAGCTAAACAAAGCTTTGGCTGAGGTGATCTAGTTGGGGATGGTTCTGCCTTGAGCAGGCGGTTGGAGTAGATGACCTGCTGAGGTCCCTTCCAGGCCTCATTTTCTATGATCCCATGATTCCATTCTGACTTATGTTCTTTTTTTTTTTTTTTTTGCCAATTTCAATTTTACTGGTGACTCAACTGTTGCTGCTGATAGGTCAATCCAAGATATCAGTATCCCCAGAGTTCCTTTAGTCAGGGATTCCTCCAAACCAAGGATATCCACAGCTGCCTCTTTAAGCAACACATTGTGGCAGTCCAGAAAGCAGGCCCTAAAGCTTGGAAAACCATTTTTGAGTTACCCAACTGCCAAGAGAACAAAACATGATGTTTTTGTGTGCTGCAAAAAACCCCACATTTTTACATGTGCAAATATTAAATCACTCTATTCATTTTTCTAAAAGTTTGTCTTCAGGCTGGGGAAAAATACGATAAATTTCAAACCAAAGAATGTTCCCCCTCCCAGAGTTATGAGTATCTGAAAATAAGGGATTAAGAAGGCACTTCTGTTACAACTATAGTGTAGCTAATGTGATGCTATAATCATATGCACATTATTACCAAAAGAATTTGTCTTCATAGTAACTCTTATGACAGTAAGTACCAAAGGAATAATAATTTGTGCCTGCTACCTATTATAATGTGTTGTCAAACAGAAAACCTGTCTCCTTACTTAGAACCAGCATCTCCAGCTGTTCAGCTCTATGGACAATGGGGTTTTAATCAATGCAGCATTTACAATAGAATATAGGTTCAGATTATGAGTGGAGGTGCTCCAGTACTAGTAGAAAGGCAGCAACTACTCTTTCAATAGCACTTATACTATATTAGTCACTGGAAGCAAGTGATTTATTTTTTTTTCCAGAACATCGTTTTTCTGTACTATAAATCCTGTTCATGATTTATACTTTGCTTCATTTCTCTTCTTTTTTTTTGTTTTCAAAGTATTTCTTAAATAAACCAATTGTAAGTTATTTTCTTGTCACTGAAGATGGAAAATGTGAGTTAACTCTCACCCATTAGCTTTGAAATAAATAAGGTCTTCCATCAGAAATAATAAAGTGAGTCAAACTCAATGCCATATTAAATCACTCAAAGGATTCTTTATGAAACTAGTAGGGCTGTTTCCTTTTTCAGAATTAGGTGTGTCACAAATTCCGGCAAAGTGGGAAGAAGACTTTCATCTTCCTTCATCCATACACAGGGCAATTATGAATAAACTATACCTAAGCAAATTTACTTAATAACACATGCTTGGTAGAATTATAAAGCTATAAAGAAACTGCTCTGTGATGCCAAATGTTTTCAACGAATAATAGATTATTTTAGAGAATAACTGGGTCATCTACTATACAGATTTTGAATGTGAGGTCCATTTCTAAATGGTTTTATATTAAAGAATAATTTAATATTAATTGGTTCATATGTCTGGCCATAGGACTCTTTTTTGCCTGTTCTAATGCTGAGGTTGGCTGAAGGCTGATGTGATATCTTGCGTAAACTGAAGCAGGATCAGAAGCTTGCCATGGTGCAGTGGAGGATGTATTGAAGGGAATTTTCTTTAGCGCCAAACATCCTTCTGGACAACAAGGTGGGACTCACATTTGAAAACATTGGAAAGGTAGACTGAACTCATACCAAAATCTCTCTCTCTTTCTTTTTCATACTCTCTGAGAGTAAAATTTTACTTAATTCATCACCTAAGTCCCACTGAAGTATAGGGAAGATGTTCATTATACATGAGCATGCTTGACCACGGACTGATTACATAAAAGGCAGAGAGAACACAGAGAAATTCCTACTCCTCCAGTCTTAACTCCACTAAAGGGAAACTCATATTTCTACCTACATATTTGTGCCTGCCTTCACATAGCTTGATTTTATATCAGATATAGGTTTCTGACAGTGGGCAGTCTGCTATTTCTGTCCATGTCTGTCTTTGTGTAACAGTAAGATAGTTTGTTGTATGAACAGTACGAAAACTTCAGTATATTGTCTAAAGACATGTTTAGGCAAAACTACTCTGGCCTAAAGTTTCCCCTTGTTGTCTGCCACATAGTGGGGAGACAGCTGCCCCTGTAGTTGGCACAGATCTCCTGGTCATGTGGGTACTGGGACCCATCTTATGTGGCCAGGAAGACAGCTGCTCCTGCAGCCAGCACAGGTGTTCCCACCTGGTGGAGATCGGGATTGGCCCTCATGCCTCCTGGGGGAGACGGGATCTCTACATGACTGCTGTAGAGGGGCAGGGCAGGAGCAGGCCTGGACTGGGCTGTTCCTGTCAGGAACAATTTGCTCCTGAAGGGGGCACACGTATAGACGTGTACCTCGGAGTGCATTAAATGAGCCTGAATTTTCAGTGTAGATAATTCAGGTGCATTAATTGCATATATAGAGGTACTTCTGTGTAACATACTCAGCATATTCCTAAACCTATTTTTGTGGTTCACAGAGGCAATTCTAAGCATTTTGCTTTGAGTAGTTGTGTCTTTATTGGAAATTGTCAACTAACATTCTTCAAGTTCATAATTCTGAGAATATTGCTACAGTCATTTATTTTATTAGATGGATAATTTTTTGTGGTATTCAGCTCTGTAGTTGGTCAAATGAGGTATATTGAACAAATTTAATTAATGGATGCTGACAGTATGTCCCATGGGCCAACACCTTGATTCACGCTGAGCAGCACCTTCTTTCACATACAGTTTCATTGAAGTAACCAGAGCCATTTGTGGACAGAGGAATTGCTCTATGTGAGCTGAAATATTGAAGTCTGATCCAAATAATTTCTGATGGTATTAGAGACATCTACACAAGTCATTACTGCTCAGACATTTGGCACTTGTTTATACAAGTACTAAATGACTGCATAGTAACTGGACTTACTGCACAGTGTCTTGTGTAGATGTGGCTACTATGTAGTAGGTCCTAGTAACCTCTTGCTACCTTTTACAGAGTAAGTGGCTTTAAAGGATATTCTAGTAACTGCTACTATATAAACTATTTGCAACCATAGGGGCTAAGGGATGTTTTTCTCTTGTCTATTCAACTCTGATCTTCTCTTCTGTGATCTAGAGGTGATTTAGGGTCAGGAGGCTTTTCAAGAAAAGAAATATGTGGCAGTCATATCTCATTGCAGTCACAAAGGAGGGATGTCATATGGAAGATGAGATGCTTACATTGCTCTGTAGACTGTCTGTCATAACAAATATTCTCTTATGACTTGTTAAGCACTTAGAAACCCTAACTATTTAACTTATTAAGGTTTGCAAATTACACAACTGCATTGTAAGCAGGTACAATGCCACCTTACAATAGTGTCATCATCATAGGTTAAGATGTAGAAGTTTAATGTGCTTTGGTGTGTGTTTACAAACTAACTTCTTAGCACAAGTATTATTATATATTTTTGCATTTTTAAAGGGTAGAGGTTGCTGTAGTTTGGATATGACAAATATGTTTTACATTTTAATTTTCAAATCTCCAGAGTGGTATATACTTTCCATTTCTCTCTTCCCCCCTGCTAGGTAGAGCATCAGAAGCTCACTGAATATGAGAAGATTGGCTAGTTCCAAGCCAAATCCATTTTTAAATACATTTTTCAGGATCTTGACTGTTCTTAGATGTAGGAAGAGAACTTTCTTGTCCTGAATAAGTAATTATTTTAGGTGGATACCCACACAGCTAGTCTTCTTTATAACAGCTATACAAGGAACTTGTTTTAACAGATTAGTAAAAAAAAATAAAAATTAAAAAGCTTATTTGGTATAGTTTCCTTTCAGATCATCAGCATTATAATTAATACCTAAAGTTTAACCTAAGCAGTTGTACTAATTTGAAATGCTATATTCTGAACATTCATTTTAACTCTAGATTACAACCATCCAGAAAAGTTTATTGTTCAACATTTATTCAAGGAAAGCAAATGTATGGAATATTTAAAAGTACGAATGTTGATGTTCATACCTGTCACTTAGAAAGCACAGTTTCTCTGGTATGCATCAGAATTGTCCATTCAATATTGAGTTGATTTACTTGGTTTCATTATATAGATTCTATTGTGCATTTGCTAAAGAGATTTCCTGTTTTTCCTCTAATATTCAGGCACTATGCAGATGGAGGATTTACTTTCTATTGTGTACAAAAGGGTGAAATTGGAGACATCAGTGAAATAGCTGAACAGATTAATTTGACTTAGTTTAATATGTCACAAAGTAAAATAGCACTTCGCAGAAATCATACATCATTGGACTTTCCACATGCAGATCATATAATTGTTCTAGTTAACTGATGTTTCAGAAGAAGGCTTGTCAGTAAACTCAGACAATTTAAAAATGCCATTTCATAGTAACAAGAAGAGGGGAAGTCAGAAGCCAAAAATATTCCTTCCTGATGCCAGGGATGATTAGCTTTAGTGCTTAAGTGTGATGATGTTTTTATCTATATTATGCAAGAGGCAAGGATTTCTTATGGTGATATCTTTTATTGGCCCAACTATTGGTTGGGATAAAGAAAGACAAGCTTTTGAATGCAAGACATTCTTCCTCAGGTCTCATTACAGGCAGTCCTTGGACTTATGACACATTTGGTTCTTGAAAACCACGTCTTAAGTCAAAAGGTTGTAACTTAGACTCAATTTTCCCATAGTAAACAATGTTATAAATGGGAAATTGGTTCCTAAACCTGAAGTCTTGTCTGCTTTCTTAAAGAAAGTGTCCAAGGAAATTTGGACAGATGTTCTCCAGGGATATGAGTGAAGCAGCAAACTTGTCACTGGCATGGTGTGGTGTCAGACAAAGCATTATAAAGTCAAAACTGGCGTCAGAAGGTTGAAACGGCATCAGTCTATACATGCTGTAAGTATGAAACATTGTAAGTCAAAACTGTGTGAGTTGAGGACTGCCTGTGTAAGGAGCCAGGCACAGCATGCAGGCACAGCCTAAGTCCTTGTGATGAGACCTGAGGAAGAATGTCTTGCATTCAGAAGCTTTGTTCCCAATTACATAGATGGTCCAATATTGCCCTAAGAAACACTTGCCCCTCATAATTTCTGGATGATCATTGCTACAAAATACAGTGACCATCCATCAACAACAAGAATACCCAACTACCCGTGAGTCACACTTCTTACAGGACAATCACTCCCCCTCCGATCTCTCAATTCTTATCCTCAAAGGGAACTTACAGAACACATTTTGTATGTGGGCCTATGAAATTGATTTCATAAATCTATTGGATACAAAAAATCATGGACTCAATATAGACATTGAATTTATGACACATTACAACCTGCCTGACATCTGATTCAACAGGTACCTGCCTGGCCTGACCTCTTACATTCTTCTTAACCCCACCTCTCTCCTGTTCCCTCCCCTACTTCTGTGCCCTTTGCCTTTCTGATTTCCAACTATTTCCTTTTTCACTGATAGTCTCTTTTTTCCTTGTATTACCACTGTAGTGTTTCCCATTAGCTTTTCCCCTCCCCTGCTTTTTTTCCTCTTCCCTTACCTGCTTTGCTTTTTCTAATTTCTACCTATTTATATTTTTACTGACATCCTGTCACACTTTTGGCTTCTCTCATTCCTATTTTCCTGATCTCCAACCATTTCCTTTTTTCACAGACAACCTGTTTTCTACCTTGTATTCTATCACTGTTATGACTCCCTTTGGCTTTTTTGTCCCCCTGCTTTCTTCCCTGCTCTTACCCATTTTACCTTTTGTCTTTTTAATTTCTACCTATTTATAGTCTCACTGACATCCTGCCACACTTTTAGCTTCTCTCATTCTTTGGAGTCTCAGACACTTCCTATGTCTGAAGAAGGGTGACTACATCTGAAAGTTTGCCAAGAACTTTTTTCCAACTACTTAGTTGGTCTAATAAATGATATCGCATCTACGCAAAGAAACTTTCCTGCCATGGCTACAACATCAGTCTTACAGTATGATTATTTATATTATTAACTCAAAAATGCTTCATAATTATGGAAGAATTAAGAATACTCTAGTTCAATATTAAGTTGATTCACTTGGTTGCATTACATAGATTCTATTGCATGCCTTTCACCCTGAGGGCCAATGTACCTTATTCAAAGGAGGTTAAGGCACTGCAGTCCATTCCTGGAGTAGATTCCCTGCTCAGTTCTGCTCCATTTCTAATGCCCAGATAGCACAAGGGGAGCAGCATAAACCACATGCAGAACTAAAATAGCTGGCTTCCCACCCCCCCAGCTTCTGACAGAGAGAGTAGGAGAGCAGGTGTGACCAACACTCAACTTCTGTGTCTCACCTTGTGGTCCCATCATGATCACTTTGAACGGGCACAAATTAGAATAGAGCACTTGTTTCCTGCCATTGGCAGGGGGTCAGACTAGATGGCCTGCTCTAGGCCCCTTCTGACCCTAGTTACTATGAAACTATGAAACTATGAGTTGAGTTCCTCAAGTGCACTCCTGAAGGATATGGCCATATCTTGACTGCAGGACAGGTGCACAAGCATTATGTTGGGGGAAGCATATGTGACTCTCTTTTTGAAGGCGTAACAAGAGTCATTGTTATCCTGTACCCCAGAGGCATTACCCTGCTTTAACACCATACACAGAATACAGCTTCACTTTATGAGCCCACATGCTAGTTACTCAGCCTCATAATTGCCTGTTTTGGCACTTATGTACAGTTTGTGATTTTACTTCACATGCAGCATGGACATGTAAGCAACCACGTGGTTACTGAGCATACAGAGCAGATGGTGCTCTGGCCATGTGTTCATGCCTTGAGAAAGTGTAAGTTAGGGAAGGAAGGGGAGATAGGCATTCCCACGTTTTAGCTTAGTGGTTAGCCTGAAAGGAACAGACCCCAATTCTAGGCCCTTCTCCTGCATCTAGAGGGGTTTGAATCTTCATGTCTCCCACTTCCCAGCAAAGTGCTCCAACTAACAGGCCAGGCGTAATCTGGTCTCCTCTTTCACCCTTCTTGTGAAGCTGCTGTACTGAGCAGTCAAGAGATCTGTGCAGTTAGAAGAAAAAGTCCAAGGTGGAGGTTATGTGTCTCGGTGAGATGGCCCTGCCTCTGGGAAGGAGGGAGTCTTGGCTTCTAGCCTGGAGCCTTTGCTTCTAATAGGGCAAACTCCTCTCCTTCAAAAGGAGGGCTGGATAATGCCTGACTTGTATGCTAGTAGATACAACACTTTGCTGGGCATCAGAGATGCATGTTGAAGCACATTCTGGGTAAGGGGGACTTCGAACATGTGTTCCCCACTTCCCAGGTGAGTGTCCTAATCACTATTTAACTAAACCCCAGAAGAACTGCCCTCCTACAGTCTCAGGTCTTGCGTTCAGGCATGCTTAGTATCCATATTGATGCTCATGCGTCCACACTGTGGAGTAGCATCTCAAACTGTGGCTAAACACCAGAAATGGCAGTTATCTAGCTGCCTACCTTTCATTTGGTCTTGTAAGGTAAAATAGGTTTCTGCCCCATATGTGGTTCTCCATCCTCACATTTGGCTTTTTGAGAAAACAGATTTCAGTTCCATGCTGCCAATTGCACTGAAATAAGCGAAGAGGGATGGGAGCTACAGAACCTGAAACCTGGACTTCATTTGCCACCAAGAGGGGAATTTGTATTTTCCTTTGCCTCAGTCAAGTGAAGTCAATACATACAAGTCACTTCGAGAAAAAGTAGGAATTTTGTTCAGGGATGTTATAAGGCACTAAAATTATAATGACCTGTCTGAGGAGCAGAATGAAGGAAGAGGAACAAGATAATTGTGCCATTATAAATCATTCCATTTGTTCCTCACACCCTAAAGCATCCTGCATAAGCTTAAAAGTATGAGTGGAGAATCAGATTTTGCTTGCTCAGCTGCATTGCAAATGCAACAGGGAGAATGATTTATGAGTCTATTGCTCAGGCTCAATATAATGTGTAATGCCAAATATTGGAGTCATCCATATTTCAGGGATTCATATTGTATAAGTCAGAGTAGGGGATTTCAATGCTTGCCAAAGTTTAGAGATTTTTAGTAATAAAGACTTAGCTTTCCTTGTTTCTGAAACAATTGATTCAACCTTCCTCATGTGGCCTGGATGACATTAATAACTTGGAGACTTTCAGAGATCAAATTTCCTGGCTTACTGTATAGAGTTGTTGCCTTCAGGAATGTCTATTGCAGCAACTGAGAAGCCTATTTGAATCACCCTAGTCACATTGATTGCAGTGACTGAGGTAAACTATATGGGTTTGTGGCATCTGGACCTGAATTTCCACTCCATAATACTGTTCTCATGCCGTTGTAACTGCATTGGCTCTCTTAGGGAATAAATTGGACCTATTATCTTTATCACAATGTCCAGATTCTGCTTCCAGTGACATTTTGGATAAAATCAGTGGTGTTACACATGATTTAATGAGCAAAATTTGGTCCCATAGCCTTATGCCACTTCTGAATTATAATACTGTAAACATAAAATACTTATAACCACTTAGCTTTCAACTGCTGTGTCCTACCGTTACTGTATGCCAGTCCAGTCCCAGCTATACTATTCACTTGGAGATACATGTGCGAGTCAAGGCAAGTAACTGATGTTCGAGTTCTCAGAGAGGGAATGAACAATCTTTGTGGCACTGAAAATAACGTGAAGAACCTTGGCTTAAAATTCATACAGTAACTACCTAGGCAGTGGCTTGCTGCTTTTCGCTAAACATGTCAAATATACTTGGAGACCCTTGTACCCAACTCTTAAGGGAAAGCTTTACTTTTCTATTTGTCACTCTTAGTATAGCCACTGTCTCAGGGCAGCAAAACATTATTTAAACATGGCATCTCAGTGACACAAAAATGAATTAATTTCTTATAGCAATGCTTGTCTGTCTAATGGAAAGCTGTGGAATAAATGGGCTTCAGTTTCTTGCTGCAAACAACTGCTTTAATGTAGAGGAGGAGCTATTGCTCTATCAAAAATCACACCTAAGCCTATTATTCCAGGGAGACAATTTTGTTATAAAGAAGTGATTTGTTATTTTAAAGCCTTGGCAAACAAACACATAAAAAAGTTCATCTGGAAGACATAGCAATAATTCTAAGCAGGAAGGTGTGCTGCTAGCTTACCTTGTTTTGTTTTAGAGAAAGGCCCAGGATTTGGCATGAACAAAAAATCTATACAAAGTCATTTGTCAAGTTCAGCTAGCATCAGCATGATGTCCTTGAAAGTAGACTGCTTTACCTCTTAAACTCAAATGCAGAGTAGAGGTTGTGTCTTAAATACAAAATGGCAAGAAAATCATGTTGTACAATGTGAAAAAACGGAGAGAGTTCACAGTGGAGAATTCAGAAATGTGTAATAACAGGAGCACTGTGTGTATCAGTTGTTAAGACTTTTGAGTGCTAAGCGATCTCCTGGCTAGTGCTGCTCAACACTTGCTTGCCAGTTGTTTTGCATGTGAGTGAAAGAAATCCTACATTGCAAGGGGGATGGTCAATAGATGGCAGCAAGTCATTTATCCTATTAATTTTTCTGGTCATGGATCTGTGTGCAATCAAAGAAAGGAAAAAATGGCTACTTTTATTGGCTGTAATAAGCAAATGGGCTGGAATAAGCCAGATATTTTCTCAGCTCAGGAGATATAAGCTCCCTGTAATACAAATATGAGGATCTAAGAACTCTATATTTTCAACCTAAAGTATTTTGCTAAAACATGGAAACCAATACTAGAGGGGCTTCTTTGTGAACAATACACAGTCCTTTCCATGGTAACCTTATGCTTCTTCATGACAAGAGGGAAACCTACTACAGACAGCCTCTACAAGTTGGGAATATTAAGTTTAAAAATCAAGACACACTACTTCCAATAGGAGAGTCACAACTATGCCTAGTCACTTAAATCTGACTTATGCCTACTGGGCTGCAGCATTTTGGTGAAATTAAATGGGAAATAGGACCAACACAAAGTATGCTTCCTGGGTATGGACATTCTACCTACACTTTAAATGAATACAATTGGTCTATTAGCTTGTAGCTGTTCTACCTTGTAAGTTAGAATTTGAATATGTCTAGAAGCCTGTTTGTCATCATTTGGGAAAGTCTCTCTCTTTTCCCTCAAAGAAAAGATGCATTTCCATTCTCTTTTTTGGGCTGCTGCTTGTTATTTTATTAAACATTGTCATTTAGAGGGGTTTGGAGCTTTTGTAAAGCAATACAACAAGCTTGTTTTTGCAGTCATGCTTAATATTTAACATAACACAGGTGTTTGTTATATTGTTCAAAATAGCAAGTAGGTTTATCTCCCTCTTCTATTATTTTCAGAAATTATGTTTTTCATTAGATTGCAAAGGCTGTCTCACTCCTAAATGTGTCTGATGTAGCGACATCTGATGTCTGATGTTGGGAGTCTGGCTATGAGGTGACCCATATAAATAGAGATGAGCTTTTAAAAGATTTTGTTGCCTCTTAGAGAGTGACTACTTGTCACAAAGATAAAGATCATCTCTGCTTTCAGACTAATTGTCAAATCCTTACATATACAATATTTATAATATACTAACAAATTGTTCATCAAGAATGATGAGGGGGGCAGGCGAGGATGGAGCCCTGCATCTGGCCCCATGACCCACCCCGCTCTACCCCCGCACCGCTCTGTATCTGGCCCTATTCCACCCCCCTGGCACTCCAGGTCCAGCCCCACTCCACTCCCCATCCCTGCTGCTCCAGGTCTGGCCCAGCCCCAACCCCCTATTTCCCCCACTCCAGGTCTGACCCTGCTCTACCCCCCACACCACTCCAGGTCTGGCTCCACTCCATCCCCTCACCACTCCAGGTCTAGCCCCACTTGACCTCCCACCCCTGCTGCTCCATGTCCAGCCCTGCTCCAACTCCCCACCCCCACTTCTCTGGGTCTAGCCCTGCTCTACCCCTCACCCCTGCTGCTTCACCCCTGCTGCTCTGGGTCTGGCCCCGGTCAACCCTCAGCCCCCGCCACTCCACCTCCCTATTCTGGGTCCAGCCCCACCCCCACAGCTCCAAGTCCAGCCCCACTCAAATCCCCTCCCCCTGCTTTTTCCAGGTGCAGCCCTGCTCCACCCTCCACCCCCACCACTTTGGGTCTGGCCGTACTCCACAACCTCACTCTGTATCTGCCTGCCATGCATCTGACTCCTTACCTCCCTGCCAGTTGTTCTGGGGGACAGTAAGGCCATGTGATGGTGGGGCACTACCACTATGATCCCCCACTTCACCCTCAGGCAGGGAGGTGGGGGGAAGCCCTGCTGCTCAGGTGGCCAGGGCATGTTCACCACTGCTACAAACTTCCCCAGCAACTTGGGTATGCATAGCTCAGGCCATGCAGCCGGCTGTGTACCCTCTTGCTGGTGCATGTGCAGTTGCCCCAATGCATTATGGACAGACAGACACAGACAGACAGACAGACTAAGCCTTTTATTATAATAATTGCTTATATATACTATTGCCTAAAATTAACATAGGAGCTGCAATTGTAAAATGCTGCTATCCAGTTGACTGTAGCAATTAAGCACATCTAAAAATGCTTTTCTATACCAGAAAGGGAATATAAATGAAAGGGTGTCTTTTACTAAAGAAATTTGCACTACACAAAGAACAAAAAAACTCAGTGATTATAAATGTTGACAGCACCGGTAGGTTTTATGTGCCTTTGTTCAGTATGATAAATTCATCTTTATCATAATGGTTTTGCCATCATAATTCAAGTCTATCGCACTAGTTGCTAGTGAGTTTTGTTTTCAGTGGGAAATCTTGTTTTGCTAGCACTTGGGACTGAGGAACCAGCCATTCAAGATTAGTTGCTCTCTCTTCCAAGATAAACAGTGGACTTTTTTATTGCAGTAATTCTTGTGTCCTCTTTCCCAGAGTACAGCAAGAATTTATTCTACAGTCTACTAATTATAGAAATGGGTCTAGTAGGCAGAATGGTCTAGTCTTGGTCTAGTAGGCAGAATGGGTGCCTCAGGTAACAGGATTCTCTAGAGTCCTTGTCTTGGTTTCAACTTTGACTTCCTCTGTTGCTAGAGAGACTTTCCCTGAACTGTTCTCCTAACCCTCTTACATTAATGGTGCAAGGTGACTTATGTGAATTACACTGTAACAGTTACCTTGAATAACTTGAGTTTGGGGCATGCTTTGTAGTTTCCAAGTTAAGAGAGTTCTAGGAGGTTTGAACTCTTCAATTCTAGTGATGTAATTGTCCCAGTTGCATACTTGGGGCATGCTTAGCTGAACTGTCATTATGGTGTGACAGAATGTTAGCTCACCTCGGAGGTGATCAAGAGAATGATTCATTGGCAAGTGACAGAGAGTGAATCCTTGTTGCGAATGTGAGTCATTGACAGACACTTGTGAATATTTGATTGGATCAAGGATGATTGATGGATGTTTTTGAGTGATGACTGACCTTGGTAGGATTGCCAGATGTGATAGGATTGTGGTCTTGGCCAGCAGTCCGTTGGTCAATGTGGGTTTTGTGTGTGGTGAGTGGGTGTTGGTTGGTTGATTTGTTTGTTCATTGCTGTGGTGAGTAACTCCTCTGCTGGAGTACTTGTTGGAGCAGGAGGCTGCCCTTACGTAGAGCCACTGAGTGGAGTCCTTACTCGGATTCTGACAGAGATGGGGGAATCTCCAAAGGATTGGTAATGTATTAACCCAACAATTTTCTTACTAGGAAAGCCTAGCTATTCCAGATTGCAGGAGCCTGACTGCAATATTGCTGGTGATCCTGAGTTGGTGTGTGGTGATGAACTACTTATCTGAGTTGGTCGTCTTGGTTGTGGTTTGCTTGTATCTGAGAACTTCGTGTGATTGAGTAAACCAAGGAGCGTCTGTATAAATCAACTTAGCAGAGTAGCTGGGTGAAAACGAGTCACTAGGCAACAGCTTCTGCTACTCCTCTGCTGTATGGAATCCAAGGAGATTGCTGAAGCTGATCTTTGGTATCTCTTTATCCTGTGGAGAGTCCTTGTTGTAGATTTGTTGTGATCTTATTGTCTTATTTGTCTTCTGTATATGATTAATTGTTGTTATTCTGTTTTATCTTCATTACAATACAGTCTGTTTTCCTTGTTTAAAATTTATCTTGTGTTGAGTTTTCCTTTTTATTTCCTTTGACCCATACCTCTACAAAAGCTCACTGGACAACCAGCTTCAGTGGTCATTTCAGTGGAGTGAGACTGGGGTTAGCTGGCTCAGACAAATACTGATTACTCTAATTAGCACCCCTTTCATTTGGTTTAATTTCTAATTTCAAAGAAGCCCATCTTAATGATGAATTTTAATCTGTTGCATTATTTGAATACTGATTGGCTTACCGCATAATTAGGTGTTTCACTAACACTGTGTTCTTGAGCATGTCACTTAAGTCCACATTTAAAAAAATATTCATTAAATTTGGGTGTTGACTTTGAAACCCCAAAGGCTAAATCTTTAAGATATTTGAGCACTGGAGTGTGGTGATTACAGGAAGGTTTAGGGGCTGAAATGCTTTTGAGGAGTGCTTTTAAGGCACTCTTAGTGCCTGATCCTCATAGATGCTAAGCAGCTGTAATTCTGGTGTCCTTGGGTACATCTACACATACAATTAATTTGACCAAATCAACTCAGGTGCAGTTTGTGCCAGCGCAGCATGTTGAGCTGGGTTGGAGCAGCCTTGGCTGGCAGAGGGCCTGTGAGTCAGCTTGCCAGCATAGGGCTGGTCCACCACAGCTCATTGTACTACAGAGGGGCTAACCTGGGCACAAGAGTGCTGTAGTGTGAGGCTTGCTGACAGGTACACCGCATACTGAAGTGCCCTTGTGCCCCAGCCAGGCCCATCAGTGTCTAGATGTATGTTGCAGTGCACTAAATAATGCCATTGTAGGATAGTACTTGTATTGACAACTACTAACCTATGGCAGAGTTAATTTGTTTAATGTGGCCTAATAGAGTCACAAATGTAGAAGCTGAAACTTTAGTGCAAAGCTAATTAGGCAACTCTATAGTAAATGTCTGGTGCAGATGTGCCCGTTAAACTGGAAGTGAAAATACACACCACCTTTGAAAAAAGTCATGTCCTAGATGTGTCAAGTTCATTACCCAAAGAAGAGGCCCCCAGACCTCTATAGTGGATGTATCGAAAAATGTTGGTTTTACCTTTCTTTGATTTGGTTTCCTAGCTGCAGTGTTTTTTGAACTGTGCTTACTTCTTTGCAGAAATGTTTATTTGGCTTCATTTTTGAAATTAGCAAAATGCTTTGCAATCACAGAAGGAAGATAAATGTCTAAGGCCCCTCTACACAAAATTATAGGTATTGCTCAATTAAATGGTTAATTTACATATGTAACAGGGTCTTCCAGCCACAGGATTGTACCATGCCTAGTGTAAGATTCTCTAGCCCTAGGGATTATGGTAGCTGCAGTCCCCAGGGCCTGGGGGTTTGCATGAAATTCTTGGACCCTGGGTTTCGTGGCTGCCATGATCCCTAGGGCTCTGGGGTGCAGGAAACCCCTGGGGACAGAGGATCCAGCATCAGGTTTCCCACACCCCTGAGGCAGGAGGATCACTCATGTGGCGATCATCAGGCCCCTGAGGTTTCCTGCAACCCTAGGGCAGGGGAATCACAGCAGCACGGGGCACCTATGTGGCTGGGAGCTTCTCAACTTGTGTGTATAGGGCTCCCAGCTGTGGGAGCCTGCTTCTTCCTGGTGCAGGGGGAATCTGAGATCAGGCTGCCCCTGCACCTCAATAAGGTGCTATGAGGTCTAATGCACAATTGTCTGAATTGCACATTAGATTCCATGTGCCTTTACCTGCACACATAGAGGGGGAGCCTAAGATGCCTACATTAACATTTCAGGAAGAAAGAATAGAAATGATACGGGCTGACAAAACTGTTGATTGGGTGTGTGATCTCTGTGGTTCCTTAATGGAGACACTCTCAGATATGAATCTGCTCTATAACCTTAATTATGCCTTTCTTCTTTTTTGTAAGCTTTACTTCCCTCTGGTATTTCAGTGCAACTGTTTTATAGAAATTAGGAAATTTCCACTTAGGAAGAAGCAAGAGAGGTGTCTTGTCACTGCTAACCTTTTGGAATGCCATCTTGATTCTAGTGCAAAATGACTGATCTCTTAAGTGACATTGCAACAACATCAAAAACTACCAACCTTGAAACATGCTAGGACTGCCTCTTTGCTGAATGGTTAAAGTGAATCTGTTTTGGATTGCATTATATGTTAATGATAATGTTAGTGGCTGTATCAACATCTTTGGAAAGGTGTTATATAAAGTTTGGGTGCATTTAGGTCACATTTTAAAATGATAGACAGAAAATGTTATGTGATAAAGCTTAAAATCCATTGAGTATTTTGTATGACTTCATTTATTTAAGCTACTTCTGAGTAGCAAGTATGGTTTATATCCTCATTTTACTACATATATATTGATCTTATTTTATAGCTACTCAGGAGAACCAGGACTTCAGAGTATTATAAAGCAATGTGATTTAAAGAGCATTTGAAAATCAAATTGATATGTTGGAGCACACCAGCAGCAGTAGAATCTCATCTGAAGATAAGCATTGTTCATATCTTAATTAACAGAGCTGTACAGGGCTCTAGTGAAGGAAATAATTACTAATATGCTCATTTTAGGGATGCATAGACCAAGGCATAGATAATTTGCACAGCAAGATAATGACGAGGTATAGAATATATGGTAGGAATCCTGACCTCTATTCAGCTTCCTAGGCATTTACAAAATAGTGCATTCAAAGAAAAATAGAATGTGGCAGGTTTTCATGTTGTCTGACACTATACATGGACTGAGACCACCTATGTATTTTTAAGCCCTCTTACTTAAATATTTTGCAATAAGTTTTTCTCCCTATCTTTGCTTCTATGCCACAAAGTATTTGGGCAAATGATTAAATTACAGAGTATTATCTTATTGTGGAGCAGCTGACATACAGCGACTGTCCATCTGCCTTCTTTTACTTGGTGGTAATTGAAAAATAAACCAGGACATAGTGAAAAGTAAACTGTCCTGGCCTAGCCTTCATTTACAATGGGCTAAGAACAGGCAGACAAAGAGTTACCATGTATCTATGTTCAGTCCTCCCCTCTCTTAACTCATTGCAGTTTGATAATTTGTCCATACCCTTGTAAGGAAGGTATACATCCCTCTTTATCTAATAGATAAGCATGTCATCTGTCTCATCAGCAAAACATTGGGTACAAATTATACATCTAAGCCCACTTAGACCAGAACTTTTTAAATCATTAATCTAACAAGCACATCAAATCCATATTTAGATTTAAAAACTTCAATCCCACTGAGTGTGTCTATACATGCATGAATGCACTTTTCCTAATTCACATTAAATTTGGTATCTCCAACATGGGGTACTAAATAAATGCAAATTTACCTGCCCTAATGCACAGTACTGAAAGCACACATTTTTAGAGTGACATTTAATGTGAAGTAGCCTATTTTATTGCACATTAGTGTAATTACATATTTGTTTATATGATGCTGTAATACGCAGTAAAATAGGCTACTGTGCTCTAAAGTGCATGTGTAGATACACCCATTGTCTTTTTACCAACTGTGATGCTGTAGCCTAAATGACATAGTTGCTTTTGACAATTTTACCCACTGGTTTATTAGAAATCTCATAAAAATAGTCGCATAACCTTCAACTTTCATTAGTGTTTCTTAAAGAGGGCACTTCAAAGTCAGAGCCCTAAAACTACTATAAAAGGAATTGTGTATTCCATTCCCAAGTCTTTGCTCTCATGAGGATTATAAAGATAAATTCAGGGGGAAATTAGATGATGGGAATCCTAGAAATACTGAGTTGGGAGGAGCATCAAGATGTCATCTAGTCCATTCCTCCTTCACTGAGGTAGAATCAAGTATAGTTAGAAAATCTCTGACAGATATTTGTTTTAACTGTTGTTCAAAATTTCCTATAAAAAGGATTCCATAGCCTCGATGGATCTTCTTTTTTCTAAAGCAAACAAGTCCATTTTCTAAACCTCTTATTATTCTTAGTTCTGTCCTCTGGGATCTATCCAGTGTGTTAGCATCTTGTGTAGCATGGTGATCAATGCTGGTCATAGACTCCAGCTAGGGCCTCACTAGCACTGAATAAGGTAGAATAAATACCTCCTTTTTCTTATATATGACACTCCTGGTAATACATCCCACAATGACATTCACCATTTTAGTTGATAGTCACATTGCTGATGCAAGATATGATGCTAGGCAGAAGTTCTACAGTGAAGTACAGAGAACATTAATAGTTATAAGGATAATGTTATTTTCCTTATCCTAATAAAAGTCCTTCCTCACCACTGCCATTTAAAAATAAGACAGACCCATTTAACCAATCAGAGAAAGACCATGTTGCTAAATGAAGACATTTTTTGCAGGAGATATAATTTAGTTCAAGAGAACTCTTACACCTTCAGGCTGCTTAAAGAAAACTTCACTTGGAAATTCATTAGGGGAAAAGTTCTTTCTATTAACAACAAATCAGCAGAGCTTTGCAAAGTGGCTGCATGTCAAATCATAAATACTTTTGCTGTAAAACTGGGAAAACATGGCCTAAAATTTCACTGGCATTTCAACCATTACTCTAACATGTTTTTGAAATTTGCAATTGTAAGAGAAGTATAAAGTAGGATTTATATACTGTTTGGTGAGGGTATAATACAATGATTACTCCAGAGGAATTAGCTTCTGACATAAAGTTAACTCATTTGTATTTCTTAGGTGTTCCTTTGGGCTTTCCAAAGTTAAACGGGTTAATAAAAGTCACTCCCTAAACTCAGAAACAATTTCTAGTTTTCAATGCTGTATAGTGCTTATTATAGCCTGTGCCTTGATTAATTTTTCCCTTCAGAAACCTGTGACCTGGCTGATTATACTGCAGTTACGTTTCTCAGGTTCCTCCCTCTATGAATCTTTAGGGAAGATTCTTTTCAAGTGAGAATTGTTGCAACTCCATTTAAGTGGTACTCACTTTTACATATATTTTAAAATAACTTAAGAATTTTAGGCAGAATAGGAGTCTTTAGGAAAATGCCTGCTGAAGTATTTTTGCTTGACATGATGCCTCTGAATAGCATTTCCCAGATGGACAATGATGAGTTTTATTTATTGCTGAATCTACACCACAGCTTTGTTGATTATTAAGGACAGCGCAGACATTTTGCTTATTTTAGAAGTTGAATAAACAGTAACCCCACCATAAGGGAAACCAAATATTGGAGACAATAAATGTTTATGGCCAAATTTAATTTTTTCTAGTAATGCCAAATGGCAAATAAATTTAGAGTACTGTGGGCTTTTTAAAATTGCAGTAAAAAGAAAACAAAACCCTTTCCTGTGAATCAAGCAGATTGATTTTGAAGGTTCCAGAAATCTCAATATGTTTTTCTAGTAGAGGGCTCTGCAACAGTTGTATGCCATACACATGCTGTTTGGAAAGGAAAGCATTTTGGAAAACTACTACTAGTTATCAGCTATAGTAAATATGTAACCAGATTGTGTCTGTGTTTCTTTAGACTGTGAAAAGTGTAGGCACAACAGTGTGAGCCTTTCCAAAATAGTCAGGGCCTCAATTATTCTGTTTTTTTTTCTAGAGAAAACAGACACTCTTTATTTTAGGAGACTCACAACATATGGCGTGTAGTATTGTTAAGCATTGCACAACATAGATTTTATATTTCCTCCATGACCACCCCCCTCTTCTGAAATCTAGCTTTTTGGAGATTTTTTTTTTAACAGTCTAAATCTTCGATTAAGTTCAGATGTCTATTTTTAATAATCAACTTATCAGGTAAACAGACCCTTTCAGTCCCCAAACTTTTCAAACCATTTTCATCTAGGGTACAAAAAAGGCAATTTTCAGACAGTGACAAGTTACATAATCTCTGAGGATAACAAATAGAAAATAGATATCTGTGGAAATGTGAGGGTCGCATCTTTCCAAAGTAGTATCTCTGCTATGGCTCAATTATTATGTGATGAACTACCATATTTACTTGATTATAAAATGAGGTTCCCCTCCCATGCAACATGGGGAAAACCAAGCCTTGACTTATGATCACATATGACTTACCTGACATCAGAAAAAACACATGGCCAGTCAGCAGAGGGCACCCAAGCTCCCCTAAACATGCAGGGTTCCTGGCCAGCAGGTGCTATCTTGTCAGCCTATGTTAGGTGCTTTGGCATCCTCTGGCTGGGGCCCCCCAGCACAGTAGGGAGGGATCCAGCAAGCAGTGAGACTCCTAGCACATGGCAAGGCTCCCAGCAGAGGCAGGAAAGGACCCAGCATTAGGCCAGGCACCCATCATACAGTGGCAAGGGACATGGCAGCAGCAAGAGATGCAGAACATGCATGTTGATGAGGGATCCAGCATGTGGCAAGGAACCCAGAAGTGGTGATGAGAGACCCAGCATAATCATGTGAGTGAGGGACCTACCACACAGCAGGCATGTCTACATGTCACCCTATGGCATTGTAGAGATGTGCTCCATTGCTGAATGGCATGTTATGGCAATGTAGCAATCACATGGGTCTATATGTGATCGTCAGCTATGTCACTGTAGTGGCATGCTCCCCAGTTATAACGTACCACTATGGCGATATAGTGGCAAAATCTAACTGTGCGCTGCATGCATGATGCAGTAACTGCCCATCCTGCACTGTGCTTTAATACTTCTATAGCAATGTTGCTATATGGCGATATGTAGATGTGCCCAGCAAGGCTCTGGTTGGCATATGATGATTCACTTGACAGCAGCAAGGCAAGTGGCAGTAAAGCAACCAGGAAAGAGGCAGATGGAAGGAAAGAACATGACAGAGTAGCAGGGAAAGCAGCAGATTACAGGGTCTGATCACCATTCACTGGCCAAAATTTAAAACTATAGAAATGTATTACTCATTGTAAATTCTGTGGGGTGAGTGGCTATAAGGAAACCTATGTGACAGACCATATACAAAAACAGGAAGTAGTGGTACAAATGTGTTGATAGCAAAAGGAATGAGATGCAGCTATGATACAAATTTTAAAATGAACTGTAGCAAAAAACTTATTGAATTCCAGCAGTACATTATTGGGCTACAAAAAACTCCCAGTTACCTACTGGACTAGATAGGTAATAATGAAGATACTCCAGTCTGTTTTGACATGCCGAGTAATGTCACCATCCACAAGAAAGGTGCACAATCCACAATTATGAGATATACAGGAAATGAAAAGTTGCAGATTACAGTGATGTTAGTAGTATTGGCAGATGGGAGACAATTGCCATCCTATCTGATTTTGAAATGCAAAACTCTGCCAAAATAAAAGATGCCACCTGGAGTAGTGGTTAGATGCTAGGAATAAGGATGTATGTCAAGTGAACCGAGGAGAGACTAGTTAGATGTTGTGTGGAGATGGAGACCTGGGGCACTGCTAAAAAAACAGGAATGTTAGTGCTAACATTCAGAGGGCAGCTGTGAAAGCAAAAATTTAGTGACTGAATTGTAATCTTGTAGTCATATCTATTGGTATGACATCTCAACTCAAAGTACCGGATATTGTAATGAGGGAGTGAGTCCCTTTTAGGGACTGTTTACAGTGTCAGTACTCAAACTGGTTCTTGGCAGGGAACCTGATGGGAAGATTAAGAAGCATGCTTTGCCAGTGGATTTTGACTTCTGAAGGATATATTCAGAACCCATTATTAAAAGCTTAAAGAAGTGCCGTATATGCAACGTCATGGATAGAAATGAGTATGATGTTTGATGGGAAAATGAGGGAGAAGATGAAAACAGTGAATAGTGTGAGAGTGAGGATACATGTAAAAATGACCAGGCCTTTTTTGCAGGATTTAAGAAAGGAGTACACCCACCAGGTTATGGAAAGAACCTACTATAGATTAAGTTAAATTAATATTTGAATTGATTTGAAGCCAATGTTGAATTTAGGACTTACTCACATTGCTATACTTTTTCTTAGTAGGTTTGCCTATAAAAATCATACCGAATTACATTTTTTTCCTTGTATGGAATCTAATTATTGGGGAAGTGTCTTAAATTCGGGGTTGTCTTAGATTTTAGTAAATATGGTAATAAGCTCCCTAGAAAAGGAGATATTGTTGCATTCCTCTTCCCCAATGTGATTATTTTCAAGAGTATACTTGGGTATGTATATACCATATTTCAAGGTGTATAAGTTGAGTTTTGAAGCCCAAAACTTAACTTTTAAATTTCAACCTCAACTTATACACCTTATCACTGTCCTCTGTAGGGGGTGCTGGGCTCCATGCTCAGCAGTGTGGCCCAAGCAGTGCCGCTCATAGGGGTGGGCCTGGGGCTGGGCTTGGCACCATCCTGTACGAGTGGCGCCACCTAGGCCACACCAGCTGAGGGCCAAGCCCAGCCCCATCCACTGCGAGCAGTGCTGCTGAGTGCTGAGCCCAGCTGCTCTAGCTCAGTGCTGAGTCGTCTGCATAGGATGGGGCTGGCCTCAGTGCTTGGCAGTACTGCTCACAGCAAATAGGGCCAGGCTCAGTGCTCAGCTGCTGCAGCCTAGGCAGCACTGCCTGCAGGGGATGGGGCTGCCGCCAGCTGAGTGCCAAGCCTGGTACTGTCCAGTGCACATGGCGCTGTCGAGCACCGAGACCAGTCCTGTCCCCTGTGAGCAGCTTGGCCATTGACTGGCACAGCCAGGCTCAATGCTTAGCAGTGCTGCTCACAGGGGACAGGGCTGGACTTGGCACTTGGCCCAGGCAGTACTGCTCACAGGGGATAGGGCCATGCCGGCCAATTGCTGAACCCATCCCCATCCCCTGAGAGCAGCACTGTGGCATGTGTCCACCCCCTGGGTGCCCAGCCTGCACCGAAGCACACAGGAGCAGGTATACATCGATCTCATATTTCTGATTCAAAAAGTTAGGTCGACTTATACACCATATCTACAAAATTCCTAACTTTTAAAATTAAAAAATGTATACACTGTATACAAAAATTTATACACTGCAATAACTTATGAACCTTGAAATATGATAGTTATGAGCTCTGAATAAATGGGAGAAGGTCCATATTACAAATGGTGATAGTATACAGATAAACTTGAATATTTGATTTAATAGAACTAGGAATTCGCCAACTATCTACAAGGTTGAACATAGATGATAAGTCACTGAGGCCTTATCTACATGTTACACTTAAGGCATGATTAATCAGTTAATCATGCTATCAGTGGTCACACGACCGCATATTCAGGTAAAAAGAAGAATAAGCTACAAAGTTATTCCCCAAAATAGATGTGATAACTTTGTAGCAGCTTTTTATCATGCCATTAATTGAATGCAGGGCTAGGGGCCCCTGTAGCTGGGAGCCCCATCAGCTGACTGCAGCTCCCAGCTGGGTGGGCTCATATGCACCCATGAGCCTGGGAGCTTCCAGCTGACTAGACTCCCAGATGTGGTGGGCCCTGCACGCCCCCATGGTATTCAGATTGCAGCAGCTATGGTCTCCCAGCTGCATGGGTACATTGGGTACCCCTGTGGCTAGACGTCTTGCCAACTGAGGTGGGTTTCAGCAATAAGCATAATGGGAGCAACAAGGCATAATGGATTAATGATCCTACAATCATGCCTCCTGTCATGCACAGGTGGCATGATTGCGTGGATCTAGCATTAGATTCCATCATGCCTTATCTACACATATAGAGGGGCCCTGAGAATGGCCAATCCTATTAGATGTATAACTTGGGATGTTAAAAGATCTTAATAACTCTATTAAAAAGAAGAAAATATGACCTTTTCTTAAAAAAAGAGGTCTGATATTGCTATCCGCAAGATCTACTGGGCATGAACAAGACTAAATCTCCAGGCAGAGATATATTTCCTGTGGAGTTTTATACCATATTTAAAGATATATTGTTACCTCAATTTTTGAATGAATATAATAACAAAATAAAACAAGGTGTACTATCAAACACTTTATTTGAAGCTATTATTTCTATAATTCCTAAACTAAACCAGACAAGGATTCTATGAATTGTTCTAACTATAGGCCAATTTATTTAATGAATATAGACACCAAAATCCTAGCCAAAACTTTAGTACACAGATTGGATCAGTCCTTCCTAAAATAATTTAAAAAAATCAAGTAATATTTATCAAAGAAAGGCATGGTTCAGATCACATAAGTCAGATAAATGTATAGTAGTAGCAGTACAAAATTCTGAAGTTCATTTGTAGAGAAGGCCTTTTTTCATTCTTTGGTGGTATCTTTTTGTCTATTACAAAAGATAGGATGTGGTAAAGAATTCATAAGGTGGATACAATTGTTATAGACAAATCCCACTTTGTGAATTGTGACTAATAATATATTTTCTAATCTGTTCCCCTTGCAAAGTGGAGATTCAGCAAGGTTTCCCATTATCCTCATCCTCTGATTTATTATTGGAAACATTGGCTATACTAGATGGAATGAGGGTGCTATAAAGGTATTGAGATAGGCAAAGTAAACACAAGATTTTTGTATTGCACTAGCACTTCTGTTAGCCTGAGAAATCAATCCCTGCCCTCTTATCATTAATCAACAATTTTAGTAATCTATTTGGATACAAAATTAATTGCACTACATCTGAGTTACTTGGACTAAATGGGCATCTGTACATGTGCTCTGGAGTGTGTGTGTTTGTGGGGAGGAGGGGTGTTTTAATTAAAGCAGCTCCTGGACATCCCACATGTCAAAATGTCCATGTGGGTAGTTTAAAACTCATTCAATAAGTTTTAGTTAAAGTGTCGCCCATGTGATTAATTGAGACTGCTCTGATGCATTCTAATTACAACACTTCAGAGCATGTGTATAGGCAGTAAATAATTTTACTGTAAAGGATAAATTTAACAAATGGTAGTTTCAATGGCAATCAGAACACATAACTTGGGAATTAAAATATTAATGTTATTGTCTACCAAAATTTTAAGAAGATTCTCAGTGTTATATTGTAGGATCTAAAAAGATGGAATAATTTGGCAATATTCTTGTGGGGATGTGCTAATATTTTAGAAATTAATTTTTTCACTTAATCTATCTATTGCGTAACCTACCAGTTGTAATACCCAATCCTATTTTGTTAAAATCAACAGCATGTTTAACAGGTTTCTGTGGGGAGAGGACAAAAGGACTTTACTTTCATTAAAAAAGATACAACTTTGAATTGGCATGTGTGGCTTTCATTTTCCAAACCACTGACAATATCAATAATATCAACAATGAACAATCAATATCAACAACGTGATGCCTATCTTCAAGAAAGGGAGGAAAGTGGGTCTGGCTAAATATAGGCCCATTAGCCTGACTTCTATCCCAGGGAAGATCTTAGAAAAGTTTATTGAAGAGGCCGTTCTTAATGGACTGGTCGATGCCAACATCTTAAGGGATAGCCAGCATGGGTTTGTTGTGGGTAGGTCTTGCTTGACCAATCTTATTTCCTTCTACAACCAGGTGACCTATCACCTGGACAAGGGAGAATAGATTAATGTCATATATCTTGACTTCAAAAAAGCCTTCGATCTGGTTTTCCATGATCACCTCTTGGAGAAACTGGCCAATTGTCACCTTGGGTCCTCTACGACCCACTGGCTGGAAAATTGGCTCCGTGGTTGGACGCAGAGGGTAGTAATTGATGGAAGTCACTCATCATGGTGTCCTGTGACCAGTGGGGTCCCCCAAGGCTCTGTCCTTGGACCCATACTGTTCAACATCTTC
>JAGPOW010003316.1:57514366-57578213 GCA_030014935.1 Caiman crocodilus | reverse complement strand
CTTGGCTGGGGTCCTGTGACCCTGGCACTCGTTTCCTGCCATTGGCGGGGGGGTCAGACTAGATGGCCTGCTCTAGGCCCCTTCTGACCCTAGGTACTAGGTACGTACTATATTTATTTGGACCAAGGAGGAGGTAGCTGATCGCATTGCTATCTGAGGTGAGATTGAGACTCAGCAGATATTCTGGTCAAGCCACTGAAACAATGTGGTCTATCAGTAGATCACCAAAGAAATGGCAGCCTAGGAATATGGCCATGACCGGACCCAGTGCTGGTGCAAGTGGAAAAGTATTGAGACGGCAGTTTGCAAAGACATGGGACAGCCATCACATGTTAGATGCATGCAGGCTTATGAGTGCCTACTATGAGGTGAACAACGCAGTCAGGTCTGAAAACATGGTAGACTTGGAGGCCTGTGCCATCATCCAGGAGTACAAATAAGACTCTAATGTTGTTATTGCCAAAGACACAGTCCTCCCAGACCAGCATAGCAACCTGAATGAAGAGACAGATTGGGGACTCCAGAGACTTACTCGGGGTCCTGGTAGCCCCATGTAGTGTGGCTCCAGCCAGCTAGGCTCTGGTTTTGGGTGGTGCGTGATGCTGCCATGTGCATTGCCCCACCTTGTTTTGGCCTGTTTTTTTTTGACCCTGGGATCTCCTGGGGTCAACGTCCCCCACTCTCCCCACTGTGCTGCAAGGTAGTAGCATGAGGAATACCTGCATGTGTGGTGCCACCACACATCTGTGCTCATCTGACCATGGCCACAGTCAGTCATGACCATTTCAATACAATCATCTACACAGCATCAACCTCAAGGGGTTAAATTAATTCTTAACATGAAAATTCCTTTTCTACTCACAGAGAAATTTCACAGTGAAAAGTACTTCTTTACTTGTGGGATTAAAAAGAGAAAGGTAAATAAGAAGCGTTTTAAAGAAACATTGCTTTAAAGTCAATACTAAGGCATACAGCTTCCTTCTTTCACAGAGAAAAAAACCCGATTTGTATATCACTGCCTCTCCAAAATTATATGACAAGACAGAAGTTGCAACGTATTAACTACAATTTACAAGCCAGCTGTATGGAAAACTAGGTTAACACTGTAAGCATGTTTTGAGAAGTCACTTCTCTGGTCACTCTGTCTTAGAACTCTGGTCTCTAGTTATATTTCTTGACAAAAATGCCTTAAAATAGAGTTAAAATTGAGATTATATATCAGTAATTTAGAGTAAAATGCACTTCTATGAAGTGGTAATTATCCCCAAACCAAGCATTATAATCCCCAGAAACTCAAATATAAAGAAATCCAAACATGTTAAAGGTACAGTAATTGTGCAGTCAGGGTACCCAAACAACTTAATCTCTTTGCATCAACACAATGAAATCACTGCAATTATGATGAATGCATAGAGGCATTTGTAAACCCAGATTAGATAAAAACTGATGTTTAAAACCATTAAGTGTTTATTCCCCTCACTTTTTTTGCCCTCTTGATGTTAATACAGGGTACTGGCTTCTGGATGTAGCTGTGAGATCAAAATGTAGCATCTCAGTCAAGTAGTCTTTGGAGAAGACACTCGATGTAAGTGTCTAAAAATGTGCCTCAGAAACCCATCCTGAAAGCACAAACAGTTAAGGTGAGAGCTTAGTCACAGGGTACCTTGGGGACCTAGAGTCCTATTTCCTGAATACTGGAACCTCAGCTGAAATCAATTTTAATGTGTAAAAATGTGGATTTGTTTTGTATAAATATTCATAGTGTTCATGGTGGCCTTGATTCTTACCACTCTTCTACCAATATCCAGTGACATGCAAGTGACTTCAAAAGGTTTATTCCTTTTTTTTACTGCCATAAGAGCAGACTTAGGCATTAGTGTTTTTCAAGTCACCTTGAAGATACGGATTACTTTGCAATTAAATGTAATGAAGTTGCAGGGAGAGAAGAGTACCGGTGTGTACATTAGTCAACAAAACTCTCTACATGTGCATTAATGCACCTTTGTTACTGCACATTAAACTTACTGCCTCTAAAATGAAGTACTACATAAATGTGGAGTAGCTGGAGCTACTGCACAGTAGCAAAGGTGCACAGTCTTTCTGTGTTGCTTAATGTGCAGTAGATCAATTCTACTGTGCATTAGTGCATTAGTATAGTTTTTCCCATGATATGTTTAAGTGCAGTAGAATTCATTTATTGAGCATTAAATATCTTGTGTAGGTATACCTATTATGATGTAATTAACTTCTTTATTTATTTACCAAATACAATATGCCAGCCAAATAAAGTAACATGAGATTATGGCTTTGCCTTTATGAGCTAGGATAGTGATACAAACATCTATTTTCCCATGTTATTCTCTTTTTTTTACCATGAAAGCTTCCAGATGACCCTTGGAAAGGGCTTTTATTTGAAGTTTCCGGTCTACATTTGATCAGTTCCAGTTTTTGAAGGCCTTACCATGTGTGTGCTATACACTTATTTGCTGCTAGGTGGCAGTTATTGTCTGAGAAAGCAAGCAAGATACAACAATGTGTAGTTCTTTAGGTGTATTGCCACCTAGCTAGTGACACAACCTCATCACATCATATGCTGCTCTTGTTGCCTCATCTCATATTCCATATTCCAATCATGTTTCCTGGTTGCTAAAACAAGCTTTTCTGACTGTTTTTAAAATATAAAGAATTAGTAATCTAATTTCAGGACAGTCTCCAGGCTCAAGATGAAGTCAGAGCAACAGCTGTCCTGGTTTTTGAACAAAGTTTTGTCAATTAGAAAAACAAAATCTCTTCTCTGTTTTTCTCACTACCCCCACAGAAGACAGTGAGGATTTCCTTCTTCTGATCCCCAACATAAAGAGAATGGGTTCCATGAGGATTATTTTTTGAAAAGAGGGTGATATTGATATTATGATATTGAATACCTGAAAGGAAAGAAAAAATAGTCACTCCTATTGTGTAGCGTCTACCCTTTGGGATATACCTAATGCTACTACCAATTACACTGATACAATATAAGGGAGAAAATCTTGCAATACTTACAGGGGCCTTGGTTCTAACAAATATTTACACCTGACTCTAGCTTTATCCATTGGAGTAATCACTTTGCTTACCAATAGCATTACTCACATGAATACAGTTAAGTATATAGTTAAGTACCTTGAGCAGGGGGCTAGATTTGATGGCTGCATGAGGTTCCTTCCAGCCCTACTTATCTGTGATCCTATAATGCTATAACTAAGTATTTTTGCAGGATTGTTTTTTTGTAGTACTCCTCTTGAAGGCAATGGGTGCATTGCCTGAACAAGGGACGAGTAAGGACTCAAAATTTGGTACACCAATTATAATTGTGTGGAGCTCTGAGTTTGTCTGCTGGATCAAGCCCTTTGGATGATAATGTTGGTGGACCCTAAATGTGAGCCAGGTGTCTTAAGACCAAGGCTTCTTTTGGGCATACCTTCTGTTAGGAACTAGAGCAGGGTGAGCAATTAGTTCGGCTGCTTAATGAGTTTTGGTGAGCTGTCCAGGGCCACAAACGTAGCCCCACCCCTTGACAGGTGCTCTTTCCCCTGGTCACCATTTTGGGGCTGAAGTCCAGTCCCTAACCCCTACCTTTGCCACTGGAAGTCCCTTCTCTTGCCCCATGGAAGTACTCCTTTTGGAAGGGGAGAGTCGCCCTCTTGGAGCTAGAAGAAAAACCAAATCATATGGTAAAAGTCAAACACCTAATATAACTTATTTTAATTTTATTACAAAAAATATTTTTGTCCTGATTTTTGTTTTGCATACTGGTTAGAGGTAATTGCACAATAACTCAAAAATAAAGTCTTACTGTTGTATATTGTGCTTAAGGAGTATGGGGTGCGTTTCATAGTTGGTAGGGTCAGAAGGGGCCTAAGCATATCATCGAGTCCGACCCCCTGTCACGGGTAGGAAAGGATGCTGGGTTCAAACAACCCCAGTTAGGTGATTGTCTAGCCTCCTTTTGAAGACCCCCAGTGTAGGGGCAAGCACCACTTCCCTTGGAAGTTAGTTCCAGCTCCTAGCTGCCCTGACTGTGAAGTAGTGCCTCCTGATATCCAGCCTGAATCTACTCTTGGTCAACTTATGACCATTGCTCCTTGTTACACCCGGGAGTGCTCAGGGGAACATTGTTTGCTGGTCCCCCTTGGCAAGTTTATAGGTAGACACCAGATCCCCTCTCAGCTTTCTTTTGTGGAGGCTGAACACGTTCAGATCCCATAGCCTCTCATCATAAGACCCCGCTGCCCTCTGATCATGCATGTGGCCCTCCTCTGGACCCTCTCCATGTTGTCCACATCCCTCTTGAAGTGCAGTGCCCAGAACTGGACGCAGTACTCCAACTGCGGCCTGACTAATGTCATGTAGAGGGGGAGAATCACCTCCTTGGACCTGCTTTTGATGCATCTATGATTAGCCTTCCTGACCGCATCCCCACATTGGCAGCCCATGTTCATCTTGAAATCAATAGCGACTCCAAGATCCTTTTCTGTCTCTGTGCGGATGAGAAGAGAGTTCCCTAGCCTGAAGGTATGCTGCTGGTTCTTCCTCCCCAGGTGCAACACTTGCACTTTTTCGTATTGAAACCCATTCTATTCTCATCCGCCCACCTCTGTAACCTCTCCAGATTTAGTTGTAGCCTGTCCCTCTCTTCTAGCATGCTTACTTCTCCCCACATCTTAATGTCATCTGCGAACTTGAACAAGGTGCTTTTACCCCCTCGTCCAAGTTGCCAATGAAGATATTGAACAGTGCGGGCCTGAGGACTGAGCCCTGGGGAACCCCACTGCCCACATCCCTCCAGGTCAAAAATGACCTGTCCACCACCACTCTCTGGGTGCAGCCCTCCAGGCAATTTGTGACCCATCTGACTGTGTAGGCATGGACATCACAGTCACCTAATTTTTTAATGAGGATGGGGTGAAAGACAGTGTTGAGTGCCTTTCTAAAATCCAGAAAGATTACATCTATGAAACCCCCATCTGCTGCTGCAGCCACCTGCAGTGGGGACTGTGCACCATGGGGGGAGTGTATGGGGGAATCTATGCAGCTGCAGCTCCCGCCCACTTCCCCCACCACTTCCCTACTTGCTGCCCAGAGCAAGTGGGACAGTAGGGAACCCCAGCAGGTCCCCTGGTAGCTGCATCAGCAGCCCTGCCCAGAAGCTGCGTGCTGTCTGGGCCGGGCCTTTCCAACTATGAGGGTGGGAGCGAGGCAGGTGGCGTATAATTGGTTGGTGGGTGCCTGAAGGCCAGATCAAATTGCCTGGCAGGCTGAATCCAGCCTGCAGGCTTTATTTTGTGCCCCCTTGTCCCTGAACTAGAGGAATGTTAATGTTGAACACTAAGATGCTCACAGACTTCAAACGCCTTGAAGAAGAGGAAGAGGTAGCAGCTGAGTAACCATTGGCGAATTGCAATTTTTGATGGAAGCACCATAAGCATGAGTAAGGCAGGACTTGGGAACCTAAAGCATCTAAGTCTATGCTTGGATCACAAATTCCTGAAAAACTATTAATGCAAAGGGTGGACAGGTCCTTCTCTTCTTGCTGATCTGTTGTAACTTAATCTGAAGACTAATGGATTTTTTTTCCTCAGGAAAATCTGGTTATTGATATACCATGGCAGGCTCTTAAAGAAGCTGGCTGAGTGAATGTCTTGGCTGTTCTCATATTGTCAGTCTTCAGTATGTACAAGACACAGTGATAACCCACTTAATTTATTTACTTAAAGTAAAAAAGACTGCCGATCATGGTGAGTTTGTTCAAAAGGTGGCATAATTCATAGTAAATCATTTTATTAGTTAAATTAGTTTTATTACCTGTTGACAGAAAATCCATGAGCAGTTACTTATTCTCTTATACTTTATTTACTCAAAACCAAGACAAGGTTTTCTTCCCCAGTTGAAATGGGGAAAAAAAGCCTGTTGTTTTCTCTTTCTCCCTCTCTCTTTTGTATGGCATCAGATATCAAGTTCCAAATCTATGAGCCACTGTCTGGGTTTGTCACTGAATGTATGGATTCCATCTGCCCTATCTGGGCATTTGTAAAGATTGCAGTGTTTGATTAAGTGCTGTGCTGTTTTTTGGACACCACATTCACACAGGGGCTATTGAAGATGTTCATCTAGCGAAGTGTTGTTTTGAAGCATCTGTATCCAGATCTCAGTCTGTTCAGCTTGACCCATGCTTCTCTGTCAAGGTCATGCCCAATGAGAGACTCATTTGGTGTTGGTATAAAATGTAGGAATAGGTTTGATCTTTCCCAGCTGTTGGCCCACTCACTTACTGCCCATAGGTTTGGTTCAGCATCCCCAGTCTCTTCCAAGAGCATGTGGGCTTCATGTATAAACAGTTTAGTCTTGTCGCTAAGTTGCTGCTGACCTCCAAGGATAGGCTACATACATCTTGGTGACAGGGACAGTCCAAACCTTGGCAAGGTCATGTGTGGGTATTCCTTCCTGAGGATGAGGCTTTTCCTGTCTTCTGTTGGTCTTGCCGGTTACAACTTTAATGGAAAAAGTACAGGAGGTGGTGTTCAACCTGGGAACAGTTGTAATCTGTGGAGGGAAAACCAGAGGAGATCACCAGTGCCTTATGCCACTGTGGCCCTCTGGACTGGTAAGTGGGTCTTAGGGTCATGAATAGGAGCTCCTCCAACCCTTACACTCCTACCTTGAACTTTCAGTGTAATATAGTCTTCAGGACTCAGACCCTTAGGAGAGGTCTGCAATAATTCAATGTCAATATTTAAAGTTTTAGCTGTGCTCAGCCTCATAGCTGAAGGTACCAGGTCTGATTCCTGGAATACCCCAGAGTCTTTACTGAATAAGTATAACAAAAGATGAGCAGCTTGGCTGATCATCTTCCATCTGGTGCACTGCTTGCTATGACATTGGCTTGCTGCCGTGCCTCAGTTCTGGGGGCTTCTTGGGGTTTCCCACTGTTTCTTCACTCCAATTGGGAGCTGTTTCCACCACACAGCTGGGGCTGGTAATCCCTGTCAAGGTAATGTCTGGGCTCTGATTAGCTGGCCATCTGCCTGGTGGGATATCTGGTGTAGGGCTTTGGTCCAGTCCTAATCAGAAAACCTGCTCATGCCAGTATGTGCCTCCACCGCTGGTACCTGGCCCAACTGATCTTTCTGGCTTGGCTGAGATGGAGGGATGGTCCCAGCCCTGTTCTCCCAGATTGTGGAGGGTCTCACCCTCTGGGTGAATCCTGGATGCACCACAGGTAAGGAAGAAGTGCAAACAGGATGTTTCTCTCTTCTTCCTTGCCAGCTCTGCCACAAGCCACTTTCTGTTTGGGTTTTCAGATATCAGTTGATGGAGAGGGTAATTTTTGTTATCTCTTGCCTCTATTGTCAGAAGTGATGTTAGGGTCTGTCTTCTTATATCACTTGGTTTAATGCCTGATAGTACAGGTAGTATATCTTCATGTGCATAAGTTATTCAGCCTGCTATAAGTCTCAGTGCATTATTAAGCACGGTATCAAGCTTTTTAGTGTGACAACTTCTGGATCATACAAGAGCACAATATTTTGGTGGGACACCATACACCATGGTGAGTGTGATGGTTCTGAGCGCTTTGAAGTTGGCACCTTGTGTCATGCTGGTTAAACATCTTAAGGCAGTTACCCACGTGAAGACTTTGCTGCTGACCTTCTGAATGTGATATTTATAGCTGAGGAATCTAATGTGACTCCTAGCTAGGCTGGGGTATGCTCATGGGAAAGGTTGTGGCTGCCTACTCTGATATTCATCATCCTTGTGGCTCAACAATACTCCAGATGGAAGAGAGATGATAATGATTTACTGATGCTCAACTTTAAGCACCACTTGTGGAGACAGTCAGTGATGAGTCCCATGTCAGTACTTGGTATCTTTTCTAGTTCCATCATATCAATCCCTAGGGTTAGTAAGGCAACATTTTTAGTGTACATGTAGTGCTTGTATATGGGAAGTCTAATATATACATTAAAAAGTATTGGTTCTAGCACTGACCCTTGGGAGACTCCATTCTTCAGAGTTTGCATTCTGCTTTTTTCTCCTTGGCTAGTAGTGAGTTTGAATGATCTACTGGAGATTATGTTCATGATGGAAGTGCATAGCTTGTGGTCAGATATCATTATATTTGAGACCTTAGCGCCATACCATATCATAGGCAGCTGTAAGACAGATAAAGACCACACCTGTGTTCTGCCTCATTTCAAATCCATTTTCCATGTCAGATGTAAGGAATTTAAGTTGGTCAGTGATACATTGCTTTTTCAGGAAGCCAGCTTGTTCTTTTGGGAACTGGGGATCAATGATGTTTTGTATTCTATTCAAGATTGTGTGTTCCATGAGTTTGTATGTAAAACAGAGTAGTGAGATAGGTCAATAGCTTTTTGGATCCTCTGGTGGGTTACTGGATTTCGGGATAGCAAAAAGGAATAAAAAGCACCTTGTCTTATAATAACATACAAGAACATCTCATTAAATACAGTGTCTGTCATAAAATGGCTGCCAAAAGCAGCATGTGCTCGGTAATAGAAACCAACTAAGAAGCTGATTAAATGCTGCCAACACTGAACATGACTATAAAACATATGGCCCATACAGGGCAAACGTGCTGATGGGAACTCCTGTTTTATGTAGCTCTTAAATAAAAGGGGTAACTTCTCTAGGAGAGAAAAGTATCAGGTCTGGAAGTAGTTCAATACCAGGCCAGTATTCAGAGAGGCTGGAGCAGGCCACAACACCTTCCCTTGGTACCAACAATGCTAATGAAAAATCTATCTTTTTTTTAAATGATTTTTTTTTGTGTTCTAAGTCAAATCAGCCAAATCAAGTCCAAATCCATGAGTCAGTTCAGAACTATAAGTTCTGAACTATAAGTGGCACTATAAGTGACTATAAGTGGCACTACAACCAGCAAACATCCTGCACCCCTGCCAGGGGCTTCAGATATTTCCAAAGTTTTTTGGCAGGCATTGTATGTGCAGGCCCAAGCCTGGAGGTTTGAGGTTTGGATGCCCCCAAGTTTTGCTTGCCCTCAGCCATATAGCTGCAGAAGCAAGGTAGGGAGGAGCCTCTATTTCCATGACGTAGGCTTTAAGCCTCAACACTTCGGCAGGTACTGAACCACACCAGAAGAACAGTTATTCCCAGGAACCACCTTCAATTAAAAAAAAATGAAAATCAGTTCTGGATGAACTAAGTACATGAGCATTATATACAGATTGTTACAGCCAAGTTTAATTTCACATTAATAGCTTTCAAATTTGCTCCTCACTTAAATGTGCTCAGGGAGAGCAGGGTCTTATACTAAAGAGAGGGGAAAGGGGATGCCAGTGGAAAAAAACGTGGAGGAAGCAGATAGAAATGGTCTAATGGGGGTTACCTGACCCCCGAAATTTATTTTCCCTGCTGTAGCAGTGGGAGGGAGACAAATTCAAGGTAAACGTCTAATAAAGAGATTCTATATCTGGAAAATTATAACAGATTTATAAATTGTCCATATATTGAATCTAATTATTAAGAGGTCATCTTATAATCGGGCTTATCTTCTGTTTAATTAAATATGGTATTTATTATTTGAATTTTATAATAGTTGTTAATAGTTAAAATTGAACTTGGTTGCTCAGTGGTTGGGGTGGGAGAGAATTGTTCTGTCTCATGATTAGATAAATGTTCAAGTACATGCACTATATGTTCACATTTCAAATGAGCCTGTACAAAAGACCTTGAATTTTGTTTTCTACAATTTATACAATAAAAAATTCCAAGCAATCAAACCCAAAAGGGGTACTAACATGAGAAAAGCTAGTTCGTTTGAAAATTTCAGCAGACAGTAAGCAGAACATTTTTTATTGTGCTTTATGTCCAAGAACTAAATAAAAAAGAAGTTAGATCACTTCCAATACAAGTGACCTAAATTTTCAGAAATCCCGCAAACCCAGTGAGATCAATTGGGGGTCTCTGAACTGTTGAAAATCAGGACACTTTAAGGTGCCTAATTATTGATTTAGGATCCCCAGTAGACTCTGGGTCTTAGAACTTTTCATATGTATTTAAACCACTGTGCAGACTAATTAAACATGACACGGTCCTATCAGATAGGTAGCTAAGTATTGCAGTACTCATTCAGCGGTGGCTAGGGCACAGCAATAACTTACTGGGCTTCATTTTCCATGTCCTTCTTCCCCTGAAGCAGTGGGAGGGGGCAGAGAAAATTCATTTAATATTTGCAGACTGAAATCTACAATGTGGTTGGGGATGGGGGTGGAGGGTAGTCATAGTGAAATATTTTAGTGGAGGTAAGTGTGTGAAGTAGGAAAAAGAAAGAACACACTTTTGACTCCCATCTCTTTCCATACCAGTTTGAAAACCAAGACATATTACAATAAAGGACAGGATGGATTTAAAACAGTATTTATCACTCTGTCAGTGCCTCACAGTTTTCTCCTTGTCCCAAATTTTCTTTCTTAATTCTAGCTCTAACTACCCATCTCCCTCTACTTTTTGCTACCTAGCTGTACATCCTCAGTTGACCCTTCTTCCCAGCACTCACTCCCCTCCCAGCACAGAATGTCTCTAAATCTCTCTAGCTCTCTCTGAACCAATCTCAAAACCATTCCCTTCTCTCCTCCTAAAGTCAGCTTTACCGTTTAAATCAAATCCTCTTGCACTGAATACTATCAAAAAATTCACCCCGTTACCTCAGTTCCTCTAACTTCGCTCAACCCAGATTGCATCAACTCAGAAACATCCACTTGCACATTTGCCTCTTGCCTTTAGGCTGAGATTCTCCTTTTCCAACCTAACTTCCCTCCAGCTTGGAACCATTCTGATGACCAAAGAATTCTCTCAGCTGATGGCTCAGGCTCACAAGAGTGCCACCACACCTATGCATGCATGTGGGCATACATTTCCAACCCTAGCCCAACCATTAAGGCATACCAGTGCTGACTTTCAGAGGAATTGTTGGCTGGCTTGCAGCCTGCTGCCGTAACTGGATGGGCTGCTCTCCCCAGCAGCCAATTAGGAAGCTCTAATAGTGACCAACTAAGTAACTACTTGTCACTAGTTATTGAAAACTGGGAACAAAGGTTATGTCATATACATGTAGGAGATTGTTATCTGAAATAGCCTAGCAGAGGCCTGTGTTCTGTTATCTACCCAAAATACTCATATACTCAAGGGGAAGGGAGAATGCAGGGAGCCTACAGAGACAGTACTACTCTGCTTTTATTTAATTCCACCTAAGTGCATTTTTTGTTTCCTGTGCCTCATTCCTTTGCTACCTGCTGAAGGAACCCACTAGTGTTCTATGGCTTCTAGTCCCACAGCCTGAGGGTAGCAGATGGTACTTCTGCTTGTAGCACATCAGTTGTAGTACACAGCCTCAGCTAAATGAAAGGCAGAGGTGTAATGCTATGGCCAGGAGGCCGGGGCAGCTGCAATACATAGGGGCAGAAACAACTTCTAGCTACTGCTGTGCTGCTGGCGTGTTTGGCGGCAGCTGATTTTTTCCAGGCACCTGGGATGGCTGCCCTGGTTGCCCTGCCATAGTTGAAAAGTTTGGGATTTCAAATATCTATGGCAAAAAGAGAAATAATTTTTAATGAAATAAAAACCCCCAAAGTCCCTGCAAAGAACCCTGGAAAAGAATCCCTGTTTTTCAACTGTTGAAGCAATGCTCTTATTTGTAGGCCCCAAAACCTTCAAATAATCAGTCACCTTTGTGTCCATTTTCCAGAAAGGGAAACTGAGGGAGTTGTCCAAGGCCACACAGAAAGAACTGCCTGGTTCCTGTCCTCTCTCCTCTAAAGACTGCTGCCTCCTGTGGAAGAATGCTGTATTATTTGCTCAGCTTTCTTTGCTGAAAATTTCTGTTTTTAATTTCACTGTTTAACTTTGCTAATAGTACCACATAACTGCAGTAAAATTAAGATAACAGCTGGCTTGTGTGGGATGGAAGAAAGAGTCAATGATTAAAAAAAAAGGCAATAGCAATAGCAACTGTTCTAATGAAGAGCCTGTTAAGAAGAGACATTTTTCTGACAGTTTTTGACAGTCAAAGAAATCTCTTTTGCTTTGAAAAAATTAATGAAATATCAGTATGTGTGCGACAAGACATGCTGCAATTTAGACTGCAGTCATATGTTTTACAGCTAGGATGCCTTTTTTTCCTCCTACAAAGGCTGATAACATACAAGTGCCATTTAGGCGTAGGATTTACAGTTACTTTAGCATATGCCCTGAAAACACACTTATCAACAGGGGATAGTAGTTCATGGAGAAAACAAGTTAGTGCTGAGAAGTTCAATTACTCTCCTAAAATATCAATAATGTAGCTGGAAGAAAGAAAAAACAACAGGCCACTTCCTATATTGGATGTATTCTCAAGACGTCTATAAAGACTTGCTTCCAGCAGCAAGAAAGTAATAACTATAAATGTTACTCAGTGGGAAGACTTAGTGCTAGAGCCCCCCTGTTTGAAATTTTACTGAGGCTCTGTCAACACAGCACAAACGTCATGTTTTTGCATTTTTATTTTTATTATTATTCCTGTTATTCTTGGCAGGTGCAGGGGTTGGTGCCTGAACTCAGGGTCTCCCTCATGATATGGCGCTCTGTCTTTTCAAGTCACTCTTGACATAAAGCTGCAGGTTCCAAGTCCCAAGCTCTATTAAGATTCATTTTAAATCAGCTGCTCCTGATGTTCCTCAGAACACTCTCTAAGGTCCTGCTTGATCCTGTCAAAGAAGCCAGAGAGTTATAGAGAACAATGTAATTGTATTCTTTAAACAATTACCAGAATGTTTCTGCAATCCTTCTTAATTTGCAGTTAGGGTTGAATTCTTTAATTACAATGCTGTATTCTAGTGCATTTGGGGCAAGGATAATGTTTTTCCTGGAGGCATCAACCACCTGTAGTGGGAACAGCAGCATGAGGTCCTGGGCATGTGCGGAGATTGTGCAGGGGGAAAACGGTGCAATTGCACAACCATGTTCAGGAACCTCACTTCACACAGGATAATCTTTCAGCAGAATAGCTTCTAAGGAGTCCCCTGGGCTCTTTTTAGAGGAATAGGGGTTGCTGACCCCAGTACTGGGAGAAAGAGACTGGGTATAAGTAAAGGAGAATGAATAATTTGATTTTCTTTGCCAGCGGCTTAAAATGAGCAAGAGGGTTTGTATTTTAAAGTGTTTACAATCAGAGAGTTTTAAAAATGTTTTTACAGTTATTCTGCATATTTCAAAATAGCATTTTATTAGCTTAATACTTCTAATTATGCATGATGGGTGAGTCACATATTAAGTATGCTCCCACATTTTGTTCATTTGAATTCAGATGCACACAAACCTGATTTGGCAGAAGCGGCATATTTACATGTTAATTGAAGACAGTTCTGCTAAGATTAGGCCTTGGGAAAAGAAACAGTGCAACTTACTGGTATTTACAAAACTGGCCAACCTATTTGCACCATCATGGGACCATTATTTTATACAATGCTATTGTGGGAAAACATATGGGTTTGAGGAGGGATTTGTCTGCAGACAGTAGGGTGACCTCCTGGGATGGGCTTTCAACTGAGGTGATGAAGTCAGCTACTACTAGCAAATATATTTATGCCTAAAATTGGCTAGCTATAGGGAATTCTATATGACCTTAGTGTGCACTTACTGCTTGGCTCTCGTGGATGAGAAAATCCCTGCTTAGGCTCATGTTCACTAAGCAAAAGAGTCACATCTATTAATAGATGACAGCAGAGGTTACTTGCCTTCTCTGTTGGCCTCACTATCACAGAGTTTTTCTCTTTTCCAGAGACAGGAAGACAAAGCACAGATCTAAAATTCCTCTCAGAACAATCTCTTCAGATAGGAGCTTTACTCTTGTGAGAGAAGCTGTCACTTTCCAGAGCTATGGAAAGAGGGGGCTATGTGGACCCCTCTACATGTCACATTTATGCCATCATTAATGAGGCCAAGAGGTTGGAGCCAAAGGGCTTCCCCTGCTGGGGACTTTAAACCTTGTGCTTGCCAGTTCTGGCTGGACTACTGGTACATGGGATGGGAGGCTCCCAGCAGTGTGAGCTAAAATACTTTATACTCTAGGTTTAAAGTCCCCAGCTGGGAAAGCCTCCTTGCAGAGGTGCCAGATGTGTGGTTTTGACAATCAGCTGCTTGTTGGCCCTGGCTGGGGCAGCTGGGGCTGGGGCTGATCATTAGCTGACTGTCTGCCCTGATAGCCCCAGGTGAACTGGCAAATTGAGATCCCTGCATGCAGGGCCAACACTCAGTTGATGGTTGGCCCTGGTCAGCCATGGGTCTTGAACTGGATCCAGGACTGTCTTGCTGGAGGCAGCTGTAGGGCTGTGCCACCTCACTTTCAACTTGCCAGGGCAGGAAGAGCCTAGGTTTATTATTATGTCTCCTTCCATAAGACTATTATACCAGGCTCTCCCTGCACTGGCAAGAAATAATAGCATGACCAGGATCTGAATCTAGTCCCAGAATCATGCCTCCTGTCATGCATGTTTGGAATTGATGGGATCAGGGATCGGATCCCATTGTATCCTTATATGAATGTGTGCCAGAGGCCTGCATGAGCCCAGATGCCACTCATACAGCTCCTACAGTTATTTTGCTGCTTATAGAGGAACAGGAATATCTGAGCCCATGTTTAGGGATCAGGAAGGAATTTACCATATTAACTAATCATGCTTATGACTCATTTGTTGTCAAGATCTTCCATACAAGATGTGCTACTTTACTTAATTATGTATTATACGTGTTGAAACAGTCCATAGAATTTTGTGAGTTAGCAGTGGTTTGCCAGAATAATGGATTTTCATTTTGTAGGGCTCAATTGTGCCTTAAAAGCACATCTGATCTTTGTCGTGTGGATCTTCTATAGGTGCTCTTAGAGGAGTACTGGTTTATGGGACTTGTTGGCATTTTTCATGGGCCAAAGTGTGATAGGTGGGGGATGTAATCATATGGTCTCTTCCCCCTTGCACATCAAGACACAGTTTCAGTCCCTATAGCCTTAAGAGTGCAGAGCCTGTACCCTCAATGCATATTCAAAACTACATGGTACCACAAAGGGGGAGAAAGAGACAAAAACAAGTTTGTTTGCACTAGCAGCCTTGGGACTAGGCTGTACTGTCATAAGACTTGTTACCTATTGTCAGCATCATAGGTCTCAGTTCCTCCAAACAACTTATCCTACAATCCTAAATATTTACAATCCTAAATATTTCTTTAACACCAGATTGTAGGATAAGTTGTTTGATTAGTATGGATTTTGTGTTAGGAAATGGTGAAATATGTTGAAGAAATACATTTTACTTTTAGTTTGGACAGCCACAAAGCTGTGGGCACTTTCTGCTCATGTGGGAGTGAATTCTGTAGTATAGGTCCCATTCCTGTTTTAAAGTTTGTTTTCTGAACTCTGATCTGCGCTCATTGGTCATCATTCTACTTGTCTTAGTAGAGTGCAGCTGTTGTGGCAGGGACTGTCATGCAGGAAGCAGTGATCTTTCTAATAGCAAAAGATGATCCAGTGAAAGGCTCTGTCAGAGGCAGAGACACCCATTTAGACTAACTTAAGTCATTAGGGAGTCAGTTCAATGAGCAGAATACTGGAATGATGTCTTCATGGGAGCCTGGGCTCTTGTGCTTTGCACTAGGACTCAGGTTCTTTTCTAAGATATAAACTGCAAAAGTGAGGCCTGGAAGTATTAAACACAGAGATTGATGTGCCCCAATCTGAAGCTGATCTGAGTAGAAAAGCTCCTGTTGACTTCCCTGATCAATGGTTCCATTTATTCAAGTCAGCTGAAGGAGTGCAGCCCTGACTGGCTCTACAATGCACTTGCCAAAGTGTGCTGCTTCCACTCTTCCACTCTTGTATAATCACACACAGGCTTCCTGCAGCCTAGGCCTACCTGATTAAAACAATTTAACATGCATTCAGGGGTTAGGAGTGATGCTGCTTCTGCCAGCTACAGTGCTTTAAAACCCCCCAAAACAAGTGATTTTTGCTAGGAACAGGACAAAACCTTTTGTATGATTTTAAGCAGGAGAAGAGAAATGGGTGTATTCAATTCAGAGTCATGTAAACTAGGAATGGAACAGAACTATACAGGATCTAGACATCTATGGTACATTTAAAAAATAAAGATCTCTGAGCTGTTCTTTATATTTCCTACTGAATTTGAGCTGAGTTATACCAGGTTATTTCAGTTCAAAAAGTGGCTGGCTCACACACAAGAAACTTGAAATATATTAGTTTTTGTGCATGCTAAAAGTCATACAGTCAAGTTGGGAAAGAAAATAAGCAGAAAATGGTCCTTTGGCACAATTTCATGAGAGACACAAAGATAAATTATATTTTTGGACAATGGGCTGGTTAGGTTATACAATGAACTGCTTTAAGCAGTCACCCAGGTGATCAGTAGAAATCACGTGCTTTATACAGGTTATTCTTTTACTGAAAGGTCAAATAAAATTATTGTTGGAAACCTAGTGGGTACTTTAAATGCCTAGTTACCAAGACTGGCTTTTTGGGGGTGGCACTAGAAAGTGTCTTTAGTGCAGGTGTTATTGTATTTGTCATCCTGTTTGAATTTGCTGAAATAATCTACTGTGGCTCTTGCGGTGAGGTTACCACACTGTCAATTACCTACATGCTTCCTAGAAGATAAATTGGCCTACTGAGTAAAAGCATAGTAGCACAGGACTGGGAGGGACTCCCTGAATCATTGAGACAGGTTACTTGGCAGCACAAGAAACTGTGTATTACAATTCCTTTTTATCAACTTACTTTCAGAAATCAGAGAGGGCTTTTGTACCACCATTGACTAGAAGCCCAGAATCTCACTGCTTTAATGGCTGGAAACCTTCTGATTTTCAGCTTATACTTATTCATAGATGCTTTAAATCAATTTGTTCTTGTGCCAGCATTGTCCTTTCCTTAAAAATAATTCTTTTCCCTGGCTTTTGTTTACCTTTCTAATATGTTTATGAACATTAGTCATCTTGACCTTTTTCTAGGCTAAGCAATTGATTTTGGTCTCCTCTTGTATAGTATGCTCTCCCTTACCCTGATCATCTTAGTAGCCATTCTCTGCACCTCTTCCATTCATTCAGTCCATTCATTTTTTTGAACATGGGTGATCTGGATTGCACACAGGATGGTACACAAAGCCTTGCATTGTTGTACACCTCTCCTTACACATCCTATGATCACACTCGCTTTTTTTTATGGCTACGTCCCATTGGCAGCTCATTGTCATCTGGTCATCAACACCAGATGACAAGGTCCTCTTTCTTCTCAGTCATTTACAAATGATGAGCTACTTGAAAAGTTAAATAAACTGCCCCAAGGCACATTACAAGCTACTGGGACATTAAGATTTTCTGTCTATTACCTCTGCTGCATAATTTCCTTTAGAATGGGGTTTTCAGTCAATTCCAGAAAGTGGCACAAGAAAACAGGGAATTCTTCTAAAGCCAGATGTTTTTTAGTTAGAACCGACTGACAACTGCTTTGTAAGCTGTAGTCCACTGATGTTAATTTAAAATATTAGAAAGAGATTAATGAGGTCTAGTACATACCTTTCTTGAATTGATTTTAAGTCAATTTGAAGTCATCAGCACCTTCTCAGATCTGTTCTGTATCACATAGTTTCAAGCAAGGTTGCATTGCATCCCATTTCTTTGTATCTAGTTTTAATTCCAACATTAAAAGGGAGAATAACACACCCACACCCACACCCACACACCCACCGTTGAGATCAACACTGCCAGGTCAGACACTGTTTTCAGAATGATTTATATCTTTCTGTTGTTGCAGAAAAAAATAAAAGTAAATGGAGGCCTGAAGCGGAAAGGCACTTGAAACTCAAAGTTCAAGTCCATAAAAAAGACTGCTGGTGTCACAAGAGGTAGCCCATTAATCCCATGAGTGATACAACAGAGGACACAAATCTTCCTCATATCCAGGAAGGGAGATAAAGGGACTGAATTGGCTGTTTTACCCTAGAAGGCCTCAAGAAGGCAACAATCACAGTGGCTTAAGTTGGCTGGACCCCAGGGTAAAACCAGAACAAAATTATTCTCAGGGGAAAACAACTGGTCTATGGAGATGCACAGAACAAATCAGAGCCTAAAACTGCTAGTTAGTTCAGTTAATAGATTGGTACAAAATACCTGAAATTTTAGACTATGTTAAGGTTATTTGCTAACTGTTTTTTTGGTTGGAAACGTGTGGGGAAATGTACCATTAGGCTAAAGATAGAAGTTACACATAAACCAGTTTAAGTCTTCAGAAACTGATTTAAACCTGTAACAGAACAGAAGCCCAGTGCACATATACCAGTTTCAAAAGGGCTGAAACTGGCTTAAGATAAACCTGGTAGAATGTAGTGTATCAGACTTAAGAGATTTAGGTGAAACCAGTTTATGAAACTTCTGTCCCAGACCCATTCCTGGTTTAAGTTAAGTCTGAATCCCTCAGAATGGGCTGTGTGTTTGCTTCCTCTTCCTGCTGCCCCTGAGGTCTCTGGGATTTGCAGTCCAGATTCACAGCAGCAGGACTCTGCAGGGTTGTTCATCACTTCCTCCTCCTGCTTTCAGGTGCCTCTGGGATTTGTAGTCCATGATAACATCCAGCAGAACTCTGCAGGGTTGTTTCCTTCTGTTCAATATATGCTTGCTACAGAGAAGGACTATTTTTGTTTAAGCTTTTATGAATTCAATGCCACTACCTTTTTCCCACCCGCCCCTTAGCCTGGCAGGTGCTTCCCCACCTGCCTGCCAGACAGGCCCTCCAGTTATCTCTGGGCTGGAGCTTGGTCAGGCCCCCTCCGCTCGAGCAAGGAGAGGGGAAAAGCCTTGGAGCTGGCAAGCTGGGAGATGTGCTCTAGCCCCCCCCAACTTCTGGCCACTGAAGGCATATGCCTATATTTTATGATCATAAGTGAATGTCTGGTTGCTTGCTTGCCAGTTCAATCTTTGCAGCTTAGACTAACCTGCAAAGACTGAACTGATTCAGCCTCAGGTTTTTGACTGTCTGTACTTAGCCCCTAGGTGCCAGTGTCATGAGCCATTTGGAACCAGATGTTACATTATTCAGAGTTTTGTGTGATGTAAATCTGACCTCTGTCAGACCTTTCATCTCTGATGAGTGATTTCTGAACAACGTTCAGGCTCTTAGATCCTTTGCAACTACCTAGGTAGGCTGAAGTCTGGCCAGGAACGTGGAAGCCCTGAGAGTGCCAGCTCACCCAGTTTCTTCCTTCTGTTAACTGTCTAGGAAACAATAGGTTATGGTAGACAGTGAGGCTAGTCTCTCAGTCAAGGAATCATCATCTATAATGTGACCCCAGCAGGGAGAGACAGAGCACGAAGAATGCATATACAGAAGGGGATTATCATTTACCAGTCCCTTCCTCACTCCAAAGCCAAAAGAAGGTTAGTGCCCTAGCAACCTGTCTGCCTCTCAGTGGGGCACCTGAACTGAGGCTATTGTTTGTACTTCATCCTAAGTTAGTTACAAACAGGTCTCAGAACAAGGCTAGTTTTGATCAGCCAATGTACATCCAAGTGAAGGTTCATTGGGAGATAAAGCTCATCCTCAGTGGCAAAACAAGCAGGGTTTGTGCCCTGGGCAAACTCTGTGGGACTGCAGGGAGCGGGCATGGTTCCAAGAGGGAAGGGAAGGGGAATGAAGGGGTCTTACCCAAAATAGTCCATAGCTGCTACTGCCACTGTATGCTCTACTTGCCTTGGCTCTTGCCCTTAAAGTAGCAGTAACCTGATGTCTGTGCACTGGCTGCTGCTGGAAGAGAAATACAGTAGAGCTGCGCTTGCTCCTGGGGCACAGACTTCACTGGGTGGGGGATGATTTTGTTGCCCCTTCTAAGTCAGTGCCCAGGACTGGTGCTCCTCTTGACCATCTCATTGGCACTGCATTGCAGACAGTGAAGGTCAGGCCTGCTTATTTTATTTATCTTTAGCAAGTCTTTCCCATGGTGCTCTGAAAAAAGAGTGCTCTGTGCTGAAGCAAAGAGTGCCCCATGGTGCTCTGTGAATGCTGAACTTTAAGTGCTGCAGATGGATTCTGGGGCTGTAGCCATGCGCTCCTATTCTCTGTGAGATTTAAGTTAGTTGTTTTTAGAAGGGATGCTTTATTATGAGGGAAAACCTGGTCATGCATTTAGTTAGTTTCCTTATTTCTAACCCCTCCCAACTCTGATCCTTATCCTTTATTTTAAGCCAGTCAAACCCTTTCCCCCTAATTTTCTCCTTAAGTTTCTTCCCTTTTAAACTTGGTTAGTCCTTTCCTTTCTTAATGTCCAAGGTCATAGGCACTTACTTTTCCACTAGGTGGGAGCACAGTGCTCTGAAAATCAGCTACAGCAACAAAGAAGCTCAAGGCTTAACCCCCTCTGCCTGAAGGAGCTGAAAGGGCCCATTGGTTTAAGGAATCACTAAAGAGGAAAGAACAATGGGACTCATACACACATGGGGATCAGAACGTTTTCAAGAGGAGTCTACAAATGTCGTGTATTCTCTGATATTAAATTCTTGAAGGACTACAGCAGTGTTCATCCTCCTCTTATATATGGCCATTTATCACTGAGCTGGTGAAAAATACCATGGTATGTACTCCCTTTTGGTCTTCACATGTGTTGTTTCTGCAGTCTCCACTGGTAGAAAGAGTGTATAGGTAATACACAGTTCCAGCACCTTCTTCCTCACTTTTGGTTCTAGCAGTGAGTTGTATCTATTCTGTTGACATTCACTGGCCTGCTTCAGTGGACTTAGGCACAGAGTAAGACACTACTTTGAGTTATAACTGTGCAGATTCGTATCATAATAGGACTGAAGAAGCCTCAAGAGTCATCTAGCCCAGGGGTTCCCAAAACAGTGGCACACATATTCCTGGGAGTACACAAGTAATCTCTGGGGGGGTTTGTGGGAGAAATTGTGTAATGGTGGATTTAATTTTCATTATAATAACAATCAGCATTTAACTGGGTTAAAATATTAAATGTATGCTGGTAGGGATATGTGGGAAGCTGGTAAATCTGGAAGGGAGTATGCACTAAGAAAAAGTTTGGGAACCTCTGGTCTAGCTCAACTCCCTGCTAGATGCATGATTTCTTATTTCTAAGTCATCTTAGACAAATGCTTATCCAGCCTCCTCTTAAAAGCCTCTAATGAAGGAGATTCCACAACTTCCCCAGGCAGCTTGTTCTCTCCCTTGCTTTCACAGTGAAGAAGTTTATTCTGCTTTGCTACATTTTTAAACCACTGCCACATGTTCAGCTTTTCATGGCAAGGAAGAACCAGGTTTTCCTGATCTTTTTTTATGGACACCTTTCATATACATTCTTCTTAATATATGGTACCTAAAACTAGATACAGTGCCCAGCTGAGGCCTAAACAACACTGAATATAATGTATTATCACTTCCTGGTTTTTGCACATAATACTTCTGATAATGCAACCCTAAATTATGTTTTTTGGGTAACAACATTGCAATTCTGATTCTTGTTGAGTGTGTGACTGATCACAAACCTCATATCCTTCCCAGCAGCACTACTGCCAATGTAGTTATTTTTCTGTTATAGCTGCAGCAATTTAGATGTCTCTTTACTGAATTTCATTCTATTGTCTGTTGTCCAGTTTTGCAACGTATCCTTTGAGTTTTAATCCTATCCCCAAATTGTGTAAGGTCTCCTGGTTTGGTGTAATTGGTATATTTTTTCAGTTAACTCAGCTCCCTGTGTCAGATCACTAATACAAATGTTAAGCAGCTCTGGATCCGTGACACACCCCTGTGACACTCCATTTGAGACCTCCCATTTGAGACCTCTTATATTAATCCATTTATAGTTACTCTTTGCTTGCAGATATTTAATTATACCATCCAATGGTAACTCTATGGGCAGCCCACATTTATCCAGCTGGCTTATGAGAATAGCTTGCTAGACTGTGTCAAAAGCCTTATAAAAGTCCAGGTATACCATGCCCATCAAGTCCCCTTTATTTACCAAACTGGTTGTGCCGGTACCTTAATTCTACAAGAGGTATTGAGAGAGGTTCAGCCATGTGTTATGATGGCCTCTGTAAATTGTGGGACCCTCCGTAGCAGAAAGTCTTCTCAGGGGGTGTGTGTGTGAATATTGGCAGAGCTCTTTTCCTTCAGAGGTACCTGAATAAGGCCCAGGCAGGTGATAAACTGGGCACTATAGTCCAGGAAAAGGGTGAAGTGACATGTGTTGATTCAGCAGACAGACTTCTCTAGTGGTGTCCTGACCTGAGTGTAAAGCTGACATCTCTCAACTGTGAGAAAACACTGTCCACTGCTTTTTGCATCTAGATTTGTCCTCTGACTGGTTTGTGAGGAGAAGGCTCTCTCCCTGGCTGAAGGATGTGTAACTTGCTGTGAGCTTAATAAATTAACCAGAATGGTCTTTCTTGTTTCACTTCATATACCTCCTTGTCTTTGCTTACTCCCTGTGTTATGAACATACAAATGAATGGAGCAATCTGACATCTTGTTTAAACTGGGTGGCTGTATTAGTGCTGCTATGATGACTGTGCTACATGCAGTCATAAGCACAACAGAGGTGAAGTTGCTTTAGGCTGTGCTTGGCCAGCTCACCTTTGAAGTTTTACTTTGTGCTGCTGTGTTGCTTTTATTCCCATTGCAGCTGGAGAGAAATACAAAGATAAAAGGATTACAGATTATACAGAGATGGTAAAGAGTGGCACTTGGTGGATTGTGAAAAATACCTAACCAAAGCAGGTCATAAAATTAGGCATTCCCCTTAGGGGACAAGGTGGATTGTTTCTATTATTCACTAGATGACCCAGTTTGCAAGAGTTTTAAATATAATATTGTAACTTTTTTTGCAGGATGGGTGGAGGGATAAGTGTTTTAATTCGAGTTGTTCTTTCAAGATGACAACAGGTCCCTGAAATATTGGTTTGCTTCTTATTTTTGAAGAAGTGAACTTATTTATTTTTTATAGATTAGGTGTTAGTTCTTTTCTCAAAGCATTTTCCTCATCATCCTCACTAGGAATTACTGCTGAGTATAAAGTGGAAAGCTCCCCCTGTTGTTTCTCTTTGATCACTAAGTCCTTCACACCAGTTAAAACTAATTTTTTCTAAGTGTGAATTTCCCTTTCAAGTTTCCCAATAAGCATCTTAAAAAGCAAAGTAATAAAATGTGGCATAAGACAGAACAACTGAATAAGCATAACCTGCTTGATTAACTTTATGCATGTGTGAAGAGGAGAGCACCTTTTTACTTATCTTTTAATACAGTCTGTGTTGGAAGTAAACTGTCTATGTCCAGACAGGATGTAAGCAGCCTCCAGTCTCACCAGGCAAGGGAAAGACCATGTGGTATTAGGTTACTGGAGCCAGTTCTATTTTGTGAGTCGGTATATAAAGAATTATATTTTTTATAGACTTTCCAATAACGTGTGACTCTTATGCTCATTTCATATATTCAACTGAAAACAAATGATGACTGTTATGGGTGGGTAATAATTTTCTAAATCCTAAAACCATTTCATATGACCAAAATTATGCTGCTGAGTGATTACGAATTCACCTATTTTTAAGGCATTAAGAAAATGTTTTAGGATGCTCTTATTAAACATACCATGTTTTGAATGGTAAGAGTAATATTTGCGCACATTCATTACTACTACTTTTTAGTTGTTTTAGTTCTAGGCTGCTGCAGCAATTTGATTCTTGTTTACCTACTCTTCCCAAAATGCAGATGCATACCCTATGCACATAGTAATGATAAAAAGCCATTCTAAAAGGCATACAGGCTCTATGTTTTACAGCATATAGCCTAACATCTCTAATGGATTACACATATCTAATATGTTTTATAATGGAAAACACATCTATAGTAGCTTATGTTAAAGATTATATGATCGACTGACCTATTTACAAAATTTAAAGCAAAGTGTGACAACTTCCAATCAATCCAAACTTTTTGGAATTTCTTTGTAAAATTTATTTCCATATTTTAGCTACAGCACAGCTATCTTGCAAGCAAATTCCATATACTGCTTGAAGTCATTAACTACTAATAGTCTGAAGGTAGTTATTTTAGCAGGTACTCTAGGAACATGTTAAGGTAAAGTTATTCATAGAGGACTACAGTTAGATTATCTTCATGCATAACATTTTTTAAAGAATGCATTGATTTTGAACATCAAAAATACTGTCTCATCAGCTTGTGGCAAAGGTGAATTCAGAAAGGGGAAATTGATCACAAAGGAAGGAGAAAGAGGAAAGAAATAATAAGAAGTAAATCAACGGTAGACTAGTGAGGCCATCCATGCTTTATAGCTCTTTGCTTAGGAGGGCACCTCGGGTAATAGATATATATGCTGAATAGAAGAACTGTGTCAGCTTTAACAGGAGCATGATTGAGGCCACAGGATTTGGCTGAAAGTCAGAACTATAAAAATTGAGCATGGCAATAGCATCATTCTCCTAGCTGCACAAGCTGTACTATAGAATTTCTAGAATCCATTTTAAAGGGATCAAAAGATGATTTGGGATGCATGTGTCAGTAATGGGGGTAGCAAAATGTTCATGTTTATTAACACATCACTTGAAGTCACTGAGGTAAAGTCAAGCTTAGTATTGTAATGCCATTAAAACTATATTACATTTGAATTTGTGATGGCCATCAGCTCTCAGATTTAATTCTTGTGAAATAGGAATATATATAATTTACTGCTATTGGGATTTTCATTCTCCAGTAAACTTGTCCAAAGTCAAATTTACTCCATGTGTTCATTTTACAAATAAAGTTACTCTGTCTAGCAGTTTCCTCAAAAAATGCTGATACTGAGAAAACGCTTACTCCCATACTTTCCAAAAGTCTTGGTGGAAATATTCTTGTTCATGGAATGGTTTATGATGGGTAGTCTCTTCCTGCCTAGTTACATTAATTCAAAATGAATGTACTGTCTACATCCCTGCAGTAATCACTTTCCCACTTCCAGGAATGTCTGACTTCTCTAACAACTCAGTTTTTCCTTTCGTCCGTAACAAGCCATATTTTAAATATAAACCTTTGCTGATGACAACTATTTGTTAAGTAAATAAATGCCTCAAAATGACTTTGGGCAAAAAGCAAAACCCAGAGGCATAACAAAGTAGCTAGGCACCTGGGGAAGTGGGCCACATGGGGATGGCAGTGATGTCTGGCTGCTGCCAAGTTGACAGTGTGACTGTGTGGCAGCTGATATTTTTCTGCCTCCCTACTCATCCCCAAGTTGACACTTGGGGCAGATGCCCCACACTGATTATGCTGCTGAAAAACCTAGCCAACCAAATAATCTTTTCTTAGTTTTGGTACAAACAGCAACATTTTTCTAGCTTCACTTGAAGTTCAAATGTGTGTGAATGTGCACGTGTATATTTGTACGCAACAACTCTATCTACAAGACCTGGTTTACAGTCTGGTTAAGTCTCCTCTAATGGACTTTCACCAAGCTGCTGTGTTTAGACCTACAGACTGAGCTTATATGCTATTTAAGCTCCTCTTGGTCACTGGCTAGGCTTCCACCATTATCTTTTGAACTGACTTCGCTTAACATATACCTTGGACACAAGCTTTATCTGGTACCACTTTTCAGAAGTGGTATCCCAACGTCCATCTTTTAGGGCCTCAGTATCAATGCTGATTCCCTAAAACACCCTACTACTTTTAACACATTGACTGCAGAGCTCAGCTTTGTGGGTACTCTGGTTTATAATTTACCCTTTCAAGGCTGTGTGATTGTCAAAGCAATGGGGCAAAGGTGTGCAAAAGTATTTCTAAAAACAGCTACTCTTTCCTTTTGAAAGCCCAGAATATGTAGCTAAATACATAAGGAACACCTGCTGGCCATTCTCTGTCTCATTTTCCTCACTGCTCTTGAATGTTTTTTGGGATCTGACCATAATTCCCTCTCGTAGGCTTCCCTTCCCTTAGCACATACTCCTTTTCCTGTTCCAGATGGTCAGAGAGAACTGCATGAAACATATCTGGTGCTTTTACAATTTCCCATCCCATTTATTAGGTGAGACTTTCCACTCAGCTTCGACCTTATTGTCAGGTGCCCAGTTGCTGATCTACCTACTCATCCAAGCAGAGGGTTTATTTGGATGGATGTGTTTAGTAACCTGGGTGCTGCTGTTCAAACAGAAGATCATCAAGGTTTATTATCAGCCTAGTGCCACCCCTGCATTGAACAAAAAGGTAATAAGACAACAAAGGCGGCCCAGGACAGCTTTCGAATCAAAATGTAGTTTGATATTGATACCTAAAGAGGATTCATCCTATTGAATAGAATTTGCATTTCTGCACAGACTGGTTGATTAAGTTGTCATAGCCCTGAGAAAAAGGGTTATTGTGGATTAGAAAGAACAGGGTGGAGGCAATTAAATAGAAACAGAACATCTGGAGGAGGAGCAATCATAGGCCTGAAGCATTGCTTGTCTTTCTGTTCCTGGGAGTGGAACTACTTGTTTTTATTTATTTTTTCACTCTCCTATTCTAGTGCCAGATAAAGGCAGAATATATGAACATGTGAAAATCAAGCCAAAGCTATCTCAGTTTCCCCAATGCTGCTGCTGGATGTGTAGGTGGTGACAGCAGAGGAGATGTGAATAATTGATTTTACAGCCTGTTCCCTAGAGTCAGACATTTCCATCAGTCAGCAGGTGAGTGAGTGTTTGCTACTTCAAACTGGGTCCAGCACAGAGCATGTGACATCTGTGTGTAAAAGGGCTTGCAATACTCTGAGTCTGTTAATTACAAACGGTCATACAAGGAATTTCTTTTGTGTCGTTCACCTAAGACCAAAACATCTGTGCAGATTGAGCTCTACTTCACAGTTTATTTCTAACTGGATTACTATGCTAAAATTCTTCATAGATTTTGCTTCTGCAAACACATTTTCAAATCTGTATCCTTCTGGGTGACAAGCAGCATAGATATAACAATTATTACAACAGGCACAATCATTGTAGCCCAATGATCTCTCTTGGTTTTATATGTGACAGACCAAACATTCTGGTATCTGTGAATATTGGAATCTGAATTATCCCTGGGTATTAGGTTTATTAAAGAGCCTGCTGAACAAAAAAAAAAAAAAAAATCATTCCTAGCATTTGAAATACGCTTTCAATTTGTAAAGCACAATATGAACAGTAATACAATCTAATAACAAATAATGAATGGAAGAACTTTGTGATATATTGTAGATAAGCAAAAGAAAAAAATCAACAACTTCTTGGCCCATATACTCCTTAAGCTTTTTGTAAAACTATCACAATTTAAATGGAAACTAAATTTTGCTGAACTACAGGGCCTGGTAAAAAAACTTCAATCTGGAGATCTGTAAGTTACCACTCTAGGTCCTAGTTTAGTAAAGCATTTGAGTATTTGACTTGGACTACTCATGACTAATATTAAGTAGGCACTTAACTATTTTCTGGGAAAGGCCAAAGAGACAAATGAACAACAGGTATAAAGCAGCATATCTTTACAGACTTTAACAGAGCGATTTGGAGCAGCTAAGGGCCTGTCCTATAGCATTTTAGATTAGTGTCTCTGAGGTGGAAGAGAATATTAAAGTACCATTATTATTTGTAAGTTATGGTATAAAGTAACACTATAGGACATGTCACTTTGGGGTCACTTCTGTTTTGAAAAAGTAATCTTAGGCACTTTGCAGTTTTTAAAAAAAGGATGCAGAGGCTGCTTTGTCTTAGATTTTTCATCCACAAAGATTAAGGGTTAGTGGCTTTGAAAGGGTTAGTTCCTTTATAGGAGTATCCCAGACAAAACAGAACACAAAATAAAATATTCTTTACTTCTGAAAATACTGTTGCATTCTATCCTTTCTATTAAATTTGAGGTTCAAAAAGTAACCTTTGTGTGGAACTTAGTTACATTTCTGTAGACTCCTAATTATTCCCCCAAACTCTATGATATATATTATTTGTAATATGGCGTAATTCTGTTATTACTCATGTACTTAAAGAGAGGCATAGACATCCATGTCCAAGCTCTCACAGAAGGATCTTGTCTACCAAGCTAAGGCATCATTCTTACTATCTTGCTCAGTGAAAGTTTAAGTATTTTATACAATGTGGGACAGCTTCAAGAGGGGTAGGCCCAGTATTTTGGCAATGCCCTTTTAGTAAATGTTTACTAAATATTTATTTATGCAAAATAGAATAATGTCAACAGGAAAAACTGAGAAGCCCAGTGTTTAGTCTAGAACGGCCTCTACACTGTTGTTTAGAGCACTCTTCTGAGAGATGCGGTCACATCCCCTTAGGTCAGGGCCAGGATTGACTAAAAGATGGGGGCTGAGGGTGAGCCATGGCTAGAGCCCCTGGACTGGTGAGGGACACCAGACCTAGCAGGGAACAGGCACACAAAGGGAGGGGGATGGTCAGACCCTTCTGCTACTGCTGCTGCTGTCTCTGACTGACCTATGGGTGGAGGGATCCCCAGAGCTGCTCCTGCCCTACTGAAGTGGCTGGGTGGTATGCTGGGTTTGACTGGGTTCAGCGGTAGGAGTGAGCAGGTCATTCCCTCTAGTGTCTGCTCCTTGCTTATCTCTTTCCCACCCCCAGGGATCCTTTACTAACAAGGAGCGAGTGCCAGAAAAAGAGATCTGCATGCTGCTACCATGGTCCCTGCAGCCTATGCTTAGAGTGGGGCAGGAGAAGCTGTGAGGCTCACCCCATGCCTGTGTCAGTTGGGTACAGTGGCAATGGTGGGTAGGTTTCTCCTTCCAGCACCTGTTTCTGGCCAGTAGGGGACACTTGGAGGGGATGGGCAGGGAGCAGGTACAAGAATAGGAAAGCTGCCAAGCCCAGTACCTTGCAAAGCCTCAACCTATGGCTGAAATGGGGCAGAAGCAGGTCTGAGGCTTCCCTTGTGTCCAGGTCAGTTGAGGACAGAGGCAGTGGCAGCAGATGGGGGCTGTGACTGCAACATTGTGTCCATTCTGAATCTGTCCCTCCGTTAAGGAGAGAATTGAGCTTGGTTCTCCCACATCATGATGAATAATTCCTTTCCAAAGTGTTAGGTAAAAGGAAGATGCCTACTCTGACAGTTTTGTGAATCTAGCTCTTCATTTTCCTTGCTTATTCTTTAATAGCCTGATGTGAAATATTTGGTTTCCAGTCAAATTGAATGTTTCACATCAAACAAATCTGATTTTTGTTTCAGTGAGAAAGCACAAATGTTTTCAAACTCAGTTATAGGAAAAGGAAATTTTCCATAATCCCTCCCCCATCAATATTTTGGTTTGGCTGCTGAACTGAAAAATCAATTATTTGCAGAGCCTGAGGTGCAAAACTCATATAGTTGTACACTTGGGACTCTCAAGTTGCTTTGTAATCACTTCTTTAGAGACCTTTATCTAAAGAATGCCCTTGGGACATTTAGTTTTATATACTCTCTTTAATAAAGACCGATGCAAAAGCTAATTTAACTTAATCATTATAATGTTATCTATTATTCCCCATTCCTGGCTGTTTTGCAGGTTCCACAGTCAACGTGTAGGCTATTTACTCTGAATATATTACAATGCTTTCTAATAAGTTATTTCCATATTTGTGTTTTCCCACCTGCTCCAGAATATATACTCAATTTATTCAGTGTCTGCTTAGTTCTTCTTTAAATGGTGAAATACCATATTTACTTGAATCCAAAAGGATCCTGAATTTAAGATGACCCTCCATCTATGGAAAATTTACAAATTTGTTACAGTTTTCTCAACTGCTCTTTGCTGCTTTGATTTCCAATTTCCAACTTCTCTGACAGGCTGAAGGAGAAAATTAGCAAAGTAGCAATGAAGTTCAGCAGAGTCGCAGATTTAAACATCCCTGAACTTGGGAAAGTTTAGATCCCAGGTCTGTTCCTGAGGAGAACATTATTAGGAAGTACTGGGTGGTCTTTCTACATTTTAAAAAATATTCATCATTGGCATTAATAAAGATTTCTATCTGATCTTTCAGGCAAGAAATTATTTTTTCCTTCCTTACAATGTGTGGTGTGCATCTCAGTGATTTTATCATTGTGTCTTGAAGTAATGGAGACTGGAGTAATATCACTGTTCAAAATTCAGACATGTTTTGACAATCTCAAGATAAATAGAGGCAGCATTTATTGAACTGGATTGAGGTGAGTGATTTATTAAACAGAATGACTATTTACACAAGGTGTGAGAGCAGACTTAAACAAATTAGCCATGTATGTGATCTGTTGGAACAACTAGGCCATTTCCCTGCTATTTTAGGATTTTTACATGATAGTATGTTCTTAAATGTTTCTACCAGTGCACTTAAAATGACCCATGTTGCAGGACTGCCAACATTTATTAGATCTAACTGGTAGAATAATTTTGCTTGTAGTTAGCTTAAATTTTCCTTTATAACTTGTAAGATGTACCATCTGGAGCTACCCTAAAAAGGTCTCTCCTCTCTTGGTTTTTGTCATGTTTAAATCGCTTCAGGAACCCAACCAGCAGAGGGAAACCTTGTGATGTGGTGAAACTATATCCTCCCTGCCTGCCCTAGTCATACTGACTTCCAATTAACTGCCATGACTTTTTAGACCTGTGGGGGTAGGTAGGGTCATCTCAGCTGAAAGAGCATTGTGTAAGCTTGGCACTATGAAGAGATTTGCCAGTACCATAGAGGCTGGCTGGATCAAATATGCAAGCTTTAAACATGACAATTTGTGAGCAAATTTAAACCTATTGTAAATTAATAAGCCTTGTGATTTGTGGTCTCATCTGATCAGATGAGCCATTCAATTTGAGCAATTGCAAATGCTTTTACTGCCAAATTCCCAGGCTTCTCCAATTTGTCAGGTACTTTGATCTTCTAAATCACTGATCAGAGTGTATCATGTTCCTTTCGATCACTAGTTAAATCCATCTTGTGTATGGATTTTAGAGTTTAGCTTTTAGAAGCAATCCTGATTAGAGACGGTTAGAAATTTTCCAATGAAACAGGTTTTGTTTTGGAAAATGTCAATTGGTCAAATGTCAATTCATCATTGTGATGACCCACAGACAGGTTTCTGTTTCTGAGACCTGCTCTGTGTACCACAGCAGGGGATTTGGAAATCCTGAGGATCCTGGCTTGACTTGTGTTTGTTAGGGTTAGATACTTGCTACTTTGTGTCAGAAGACTTTGGAGGTGGTTCAGGGCTCCCAGTGGTGCCCTTTGGAGGCAGAGAAGCCCAAAAAGTCTCTAGGGCATGCACATGTGGTTTGCAGTGCCTCAAACCATGCATGACACATGTGCACACATTCACCATACTGATAATTTGCAGCGCAGCAGTTTTTTTATGATAGTAGGAGATCCTGGTATAAAAAAAATAATGCCACCAAAAATGCAGCATGATACACATGGCAGCAATCCATGATGCCAGAAACAGCCTGGCCAGTCAGAGCCACACTCTGGCTGCTGACCAGGCTCTGAGCAGCTGGCTCAGTGCCAGTACTGCCCTGGAAGGCCCACAGGATTCCAGGTTAGGTAAGACTGCTGGGACCAGCACAGGTGCTTGCCCCAGCCTCCCATACTCCATCCAGATCAATTTACCATGTGCCAGAGCACATGTGCAGGGGCATGCCCAGGGACAAATAACAGTGGCACAAATATATGCTACTGCCCTTTTCCTGCAGGAAATGCACACCTTCGCATGGGTTTTCCCCTTACAATCAAGGTAGCTGGCTCTTCCCAGAAATGTAATGGAAATATTTAGATTTTTCCTAAATGAAAAAGATATTTTCATGTTAATGCTTTTTGGAAATGCTAGTTTTCATTCCAAATTGGAAAAATGAAAAATCTTTTTGAAATGATGAATAGAATTCAGACTGTGCTGTCTATGTTCTGATCCCTTCTATTCCTGATAGCTGCATAGAAATTCTAAATAAGTTGAAGTTTAATCTAAGTTATTAATTTCTGTAGTTAAGGATTCCTAAACTAGAGATTTGAATAAATCTGGGAATATTTTTCTTCTTCAAAATGTTTTAAAAATACAGCCCTTTTGATTTTGGGGATATAAAGCCCTGTAGACTCAAGTCCTTCATTTATCCAGAAATCAGGTTCAGAATGGCTAGGTAATTTAGACAATGCCAATGACTACTCAAGCCATGTGCCTCAACCTTGTTCAGAGAGACTATCTCCAGGGATAAATATGCATTCTTTCTCTGCATCTATTAAATCTTTGACCTTTCTTGTTATTTGTGACTTGAGCTGGTGGAGTAGGAAGTGGGAATATTTTAATAGATTTGAAATTCTGTCTTCATGAATTATTTTCACCTGAGTGCATGTAATACAGCACTATATGGACACATTATGTTCTCATGGTCTACCTCATTTAAAGAAACATTCATACCAAACACTGCCGCAGATTTTAAGTGGCTTCTTATTATTTTTTCTTGTTATTCTGCCTCTGCAGGAACTACATTGAAGAAAATCAGTGGATCAGCAGAATGCTTTTGCTATTGCAGAGCCTTTGTCTGGATCTGTATGGCAGTATAAATATGAACAGTATTTCTCTGAATCCCATCTCTCATTATTTTGGGCCATTTCCTCAGCAGGTTATCACACAATACCAAGGACAAGTTGGGTTCACTATTACTTGAATGAAACTGAGAATAAAAGAATATATTCTTCTTTGTGGAAAGAAAACCTGCTGAATCGCAAACAGAGGGAAATCGCCACAAATGTGCCTTGCATCTGCTCATCTAAACAGACCTATTCACTGCTGTATAATATGCTTTCCAGTCCTCTGTTTTTTTTTCTTATCCCCCCCTTTTCTTTTTATGTAAACCATCATAATAAACACATCATTACTAGATTTTGTTGACCCTTTTCCTAATAAATATTTTATAAATATTCACTAACTACACTAGTGAGATTTCTCAGCTGTTCCATTCCAACATAAATCTTAATCATTTTAAACAATATTCCTAACCTAACATCCCATGGCCTCATAGAAGTACAATAAAAACTATAATTCTATTGTACTGCACCCTGAAAAACAGGCCGTTATTATTTCACATATGGAAGACGCATCTACCTCTTGCTTCAGGGGGAAGCCAGAAGAGTGTCTTTCCCAACTCATGTACCTGGAATTCTCAAAGAGTAGATCAGTTTTGACTGGGTGATTTGCAACCCTTTGGTCAAAGCAGGGTTACTTATTTCATTTTCCTTTTCAGTTAACGGAATAATAAAGATACAGAAGTATGCCTTGGAGGTTGAAGCTGGGGAAGAGAGCTCACAATCACACATCTTGTACTAATGACTCTCTTCTCCTATTGTTCTTTAATCTTGGCTTTATGCACAAAATATGTCCATGAGGTATGGTGGTAATTTAGAGCATTGTGTAATGGCTCTATGAGTAGAACAAGCAAGATATGGAAACAATGACCAAATTACTATAAATGGCTAGATCTGAGAATGGCATTTCCATTATATCCTTGAAAATGTTCTCTCTGAAAACGGAGAGTTCTAGTTTTTTGTATGTTTTTTTGTCACAGACAAACATGGCTACCAAGTACACCCATGAAACATGGAAGATGCCAAATTTTAGCCATCTCTGGATTTTAAACTACATTGCAGAACAACAAGGAAGTTTTTTTTTTGCCTCCCTACTTACCATCTGACATCTTCAGGGAAGGAATTCTACCTGATCAACACATCGAAGAGCTACTCAACACAGCTCATAAAGATACTCTCATAGACCCAGAGGGACAATCTTCTATCTTCAGTTCCCTCTGTGCAAAAATGAAGTTTATATCCTACCATCTTGTACCATCTATACATTTCCCAGAGCCTGATGAAGGGACTTCGATCCCAAAAGCTTGCAGAAAAGGGCAATTTTCTTGCTATTTTCCAGTTGGTCTAATAAAAGGTATCATTTTGGAACCAAGAGTTCTAGTTTTTTGTGTGTCTTCCTGAAAATGGTATTTTAATTAGAACATGTGAAAAAATATGATTTTGAAATTTTTGACAGTGTCAGTTTCTTCTAATTAAATTTTCTGGGAAAAAATGATCTCTTTTGAAATTATCCATTTTAGTTACTTTTTTTATAGAAAATTATTTTGTTAAGCAAATGCAACGTATTTAACTTACTCACTTTGATTGGAAAATCCTTGATATTTTCATTCTGGCTCTAGTTTTAATGTTGCTGCAATCTGAACATTGCTGCTTTCCAGAAAAAAAATAAAAGCACCTTAGTCCTTCCAAGTGTATTGTCAGGATTTTAGGAATACTTCAAAAGACAGTGCTAAGTCTTATGTCACATTTTTGTTCATTTTAAATTAGTTACTGGCTGCTTTTATTATTTCTTTAGTTATTTCATTATTTATTTGTTTTCTATCAAACACACGTTAAACCTTGGAGGTTTTAAAAGTTTTTAAATTAATGGTTTTAATAAATTTGTTTACAGAATATATACTCAATTCATTCAGTGTCTGCTTTGTTCTTCTTTGAATGGTGAAATACCATATTTACCTGAATCCAAGAGGACCCTGAATTTAAGATGACCCTCCCATCATTAGATTCTGTACATGGACAATTTATAAATATGTTACAATTTTCCATGTATAGAATCTAATGATGGGAAGGTCATCTTAAATTCATGCCCCCTTTTCAGTACTGCAGCAGGGAAATCCATGGCAGGAGGGAAGGTAATAGGAAAGAAGGCAGTAGAGGGCCAGAGGTGGGGAGGCAGTGTGGGGCAGGCAGTGGTGCTTGACCCCCTTCCTCTTGCTCCTGATTCCTGCCCCTCTTGCGCCTGTTTGCCCTGCTGCCTCTATCCCCCATCTTTTCTCTCCCCCCTGCCCCCATACTGCTTACCCTTTCTTTTGGCTGTAGCTGCAGCTGTGGCTCCGGCAGGCTTGTCCCATGTTAAATGAGGGGTGAAACTTGTCTTGGATTTGTGTAAATACAGTAATGGTTACCTTGAAATTAAACTTACTCTTAAGAGGAATGCAAAAAATCCTTGCAACCAAACAAATGCTAGTTGAATGATCCAACTATAGTAAAAGAAAATAATAATCCAGCGCCATAAAATAATAATCCAGTAAAACACACATTTTTTTCTTATAATCATAGGCATCCTTCCTCATTCAATGAGCTTGAGTTCAAGCACCCCCCCTGTCATTTTTGAAGTGTGGAGACCCTGGTACACGAGATGCTGCGGTGCTTTAATTAGAATGGCTCTCGAAGCCTCTCTAATTAAAGTGCTGCTCCCTTCACCCTGGAGCATGTATAAAAGTACCCAAAGAAACTTGCTGTGCTCACTCCACCTAAATCAACAGCTCCTTCAAGGGAGGACTAATAATAAGCCTTCTTTACAAATCAGGAGCAGCAAAACCTGTGACCAGCATTTAAGATGGAGGTCGTTGTTGGTCCAGGCAAAAAATTCTCTGAATTGCTAACCCTTCTCACTAATGGTACAGGACAAATGCAAATACATTTTATACATATAGTATAAAATCTAGATTGTTTTGTATTCATACACAGTTATACAGCTGGTACACTTGTTCCTTTAAGAGAGGCATAGGAAGTGACTTAAAGGTACTATTTCTTTGTTTCTTGTTTAGGCTGAGCTGCATTTTTGCAACCATAGGAACTCAAGTGAAAGACCTTATTAGTAAAAGCCTTACTCCACCTGTGTGGATCTACACTGCTGCAAGCAGTCTAACTTAAGATGATACATAGATTACATGCTTTAGATTCAAGGGCCGGCTACATCTTGCCTATATTTTCACTTCCAACCATGGATGCCATTCATTTAGTAGTAGTTGAGTAGAATGCTGCTAGAGTTAGCTGAATATTTATTTTTTCTTATGAAAATGTTTGATGAATGCAAAAACAAGGAAAACAGCCACACATTTGCTTTATCAAAAGGAAACTTAGAAATTTTGAGTTTAAAACTAAAAAAAAAGATTTTTGTTACTACTAAACATTTCTAGTGAAAGTATTATTGTTATTATTTTTGCAAAACCTATTTAATCAAAAATTAAATTAAGTTTTCTTTTGGAAAAATGTTTCAATATAAACACTTCAGCCAGTCCCTGGTGTTACTAAACCCAGGTCTCCTGTGCAGGACCAGATTGTGTTATTGGCAAACTACTCCATTAGCTGCATGCAGCATATTTAGTGTTATCTGCTCCTGTTTCCTTTGTAACAGTATGGGCTGGCTGCCTTATAACCAGTACATTCTTGGATTATTGTTTATATTTACGAATATTTTTTTTACAACTTTTTTGTAACAAATCTATCAAAGAATTTAGCTTTTTATGGCTTGATCCTAGGTTGTCCACAAATATGAATGCGTCTTGTCTTGGTTACATTAAAAAAGTTTTGGAATGGTTGTATTTGTAAATACTGAGAGTAATAGTGCTGCTTCCATTTCTGGTCAGTGGCCAAAAAATCCCCTCAGGTTTGATGAGATGAAAACAATATTTGATTAAGTAATATATTGATTAAGTAAGATAAATCAGCTTGTGAATATTATCTAATTATTTCTCAAGATAACCCTTTGAGAGAGAGAAAAAAATATAATACCAACTCTGTTTTATAGGCAGCTGAATACTAAGGTACAAAATTAAAACTAGATTGTGAGTTAGATGATACACCGGTACAGTGCAATCAGCAGGGATATTGTCATAATTTCTGTTCGAAAATGATCAGCAGAAAACTGCTGCTCCACCCCAGAAATGTGTGTGTAAGTGTGTAAGTGGTTTGGCTATGAAGCAGTTGTCTCTTTCAGGTCTACTGGTACAATTTATGTCCTTTTACCCCCAGGTAAACTAGCTAGGATTCCTATATATTAGTTGTAGGAGACTGGCTGAAAGGCCACAACGAGTCATTGCCACACCAAAACTTAGTATGCAAACAACTATATCCCTGATTCTTGTGCTAAAACCCCTTGTTCCTTTATCAATGATTTTCTGTTGAGATTGGGCTGTTTTAAAGCCAAGAATGCAAGGTTCTTGGAGCTGAGAGCTGATCAAGCCAGTGATAGGGTATCCTAGTGGTTAGGGCTCTTTTCTGGATGGGTGGAGTGTTAAGTCCTGATCCTTGCTCCTTGAACTTCTTAAGTATTGCATATGAACCAGTCATTGGATTAAAAGGTACTGCAGCCCCATTTCAGTGGAGGGGTGGAAAAAGGCTCCTTTTAACTCAGCATATAGCTTGGTGGGTAGAGAATTTTTGTGGGAGTTGGGAAATGAGGTTGAATTCCTTCAGGCTATGAAGATCCCAGAATGCAGGCCACTTATTTCTTGGGTAAATTCTATGACCATGTGGCTACTACATAGAAGGTAGGCAACAGATCTTCCTCCTGCTCAGCTCTTTGAAACAATATTGCTGGTATCTACCTTCAGGAAAATGTCAAGCTCTGGTTCCCAAATGGAAGGAGACAGTTTCTTTGTTGCCATGACTTCAATGCCTTAGCTCTGAGGCAGTGGGTATTCAGACATCCCTGTGTGTATTTCTCATTGGCTAACTCTAGGAGTTCCCTGCTCAGCACGTGATCTTTTTCAATTGCCTTTCCAAGGTACTTAACTCTCCTTTAGCACTGTCTAGGTAACTGAGACATTTAACTTTGGGTTTTAGATTTCACTTTTGGGACTAGAGACTAAAGTGTGCTGCCTCCAGCCGCCAGGAACCACTGGCTCGGCCCCTGCCCTGAGTCCCTCACCACCTAGCCCTCCTGCCTGGGCTCAGCTGCTGCTCACCCCAGCTCCATGTGGGAACTGAGCTGGAACTGCCTGTGGTGGGGTCAGGACTGCATGCTGGTCCTGCTGGCCCTGGACACAGGCTGCTGGAAGGGGAGCTGCCTGTGCCAGGGGACCACTGGCCACCATCACCCCTGGGTGACCCCCTGCCCACCAGGCTCACCATGGTGTACACACCTGTTGGGGAACCCAGAAGCCAGGGTGCTAGCCACCTGTCCCTGGGCTCTGCCCCCTAGGCACCCTCACACCATGGCTCCTGGCCCCAGAGCAGCAGACACAAAGCACATTTTGTAAATAGTTTGCACAGGGAAGTGGCTGTTTTATTGCTTGTGGGTGGGGTGGGTGGTGGAGGGGCTCTGGTTGTTGGGGAGGTAGTGGGGAGAAGGGCTCTGTTTGATGTGAGGGGAAGAAAAACTTCTTGTGAGATGTGTCTGCAATGAGTGTGGTGCCTGGGATGGGAGTGGGGCAGGAAGGAAGTTGGTGGGTGGTGGTCCAGGCTGGCTACAGTGGGGAGTGCAGGAGAAAGAGCGCAGCTAGGGTCTCTGACACCCAGTGCCCTTGTCCCCACTAGTGCGTGTGCAGCTCTCCTGGGGCCTTGGTGGTGGGGGTGTCTGCCACCGTTGCTGCTGCTATAGGTGGTGCTCCCACTGCCAGGCAGCTATCGTCTGCCATGCCTCCACCACCCAGGCCTCATAGAAGAGCTCCCCCTGGGCCTCACAGATGTTATGCAGCATGAAGGCTGTGATGATGACTTGGGGAAGGTCCTCAGAGAATTCAAGGTGGGCTATGAGGCTCTGGCAGTGTCCCTTCAGATGCTCAAAGGTGCACTCCACCAGGGTGCTGGTCTAGTCCAGGCACTGGTTAAAGTGGGCCTGGCATATATCTAGGTAGCTGGTATAGGGCTGCAAGAGCCAGGGCAGGAACAGGCAGGTGGGGTCCTCAATCCCAGGGGCAGGACCACCGTGGCACCTGGCTGTAGGTCTAGCATACCTGGCACGAATCAGCCACTCTGCACCAGGGTTGGCAGGGTGGAGTTTTAGAAGATTCAGGTGTTGTGGGCACTGCCTGCCTGGCACTCATGTGCATGAAGACTCTGTGGTGGTCCATGACAGCCTGGAGCATGATGGAGTGAAAGCCCCTCTGGCTGTAGTAGGAGTAGTTGTCATGGGGGGGGCAGGTGATGAGGCTATGGGTTCTGTCTAGGGTCCTAATGCACTAGGGGAATCCCAGGGCACTTCGCTACCACTGCCACTGGGGTCTGGGTGGCAGCCATATGGCACCGGTGGTCGCTGTGCAGACAGTCATTGCACGTGGGGGAGCTGGGTGGGCCTAGATGGCATTGGTCCAGTCAGTGGTTGGTGTAGTAGGCCAGCATGGTGACCAGCAGGAGCCCAGGGTAGTGGATGTCACTGCCAGGGACAGAAGCTGGAGCAGCCATGGCATGAGGAGGCAGACGGGCAGAAGCTGGAGCAGTGAGGAGTGAGTGCGGTGTGATGCCCCTGTGTTGTGCACACTACTTCTGGCCAGGGAAGTGTCTGGCCAGGGAGCAGAGAGTGGGGCTGGTTTTTCAAGATGGCTGCTGGCTCCTGGCACCTGAAGTCAGAGCCTGGGGGTTCCCCAGGTGGCTGCAAGGGCCCATTGCAGAGCCTCAGAAAGTGGCAGCAGTTTGGTGCTAAGATCACCAAATCTGCTGCCAAGTCCCTGCATATGTAGATGGTTGTCTAGGAGCGTTTACTTGCAAGTAGTTTACTTGCAAGTAGTTTACTTGCAAGTAAACTGATCTCAGATCAAATGCATGTGTAAATGCACCCTGTGACCAGGTAAGCAGGCAATTCAAGTGGCTGTTGGAGTAACCTATACTCCTCATTACTTAGTACCCCATCAATCTTGGTGTCATCTGCAGATTTTACCAGCAAACATTTTATATCTTATTATTGAATCTATATTTAAAATATCTACTCCATAAAACCAAGTAGCGATCACATTTTATATATGACAATCTGGGCTCCATAATGGTACCTTTTTTAAAGGCAGCTATAAAATTTTAAAAAGGCCTTATAGCTCTATTAAAGTTGATAGTAAAAAGTATAAATGGCAAATCATTTTCATTAGACTTGTACCAATACACTTGGAAATGGTTTAATCCGTAATATTAAATGTTGCTGAAATTTATGACTGGAATCAAATACCCTGATTCATTGAACTAGAAGCCAGGTTATCAATGACAAGGCACTCTTTTCACTGGATGTGTCTACACGTGTACCCGACTGCACAGTTGTTCCTGTGGAGAAAGCTAAAGTCAGCTACTGTGGAGCCAGCACTGCTGCTATAGGGCTGAGCTGGAGCACATGCTAAAAAAAGTACTAAATGACTGCACAGTAACCACCGTTAGTGCACAGTCCTGGCTGCGCATGGGTCGTTTCCAACCCTCCGGCTCAGGAGCAATGAGCTGTATGTTTCTACTGCACAGTAGTGTTGAGGTCATGGTTCATGCCTGCTGATACTATGAGGGAAAGTGATAAGCTATGTTGCTATAGCTCATCACTATGGCGACATAGCATCTTGTGTTGATGTGCCCAGTATCAGCATAATCTCTGAGCATTTGTATGAGGAACCATTCGGGACTAACAATAATATGTTGGACACTAGGGGCACAGGCAGTGGGTGGCAAACACAATGGGATGGTAAGTGAGAGGAAGGGGTAGGTGGCAAGGTACAAGCTTCCTGCCTCTCTTACTGCCTGATCCTAACATCTGCCCCTCCACTGCCTGCCCCTTATTGCCCCTCCACCTGCCTTACCATGTGCCCCCCTACTGCTTCCCCCACTGTCTGTTGCCCCCCACACCACCATTACTGCCCCCCTTGTCACCTGTCCCCCCCACAGCCTGAAGTAGCAGTAGAGATGAAATGAAGATGATCTTCCAATAATTAGATTCCATGCTTGGAAAAATGTAATAATTTAATCAATTTTTCCATGTATAGAATTTAATTACTGGAAGGGATCATCTTAAATTCAGGGTCACTTTGTATTTGCGTAAGTACGATATATTAAAACAGAGGAAAGCAATAGCTTTGTGAGATTTTATGAAAAATTAAATGTAACCAGTAACCCCTAAAATAACATTTCCAGATGGACTGGAGATGTTAGGATATGGTTAGGGCCAGGATTCAAGGACAAGTTTGTGAGGAGAGGAAGGTTTAGAAAGCCTAAGATCAATCGAAATGTTTCTTAGAATTTTCTTTTTATGTGCCGATTCCTTCTAATTTTAGTATACATATCCAGATACATAACTGTTTGTTTATACCTAAGCCTTCTCCAGCAATATTTGAAACAAGCTGCAAACTGATTATAAACAAAAGGGTCTATTATCTGGCTTCAAACTGAGGGAAATGTAAACATTAAATAATTGGATATGTGAAGCTGAACAAATTTAACTGTTAAAGAAAAATGGAGTATTCAAAAGCTTTGGCTGATCTGTGGCAGATAACCTCAGGCCAAGCCTGGGGACACCTACTGCCTCAAGCAGAAGAGGGGAGGGAGTTATTTTGGTGCATTGATTATTGACTGACCTTTGAGTTAATGTAATCTCTGTCCCCAATTTCTTCAGCCCAGGGCCTGTGGCTCTGACCTCTTCCTTTGCAGAAAGTTAGCAGAGGCTCCAGGCACAGCCTAACTCTTAAAACTTATTTATATTGTGTGTAAAGACTTTTTTTTTATTTAAAGGCCTAGAATTTTTAACTTGACAAGTGTTTATAAACTAAAAATAGTGGTGTTAGTCTGAAGTCAGGCAGGAGGTAGGGCAAGAGAATAGAGACTAACTGGTTCAAAGAGGCCTTTGCAGACAACAACCCCTTTCATCAGATCCTAAGACTGAACTGCCAGTACCTAGTACTGGCAGTCAAACCACATGTTTGACCCTGCTCCCTAGGTTCCCACATGTAGTGTGGTTGACTGGCAGCAGCCCTTAATGAATGTCTGGAGTAAAGCTTGAACTTACAATTCTGGGTTTGCAGTGAAAGTAAACACAACCTTCTAAGTCTAGAGCTAGTCTAAATGTTTTAATGAAACCATTCTGCCTTTGCATTGATAACTTATCAATAACTCATGGGACCATATCAATTTTGTCAACATTTTTACTAAAAGGTTACTGAAACATTGAGGTTGAAAAGCTTTACCCTGTTGTTCATTTTGACTGTAACACAATATTAAAAATATAGCATTGAAGTACTTTGATAAGGCCATTTTTATTTCATATTTTGAAATTTCCACATTTTGTTCTAATTCGGGACAAATGGAAAAAACTGAAATGGCAATTTCCTATGGAACAGAAATTCTGAATTTTAACCAGCTCTATATGAATCTCAAAAAGTGTTGCAAAAAACAAACAAGCAAATGATCAACCTCCCCTCTCCCCCCCAAATAAATAAATAAAAAGGAAAACAAGTATGGGACAGAAGAGGAGGAAAAAAAGATGCTAACATGGATGCAGTCAACTGTAACCCAGGACCAGAACAGCAGTAGAAAAGTGGACTATCTGTTCAAATATATTTCACTCCAGTCTGTAATCTTTTTTGCCACTCATGCCAATTTCTCTCATACTGGGGCCTATTTTCTGTTGTACTTGAGTAACTCATGTTCTTGTAAGTGGAAGTTATTTGTGTGTATCAAATAGCAGAAAAGACCTTATGTTGTAGTTTTAGCTATTTTTTTCATACTTATTTCATTGTGTGTGATTATTTGTAGAACTCAAAAACTCTCTCTTTTTTATATTCTCTCTCTCTCTCTCTCTCTCTCTCGCTTTCTCATTTTAAATTAAACCAGGTTGTGGTGGGTGTAAAACAGGAGCCTGTTCCGGCATACTGTCTGATCTGGGTACTTTTCATCTTCTTACATTTTGATACATTTCATTTTGTCCTGTTCCTGGCAAAGAGTCCCATATATCCCTGTTTGAATAATGGCTTCTGAACAAATATAAGACCAGAAGAAACCATGGAAATCTACTGAACTAAAGATCTGAAAATCTCAAATCTTGATATATTTATCCTGAAATATTTATTCTACCAAAATTAGGCCCCAGAAAATATCAGAATTTGGCAGTGTATGAGAGAAGTCCTCCTGACTGTATGGCCCTTGAATGGCTAAGATTCATGTTATCAGTATAGGAATGGCTGGGCTGATGACTTAAGTTCTGGAAAGATCAATCCTCGAGTGAACCAGATGCCTGCTGAAAGCTGAACAGACTGACTCTAATTAGATCTAGAACTGCTAATTTTGGCCAAATATTGAATATAGAGTGTAGCATTTATGGAATAGCTAGATATTTAGGGCTAGATTGTGCCTATTCTTAATTTAACTGTTCAGGGGAGCAACAAAGGGCAAGACTTCTCCTTCTTTCCTTTGCAGGATTGTATGTAGATTCTCTTGCACAGGTGACTGGAGGAAGTAAGAATAGGCTTTCTCTGGGATCAAGTGGATAAACGTTAGTAACGACTAATTAATTCTGTGGCCTAAGCCTTCTTATCTCTTATATGCCAGACAGAAGACAGTGGTTTGTGGTCTTCCTGCTCAAATGGTATACCCCTAAACCATCCCTTTATTGAAGACCATAGTTTATAGAGGAGGAATCTTAATATACTTTTGGTTCTACTCAGCATCACTTAGTTGATAAAAAGGTGCTGTTCAAAGTTAGGACACTTTAATCTAAGCTGTATTTGACTTTACCCTGGTTCCAGACACAGCTGAAACTAATACATATGAAAATTAGGTACACAGTTGTGTTCTCACTTTCTTTGAAAATACAGGCCTTAAAGTTTCATAGCTAGGTTTTGTTGCAAACCTCCTTCATGATGAAAGAAGGCAGTTTGTATTTTTGTTTGAACTGTCTCAGACACTTCTTGGTCTTTACTTATTTTGAATGCAGTTGTGAACCCTAAATGCTTTTTTCTTTACAGGAAATAAGGGACTGTTCATTCATGGAAAATGTTGCAGAACCTGATTTGTGTTCACTTTAAACAAACCTAGTATCCACATGAGTAAGGAAACACAGAACCTACACAACACACAATGAACCTGCTTAAAGCTTTGTGTGTTTCCCATACTGAAATAGGACTATCCTTGGCATGGGTCCAGACATGTTTTGCCATTCTTTTTCCAACTGATTCACTCACCTTTGTATTTCTCAATTTCTTCTAAAGCCTAAAGCAGAGATGCCTAAAACTGTTCAAGATGGTGCCTCTTTTGTCTTGCCAGACTAAATGAAGCCATATTTGTTTGTGAAAACAGATAGGATTTCTCATATAGTTTTCCCAAAAAACAAAGACAAGTTTGAATTTATTTATTTACTTATTTATTTTGCTTTCAACAGCTCTTTTTATTTGGCAGAAAAGATATCAGAAGACTTTCTTGTTTTAAGAAACAAAGTCTATATTTTTTGACAGATGTCTCAACTTCTCCATCCAACAAATAGCTAGTCTATAGATTGACAAGACCCATTACACATTAAACATATATCATTAATAAACCAAGCACTTTACTTCTTATGACCTTTAGTATAGTTTTGCTAAGGTTAACACGTGGCCCACCTCCTGTAATGAAGTTTCATATCACTGCATTAGAACTGCCCAAAAAGATGTGCATACAGGTTTGGGAATGACTTTCTGATGTCTTCGTACAGCAGTTTCATATGTTGAAAAGGGCTAACTGAGTGCAACCTGGCTCAATCTCTAGAGAAGTAATTGCTGGAAGAGCCCATTACTTACTCCACCACAGTCCAGGTTGCCAATCAGCCAGAGTTAAAGTTATTGAAAGGACAAGACCCTTACCACTGAGACAAAGCCAGGAGAGGGGAGGGCTTATGGAAGAGGGATTGTGAGTCTCTGTTTGCTTAGGATGTGTGTTGAATCAGAGTCTGTAAGTCTGTAGTTCTGTACACAAGACTTGAATGCCAAGTTATGTCAACTGTGAAATTACTATTTCTGAAGGTAATGTTTTGTTTCAAAGCAGGATTTAGGAAAAAAGCAACAACTGAAGTTTTCTAATAAATCAGAGTGCTTGCAAGAATTTTTTTTGGTTTTGTGCCAATGGTTTAGTTTTAAGAAGCTTTAGTCTCCATGTCACAGAGATGTGCATTGCTTTTGTAACAAATTGTATCTTGTTTTCCACTTAGTTGAGAAAGCACTGCCTGTGTTTTAAAGGAACAGAATCATGGTTGGGTTACTGAAGATTGATGTGCTCTTTTAAAATACATGCGTGCAAAATTAATGCTGAGATTAGTTTTACATTTTTTTTAAATGAATGCTTCAGCACTCTTTTAAGGATTAATTTAGTATTTGTACGTGGGCCAGACTGAAAGCCCTGGAAACTGAAGTCCCAATTTATCCATAAAATTGATACAGGAAGGTAAGCATTTCTACCTTATCCACTTGCCTCCCTAACCTGTCTTTGGAGTATTCCAGTATTCATCTGTGTTTTGGCTTCAACACAAAACAAAAAAACAAACAAAAATGAGGGCCAAGCAATTATGACTATAACGGTTTTCATAATATATTTGGCAGTTAGGAACTAAGGCCACCATCTTGGCTAAGGCCCTGATTCAGCAAAACATCCGTGTAACCTGAAATATGTGTATTATCCTATTAAGCTGAATGAGAGCCTTTACATGTTTAAGTACACCAGCTGTGTCAAGGCCATGAATTTAAAGAAAGTCAAGGGAATCAATTTAAAGCAAGAGCATAAATTAAAAACAAAAAGACCCCCAAAGACCCTTTAGATACTCTAACTTATTACACTGAAATCAGCAATGTATTTAAAATATATCACTTATGGGAGAAAACACCAACAAAAATCTAACAGAAGAGGGGACGTTACTTGAAAAGCATGCAAGACGTTTTGAAGTCTATTGCGTTTCAGGGGAAGGGAGCATGGAGAGGGATATCTTATTGCTTTCTTTACACAATTAGAACAAAATAAAATGACCTTGCCATATTTCTGATGGGGAGAGATGAGGACCTGGCTAGGAATTTTACCAAGAAGAATATGTAGGTGAAGAGTTTGGAGCTTCTTTATGCTCAACTTAAAGACTCTTAGCTTGGGTTATGGTAGATACACATTTTTAAGCAAAAAAGTAACAGTTTTAATAAATAAATGGTGGTTGTATAGCAGGGGTGGGCAATTATTTCAGCTGAAAGGCTGCTTAATGAGTTTGGGTGACCTTTCATGGGCCACATGGGTAGCCTCATCCCTGGACAGTTGCCCTGACCCCTGGTTGCTGTTTTAGGACCAGAAGTCTCACCCTCTAACTCCTGACTTTGCCACCAGAAGTCTCTCTCCTTGTTCCCCATAGATACTTCTTTTAGGGGAGGGGGAGGGAGAAAGGCCATATTAGAATCAGAAAAAAATCATCCACTAGAAATCAAATACCTACTAAAACATATTTTAATTTTATTACAAAAAATATTTGTCACGATTTGTGCTTGTGTACTGTATATAGCAGGGATTCCATAATAACTCAAAAATATAGTCTTACTCTTTTATATTGTATGTGGGGAGTGTGGCTTGTGGCTGGGGGTTGGGAGGGGCTGGGTGTGGGCCAGGGCTGGGTGGGCCTTGCTGATGCTGCTGGGTCCTGCCACCAGCTGTTCCTGGGTTCTGCTGCCGCTGGTGCCTTGTCATCTTTGACAGGCATCCAGGGGAAGATAACTATTAATTTTTAAATCTTTTTAGAGACCTTGTGGGCCACATAAAATAGCCTGGTGGGCCAGATCCAGCTTATGGGCAGTATTTTGCACACCCTTGTTGTATAGCATATCCTGCCTGCTACAATTGTTCCTTATGCAATTTGTTCCTGACCTCCATTTTCAGCACCTTGGTCAGCGTAACAAGCACAGTGAGAAAAAGGGATCGGGACTCAGAGGTGGTATCTTTTATTAGACCAACAAGATTTAAAAAACCAAATTGTTTAATTGCAAGCTTTCAGGCACAAACACCCTTCATCAGACATTGGAGAAGAGATTGTAAAAGTCCTCCTGGGTAGAAATGAAAGTTCATATTTCACAGAGGAGTCAAACTATGTTTAGTCTGAAGTCAGGCAGGAGGTAGAGATGTATAGTATGGGTTCATAGACCTTAAATGAATAAATGTATTGTATTAATATGGATACTGAAATACCAGAGAACTGAGGGACAACCTTGTTCTTAGGCATACCACAAGGTAAGCTCTGCAACCTTCCCAAGTGCCACCCCGATTCCCTTTCCAAGCTCTGCTTTCTGTTTCTTGCATATGTGGGATTACTCTGCTTTCTATTTTCTGCTCTGTGCTCCCTGCCATATCTATTGCATTGCTTCCTGATCTCTCTGCTGTTGTGTTTCTTGCTCTCTTCCAGATCTTTCATGTGCCACACATGGAGATTACCCATGAAAATTGTGCACATGTATAATGGGTTGGCCACCCCCGCACTAGATGGAATATAACATATTTACCCAAATACAAAACAACCCTGAATATAATATCCTCCCACCCCCGATAATGAGATTCAATACACGGAAAACTGATAAATGTATTATAATTTTTCATGTATGGATTCTAATTATTGGAAGATCTTAAATCCCCCCCACTACTGCAAGCAGTGAGGGAACAAGTGATGAGAGGGGCAGTAATGGGGTATGTGGGGGGAACACAGAGGGGGAATCAGTAGGGGGCACTGGTTGGGCAGTTGGTGAGCGGCAGTAAGGGGGCAGGCAGTGGAGGGAGCAGTGGGGGACAGGTGGTAGGGAGCATAGAGTGTGAAGAGGTGTGACAGGTAATGAGAGGCAGGCAGCTTACTCCCTGCCACCTGCACCCCCCCCCCCACTTACCACCCCACTGTGCTTGGTCCCCTCATCCTCTGGCCACCAATCCCCCTCTCCCTGTCCTTCCACTTCCTCCTTCCATGCTGCTTCTATCTCTTGCAGCCTCAGGTCCCTGTCCCCACTTCCTCCCATCTCTGCCCCCAAAAGTCTCTACCCCATGCCTACCCTTCCCCCCCACCATATCTTTGCTCCATGTCAGCAGGCTCTGTCCCTGCTGCAGCCTGTGACACTGAGCATGAATCCAGCTTACCCCACAGCACCTGCATGAAGTCAGCACTACTGCTACTGGGCTGGGCTGGAGCATATGCTTTGTGCTCCATGCTCCAGTTTTCCATGAGGATGGAGCTTGCTTGCACAGAGCAAAGGTAAGGAGCCATGCAGCAGAGGGGGAAGAGGGGGAGAAATGGTGCAGGTGGGAGACTGGGGCAGTGGGGGCTTGAGGATGTGGGGAAGGAGTGGTTGTGGGTGCAGAGGCAGCAGCTGTGGCTCTGATTCTGACCCCAACCTCACTGCTCCAGTGCTTTCCACTGCTGCCTCATACTTGATTGTAAGGTGAGGGCCTTTTTTCTTCCCATGTTAGATGGGGGGTAGGGCTTTTTTTCTAATCAGCTATATACAGTAAATGGAGAGTGTGACTCTGGAATGGTCTCAAACTAACATGATGAAAAGCAAATTATTGTGGTGTTGGCTATGACACTGGCATGACAAGTTGTTTGTCACTGGTCAGGAGAAAAAGAGGTGTTCAGTCTGGTACAACCCTGTGTCTTATTACAGACTTCCTGTTGGCACTTTGGACAAATCACTTAGGAAGTAGGCACAGAAACAGTTGTCTATTGGGTAAAATAGTTCTTTAATGAGTGCCCAGTTGTAACTACCAGCTTGAACTCTTTTACTTCATAGTAAATGACATTTAAACTATGGTAACTTACCTCTCTTTGGGCCCTTGTTACACCTTGTGAGCCACATAATTGTTGATGGGTTTTAGGGCTAGCTCGAGTTTGGAGCAGTCATTCTTCAGACCAGCAGGGGACTGGAGGAATGAAAGGCAATAATTACTTCTCCCATTTGGGGTAGCCTCCCTGCCCTCCAAGGCTCCTTCCCCATCCCCTAGCCCCTGCCAGTCCTTTTTTCACTGGGGCTTTCCCCACTCTCCCCTGACTCACTTGTGGCTACCTGCACTGTCTATCCCAGGGAAGCAGGCAGGGAAGCGTTAACCTTTTAATTTTCTCTGTAGGGTGGGATTCCTGGCACAGCTCAGGAGGTGGGTGTAACCTCAATATCAGGCCCCTGCTTAGGTGGTGGGATGGGAGCCCCCTACATATTAGAGGGTTCAAGCTGCACTTGGACCTTGTGCTTACTGTTGCTCTGGGTTGCTGCTCTGGGTTGGCCCCAGGATGGTTTGGCTTGGGGTGGTGGGAGTAGTGTAGGACTGGGGGAGGTAGTGGTGGTTGTGGTAGGTGGGGAGGTGTTCCCCCCTCCCCCCCTCCCCGGCCTGTACTCTCACACCTTGGGACCCTGCTGGTGGCTACGATGTGGGGTCCCCAGACCTTGTGGGGGAGTTCTGGGGCTCCTTGGCTGTGGCTTGTGGTACCCTCTATTGCTCCTGAGCATCTGGAGGTTTCCATGATCTTTGGGGCGCCCACTACTATCTTTGGAGCACTTGCAAATGGGGGGGGGCGGTGCTTCCTCAGGACTGATGGCAGGGAGGTGGCCTCAATTGCTGGAGATAGTGTGGGTGGAGGGCCCAGGCTCTGAGGCTGCAGGTTTCCCCGTAGCTACCTGGGCATAACTCTGGCTGCTGAGTTGAGCACTTGGATTTGCAGAGCTGTGGGATGGCTGAGTGGGCAGGACACTGCTAATGTGATTCCCCTGGTCCATGGGATTGTTTTGCTGACAGGCACTTTACTTTTCCCATTCCCTCTGGAAGAGGAATAAAAGGAGTCTTTGCCTTTGCCCCTGCCCTGGTTAAGTTTGGTGTACCCTGGGTCCCTGTCAGGGGGAAGATTGACCAGGGAGAGCCCCCTGGTGCTGCAGAGTCTCCCCCATTCTCATTAGCTGCCTCCCTGGTTGGAAGCTGCTGGGGTGGCAATCTCCTCAGGGGGCTCTTGTCCTGCCATGGGAGGCTAGGTGGGAAGGGGTTGGGTGAAGTGGGGTGGAGGAGAGGAGCTGTGCATTCCCCCTCTGCCTTGGTGAAAGAGGGTGGATTGTTGTGAGGGGATTCAGGTTGTTTCCTCCAGCTGCACCATGTCAGGGGGTGGTGTGTGTGTGAGGGGTTGGGGCTGGGGGCTCAAACATAAAGACACACAAGAACACACAAAGGAGGGAGGAGGAAGGCAGGCTGTGGCTTACTCAGCTGTATACAAAATCCTGGGAGAGGGGGAATGTGGACCACAGGACTCACTGCAGGAGGGTAAACACAGAGCAGCTAGCAGTGTAGTCTGCTAGTCGAGGTCTCTAGTGCAGGGGTATTGTCTGCTCATAACAGAGGCGGATTAAGATTCATTGGGGCCCTGGGCAAACAGAAAATTGGAGGCCCCCACACCCTGTTATATATATGAAAGTATCAAAAAGCATCAATAAACAGACCTGTTAAATGTTTGCACAGTGCGTTAATAAATAAGGCACAACATGCAATGTCGAAATGATCTACTTAATTTTGCACACACAAAATTGAATAAAACAATGACTGTAGAAAAATTACTTGAATGCCTGGGATCACCATAAATGTATAACAACATGAAAGATATGATGTTTTAGTTTAGTGGTTATGTAAACTCTTGTTTGACTTTTTTTTTCCCTGACAAAGATCATGTGTGTCCGAAAGCTTGCAAATATCAACTATTTTTGCAACTATCTAGTTGGTATAATAAAAGATAGTGCCTCTTCCCAATGACTCCAGCTACAGGACAACATGCCCCTGCTTCCACCCCTATTTGTTTCTTACGCATTGTCTGTCACAATTTGCATTTTCACTGACTGACATATTGCATATTGGCTTCTGGGATAAGCCATCTTCAACAAAGACTCAAACTGGCTAGGGGGCATCCTCCATAGTGCTTGTAAGCTCAGTATCTAGCAAGTACAGTCAGATTGATAAAACCACCACTATAAGCTATCTTTTATTAGACCACCTAAAATAGTTGGAAAAGTTGTTGGTGTTTTTTTTTGCAAGCTTTCAGGTCCAAACTCCCTTATTCTGGAAAGGAAGCATCTGCAGGTGTTTTATGCTCTTCCAAAAGAATTTTTCCAACTATTTTAGTTGGTCTAATAAAAGACCACTTATAGTGGTGGTTTTACTAGGTTGACTGCATTTGTGTAACCCTTCTGCTGAGCATCTGTCAGCAGCAACAAGGGCCGGGTCAATTTTGAGGATACTAAATATATTTTACCGTGACTTGACCCCCCACCCAGTCTACCTGGGAAACACTAACTGGATTACTAGGGTGTCCCATAAAACCAACAACCCCTTTCTTGCAAGCAGTTTTCATAAGCATATCTCAGCACAAAGTTTTTAGTCCTCATCCCATCTCTGCTGGGGCAGGAAACTGCAAGAGAACTCAGAGAAAAGCCAGTCAAACAGCAAAAAAGCCTGACCAGCAACCAGTGCCAACTGTGCTGCACTGGTCAGGATGCAGAGCCATGAAAGCAACATGTGCCAGACCCAAAATGTGCCTGGCCCAGACATACAGCAAACAAATATGCAGCAGGGCTCAGCAACACAGCTATGTTGAGACACTACCACTGTAGAACAATAAAAGAGGGACTCAGGGCTGTCCTGCACCTGGTCCTGAATATACAACAAGAAGACTCCAAGACTATTTGGCTGTGGCCTGGACATATAGTCTCATCCACACTGTTAGCCTGAGACCTAACAGCTATGAAACAATGAAAGGAGCTCCAGGTCTATTTGACTTGGACCTGCACTAGAACTAGTGCCCAACTACAGTGCTTCGTTGGGGCATAAGCTGCAAAATTAAAAAAGGAAGGGTCAGGCCTATTTCACGGGGCCTGGACTGGGCAGCAAAAAACCAGCCAGATCTATACACCACTGAGGTCTGGATAAACAACAAGAAGTGCCAGAGCTTCACCCTGGCCCATATCTGCCAGCTAACATATGGCTGGGGTTCTGCCCCACACCAGTGGGCTGAAATGCAGCAACTGTAAAACAGCAAAACGAGCCCAGGCTTATGGCTGCAATCTGAACATGTAGTCTCAGCTATACTACCCCACCGAAACACTGCAGTCCCCAGTGCAATGACTGCTAGGATCCCATTGCTGGGTAGTCTGCACAATGGAAGGATACACTCATGGCAGCCTCCCACTCAAGGCCTCTGTGGCCAAAACAGTCAGCCGGACACACAGCTGGGGTTCACTTACCAGCTATGCTGAGCCCAAAAGAAGTTACAACAGCAATTAAAACATACCAGGCTCTTGGCCCTGGCCCGGACTGTACCAGCAAAACTACCAGGCTTTAACTTTGGCGAGTTTGCTGCAGGGATTGATGCTGCCCCTCAAGGCATCATCCCACTCAAAACCCAGAAAACAAAAGGGGAAAGGAGAGAGAGAACAGAGGTCTCAAGCCCTGAGATGCACTTAATCTCCTTGTACCTGAGGCTTTTCCTTCACATAGCTTCAGTTTGCTTCATCAGTGAAGAGCAGGGGGGGGGGGAGAAGCAGGCTTTTCTTGTTCCCAAATTAGCATTCAGCCCATGCAGGCCTTGAATGGGAGGATGCCACGAGTGTGTCTTCCTCTAGTGCAAACTGCCCAGATTCTCCTGCCTTCTTTCCCCTCCCCACCCTGCTTTACCTCTTGTTTTCCTATTTCTACCTATTTATATTTTTATTACACCCTCTCCTTTTACACTTTTAGGCAGCAGGCAGACAGACTCGAGCAAATAGCATGCAGCCTGCCTGTCCCATGCACAAATCAGGGGGGCACATACCCCTCCCCATAGCTCCCCTAGCCTGGGGTGCAGCCACATGGACAAACAGCCTGCCCGCACCCCCACTCTGCTCCCTGCCCCAGGCATGCACCACCCTGGCTGGGCCTGGAAAGTGTGGTGGCCCTAGTCTCTGCAGCCCCGGCCCCAGCCCCCTCCCTCACCATGGGGGCTTCAATTTGCCGCTGTCCCCATGGCCCCTTTTCTCTTCTACAAACTTACTGCCATGCAGTAAGTGGGCTGTGCAGCACTGCTCCCTGCTGTATGCCAGCTCAATGCCTGAGGCCAGCTTGCATATGCATATATGCATGCTGAGGGTTACCATAATTCCAAGGCCAAAAAAGAGGATGGCACATGCCAGTACCCTTTCCCTGCCCATTCTGTTGCCCATCACTGACAAGCCACACTCCCTCCCCCATCCCTTGCTGGTGCCCCTCACTCCTGACCCACAGCCCCCTGGCACTGCCAGAGCCCTGCACACCCAACCCACAGTAACCGGTCCTGTCCCTTGTGTCCCTCACTCCAGACCAAGAGCCCCAGACCTGCTGATGCCCCTCAGCCTGATCCGCAGGCCCCTGCCCCTGTCTCTGCCCCCAGCCCTTCTTCCCAAGCAGCTTCTGCATTGCGCACTGTCACTCTCACTCTCTCCATCCCTGGCTTGCAGGAGTCTGCATGGGACGCACATGACCCCCGACAGCCAATCACCTTGATGGCTGCTCCCAGCACAAAGGAGCCAGCCTGGGACAGCAGAAAACCTGGACATTTGCTCTTAACCCCATCCATGCTGTCAGTGTCTACCTCTCCTGCCTTGGGGCCCCCATTTTCTGAAGGGCCCTGGGCAACTGCCCACCTGGCCCGGACATTAATCCACCTATGGCTGGTAGAGATCTGTATGGAGGATGCATTGAGTCCCCTCTTGCTCCAGGCAGCTCCACAATGGCTGTATGGGGTCCCCTGTCTCTGCAGATGACCATAGCAGCAGGTGGTGGCTGGTGATGGATAAAATGGGAGTGGGGCTATAGGTCCAAGTGAAGGTAGCGGTGAAGAGAACAGTAGCCTGCAGCAGCTTGGCAGAGCTCCTGCTGCTCCGTGGACCAGCAACACCAGCAAGGTGTGCTAATGTCCCCTGGTGGACACAAGACGCTGGGTGAGATGCTAGGGTCTGATCCAGTAAATGGCAATTCTTATGTTCTTTTACAACACTGGCACCATGCTGCTATTAAGGCTGCCCCCCAAAATAAAACCTGTTCCCACTTTGCATTCTCCAGACCTGGAACTGAGGTGTTGAAGACACTGGTGGATGAACCATGCTCCAGCAACCAGTATCTCAATAGGCTAGCCTAAGAAGTCTTGAGAGCAGATGTGGTGGTTCATCTAGGGCCTTCATGCCACTTCAGTCCCATGTTTGGACCTTGCAGTGTGGCTTATTGGCAATAGCAAGATGGTGTGGTGCCAACATGGACATGTTGTTTCTTATCTGCAAAGGAGGACTAATAGCAATCCTGTAGTTCAAAGGTGTGTTGTAAGGGTATACACATGCTCAGAGGTTATTGAAGTGGAGGGCTTATAATTATTGTAGATTGATTTTGCCTGGTAATTATTATCTAAATAAAGAAATAAATATCACTTTTACTTGTGAATTTAATATTTCAATTTTATTATTGCTTGATGATTAACTTTGGAACTGGAAAGCAAAATGCAATATTTTCCTTATGAATGACATGGTTCACTTGTTTAAACTGTTTATATTTCAGTTATTAGCCTGAAGTAATCTGGATCAAAGGTTGGTAGAATTAAAATCATCCTGTTAAATCATTTCTTTGCTTTTTCGAAGTAATAATTTATGTTCATTTGTAATAAGAAAGTGAACACTAACTGGAAAATTCAGGCCTACTTTTGAATCTTCCTAGACTTTGGAAGAGTTCAAATCTGAGATACTGGCTTCAATATATTATTATTAAAGTATAGAGTAAAAAATCAGTATAAAGTACTATGCCCACTGACAATGAACTACAGTAAAAATAAATTAAAATGGTACCTATCTAGAGACTGATTACATCCAAATTTGATCTCAAACCTGTCTACTGAATTAAACAATTCACTTACAAAGGAAGATTAATACCTAATAATTTTACAAGAATTTATAAAAGTAGAGCTATTTAAAAAGTAGTAAAGTTTTAGTAACAGACGATGAAGAAAAGGCTGAAGTATTCAATGCTTTCTTTTGACCTTAGTCTTCACAGGCAAGTTCAGCTACCAGACTACTTCAGCTGGCAGCACAGTTTGAGGAGTTGGTGAGCAGCCAACAGTAGTGAAAGGGCAGGTTAGGGACTACATACAAAAGCTGGATGTGTACAAATCCATGGGGCTGGAAACAGTGCATGCAAGAGTGCTGAGGGAGCTGGCCAATGTGATTGTAGAGCCTCTAGTCATTATCTTTGAACACTCGTGGTGATCATGAGAGGTCCCAGATTATTAGAAAAGGGCAAATATGGGGCCCCTCTTTAAGAATGGGAAGAAGAAGGATCTGGAGAACTACAGGCCAGTCAGCCTCATCTCAGTCCCTGGAAAAATCATGGAGCAGGTCTTCAAGGAATCCATTTCTAAACACTTGGAAAAGAAGATGATTAGGAACAATCAGCATGGATTCACAAAGCAGAAGCCTAACTAACCTGATTGCTTTCTATGATGAGATGACTGGCTCTGTGAAGTGGGGAGAGCAGTGTACATAATATACCTTGACTTCAGTAAGGCTTTTGATACAGTTTCCCACAACATTATCATGAGCAAGCTAAGGAAGTACAGTTGGATAAATGAACTGTAAGGTGGATAGAAAACTGGCTAGATTGTCAGACTCAAAGGGTAGTAATCAATGTCTCAATGTCTAGTTTGCAGTTGGTATCAAGTAGAGTGCCCCGGGGGTCAGTCTTCAGGCTGGTTTCATTTAATATCTTCATCAACAACCTGGAAGATGGGATGGAGTGCACCTTCAGAAAGTTTGCAGATGACACCAAGCTGAGGGGAGTAGCAGATATGCTGGAGGGCAAGACTAGAATTCAGAGTGATGTGGACCCATGGTGCTCAATATTTTTGGCCTGCAGGCTGGATGGGCAATACCTGATCCCTCTATGAGCTAGATCCCATGGAAGCCTGTAACAGGGGGCCTCCTCAGGGCCCTGTGTCCCACCTACCTGTTTCTGGGCTAACTGCCCACCTTTTCATCTGCCACACCTTGTTGGCAATTATTTAATTGATCTTAATAAAGTGGGAGGCTGTCCATTTCCTGCTCCGATGTCAGGGGGCGCTATCTGCAGCTCTGTTTCTCCCCTACACCACAGCCTAAACCTTGCAGATGGCATCCAGATGTTATCTGTATCACTGTTCCCCACACTGGGCCCCAGAATCCTACTAATTGAACCCCTTTATGATCCCTCCATTCTGGCAGCCTAATCTGCCTTCATCCTAGGCAGCATAGCTCCCTGAACTGCTTTGCCTTCAGGTGTGGTTCCCCCGGGACCTTTGGCTCACTAGCCCTGGCCCACCTCTAGGCCAGTCAGAACCCCATGTCCTCAGCTCTTGGGCATTCTTCGTGGTGGGCCCCTGGCCCTTTGACCCTTCTGGTCCTGGCCCCAGCACTGACCAGTCAGGAGAATTCCAGACAGGCATGAATCTATGGCTTCACTCTCTTTCTCTGGGATCCAACTTCCAGACCCTACATGCAGGGGTAACCCATCCGGTTGTGGGGGCTAGGGGTTGAGGAATGCTGACCTGCCTTTCACCGGGATGGTAACTGGCCTGGCATTTCCTGGGGGCTCCCTCACCACTGAGAGCCCCACCAGGCCACCCACTCCCGGCAGGGTGAAGTTTTAGGTCGCACCCAGGACCAGGAGCCTCCTTACCATCCCCTACAGCTCCTCCCTATCTCCAGATGACACCAGCAGCCCTCTGGCCAGGCAATGTTGTTGCCTTCATCAGGCACCTGGCAGCTGCCAGCTCCAGGCCCTTAAAGTGGCAGGCAACCACAGTTCCCTGCCACAGAGCCACATTCAGTTGCACAGAGGTGGGAGTAGGCATGGCCTGACCCCAATCCTACCCTAAGTGGGAGAGGGGGCATGGCCTAGCCCTGATCCAGCCCCATGGTGGGGGGAAGGGGCATAGTTCAACTTCACAGCTAGATGTGGGCACAGTCCAGCCCCAACCCAGCTGACTGAAGGGAACAGGATATGGCCTGTCTCTGACTTGGTCATATGGGAAAGCGTTGTGGTCCAGCTCCACCCCACCCCATAGGGTTTGGGGTTTTAGCAATGAGAAGGAGAGGAAGTAGTAACTGCTACTGCTTCCCAATTGCCAGATTTCCCAACCTCTGGGGAACCCCATGGTTAGGAGGAGTACAGGCTCTGTAGTCTGTATTTGACTTGCAGACTGGAGGTTGAGCACCTCTGACCTAGACAAATTGAAGGATTAGATCAAAAGAAACCACATGAAGTTCAATAATGACAGGTGCAAAGTCCTGCACTTAGGACAGAATAATCCCATGCACCAGGACAGGCTGGGGGCTGACTGGCTAAGCAGCAACTCTGCAGAAAAGGACCTGGGGGTTACAATGGACAACAAGCTGAATAGGAGCCATCTGTGTGCCCTTGTTGCCAAAAAGGCTAATGGCAAACTGGGCCGCATTAGTAGAAGTGTTGTGACTTATTCCCTTTTATTTATTTCCTTTTATTCAGCACTAGTGAGGCCACATCTGGAGTCCTATGTCCAGTTTTGGGCTCCCCACTACAGAAACGACTAGAGGACATCCTAAAATGCTGAGGGGGGCTGTGGCACGTGACTTCTGAGGAGAGGCTGTGGGAACTGGGTTTTTTTGGCCTGGAGAAGAGAAGACTGAGCAGGGGATATTCAATAGCAGCCTTCAACTACGTGAAAGGTGGCTCCGAAGAGGATGGGCCTAGACTGTTTTCAGTGGTGGCAGATGACAGAACAAGAAGCAATACTTTCAAGATGCAGCAGGGGAAGTTCAAGGTAGATATTAGGAAGAATTTTCTCACTAGCAGGGTAGTAAAATACTGGAACAGTTTACCCAGAGATGTTATAGATTCTCCATCCTTGGAGGATTTTAGGACAAATCCTTAGATAGGATGATCTAGTTGCAGAAGGTCCTGCTTTGAGCAGGGGGTTGGACTACATGACCTGCTGAGGTCCCTTCCAACCCTAAATATCTATGATTCTATGATTTTAAAATTGCAGCCCTTATGTATAAGATTTGAATAAATTGTTATTCACACAGTTTTGTTTTTAAATATTCAACTGACAGGTTGAATTAATGATGGCCAACATTTTCCATTACAAAAACCTGTTTTCAGGTATTTACAACTTTCCAAACATTGCTTAATGAGGCTCATATTTTCTATGCTGAATATCTGTCTCAGCCTTCCTGCCTACCTCCCTTACTTCCTAAAATTTTAGCATAAAGGGTACATCTGTTTCCAAGACCAGGGTTAGGGAAAAAATGTGAAAAACTCCTGGCAGTGTTTTCTTTGAGAAACTTCATTTCTCCCATGCTTTGGAGTAGGGACTTGAAATTTGGCAGGATCATATTCTCTGTGCCTTTTTTCTGTTCCTGACAAAATCTGGCCAAATTTGGCTAAATTATAGGCCTTCAAAAATATCATTTTGCATGTATGTAATTGAGACTGAAGAGAACTTGGCAGCTAATTCTTTGAAAACTGGGTTTTTTTGTCTGCATCCTTCAGTCCCTAGGCATAGGAGCATAGCCTGATTCCCCTTCCATTGCTGCACCAGAGGTGAATTGGGGTGTGTGTAATGAAGAAGGCTGGCATTTGTAGGACACTTTTCTCATTAGCTGCAGCTGAAAGGTGGGTAGTGAATGAGGCAGGAGATAGCAGGAAAAGAGAGGATCATCTTGGTCTCATGTAAAGGCAGTGAATGGTGTTTTGGCGAGTTAGTTTTTCTTCCTGATCTTGTCATGGAGTTTCTAAGGGCTCCAGGCAAATCATTTTAAACAAACTTTCCCTAGCTGGCCAATACATTATGTATAAGTATCTTTCATTTTTTGAGGATTTGAGATCTTTGAAACCTGATTTGTAGACTCTCTGAGCACTGTCAACTGCAATTCAAGGAAATACAGGTTGTATTTTGAACTCAAAGTGCTTTATAATGCTAAATATTTTGAAGAATCAGGTCTCTGGGTACCCCACATTAGTGGAAAATGTTGGCCTTACTATTTCTATGCCTCATTGCCCTGTATGTAAAATGGCAAAAAAAAACCAAACAAAAAACACCTTGCCTCATGAAGGCATTATGAAATATAAATCCAAAATATAAATTTATGAAACACACTCAATACAAGTGGCTTCAATATAGATTTGGAAGTAGGAGAGCTGGCAATGCTCACTGCCTGATTAGATATCATGGGAGGAAGAATGGTGGATAAAAGCTTTGGACTGCATAACCTTAGAAACAGGTAATGGCCCAAACGGCCCGAAGGTCAAAGACCAGCAGTGACTGAAAGTCACTACCATCTGACAGCTGCTCATTGGCTTATGTAAAATGAGTTGATAACTGTTTTCAGTCCTCTTTCTAGCAGACAGGTGTCCAAGTTATAATTAACTCCAATTGGCAATGTTGTTGGCTGTATCAACAGGAAGACTAGGGAATGGAGGAGCCTATCAATTGTGGAGGCTCTGTGTTTTTCTTTTGTATTCTATTTGTGCTGTAGATAAGACTATTTTCCAGGACTTTCAAAACAAATAACTCCTTTCACAAGTCATCAGAGTCACTTAAATACTCCTATAAATGAAAAACTACCTTATGCTTAAAATGGAATTGAAGTATCAACAGATGAAAGATTTGGACTGGAGAATATTGGAATTTACCACTAATCTTGAACATTTCTTAAAGTTTGGATTAGATTGGATTAGAAAATAAATTCTGATTTGGGAAGGGAATTGGTATGGGGAAGAAGCTTTTAAAAATACAGTGAGACCTACAGACAATTGACAGGTCCTTGTTTCTCAAATAGCATCTTCTTTCCTATCACCCACACAGCTGCATTTAGTTTCTTAGGTGCTTTCCTAATCTCTAGTTGTTACAACAGTACTTCTCACATATGCCAGCTGTGCTAATTATCTTTGCCAGAAGTCCTTGCTTTAAGACGTGACTCCAAGGTAGAGGCAGAAACAACAATATAAAGGTTTTTTTGTGGTTGTAGCCTAATTGGGCCATAATATGAATAATAAGTACTAATTAATAAACATATCAAAACATATGGCACTGAAGCAAGAACCAAAATGTGCAAGTATAGGGTCTCAGAACAAACAAAGGAAAGGCAACTGGCTTGGAAGAAATTGAGAAAGGTAGAGCAAAGGAAGATATAGGGATAATATACAAGGAGAGGACCATTCCTGGGCAGTGAATAGCAGGGGAAAATTCAGCATGTATGGGATCTGGCCTTGTTTGCTACTATTTGGGAACAGGGAGCGGGGAATTATTGATCCTTATATATCATTGTGTTCTCCTCAATAATTTATCAGCATGGAGCCAAGTGCATTATGGATAATGGACATGCTTTCAATACAGTCATCACATAACTGGCAATATTGAACTTCTTTTCTGTTTTAGCTTGCAGTATTTGTTCGCTCTTTTGTTGCTTATCTTCCTACCCCAACTGGAGCTTTCTGATGAGATGACATGGTGGTAATGGGCTTTAAAGTCATCCATAAGATACATAATCATCATGTGTAAAGGCAATATTAAGTCATACCTTACATTAGGAAATCCCAAAACTCTGGGTGAGTTTGGCTCTTTTCCCAAACTTTATACTGAAGGCTTATATCTATTCAAGCATAAGAAAAATCAGACTGGCGAATCAAGGTGCTAATAATAAAGGAAGGTGTGGGGAGGAATATTGTATATAATGCTGTGGCTTGATCCTTCTCTGCAATGTAACTATACTTATTTCCTTAGGGAAACCTAATAATTTTTGGTGCTTTTCTTTAAATAAAACAACAATGGAAAAAGGAAAAAAAAGAGCAGGTGATTTATTGAGGGTAGCTTTCTTGAAAATAATTCCCTTGCTCCCCTTGTTAAAGTGGCTCTAGGTATTACCCCGTTAGGATAATTGTAGCATTTTATCATGTTGACAGATCCTTTGTAATCATTTTTGTTTCCATTAAGCAACAATAGATGTACAATGAAACCTTGGCTCAGGACACCTGTTGGCAGCTTCACAGCTGCTACTGAATTGGAATGCAGTGGTACTCATCATTCCAGACAGCATGTCACCTAGAGGATATTTGGCATTTAAAGTGTTGCTAGCTGCTTGCAAATTCCAGGACCAATTTAGGGGACTTGGCTCTTACAGCACAGCCCTATTTTCATGTTAAGGTGCTTCCTTCACCTGTTGCAATCACAAGCATCAGGTGATTTATGAGACTTTGGCAACACAAAAGACAGAGTCAAAGGATCAATTTCTGGGGTCTCCAATTTTTCTTCTTTTGAGCAGGAAATAAGAAATAGGGCTAATGCTTTTCTACCTTAGAACATATTTGGCTTTTATTTATAGCTGTTTTTAATGCCAGACATTATCAATATTTTAAGGTAAGTGGCAACATACCTATTAATTACTGTATTTACTTGAACAGCAATGGTATAAAAGAATTTTCTTAATAAGAGCAAAGAAATCCTCAACTAACTGCCTACTCTATAAGATCTGCATGCTGTTCCTATTGCTGCTTCTTTATAGATTGCTTTTGGTCTCACAGAGGTAAAACTTCAAATTGAATCACTGCAGGTTCACACACATCACATCATTTGTAAATTTATACTGTGCATACAACTATTTTTTTACTAACAGCCCAGAGTGACACTTTTCAGTAGGAGAATGCTGATTAAAGTGACATGAATTTATTTTATGTGAAACACCAGAGCAGCTCTGAACTTAGGCAAAACAAAAAGAAAATTAAAGAAACTAAAAATGTTTATATCCAAGATTGTGCTGTTAATACTACAATGCAATAATTATTGCTTATAAGAGATGAGATTGTACTAATATTTGAGCTGTTAAAATACAATACCTTTCCCATGAACATTTTCCTTATGAACATAAACTGGCATTCTGTATTCCCTTTCATGCTTAAATTGTATGAGTGCCTCTTAATTGGCTATAAAGACCAGGATGATAGGGCTCCATGGACTAGATCTGGCCATGGGCCATAAAAGTTTTGTCTTAGATGTTTAACATTTTCTAGTAAAAAAGAGAATTCCCAAATAAAACAAACCCCAACAAAAACCACTGCACTCCAAGATTAAAATAAACATAGGGCGCATCCAGATGAGCACACACATGCCTATTGTGGTGTCTCAAAGCAAGAGGCGGACTAAGAATGCAAAAGTGTTCCCTGCTCTGCATATTTGCAGTGCAGACCCTAAATCTGATAGGGGGAAATCCCCCTCCCCCCCCCCCCCCCAAAAAAAAATCCAAAACAAAACATGCACAAGAAAAGCAGTACAGGACATGCTTCTGCAGCATTCCCTGAGGCAACTGGAGGTTGAGTCCTCCAGAGAGATGCCCTGGCATTTAGTTAGAGCATCTCTATGGTGCCTCTGCTGCCCCAACATGCTGCCTTAGCTTTCTGGGGAAAATAGGGCAAAGGCTGTAATGTGACCCAGACCTAGGTGCTATTCCAGATAAGTAGGGATATGGGGGTACAGGGGCTGTGTGGTTTCTGAGGGGGGTGGTTGTGGGGTGTGAGGTCGGGATGTGGGGTATGTAGGGAATGGCGGGGGTATGGGAGGGATATGGGGGGTGTGGGGTTTGTGGGGAGGGTTTGGGGTGCAGGCTGCCACATGCCTACCTCCCACTCCTTACAGTGCTAGTGGTTGCTGCCAGTGCCAGTAAGTGCTGGCACTGGCAGCAACCACTAGCCATGGCACTGGAGTGATGGCCAGCTGCAGGCACAGCCTTATAGTGGCACAGCCCTGTGGTGGTGCAGCATTGCCTGACCTGGGGTCTAAACATGGCAAATGGACTTTTCCTCCATTTGGGGTGGTCCCGGGTGATAGCCTCCCACAAACTGATGTTGATGTTACATTTTTTCAAGTCGGCCTTGAGGACACCCTTGAAGTGCTTTCTCTGCCCTATTCTTGAGGCTATGCCTTGACTGAGCTGGGAGAATAAAACAAGAGTAGGACTTTTGGATGATGTGGCTGGCCTAATGGAGTTGACGTGAGATGTTCATCACCTTGATGCTCATGGTGTTTGCTTGCAGGAGGACACTAACATTGATGCATTTGTCTTCCCACTGGATTTGAAGAATCTTTTGTGGGCAGCATTGATGGTACTTCACCATCTTGGCTTTGTACAGTAAGGTAGGGATCATGGCTGCTTGATAAACCATGAGCTTGGTTTTGGATCTGGTGTTGTGATTTTTGAAGAAATCCAACGTAGCCTAGGAAATGCAGCCTTCAGATGCCTGAGGAAATGAGTGTTCAATGTCAGCCTTCCATGAGGAAGTCTCACTGTGAATCTGAATTAGTGGAGCTGGGGACTGCTCATTAAGAGCTTGTTGATGAAGGATCTTAGTCTTCTGAATTTTGTGTCAGTCCCACTTTCTTGTACGCCTCAGTAAAGACACTGATTGCCTGAAGGTCTGCTTCCAAAAGAGCACAGACTACAGCATTATTAGAGTATTGCAGCTTGATGACTGAGTTTGGGGTGGTCTTGGTTTTGGCTCTGAGTCAGCTGAGAGTAAACAGTTTACCTTCCATTCAGTAGTTTAGTTTCACTCCGACTAGAAGCTTGTTGGTAGTCAGATTGTGAGATTCCTCATTGTGGTGAGGAATATTGAGAAGAGTGTTGGAATGTGACGCAGCCTTGCTTAACTCCTGTATTAACCTCAAAAAGATCTGAAGGAACCCTCTACAGCTAAGATGGGTTAACTCCAAAATCTTTTGCTGTTAAGGATTTTAACAAAGTCAGCTGCCTGTAGTTTAGGACGTCTTAAATCCTGCAGAATTTTGGAATCTGGCTTTGTACTTAGAAAATCAGCAGCAGGGGGCTAACAGCAAAGCTTCCCACAAGTTAAAGAACTACTTAGTGTGCAGACTGCATTGTAGGCGGTGACTCATGACACCACCTAAGAAGCCAAACCCCCGTAGTGAAGTCAAACCCCTTGTAGTAACGCCTGAGGCCAG
>JAGPOW010003316.1:57490254-57509559 GCA_030014935.1 Caiman crocodilus | reverse complement strand
TCCTGTGACCCTGGCACTTGTTTCCTGCCATTGGCAGGGGGTCAGACTAGATGGCCTGCTCTAGGCCCCTTCTGACCCTAGGTACTATGATACTATGATCAGGCTCTGGACAAAATACAGTCAGTGAACGGTAGGTGCCTATGCCTCCATGTTTTCATTTAATAGTTCAGGTGTTACAGAGAGAGAGCAAGCAGAAGTAATCATGACTTCAGTGGCTCCACTGGGCTGCAGTGTAGTAGGGGGTTGGGACTGGCAAACAGCTGATGTCAGTCCCAGTCCTCCCACCACATAGTAGCTTGTTCAAGACAATCAGCTGTTTTCAGTCACAGCTTTGGCACTGCACTGGAGTTTCCTGATTGTATCACCTCTGTGGAATAGCTGGAGTCACCTCAATGTGTTAGGTAATTTGATCTGGAGATTCTCCTTTCTGCTACAATGGCATTTAGCGCATTTATTACTGCTTGAATGCCCAGACACTAGGGTTTTAAGTGAAGTTAACATATGCTAAATATAACATGTAATAAGGCCCTCAGTCTCAGCTTCTCTTATCAGGTTATCTGTCATTTGATGGCCATTGCCATAGAATCTGAACTCAAACAACTGGCTTGCCCTGGGTTGCAGCCAGCTCTTTGTCTAATATTGCTTCTATTTGAATAGAAGACATTCAGTTTTAATGATTCTCCATTAGTAGCCCTCTGCCAGATGCATGAATTTCCTGGCATATCCTGTGAATTTTAGCTCAAGGATCTAAATATAAGAGACCAAAAGCAATCTTTTAATCAAAATGGTGATCAGGAATGAAATGACTGTTGCAGTTTGCTAAAGATCCATGCAGAACATTAGTGACATAAATGTTTCCTCCCCATGCACTTTGCTTTTCTCCTCTTTTAGACCCTTTTCACCTCTTATACCTGGAAATCCCTCTATTTCTTATCATGCAGTCAGATTCCTCCTTTAACCACATTTTGCTGCATTTTTACACTACATCAAGCATGCTGTTGCCCTTAATAAATCAATAACAATAATTAACGGGAGAGGATTGCTATCTAAGGCTACAAGAAACTTACCTTAAATTATTTAACAATTTTCAGTCATGACTAAACCCCATGGTGCTCTTTTGTGGTGAAAGTGTAGCACATTTTTAAATGCAGGGTTTTTTGTTTTTGGGATATTTTTTTGTATCTTTTATATTGTTATCTTATCTGACTACATTCAAAACACCTCAAGTTTAAATGGTTTGCTTTGGAAAACTCTTCTGAGGAAATGGCAGGACTATGTTTTGTACTGTCCCAATGCACAGGTAAATACACATTTAGGCTCTTTAGTTCAAGTACATTATTCTTTAGTATCTGTCAAAACAGCCTAAATTCTGTCAAGCACTTTGGTACATTCTTTAATCAGTAAGCCTTTCTTTAAATGCCATAATCTGTTGCATTGAATCTCATAATGACATGAAGCCTTTACCATACAATTCTTAATGATTAAGACTTTGCTGGAATGTAACAATGATATTGCTGCATCCTAGATTAAATAACTTGTAAAGTTTCCTTTAACTCATTGGAATATTTACATTTTCTTTTAGGAATGGATTTCTAGGATTCTATGCCTTTAACTCATGGCACACATTTCCAGTGAAATGCAATGCATTATTGCCCTGGTTCATTAAGAAATTCAAGCCTAATTGATGAATCCTCAATATTCAGTTTAATTTGTATTTTGTTCTAAGTTGTCAACAATTTGATACAACTGCTTAGTATGCAGTGCTCCTCGTCTGAAAAGAGTCATTGGATATAGTTTTCAATTGCATTGTGTGAATCAATGTTGGAGGGAGCTTTTATTACAGATTTCCTATTTCTGTGGCTAAGCTAGTTGGAATGTGAGTGGATGTGTTATAGAAGTAAGCCCAACTCTTCCCTCCCCCCCCCCCCCGGTTAATATTGATGCATCAATATAGACAGATAAATGTGGGTCTAGATAACATAGAAAAGGAAGGAAAGTTGTGAGTAATAAAAGGAAACATAGCATTTCTACATCAAATAATAATTGTTGGCTTAAAGATGGCATTTAAAGGTTTGGGGTTTTTTGGGGAATTGTCTTATAGGTATAGATACATGTATTATAAGGGTCAAGCTGGACAGCAGGGGTTAATTGATTTATAAAGAGCTTGTGCCTCAAAGTCGCACAGAGTTCCCAGCCATCAAAAGCTGATAGAGTGTCTAACTCAGGCAGGAAAACAGCAAGGTCACATCTTGAGTCACTGAAAACATCCAAACTTTATTTTCATAATAGAGATAGGCCTGGCTCCAGAGCTTCAGGGCAGTAGTGCCTGCTTGCAAAAAGCCTTAAGCTTTCTGGTTTTGGGGACACAAACCAAATTAGGAGAACACGGGTAAAGTCCCAAATTAGGAGGTGTGCATAGGTTTGTGAAAATGGGGTTTTAGCTGACAACACGGGATGTGTCGCTGTGTGACCAACCAGTGACAGCCATGGATCAAGAGTCATCAGGAGTCATCAGGAAAAGAAAGAATACAAAAGAAGGAGTTTTAAAAACAGAAGAGGAAGCAGTTGGCATCAGCCCCAACCTTCAAGACTGCTGAAGATGGACACTTAAGCAAAGGACCTCAAGGCGGTGTTTACATACCGGTCAGACAGACTGCTTACCTTGTGTGTATTTGGGACTGGGGAATATGGGTAATATATACTGTATTTGCTTTTCCTACATTACCTTTATTTCCTTTCACTGTATATCAATAAACTCACCTATTATCAACTGGCAGGTATTCTGGTTGGTCTGAGGGTTGTGCCTGCCCAGAGCAAAGGTATAGGGGCTGGGTCAAATCCAGTGTCAACAATAATGATGATGATTAAACTGTGATTACTATAACTGAGAACAAATCTTAGAAAGACAAGGTAGTACTGGAGATACAGTAAGAGTTAGTGTTAGAATTTTTTTTGTATTTTCTTAGTTCTTTAAGTCTATTAGAAGTATTCTACATGTGCAGTTGTCACAAAAGTAGATCTTTTTAGAAAGAAGAGTGGGATCTTAAAAAAGGAAGAACAGTATGGCCTGAGATTTGAAGACCATCCCAAAAGAGGATGATAGAAGAAAAACAATTGGGTGGGGAGGGGATGAAAGGGGGTTGGGAAAAACACTAAGAAAAGAAAATTGTAAGAGAAACACATACTAAGAAACTGGAATCATTGGTAGAATGAAGTTAACTAGGAACATGAGGTAGGACAGATGCAGATAGAGTGAGTGTGAAGGCTAAGATGACAATGAAGGTTCCATCAGGTCAGACCAATGCAGTGATTTTATCATCCTTCCCTTATTGCCTTGTCCCTCCCATACAAATAATGCCACTAACAGGTTAGGATGGATGGGTAAGTGGTCAGTCAGTTAAAAAGCAAGGCCGGGCATAGGCGACTGGTGCCACCTTAGTTGAGGGGGTGGGGGCATGTGCCCCCCAGTGATCAATCAGTGACTGCAGCCAATCTTGCCAACTGTGGGGGGGAGTCCCCCATGGCAAAACTCACTGACCAGGGGGTTCAGATTGCCCCGCAGCAAAACTCGCTGACTGGGAAGTGACCGTAGCACCTCTAGAAGCGGCCATGGTGCTCCATCCAGTGCTCCTATTCTCCAAGTGGCACTAGCGGGGGTGAGGGGGGGGCACTTCTGACTGCCCCCTGCCTATCACCTAAGTGGGGAATGTGGCCTGTCAGGGGGTGCACCAGTGCTCTCAGAGGGTGCACATGCACCCCCACATACCCCCTATGCATTGCCACTGAGGCCAGGGTCACATTAAAGAGATGTAGCAATATCTGAGGAGGCAGGTATTGAGGTGGCATAAAAGTGCTTTTTCCATTGTAGCTGTCTCTGCTCATTACACCCATGTAAACTATACTAGCAAAGGCACTTTTTTTGGCTAGTGTTAATTGTGTCTACATTAGGAAGGTTTCTAGTCTAGTTATGGGAGCCAAACTATTTTGGAGTATACTAGGCTCAAGTTTGAGGTTTACCAAAAACTCCAAAGCAACACTTTGACAATATAGCAAGTGACAACATACTCAACTTATGAAGCACCCTTAGAAGTTTAGAAGTCAAAATTTGTTTCCTTGGACGATGGACCACTTGATCTGAGACTGGAATCCTTGGAAGGGTTGAGTTCCATGCAAAAGCTCCAGACTTTAGTTATCTTTTCACATTTTCAATCATCTACCTGTGCTGATGAATTAGCTAATATGATGCGAGGTAACACATGGACAACTTAAGTTAAAAAGAATATTCCTTTTTACATCTCACGTAAGTTTCAGCAGTGAGTTTTTGACGCATGGTTCAGGTAGAAGACAGAAGTACAAAGTACAGGAAAACATCTTGTTCTGCAACTTCAGCAGGCTGGAGATTATTTTGGAGTTCCTAAACCATTTGAATTATTTACTGGCATCCACAGGCAGCTCACATCTTACAGAATGTTAAACTCAAACACTGATATCTGAAAATAGCTCTTTTAGTGCGGAGCTTGTCTTCCTCGAGTCTCACATAAGCTGAATATTTATGGTAGCTGAGCGATAAATGGCGAGATAATGGTGTTTTATATGCAGTGAAATGACAAGGTCAGTTTTAATTAAGCTGAGATCAAGCCCAGTCTGTATTGCACACTTCTGATTAGGTTACTTCAAATTAACATAAGTTTTTGGAGACTTCACTGAAGTCAGTGGTGTTAAACACCAGCTGCGCTGGCAGATAAGCGTGGGATACAAGAAGGAGATAGTATTCACATTGAAATTAGCACTTGGCACAATATAATTCTCTGATTGCAAACTATGTGAAGTTGCCTGTGCTAATTGGTTGATTTTATTTGAAGCAGATGTTGTTAGCTTTCCCACTAATGATCTGGAGAGAAATTTTTTTTTTGAAAGACATGCCATGTTAGGTTCTCTGCAGTATAATAAGCTAATTACAACTTTAAGTACTTGCAGTAATTAGCACAATGTGTATAAAGTGGTCCTGATCTTTTCACCCTGCTGCATTATTGTTAGGGTATCTTGAAAAATAAAAAAGAAAGCTCACTGGATTTAATTTTCCCAATCTAGCTTCTTGGTTTCCAAGACTTGTGTACTAAAAAAATAATGAACTAGAGACTTTTTATCCCTGTTTTTAAGTACATGGAGAAGATTTATTAAACACTTTCCTACTCTTCCTTCCCCCCCTTGAAAATTTACAGAATTGAATTTGCTTCTTCTAAGACCTATTCCTTTAGGTAAATTCCTCAAAATCTTGTCATCTAATTAACATTAGCACACTGTTCTGGACAGGAGTATTCATTCATTTGATAGTTTATTCTCATATTAGAGATCAAATTCATATTCCTATTTAGTTAGAAACAAAAACAAACAAACAAACAAGGCTTTCTCCTTAAACAATTATATTCTCAGTATTTTCTACAGGTAGTTGCTAGGGCTGTATGAAACTTTGGGTGGTGATTCAATTCAGAGGAGATCTGGCCCAATTTGGTGACTAAATCTCTGAATCTGAATCAAAGCAGGGAACCAATTTAAAGGTCCGAACTGATTCAAAGCTGCCCGAATCTTTCGAAAAGATTCGAAGAGAGCTTTTATGATTTGGGCAGTCCCTGGTGGCTGCAGCAAAGAGCTGCAGCCAACTCCAAGCTGCTAAGTACTAAGGGGCTGGGAGAGGCGGTAGGGGACCATGGGGGGGACCCCCACCAGCTCCCCCACCTGCCCCAGCTCCCCGCTACTTTAAAAAAAAGTCCTGGTGCTCAATGGGTGCTGATAGGTGGTGGGCAATCCCTGCTGCCTTCCACTGCCCCATGTTGCATGGGGGGCTCTGCCATGAGTCCCTCGATCCCCCCTTGTTCCCTTAGCTCCCCCATGGGTGCCCCACCCAGCCAGCTCTGGCCCCTTAAGGAAAAAAAATCTCAAGGAAAGCCCTGGGACTCACTGCTCCTGCAGCAGCCTCAGGGCTTTGGGGGCTTGTGCAGAGCCCCTCATGTGATGCGGGGTAGTGGGGGGCAGCAGGGTTCAACTCTCCACTGGCTGGAGCGGTGAGTCTGGGGGTTTTTCAGGTTTTTTTTCTTGAGCTGGCCCAGGCAGGGCACCTGTGGGGGGCTGGGGGGTTAGGGGAGGTCCTGCAGAGCCCCCCATGCAGCATGGTGCAGTGGGGGGCAGAAGGAATCACCCCCAAACCCAGCAGCACCCAGTGGCTTGGGCATTTTTTAGCAGGGGTCGGGAGCTGGGGTGGGCGAGGCAGCAATTGTTGGGCTGGGAGAGTGGTTGGGGGATTCAGCCGAATTGAATTGGGACAGTGATTGGAATTACTGAATTGAATCACTGTCCCCCAAATTGGATGAATCCAAAGTGAATACTAGTCATTTCGCACAGTCCTAGTAGTAGTCCATGTTGCTACAAATTAACATCACTTTTTAAAACATCTGTATAAGCAGCAGCAATGGATGATTTGAAATGCAGTGAAAATACCCACTGCATATTACCAGGGCTTCAATTACACTTTGACTTGGGGTGGGGAGCGGGAATGGAATGCAAAAAATTGGGCCGCCTATCCTGAAGTCTGCATAAAATTAGAGACCCCCCCAGGCTATGATTTTCAAATCTTACAGGGGGTGGGTCTCATCTCTTATGGGGGAGGAGAGGGAGCTCAGCCCTCCCTGGTTTGAGCTCCCTTGTAATTTGAACCCTGAATGTTACTGGCCACACTACCAGAGTTATTTCTATTAAATTATTATGGGGTGCACCTTCAGGTGTGGTCATGATGCCCCTGGTGACCATACTGTACTAATCTATCTACCCTGGCTCCCTAATTTGGTTTCCTTCTCCCATGCCTTGATGTTACAGTTACAGTTAATATGCTGTTCTAGAAAGCTACCTTCAGATGACTAGAGTCCATCCATGGATATCTTGCTTCTTCACCCTTCCCCCACCGAAATCATCCCCTGACTTCTTGTCTGGCTAGCCTACATGAGAATCAGTCTCTTTCTTTACCTCTCAGTTTTTGGCTGTACTTCATCCCTTAGTTGGTCTCCTGCCTACCTTGCTTTGTTCTAAGCCCCTGGTCTGTCTGGGCTTTGGACCTAACCTGGGCTTCAGCTTGGCAAAGGCTTTGGACTACCTACCTCTCTGAAAGACTCCCACATACTTGGGTGCTAAGTACCCTGCTCTGCAGCCTCTGTACTACCACAGTTCTTAGCCTTCTAGATGCATTGACTCCCCAGGAGCCTTCTTAGGTTAACATAAGAAATCCTCAGTCTTTGCCATGCATGCAGTCACTCTTTGCATCATCAAAGGCTTTTTCTTTTCCCAGGTCACATCCCATCTTTCTGGGCTTGTATTTGTCCTTATCTTCCTTGGCTAGAGACAAACATTCAGAAAGCCTGACCCTGAATTTATTCAATCTTACCAGGTTAGACTAACCTGGTTAGGTGGAACCAGTTTGTAACCATACAGGCATCCCCTCTGAACTGAGAAAATGCAGGCACATGCCTGCAGTGGCTCAGGCTAGAAGCTAGGGCTAGAGCAGCCCTCCCTTCCCTTCTACAGTGCTAAGCTGAGAAGGGGCATGGCCAGGTCCTGGCAGGACCTCTGATTAGGTAGGGGTCCCCCTCCCAACAAGGGAGCCAGCATTTAGTTACACAGCAGGAGTTACACAGCATTTATCAGCCCAGCAGCAAAACAAAAGCCTCTCATTAATTCAAGCTTTTCTTAAACAACATTTTACAAGGAAGAAATGGAGGGATGTTACCAGTAGACCTGCTGATTAGCCAAAAGTAGACAAAAAGCCAAAAGTGGACACTGTCCTGTCTGCCTTACACAGACACCTCTAAGCATAAGCTAACATGCTGGTTACAGTCTGTGCTGTGGGACAGAGGAGGGAGGGATCCTTGCTTGAGTAGCAAGTAGTGCTGGTAGAGGGGGTTGGGGATGGGGAAGAAGGAAGCTAGGCCTACTCTGCTGTGCTTGCAAGTCTCTGCCAGAGCTCTAGCCAGGAAACAGAAGGGTGGGGCCAAACCAGCTTTCTGGAGCAGAGAGCCCTACCAAGAGCTGCAGAGCATCTGGGATGCTGGGGGACTCTGGTTTAAGTTAAACCAGAAAAGGGTCTGGTGGGACAGACATTGCATAAACTGGTTGGACCCAAATCAATTAAGTCTGATACTATATTCAGCCAGGTTTATCTCAAACTGGTCTCAGCCATTTTCAAACACTTATGTGTACTGAGTGTGTGTTCTGTTATAGGTTTAAAACAGTCTTTGATCACTTAAATCAGTTCATGTGTGATGTCCATCCCTAGCCTTGGAGGGTTTCATCCTTCTCTGCCACAAGAACCAGTCCCCTTCCTCTAGTCTAAAGGAGAATTTATCAGCCTCTATGTCTTTGGTGAGATGATTGGGCTTCCTGCTCACCTGGCCCAGGTGTTGCTAATCTCTCTTTTTCCCCCACCCCTGAGCTCTGCAGTTGGCTGTTTGCAAGCTTGGCTCTGCAGGGGTGAGTCCATAGGTCAGGGCTGGTACATTCTCCTCCAGAAGTCTCTGACCTCACCTGCAGCAGGCCATATGCCCCTTTCTGACTGGGTTGTATCTCCTGGCAGCTGGGACTTCTACTACAGTTGCTGTAGTAAGGCTTTATTCTGTTGCAGGTAATCTCCTTCCCCTTTTGGCTGAGAAGGTACTAGTTTTAAAGGGGTCTTACTGTTTTTTTTACTCTGTCCTCTTCCCCATAACTGGGTTAGGGTTCCAGTGTTGCCAACTATCATGATTTTTGATGTTGTTCTTAAAGTCTACACCTTGGGAATGTGAAAAACTTAGCTCTTTCTTTTATATATATTTAGATAATAGATAATAAAGAAAATAATAAATATTTATATTTTATATATTTATAAAAGAAGGAGCTACACTTTTCACATTGCTGAAGCGCTGACTTCAAGAACAATGCCAAAAATCATGAGAATTGGCAACTCTGGGGTTCCCTGTTACAGGAATATATCATGATTTTTGCTTTCAATCTGAAACAGACCAGAACAGTATCTAACTAATGGTCTGCCTAGCCCAGGATCTCATCTGCAGCAGTGGCTAGTAGTAGATGCATTAAAGGGAGAGTATATGTAAAATGCATGTCTAATGCAATTCATCCCTGTCAAACCCTCCCTGGTAATGATCATCATTGGTTTAGGGATGTTAGGGGTGCATTCTGGATTGGTCCATTTTAATGGATCTGTTCTTTATTAACTTGTCTAATCCTTTTTTAAACCTGGTTGTATTATCTTCCTTCAATGGGTCACAAGTTAGTTAACATAGCTTTTCTGAACTCTTCTAGAGACTCATTGACACTGCTCAAAACTATGTATAATCTGACCCTGCAGAAGCTTACATACACAGGTAACTTACATGAGCAGTCTATATGAGAGATTCCAGTTTGCATTACCCAGGTGCTATATGTTTTCTAGGATCAGAGCTATACAGAATCCATGGGGCCTTTTGTTCATGGACACCACATTCATCTAATGGATTTGTGTTGTTGAAAGAACAGCACACCTAACAGTGGAACAACATGTTTTGCATGCTCAGCACTGTAGGAACACAACCAGGCACCTGGGGCAAGGTGGAAGCAGTGACTTCTGTTTGCTATTGCAATAGTGAACCTGAATGTGTGGCTACCAGTAATAGCCACTCCAAGTCATCACCTGTGGCAGTTGCCTCTGTTACCACTGCCTCCCACATTATGCTTTTGGGTATGTTTGTCCTGCACTTTTAGAAGAACGTTGCTGGCTTAAAACTATGGTCTGATTAGCTAATTAGGATGTTTTTGCGGATGCTGCACCTTGGTTCCTAAACCTGAAGAGTGTCTGATTGATACATATTCACCAGGCAAACAGGAAAAATCCCTAACATATTTTCATCAGCACAACTGAACATCACTGTTCAAACAGTCAGAGGGCAAGGCCAGGGCCAAGCTAAAGATATAGCAATGACAGTAAGGGCGGTCATTTATATTAAGTGCAGGAAAAAATAGTGTATTTAAGGGGTAAGAAATGTAGGAAATTAAGCCCAAACCTCAACCCTCATCTTTCTCTGTCTCTTTCTCTCTTTCTTTTTCTTTTCAGCTCTCCACAATTAACTTTCACTTCCAGCAGTCTTGTCTATGGTTTTGCGGCCACTTGAAAGGAAGGCAGCAGTGTTCCTCCAGGAAATAGTATCATTAACTTGCCAATAACTTAGCAGTTCTTCTCCTCATGTGGCAGTCCATTCTAGTGTCTTGACCCCAACTTCTGATGTAAGCTTGTATGCCAAAACTGGATTTCTGTGGGGCTGACTATTTCAGTCATAACTGAAGTCACATGTGTAGTCACATTTTCTAGTTTGGGAGCCCCTGCTCTAGATGGTGCTTCAGAGATAAATTACTACTATGCTTCACTGTCTAGCTGGGACATAAGTCTACACACAAGTCTAACCTGTATCTTTGGTCATTTTAAAGGCAGAAGTAACTGAGTCATTTCAGTGCAAGTTTGTATAGAATCAAGATGTAGACATGTTTAGGAAAGGATAGGAGTTGTTTTAATGCAACCTGTTCAATTTCTTCAGCAGAATACACCTCTAAGAATGCACTGTCTGGAAGAGTGGGAGCTGGCTAAAGAAAATGCCTGTTTTCTTGACATAAGTGCCATTGAAATTCCAAAACAAGAGAGTTACCCAGAGAGTTTCACCAAAGCAACAAAATCTTTGCATTTAAACTGATTGAATTATATCACTAGAAGTTTGCTTGTAGAGATGATTTTAAAAATCTCCCAAACCAGTTTTTTCAACAGACTAAACTCTTGTCTCTGCCAAAAAGTCCTGTGGGCAGACCTATGTTGGCAGAGGGTATTAAAAGATCACAGCCTCTTGCCAGCAAAACTACCAGTGTGTTTGGTGTAGTTTTGTTGGCAGAAAATGGCTTCTACTAGCAAAGCTTCTCTCATCTCAGGGAGCTAGTTTATCTCTGGCAACAAGGAAAGTTCCCACTGCCAGCAGAGATTCATCCACACATCCTAGCTGCCTTAGCGCTGCTGCTGTTCTTAAATCAGTATCAGTCCCATTGTGACATTGCCTAATTTTAGAGAAGATCAAGCTTCTTGCTTGATGGATATGGAAGTGTATTGAAAAGAGGTACAGAGAGAGCTTGGAGGCAGCCAAGGAAAATAGAAATGTTTACTGCTTTACCTAGCCTTCTACCTTCCCTCTGCCTCATATCAGCTGTGGTGCTACAGCCACTTTAAATTCCCTTCCTAATACAAAAGCAGAGGCAGCAAGTGTATAAATAGTCCATTTTAGTTTTTAATTCAATTTTATAATTCTATATAAAGGTGACATTAAGCCAAAAACTGCTGTGCAGAGAAAGGCAATTAAAAATTTTGGAACCTAAAGAAAAAAGTCTGAAAAGCAGGTATTTAACAATAAATTAAAACAAAAAATAAATGTCCATTTTCTACTAGGCTTTAACTGTGACCTACTTTTCCTGGAAGGCATATTGAGAAATTTCCTTGAAATGTTTTTAAAATTTAAACTGAAACTTAAAAATAAAGAGCCATTTTTTAAGGCAGCAGTAGGTCCTTCATGTGTGTTCATGGACTATTAATGTATTTGTTAGTCAGCTAAAATGAGGCCTCTGCCTCCTGTTACATTCAATGTAGACACCAAAGTCTTACTTAAAGCTCCCTGGGTGCATCTGCATGAGATGCTTTACTGCACAGTAGAGCAGTTTCTTGCATAGCAATCACATGTGTTTACATGTGCAAACACTTCCTCCAAGTAGCAAATTTACTCATGGGTAGTTACTGTGCAATGCTGCATGTGTAGATGCTGACTGGGAGCAAATTTGCCCCCTGTCAGTCGCACCACTAGGGAGCCAGACTCAGCTCTGTCGCAGGCCTGGGAACCTCTCCTGCCCAAGGCTAGGCTGACTCTATGCCAGCCCCAGCCCCATGCCCTTAAAATCCTGAGGGCATGCTGGGGTCCCGAGGCCCATACAGACAGCCTGCAGCCACGTGCAGTTACTGTGTCCTCCAGCACAGGCTGCAGGACAGCTGAAGCAATCTGCCTGCACCCTGGTACCACTCCCTGGCACTGCAGTGCCACACAGCTGCCAGGGCCATGCTGTCCATCCCCACACAGTGCTGCAGGCACCTGCCAAGCCTGGCAGCAACCAGACCCAGCTGCAGCTAGCTTGTGGCCACCAGGGCCAGCTCCAGCTGGTCTCAGGCAACCCAAAGCAGCCTGCCCAGACCCTACAGCTGCTGCCTAGCACTGCCTTGCTGTTCTGTCCCTGCCTTGGGCAGGCAGTTGCAGTTGCACAAGCACAGGAATAGCCACACGGAGGCCCAGTGAGCCATCAAGGGAGTCATGCTAGCTTCCTTCCCAACACCACATGCTGCCTCCCAGGGGCAGCTGGGAGGCCCCAGCTGGTCCCAGGAGGAGACTGTGGATCTGATCATGCTGTGGGGTGAAGCTGATGTACTCAGCCAGTTCATGCTGGGTTGGTGCTCCAAATCCTGCATTTATGAGGGGCTGTCAGGTCATTTGCAGGAGCACAGGCACAACCAGTTGGTGTGCTGACGAGAAGGAAGTTCCCCAGCCTGAAAGTATGCTGCTGGTTCTTCCTCCCCAGGTGCAACACCTTGCATGACAAGGTATGGTTAGCCTTTCTGACCTGCCCCCAACATTGGCAGCCCATGTTCATCTTGGAATCAATAGTGATTCCAAGATCCTTTTCTGCCTCTGTACTGATGAGAAGGGAGTTCCCCAGCCTGTAGGCATGCTGCTGGTTCTTCCTCCCCAGGTGCAGTACCTCGCACTTGTTCATATTAAATCCCATCTTATTCTCATCTGCCCACCCTTGTAACCTGTCCAGATCCAATTGCAACCTGTCCCTCCCTTCTAGCATGCCCACTTCTTCCCACAACTTAGTGTCATCTGTGAATTTGAACAAGGTGCTTTTTACCCTGTCATTCAAGTCACTGATGAAGATATTGAACAGTGTGGGCCTGAGGACAGAACCCTGGGAGACCCTACTGCCCACATCCCTCCAAGTCAAAAATGATCCATCCACCCCCACACTCTGGGTGCAGCCCTCTAGCCAATTGGTGACCCATCTGACTGTGTAGGCATCGACACCACAATCTCCTAATTTTTTAATGAGAATGGGGTGAGAAACAGTGTCGAAGGCTTTCCTAAAGTCCAGAAAGCCTATATCTACCACGACAACTGCATCCAAGGATTTTGTGACCTGGTCATAGAAGGCCACCAGGTTGGTCTGACAGGACTTGCCTCTAATGAACCCATGTTGATGGCCCCTAAGCATCCACTCCCCTGCTTGCCCCTTGCAGATGTACACCTGGATAATTTTCTCAAAGAGCTTCCCCAGGACTGAGGCAAGACTAACAGGCCTATAATTTCCTGGGTCCTCCTTCCTCCCTTTTATGAAAATGGGGACCACATTGGCCCTTTACCAGTCCTCTGGCACCTCACCAGAGCACCATGAGTGCTCATAAAGCTGTGCTGGGGTCTCGCAATGACCTCTGCTAATTCCATCAGCACTCTGGGGTGGAGATCATCAAGATCTGCTGATTTGAACATGTCCAGTCACACCAGAAGTTCCCTGACTAGTTCCTCACTGACCCTGGGCCTGGCTGTGCCTCCCCTGGGAGCATCAAGGATCCCGGTGGGAGGAATGAACTGGTCCTTGCTCAGAAAAATAGAGGAAAATAAATTGTTAAATAGGTTAGCTTTGTCGTCTGGTGAGACCACCAGATTTCCAAGCGTGTCCTGCAGAGGCCCCATGTTACCCAGAACCTTCTTTTTACCCCTACTAGTAGGCCTACGTACTCTTTTATCCCATTTAAAACACCTGAAGCAAGTGTGCTCAGAGGCATAACATAGGAAAAAATGTACTTTGTGCAATCCTTTTCCACAATTCCCACACCTCGCTCCACCCGTCAATATGTTCTGGCTTGCAGAGCTCAGGAGCAACATCAAGGAGTACCTGGGAAGTGTCATGGAATCATTTTTTTAGCATGGAAGTAGAGGTTACATCTGCCAAGAGGAAATTTTCACTCAAATTTTTGGTGCTAAAAGCCATGTTCACAGAGCAAAAAAGTGCTGATTTCTTCATCAAAACAATGGGGTCAGTTCTTCCCTCAGCAACAGTGAACCCCCCCTATTGTTCTACAAAACTATGATTCCCAGAACTCTTTGCACTTTTATGTACTGGCTGCTTTTTGCAGCCTGAAAGTGCAGGAAGAGCTTGGGATGACATGATGTAGCTCCCCTTCCTTGTCCTAGCATGCTTCCCTTATGTGGTGCCTTGGGCACATGACCTGCTTGCTCACCCCACATTATGCTACTGATGAATGTCCTTACTTTCCTAGGTAGGTCATAAGATAAGAGAAATCCAAGACTTCCGTAGCTGGCTACATCAGCCTGATTCACCTGCTGCTTTCAGAAAAGGACCCTTTGTTGTTTCACTTGATTCTTGTAACAGTCCTATACCACCTGAGACAAAGACCACAAAGCAGGAGGATTTGAATGCCTTTATATAAAGTATCTTTTCCCTCTCCTTTTTCTCTATTTTCTATTATTATTTTTAAAAGGAGAGAGAACTCATTTTCTCTCCTACATTCTACACTAGAAATGTAGGTGTACACACACACACACACACACACACACAGACAGACAGACAGAACGAGCGAGTTGAGTGAACGCCCTGTAAAGCTAGTCCTCTGGGAAGGTGCCTCAAAATAATTCCTAAATTTAGCCCTAGTTCTGGTTTTGGGTCATGTAAGTGTTTCTCTTGGCTAGCAAATGTGCCAAAGAAACTGCTAAAACACTGTTTGTTAAATTTCTTCTTTCAGAAAGAATTTGGTATATCCATCTTGTGTAGATGGGGCCGGGGGGTGGGGGGCGGGCGAGCCAGAGTAAAAGAAGGAAATGTTCATCTCTATAACAACAGTGAGCTTTAAGGAGAACACTTGAATTAACATGAAGGCCATAAATGAAAGATAAAACACAATATTCTTTCTATGCCTCTTTCAGACTGATCAAATAAATTTTATTGCCATGGGCAAAATTTTTAGTTGGGGATTTAAACCAAAGATTTAAAGCAAAAATTCTTCCTTTTGTCTCCTGAGTCTGGAAATAAGAAATGATTCTCTGTTCTATGGACTTTATGATTTGATCACCTGATGAATTAAATGTAGTGAGTCACCATTTGATAATTTAATCCAATATTAATGTTAATTCATTGATTTCTTCCTTAAATTTTAACTGTGACCTTTTTGGACCATTGCATTAGGTAAGTTCCAGTTAGTTTAATAAAATTTATGGTAGTTCGGGTATTTGATATGTTTATTGAGTTGTACTATCTACTTGTTTATTCTTTTCATAGACTTCATAACAATATAGGGAGCTGGTTTCCTTTCAAATAGCAACAGGGACACAAATACTGAGGTTTTAGGTAAAATAGTCGATTTATATGAAATTGTAGGGGTGGTTTTATAAAGTCAGTCTTTTGTTTCTTATACCATTTGAAGCTACCATGCTATCTTGGAGTTCCAAATTATTGAATGTATGGCATACATTAAACATCAGATACAATCTTGTCTGAAATATTGAATCCTAGTTGTTTTAAAAGCAGAATCCTGAGCCAGGGCAGGAAATGATGAACATGTTTAGTGTATTCAGAATGAAAGCTCTGGACTAGGACTCGAGATCTGAATTCAGTTTCTGGCTTGACAAGGACTTTTTGGACAAGTCACTTATTTCTGTGTGCCTTAGGGCAGTGGTTTTCAAACTTTTATGTACCAGGACCTATTTGTAAACATCAGTGGCCAGTCCCGACCCAGTGTCCGCAATCCCCAGGTCCCAGCCTCCCAGTGTGTGGGACAGGAACAGGTGTGGGTGGGGCAGGGGCTGCCCAAACAGCTCCTCACAGGCTGAAACTCTGTCAGCCTACAAGGGAAAAGTCACAATTGCCCACATTTTTCTCCTTTTAAAGAGAACCCATTTTTAAAGTCCGCTGATCCATTTTTTACAGTGTGTTCACAGCTCTTTCATTTATTCTTGTGACCCACTTTTGGGTCACCACCCACAAGTTGAGAAATGCTCTTAGAGTATGGACAGATGAACAGTGTACTATAGAGTAAATAAGGGTGAGCTTTAGTTTCAACCAGTAGTTCTGTACTAATTGTAACTCTTTGTGAAAAAGGGGTAAGTTATTTTCTTAAGGTACTGTTCATTTATCATGAGGTAAGAACATGCACAAAGACTGTTACTAGGGAACAGCTACTGCAAAGTAGACCCCTGCCTGCACCATAAAATTTTCATACATCTGTGTCCTTAGTCCCACCAGTATGATGAGATGGTATTATTTCCTTTCTCCCACCTTTTATCTGACTTCTCTAGCCTCTAATCTCTTCAGGGAAAGGAAGATTTCCTACTTTGTGTTTATAATGAATGGTAGTGTTTAGAGTGATGTTGTAGCTGAGATGGTCCAGGAATTATGCAGGAGGGAAGGGTTTCTTATGGTGATTGGATCTTATGTGTTATTGGATCAACTGCATAGTTCGGATGGAGTTAGACAAGGTTTTCAATGCAAGACCTGAGAAGAATGTCTTGCATTTGGAAGTTTAACTCTATTTAAACTATCCAGTTGGCCTAATAAAGGATATCACCATAAGAAATCCTTTCCTCTCTTTACGTAGAACCTAATATGCTGTGGCCCTGACCTTGGTTGGAACCCCTGGGTGTGTCTACAGGAGACATTTACTCTGGACTACACTAATTAGCTCCACAGTAAACATTGCACATCTACATATGCAAGGCTATTAGGCTGGAGTAAACTAATAAACTCTGTATTAGGGTAGTCCTTGTATTTACTCCTGATGTGGAGTTTTTTTTACTTTGCAGCAGTGTATGTATAGGCAATGACACGGCTGGCTGGGGCATAAGGGTGCTTCAGCATAGCAGCAAGCCCTTCCATAGCACATTGAGCCACCCCTGGGCCTGCTGCCAGCTTGGGCTGCTCCAACTTGGCTCAATGTGATGTAGACCCAGGCACTCATTCAAACAGTGTGCCTGGGAGCAATAAACTCCAGCATGATAAGTGCTGGAGTTTATTGCTGCATGCTAATAGCATATGAAGACATGCCCACTGGGTGCTACTGAAATACAGAACAATAGTAGCAACAACTATAGAGTTAAAAATATAACACATTCACAGCCAAATTCAGCTATGCAGGCACTGAAACTGGAGTCTTTTTTATGCATACAAGTGTTGGGGAGAACAAATAAAACCATCTCTATTCATTTAGCAACAGAGGAATTGCCATGCCACTTTGGACTAATGTAATTCTGTTTCTCAGAGGGAACAGGTCTGGATTCATCAAGAGAAATTGAAAGAAGCCCTATAGCGGGCAATTTCTTTCTAATTTATTTATTGAGCACTAATCACTGTAGTACAGTTTCTAGTTCTAGAGAAACTCCATCCACATAATTCCCCCAGCAGGATATGTAGTGACAATACATTTCCACCAAAGAAGTACAAATTAGAAGCATTACCACATCAGAGTGCCCTCATTGGCTAAACATACACTAAGGTCAAGACACTGTTACCTAGCAACTAATGAGAGCTGATTAATCCTTTTGTGGGCGTCACATACACTGCAGTGATGTATGTGATTCTGTGTTAGGTTATACTATTTGTGTAGTGGCAGGAAAAGCAAGTAACAATTACTGGTGAAAGACATTGGTAATGCATAGCAATGGCATCATTAGATGTATAAATAATCACAGTGAATACTGACTTTCCAATTCTAATGTTAACACGGGTCTGAGCTTTTTAAAACCAGGTTTCTTATGATGTATGTCTCTTATTATGTAAAATTCAATTAGATGACTTTTGAATGGAAAGAAAATGATCCTCAAAGATGCAAGACAAACTGGTTATTCTAAAAAAAGTGGGATTTTGCTTCACAAAAATTAAGCCTATATGTGGAGTGCTCGAACAGACAAAACTTTCCTGAGAAGAATTCCTCTTACTTTTAGGGGCCTCTGAAGAATAAAGGAGAAATCAGTCTTTTATAATGCATCTAGTTGCTGCATGTACCGCATGTTTCAGAGCTGCAGTACCTCAGCCTGTCAATGTCTAATGAACTGTGTAGTTCGATATGATTTATCATTCTGGGTGTTCCACCAGGAATGATCGATAATATATTCTATATCATTTCTTTTTACTTCCAAATGTGCACAGCAGGAGGTAGAAACCTTTATTAGATTGCTGAAAAAATAAAAACCTCTTCCATATTTTAACACAGAAGACCTGAGCTGGCTTCATTTTTTGTTTTAAATGGCTATTTAAAGAAAATAAAAATGAATACATTCTGTTATTTTTTAAATAGGAACTCTCATAAAATATTATATATTTTCACCTGATAGAGAATGACTCCAGAGTAAATATTATTAAATAAGAAATAACCTTAAAGAATCTTTTTACAATTACACTTGGACAATAAAAATCCAGGAAAAAAGTGAACTCCGTGAGATCCTAGAAAGAGTAACTTGGAGAGGGGTTTGGCTGAAACACAGTATTGGTACCACATTCTGCTATATCTCATTTCTTCCTCTCTCCACTCCTTAATATGCCCTAAATGAGGCCTTCTGATTTCAGGCTTTAGTATTATAGTTCTTCTTATGACTCACAAGGACAATGAACTGTAAGACTGTCTCTCCTGAAATTGTAGCAGGCTTGCATTTTGGAGCTTGGGTTGAGTCCTAGGCTTGAAATCTTGCTGTTTTGATTGGTGGAGCCCATCCCTCAATCAGGAGGCAGCAAGGAGAGTTCAGTTACACTCCTTTCCTGAGGGGAGAGGGAGAGGAGTTTCCCCCACCCTTGGACCTGATTGAAGACTGCAACACTCAGGTCCTGAAAACTTCAGGGGTGGATCCTTGGACCGTATTGTGGTAGATAAAGGTGACCAAACACCAGCAAACAGTGCTCGTGGCAGGGGGAACAGTGGGTGCAGTCCAATTAGCTGCGTGAAGAATGCATGCAGCAAAATCCCCGGCTCATGCAGCTTGAGAAGCACGTGAAAGAAGGGCAGTATAAAAACAAAGCCCGGGAAAGGGAAGGCAGGACCCACATGACATTGGTGAGGCCTGATCACCCTCACCGGAGGTCCTGCGTCCACGGCTCCCTTTCCCCCCAGACGCCCCCATCGGATAAATTGCATCAGATAGATGCCTGAAGAGC
>JAGPOW010003316.1:57479409-57490154 GCA_030014935.1 Caiman crocodilus | reverse complement strand
TGATCACCCTCACCGGAGGTCCTGCGTCCACGGCTCCCTTTCCCCCCAGACGCCCCCATCGGATAAATTGCATCAGATAGATGCCTGAAGAGCTCTCGAATTCTTTATGGTTTTGGTTGTTGGAGATTATTGTAAGGGGAATTGCCAGCGCGGATGTGCATTACGAAGCATTTAAGTGCTTCACGGTGAAACTTTACAGAGCATGCCTACACTGTGTTCCAGTTTGTAAGTAAAGCATTTATTTCTTATATTGTCTTTGGACTTTTTTTGGACGGGAAAATAGAAGCAGGGTAAATAGTGTTCCAGAACCCTTTTGTCCCCGGCCTGCTCGGATCTAGGGGTTAATCCCCCCCCGCAATTCCTTCCCACACATATAAAAGGAGCTGCATGCCCAGCATGAGGGGACACATCTGCGAGAGAGAACAAAGAGTGGGGCTTAGAAGAGCTGCTCAGCAGGGTGAAGCAGTAGCCTAGAAGCATCCCTTAATACTTCCGTCAGTGGGGAATGGCAGATGGCTCCACTAGCTAGGCTCTCGGTGTGCAACATGGTATCCAGACCTTGGGAGCTCTGTGAGGCAGCTCAGGTCTGCAACATCTGGCATGTGGCCAGAAACACAGTGCGCAGGCCAATGCATGGAGTAGGACCTTTGGTGCGCTTGGGTGGTTCAGGTCTTCAACCCCCGGACTGAGGCTGGGAGCTTGGTGCAGCAGGTGCTGCATGGAGGGTCTGGGAGCGGACGGAGCCTGGTGCTACACGAGGCAGCCCAGGCCTCCGACCCATAGCAAAAGGTTGAGTCCAGAGTGCCAGACAGTGATTGGGCTACTGAACCAGCTGACAGGGCCAAGCCAGAGGCCCCAGAAGCCCTGCAAAGAGGAGCCCTCTTCCAGGGGACAGCGACCCCTCCCTTCCCCCCGCTGGAAGCCCACTGCAGGCAAGACAGCAGCCCGGCGCAGAGGACAAGGACCACCCTCCAGGCCTGAGAGCCGTGAGTTGCAGGGAAAAGAGGATTCCCACAGGGGAGGGGGAGTCCCCCCCCAGCTAGTTAAGGACTCCTAAAAGGGGATGTCCCACTGAGAGGGCCCCCCTAAAGTTAACAGCTTCTTTGTAGGGCTTAGAAAAAGCCCAAAGACATTGGGGTTTCCTCTTGGGATTGTTCATCTCTGAGGTTTATCTGTTTCAGATCAGATACTTACCTGTGACTTTCCTGTATCTGTATTTATGTCATTTACTCAGAGGGTATTGTTTATGTTACTGGTTTAGATATCTTATATATGTATATGTATATATATACAGTGTACATATGTTTATATCCATGTTCCTTTCCCTTGTGGTGAGTTGATGTAAATAAATTTGTATATAGTTAAGTCCCCTGACCGTCCTGGCCTGGTTCTGTAGGGATGGAGGGAAACAGAGCGGTCTGCAGTGCCCCGCCCCCACCAGCACACCTGCCAGCTAACAATTCCCTTCAACTGGAGAAGGCAAGTATATACTCATGTTACCTGGGCTACAAAATGATCAGAGTTGGCAGAAGTTGTGAGATAGGAGCGAATACCACCTGTCATCAAGGGAAAACTACAGATCAGCATGCGCTATAGTAAGTCTCATCCTTCTCATCCCTCATACTGGGATCACTTAACCTCCTAGTTCTTTTTTTAACAACTAAAAAAAGATGTTTCAGGGAACTTTCCTTTTCATTAGGGATTAGGAACAAAGAAGATATGCATTATCTTTCTACTTCTTTTTATTTTCTTTGTAATCCGGGGTTTCCTCATATTTATATTTGCATTACACTCACTTCTGAGGAACTTGTTTCTCATGAACTACATTCATGTGACCCCAAGAGCAAGGGGATCAACTGTTCAGAGTTTGAAATAGGTATCCCTTTTTAAGTTCCCAGATAAGCATAAAAAAGACTAATGTTGGATGAATAATAAACATTAGTGGCCACTGTGTAAGCCCTTTACAGGATCCCTATTTATCAAACTAAGGAAAGAGTATGTTTCTATACTTCAGGAAGACGTCTCTTCCTGAAGTGTACTTAAGTTATAATTGGCTTGCATGGTTTAGGAGAGGGTGCTAAAGAATAATAAGAGGCTACATAAAGAAGATTTAACACACAACAGAGATCTATTGTAATATTGTTTAAACACCACTTAGCTATTCCATCCAGAGGGAAGTGTATATTGAATCAGAAACCAGAAAAAGACAAAAAACATAGCAGAAAAGTCTTCAAATTAGCATGAAGAGAGCACTAGAAGAAAATCCTCCGCTCTTCTAGAAACCCACTGGTACTAGCTAAATAAAATAAGATTTTTTGGTGTGGATTTTTAGATGCCGGTGGTGTTTTTACCAAGAGGAGAACAGAGAAAGGGAAAAGGTGATGCTGGTCTCCTGAGGCCTTAACTCAGATGTATCAAATAATCCTGCCTGTGTTCTGTATTGGGCTGGCACTCTACCTGTCCTGTAGGGCTACTGGCAGGTCAGGGCCTTTAGGGGTGTGGCTAGGGAGCAAGGCCAGAATCCAGGGTTTATGGTGAACTCCCATTGTCAAAGGGCGAGTACTGTGCTAGCTCTCTGGCTGCTTGCCATAAGCAGTGGGGGAAAATATTACCTGTGGGGGCTGAGCCTCACCTAACCCCCCCACCCCTTCCACCCCTCCCTCCTGCAGGGCTGGCACACACTTTTTGAAAATCAAACGTCATGAAATTAAGGATAGTTTAAAGAAAAATTCTACCAAGGGAAATAATTTCAGGTTACACTTACACTATTGTTTTACATATTACTTGACATATATTTTGCCCCATTAGCTGGCTTATACCAGTTGAGCCACAACAGTGGCTCAGCTCAGCTGAGATTTCTCTGAACAGACCCCCATATTATGGGGTTTCAAGTTGGATATACTGGCTCTACCTGAGACTGTTGTGATGATAGTTTTACATTAAACAGTCATTGGATAGAAGTGAATGTAGGTGAGTAGTGGATAGTCATAAAAGAAAGAACATGTTCAGGTTGGTACCATAACCCTTACATTCACTCTCATTCCCCTTCTGTTTCTGGCCTGAGGAATCTTTAGTTATTGTATTAAAAATAGGAGAACTTCAATAGGAGAGATTGACGGCCATCTGTTTTCCCTAAATGCCCTGTCAGTAAATGTCATAGACAGTCTTTGAGGAGGTAGGTGATGTAAATTTGAATGCTGTCAGGTAGAGGAAGGAATTAGGTGACATATTTCACTTCCAGGGTGAAAGATCTCGTCTTTGTGTTATTCGTAAAAAGGGAGGCACCGCCACTTTGTCAACTGCCAACTTTTGTGTTGATTTTGATTTGTCAGGTGTACCATGGAGAATGCTTCCTGGGATTTGGATGCTGCAGGCAGATAAGGCCAAGGAATGGTTAGTTTGTGGAGCATAGTGGCACATATCCATGAGGACTGCTGATCAGCACTGTCAAGAGTAAGGCTTCTGACAGAGCTCTTTCAGTAAGTATTCTGATGAGGACTTTCCCCTGCATCACTCTCATGGGATGATGATAACAAAGATTTGCTTATCTCCAAGAGTCTAGACTGTGCCTCCCTATGTGTGGCTTTTGTGCAAAAGGACAAATGTTCCTGGGGGTGCTAAGGAAATCACCAACATCAATTTTTCTTGTGATATAATTTAGAGGCGGAATGTATTTAAAGTGCATTAGTTAACTCGGTCTCTTGGTTCTTATGGTAGACTACTCCCTACTCCAGGGAGCTTGTTTATACAGCACCCAACACAGTGGAGCCCTGATCTGTGAATGAAGCCACAATGCACTACTGAAATAGAAGGAATAGTAATGCTCTCTGCTCTCTTGATTATAAAAGGCATATTTATTCTTCCTATTTTTATTGAATATTAGTGATTGATTCAGATTCTTCTTAAATGTTTTGGCTTTCCAAGCTCTGTTTCTTTGTATTTCTGTATTTTCTGGAAAAGAAATCTCAATTTATTAAAGGAATCCAGTTCTTAACACTTTGGGCTTTCTACCATGGCAGTAGTTAATCACCTGTTCATAAAAATACCAACCTATGGGTCAGAGGGATAGCATTGAAATGCAGTGCACTTAGGGTAAATAAATTAAAAAGGTCTGTAGGAAAGGTTTTGCTGCAGTTCTTTCTCTGCAGTCTGTCAGAGGATGCATAAACCTGTGACCTCTTTTGTACACAATTACAATGTATCTCCTCTATCTAAAGCCAGATAATTACAAGGTTACATAGTCCCATGCCAGGCTGAAGAAAAGGTTACTATCATTTTCTTCTAAAGCTTTAGAGATATGCTGTGTGTTGGAAAGGTACATAGCTATTTAATACGGTATGAATGGATAGAAGTAATGGTGCACATCACCATCGCTGCTTAGTTGCTAATGACATGACAACCTATAATTTATATTTTAGTTAGCACTATTATTCTTTGTATTTATACAATATATTTGTGAGTGAGACAGAGAATGAGAGAGAGTGAGTGTCTTGGATATCACGATTGGTGTTGAGCATGTGAATTGTGGGTAGAAGGCATTGATAGCTATTTTGCTGACCTTTTGGTCTTACAGTGTTGGCCACGTGAAATGATAAAATGGATGAGGTCAAGAGAAATAAATGAGTTCTATATATTCAACTTTTTCTAAGACACAGTCACATTCTCCTTAAAGCATGCATGTCTTCCTTGTTTTAAACAGCACACAGCAGGCACTATTCCTATTTATCTGCAAGGATTAGTTGGAGCCACTGCTCAGTTATTCATATCAGCATTTCCCTGGTGACCCCAAGAAGTTCTGCAGGATTTAAGCTTTAATATTTTTAATGAAGATTATAGGACTAGTTGGGAAGACACCCATCTGAACTTGAACCAGTGCAGTGCTATTGCCCTGAGACTGCACAGACTGACAGAAGAAACATATCACTTGGGAGTCCACTAGAGTTGTACCAGGGTTTAAATCTGGTCAGTAACTGGGGCTTGGGGGGATGGGGGGTGAGGGTAAAGTTACATGTTAGACTTAGACCATGCTAAAGGCACTTAAAACATGAGCATCTGCATGTTAAAGTGTGTTAACTCAGGCACAGTGCCTTCTGAGCATCTCAGTGTTATGCCAGGGTTAACTCTGGGCTGTGTTGCTTAGCTTGCGTTAGGGCAACTTCAGTCTTCTCCACAGAGATAAAACGACCAATTTGAAGTCCTTCCACATCCCAGAAGCCACTGCTCCCAGCCTCCTTCTTTTCTCCAGAGCAGGGATAGATCCCAGGTATCCTGGCTCCTAGGTACACCCCTCTAGTGGTAAGTCAGAACTATGCAGTCAAGAAATGATATTAACCTTTAATGCAGGGGTGGGCAAAATACAGCCCACATATAGACTTCCAAGGGATATTATTTGGCCTGTGGCAGGTCTCTTGACCCCAGCCTAGGCGCAGGGGGAAGCCTGGGCCATGGTGCATGTGGCTGGTCCCATTGTCCCTGGGCAAGTAATAGAGCTGGAGTGGCATAGCAGCCAGACTCCACTTCCCGGAAGCCAGGATGGTGGTGGCTTCTCCAGGTTGCTGCTTCCAGTGTTGCTGCTGCTGGACCCAGACTTGCTGCTTGGGCACCTCAGCCTGTCTGCCCCACACTCACCATCTGGAGTGTGAGTGTGTCTTGATGGAGCAGACAGGGTCTCCACAGAGACTGGCCCAGGACCCATGCAGACAGGGCACATTCAGTGTGCTCATCTGGGCTGATGGGATGAGGCTGCAAGTGCGTGGGGAGCAGGACAGGCAAGCAAGGCCAGGGCAGGATTGTAGGATGGTGACGGTGTGGGACTAGAGCCCAGGGCAGAGCCACAATCTGCTGCTTGCACATCCCTGCAGTGGCACTTGTTTTGTGGGCAGGGACATGTTGGGAACGGATCATAGTTCTGCCCCAGGCCCCAGGACAGAGCCTCGCCAGGAATTTTTATAAGCTCTTGCAGGCTGGGAGGAGAGGGAAGGAGATGGGAAGGGCACTGACCTGGTCCACAACAGGTCACTAAAACTCCCTGAGGGCTTAGATTGAGTAGGGTGCCCTTGCAAATCTGACCTCTACTCAAATATTAACCCAGTAACTGAAGACTGAGCTGGCCTTTTTAGACTGAAGGCAAGTAACTATTGCAGAATAGCTATTGAAAGGATCTAGGCGGTATCTTTACACAGTGCTTCAAATCTTGTCAACCTGAGAACTGCTCGCTCTCTCTTATCCTGATAGCTTTGGCCTAGGTTGTTCTCTCCCTCTCTATACTCAGACAGTAAAGCTAATAAGGGAATAGTAAAGTGTTAAAAAGGGAAAGCTGGTGGCTAGTACTTCTATCCTGCACCAGGCTTGGCTATTAAGGTCTGCTGTAGTCTGGCATTGATACGTTTTAGTTAGAGTTTATGGCAAAGTTGAAAATTAGCTCTGTTATGTGAAGTAGTATTCATAATTCCATGTGCCTTTCTGTGTTCTGTAATTCCAGAATGTTCTGGTAACTTTAATAAAAATTAGGGAGTTATCCACTGCTGAAATATGATGATTAGGAAAGTGAAATAAAAAAAAAAATTAAGTACTTTTCCTGTAGATGGTCCATAGATTTCTGTGCGTGACCATTATGCAGTCCAGCCAACATTAAAGAAAGCACTAGTGTCCCGCAGTAAGCACAGTGACCACTAGATGTCACTGTTGCTCTACACAAGTGTATATGGAACATAATTTATCTAGCAGTCAAAATGTTTCTGAAAGGAAGCAATTTTAATACATACCTTTTGTGTAAGTTATTGTCCTCTCTCTTGCTTTTCTCTTTCTCAGACAAATACACAGTTATGATTAAATACCTAAAAGTACCTTTAATTGGTTCTTTAACTATGTGGAGTTTATAGGACCTGTCCATAAAATTATGCTGCCTGTCATGTTCCTTTTGAATAGAATATGACTTTGTTTAGGTTTTTAAACTAATTTACTTAATATCAGATTTTTAAAGGAATGTGGTTATTTAATTCCCATTGATTTTAATTGGAAGAAGGAGTCTATATACCTTTAAAAATTAAAGCCTTTTTGCCGTGATTAACAAGAGAGAGAGCATGCATAATTGCAATCAAATGCAATCAATCACTTATTTTAATGATTAATGAGATCAACAAATTGAAATTGAGATGACCTCCTACAATCTCACACCAAGCCTCTGAGTCCTTTGTAGAAACAGCACAAAGAAAAAACAATCAAGGATGTGAACTCATGTTACATGAATGACATTGTCACTGACTCCTACACATTGAAACTGTCAGCAATGGTGTGGCTCTTCTTTTCATTGACCATTTAAGGACATTAAACATAAAAGGGGCTTTAGTAAATGTCATTGCCATAATGACAAATCCAAACAATATTACTGATGAGAGTCAATTAGATTTTAACACAAAGGAAGAAAGAAAAAAGCAAGTCTGAGGGGCATGAGGGCCCAGACATAGCACAGCCAGAATTATGGTTTTAAATGTCAGGTGAAAATGAATACAAAGATAATATACTTATATTTTAAGTCAAGGTTCAATTGTTTTTCAGTCACCAGAGGCTGAATTTTCAACATCCTTTCCTGTGTGCTCATGCAAGCCCCATGGTTGGATAAACACAGAAATTGGGTACTTAAATACACAGTGACCTGATTTGTATGCACACAAATGTTTGGGAGAATGCACAAAAGTAAGTTTTGAATGTACAAATAAAAACTAGTGATTCATTAGAAGTTATAGTCACTATCAGCCTTATATTTTTGCAGTAACAAAACAAATGGTATTTCAATAAGGATCAGAAGAAAGATTATGGGAAAACAGAATAATAAAAGATTTCATTTTGGAACCAAGAGTTCTAGTTTTTTGTATGGGAAAACAGATATATTTTTTGAGGTAATAGACACTCTTTGCCACCTAAACATATCTCTTTCTTGAAATATTTGTACAAGAAAATATCATGCTGATCCCAGGCACCTCTCTTAGGACTTTACTTTTATACCTATAGCACTGATCTTGGAAATATGTAGGGAACTGTGCAACATCACTTATGTGAATGAATCCATTTAGTTCAATGGGACCACTTATGTAAATAAAATAAGTTATGTGTACAATTATTTCTAGGATCATTGCAATACAGAGTTCATAAAAAGGAATAAGCTATCTTGTGGGGTAAAGCTAACCAACAATTCCCAAAGTTGAAATGTTTATTTAAAGCTACTTCTGACTGCTTTTCTTGTGGTATCCTTACTTTCAACTGAAACTGGAAAGGAAAGGTAATCAAGATATTTTGAGGAATAACTTGATTTTGCTTCAAGTTTTAAGTAAAGGTTTACTTTAATTTTTATCTGACCTACCTGTCCATCTTCTATACAGTGACAATTTTCCACTTTATATAGCCACTTCATAGATGTTTCATTGCTCAACATCATAATGAATCTAGAAGATCTGTTAGAAAAAGCAACTGATCTTTGTCAAGGGAGGAGACAGTTCCAGTCCTTGGGGATATTGAGATGCTATTGTTCTCTCACACATGTCTACATGCCTTGAATGTTTTGATAAATAGTATACATATCCATTTTATCAAGATCATCTTTTTATATTTTTGAAGCCAGAATCATATCTGTTTGACATAGAAACCTTTAAATTAAATGTTACATGACTCCTTTTTATCACCCTGTCATTATTTCACTAGAATCTAGCAGAGAGAGAACTTCAGAAAAGTTCAGAATGTTTGCTAAGGGGACTAAATACTTACAGGGTAAATTACTTACATGAAGTGGAAAAGGTCTCGTGGTTCCTAAAATACGCAGAATGTAAAAGTTATTGTCTCTTTATCCCCTTTAGGTCTTTAGCTTTCAATTCATTTTGGGACTATGCTTATCTCTTTTTTTTTCCTGTCTCCACATGAAAGATTGCCAAGGACAAAAAGAGAATAGCATCTGAACAAAGTGAAGGTGACTCTTGATTACTTGAAATTTCAGGTGAATGGTTTATCTCTTGCAACACAGCCTCTGAGGACATTAAAAACAATAGCAACAGCTTTGCCATTTAACCTTCTAGCTATTGTGCTGCTGATTGGAACACTGCAGACAAGATGAAGGGAGAGAAGAGGCACAATTAGGGTGGGACAGATATCAACCTGGATCTCAGGATCATCAAGATGCATCAGATACTCAAAAAATACTACTTAGAGCAAACATATAAGTGGAGTAATTTACTTAACTTTTCAGATATATTATGGGCTTCACATGAGTCACAACTTTCTATTTATACAGAAACCTGCATTTGGACAGACCTTAGTACACTTCACAAAGATACAGTCAGTTTCATAACATGTTTTGATTTTTAGTTGAAAGGTACAAGAAAAAGGACACCTACATTTTCAGAAGCTAGTAGAGGTGAAAATACTATAGCCCTTTTGCGGGCCAAATTGGGGAAAAGTGGGTGTGAGTATGCATGTCCAGGCATTGCATTTAGATTGACCTCAGGAGATGCACTAACTTAGATCAAGAAAGGGTTAACCTGATCTAGGAAAGGGTTCACCCAAACTCCTGAATGCCTGCACAGGTTTGCAGAATAGCCCTGAGGCTTGTAAAGCCCAGCTGCTTGCTTGAGCCCTGGTCTCCTGCTACCTTTACTGGGCTTTACTTAGGCAGGCAACCCCCTACCCTCCCTGCAGACCTGCAAGACCTGCCCCCCTGCAGACCTGCCAACACCCCTCAATCCTGCCAGGTCCTTCCCTCACTCCAAGTTACTTATATTGGGCTGCCTCCATGGCTCTGAACAGCATGCAGGGCTGTATGCACCACTGCTGGTCTACATTTAGGCAGCTTAAAGCAAGCTGTCTGAACATAGACCATATATAATGAACATTTGTTGCATACCTCATGTGTTTGTTGGTAGACTGTATGTAAGGGAGCTCTACAATACTGACTAATACAGCAAGGAACCCATGCCCAGATCAATAGGGAAGAAGACTAAACATTCGCTATCCTTTGCTGTCCACAGAAGTTCCAAAATCATTGTATAAAAGTTAGCATGAGACATTAGCCTTATTTTACAGCCTGGAAAACTCAGGAATTAGACAACTTTGTTTTTTCCTATTTTCCATGGCCCTAACAGCAGTGACATTGGTGAGACTATATAGCTTGAGTTAGCACCTGCTAAGCCAGTCTGGTTCTTTTTCCCTGGAAGGTCTTGCCCTAAATCCAACATCAGCAGCACATATAGGAAAAGGGTTGAATGCATGCTTTGCCATTGTGCTCCATTTTTTATAAAACTTTTATTGAAGAGAATTCATTTACCTTTATTGATGAAGATTGAGTGAGACACAGAGAGATCTCACAAGAATGAGCATGGTTTTCTACCTTAGTGTTAGAACACTCATTTGCGAGGTAAGACACCAGGCTCCCTGCCCCAGGAGCTGTTCGTGCATTAGAACCAGTCATACAGTAGGCGGTTGTTGGAGCAGACACAGGAACCCCTTTCCCAAGTAAGCAACTTCAGCAACAGGCTGGAGAGTCGTGTATATGGATGCTTTCTCTCTCTAACCCTAGCCAAGTGAATCTTTGCATAATGGGCAATGTCAACAGAAGGATTGATAATGTCCCTTTTCCTCCTTCCCCATGTTGTGAATAACCTAGCCATTTTTGTCTAAAGGCCTAATAAATGGCCTTGAGCCATCCTCCCGAGACAGAATACACGGCAAGACTGGAAGGTTGTTTTGTGAATTATGCCCAT
>JAGPOW010003316.1:57433159-57472314 GCA_030014935.1 Caiman crocodilus | reverse complement strand
AATAAAAACTTTTTTTTCTTTCAAACTTCCAACTGGCATTCATATATTGGCTCACGCATACCGGGCAACGAATTCAGACTTGGGCTGAAGCATAACACTCCTAATATTAGAATTGCTTAAACTCTCTATGAGGTTTAACTGTTGACTTTTTCAGACACCTAGGGAATGTCCAGATGAGTACAGATGTGCGGTATATGGTGTTGCAGGCTGTCTGTGGCACCACACACTGTACATGAAGGTAACACTAATGTAACACTAATGGCCATTCCTCCACCTGTATCGGAAAACACAAAAGGATTTGGTTTAATAGGTGTTCTCAGATAATGTCTTAATGGAATGAGATCTGCACAAAATACAGGAGTAGCAACTGCTTTACTCCAAAACTCAGGGAGGAGGAAAGGTGCAGCACACTCCTACCTCCATGCTTTATGCACGACAGCTCAGTGGTTAGAGTATTAGAGGAGAACGCTGCAACATTGGAGAGGTGTAGGATTTAAGATATTTTTCTGTCCTCAGTGTTTCCTGATTGGCTGGTTTTAGGCAGCTAGCCAAACAATGGCTGGGGTTTCTATGTATCCCATTCTAAGAATCCTAACCCCCACCCCACCCCAACCATGCATCCTAGGTGCTGAATACAGTTCTGGATTACACTTCAGGGCCTGCCACTAGTTAATAAATGAGAAGATGAACTACTTTAATTGAATCTGAATCATTAAATTCACACCAAGAAATGAGCAGAATTCTCCAGCAGAGAATACTAAAAATGAGGTTGTTTAAGGCACTCGCAGTAGGTGCCTAGGATGCGTATTCAGTTACTCCTTCTAAATGGAAACAGCAGAGGTGTAGCGAACAAAAGTTTTGCACCCTGTGCAACCTCCCTGGAGACCATTGTGGTGGTGATGAGGGAGATGGTGAGTACTGGAGGGCAGAGAGGGTGTTCAACCTTACCTGCCCTGGGGTCTCAAAAACACTAGCTGCTGTTGTTGTGTTGCTGCATTCCCTCCCCTGGCTGTTGCTGCTATAGTCCCACACCTGGTTGTTATCGCGGGGGGGGGGGTAGCAACTGGTCAACTGCTACTGCTGTGGGGTTGCTGCTGCTGGAGTGAAGATTCTTTGGGAGCTGCCATTATGGCACTTCCTCTAAGTCAGCGCCTGGGGTTGGTGCCCAATTTGCCTACCTTAAACTATGCTACTGGGAAAAGGGGACCACACTGGATATTAGAGGAAGTACAAGCACAGAGAAGCAGTGTTTACCTAGTCCTAGAAGCAGCACAGAAGGAAAGAATGAAAGAGAAATAAAAACAAAAGGGTGAAGTCATCTAGAAAGAGACAAGAATGGGGGAAGCCAAGAAATGTAATTAGCTACACAAAGTGTACAGCAGTCAGGTATCAGATTTAGTATTTGTGCTATCTGGTAAAACACATATTCATACAATGCCTAGAATTTGGGTTTAATTGTACATGCTCTATATTTTATATTAACTTGAGAGTTGACCTACTTTTACTTTTTAGCTGCTAAAGGGCCACCCTAGAATTAAGATTGCTTTCCTTATAGACTAAAAGAAAAAAAACAACCTCCACAAAACAAAACCTGCATGCTCCTTTGGCAGTCTTAAAAGTCCCTCAGTGTTTTGAATCTCTTTGTGATTGGGGCTGATAACATGCTTAAGGAATAAATCTACTTTCACATCAAAGTATGAATAGTCTTTAAATTTGAATGACCGCGTATTTGTGTGAGTATTGCACATCAGATGCAGTTCTCTGGTTAAAAACAACAGAAGTAATTAATTGCAAATTACAGGGTGATAGCAGTTCTTGTCAAGAACTGGGCTGAATTCTTTCACTTTTAACAGCTCTCCATACCACAGTGCCATCTTCTGAGACAAAGTATGGGAAACTTTGCAGATAATTAGAGGAGTCAAAAAGTGATATTTCTAGAAGATCCTGTTGTTTTTCACAGATACTTATCACTATTTGGGGGGGTGCACTCTTGTTACCTACAGCTGCAGAGGTTGCTTTCAGCTCAGTCCTTGTGCTACCTGTATTTTGAAAGTTTTCTTGCTCTATCACTCTTGCTGTCTCCTATTTACACAGCTGTGCTCTCCTCCCTTGACTACCTCCATGTCATGTGTTTAATTCCTACTGGTTTTCCTTCTTCAAACCCCTACTTTCCTTTTCATGTATTACCATGTAAATGAAGGGTCACCCCCTCCTCTGCTGTTCCAGCACTGTGTTTTTGGGTTTCTTCATAGATTTAACTTTTTTGTTCCCTCCAGGCATCTTCTAGCCTGTATATAAAAACACATTATTATTTAATTTGCAATAGGTTTCTTCCCCTCCTGCCATTTGGACTCCACTATTCCAGTCTAGATATAAAGAATACATGCTTAAGAAAAGTTCATACTTTCACATGGGAAGACAATCTTATATCTTTTTCTATAATGAAGCCATTTTTGTATTTCTTTCTGCTATTTGATTTAATTCTGCCTTGATTTTTTTTTATCCTTTTCTCCTTGTAATCACAGTGTCCAGGCCATGACATTCAGTGGGAATTTAAGCATGCTGTGGAGTCCTAGTGGAAAATGAACTGGCTTCTCTTTGACCACAACGTACCAAAATTAATACTGTATTTTCTCACATGCCACATTCTCAAATAGACACGCACCTGTTTTTGGGAAAGCAGAATGAAAGGGAAAAAAACAATTTTTCCAGAGTTATGGCTACTTTCAGCAGGGATAGAACCTTGTCTTCAGTTCATTCACCCTGTCTTTCCTACTCAGGCAAAAGCTCCTTTTTTAACCCTTTTACAGCTGAACTGTCAGCAGCTCTTGGCTGCTCAGTGATGAGCTGAAACAATAGCTGTTGCTGAAGACTGGACTCCAGCAACTGGATGGGCGGATCTAGGATTTTAAAAAGAGCTAAAATCAATCAATAGGGCTGTGAAATAGGAGGAGATAGATCAGGAGTGGCTAAATTGCACATTCTTTAGCAAAGTTGCTGAAGAAAGGATAGTTTGATTAGTGGCACATCAAGATCATTAAAAAGGTAACATGGTCATCAACATCTTTTAAGTGAAGAACAATTAGCAGGAATCAAGCAGATTATAATGAGCCAAGAAGTCAATTGATTCTTTAGCTCTGCCTAAATAGAAATGTTGCTGCTGCTATTCTGGGCAGAAAAATCAGCTTCCCTACTTGAGATGCACATTCCAATTTTGGAAGGCTATTTTTGGGGGAAAAGGTGTGCAGGGGGAATTTGCAAGGGAGTTTGCTTGGAACCTCTCACATTCCTTCACTGTATGATTGCTGAGAGGAAAGAGATTTGCAGGGAAAAGGGAACCCTTCAGGTTCAAGGAACAGCAAACAATCCAGCCACAGAGCAGTTTACTAGGGAAGGCCTGCTTGGAAAAATAGGCAGGAAGTGAGAGTCAGATGATTAGAAGACCCAGGAATATGGATGGAGGATGTCACAATTCTAGAGACACTGCTACTTCCGGCTCTTCCTCTGCTTGCACCTTTGAGGTGTCTGTCCAGGCAGGAACATACACAGTTGAGCTTCCACCCAGGTTCTGGTTTGGTGCTATGCAGACTGCAGTTTACAGGATCCTTCCAGTGTCAGCCAGGTGAGGAGTGCCTACAATGTAGGTGGTATCTTCTGGGGGTGTCCCTCGTGGATCCCTCTATTCCCAACAGGATGGATCCCCAACCACCACCACCACCTTTCACTTCCTGTTCATGGCAGTATTCTCAGTCTTCCCCGCCTTGGGGATTCCTGGCCCGGCCTCTTCTACCAATAGAATGCATGCTTCCTCTTCTGTCGGTAGTGCTCCATATCTGTTCTCCAGGCAAACCACTGCAGGTGAGGATGACAACTTCTTCTTGCTTTCAGAGGTTACGAGCTTCCAGCTTTCACCTTCCTGGGAGCCCATGCCCCCTTCTTTTTCTAGCACCACTTCTGGCAGTGCTTCCTCCATAGTCCTAGAGGTTTCCTTCAGCATAGAATCAATGAAGACCTCATGGTGGAGGATGCTACCCTTTCCTGTAGCGATCTTGCCTTTTGTAGGCCAGGAGTAGAGCACTTGTTTTGGGAGTTGAGAGTCAGGCATCTGTACATAATGTCTGGTACAGCAAAGTTGGTGCTTGAGGATAACCAATTCAATGTTGGTAACATTGACTTCAGCAATGATGTTGGTGTTTGTGTGGTGATCTTCCCACTTGATGTGGAGGATTCTCTGAAGGCATCATGGGTGATACCTCTCCAGGATCTTGAGATGATGATGGTAGGTTACCCATATTTTATATCCTGTAGCAGGACTGGGCTCTGGGGTGGCCATGAAGCCCCCAGGTGGCCACACAGTTCCTGCCCTACTTTAGCTACTCAGGGTACCCTCCCTTTTCCTCTCTCCTGCCACACTTTGGTGGAATCAAGGCTGCTCCAGGGTCCCAGAGTGAGCCCTAACTTGTTTTGGCTGGAGGACCCCTCCTGTACTCCCTACTTAGTCTTACCCTTTAAGCAGTAAGTCAGTGTCTCAGGGCACCAGTTCCCTTAAGGGCTATTCATGACCTCCTTCCATCCTTGTAGTGATGCCCATGTCTTGCAGATATCATTTTAATTTTGTCCACTGTGTTGGTGGCCCCAACTATGAACTAACCTATCCACCTATCCTGCCAAGCCTGCTAAGACCCTGAGCCTGGCAAGGCTCTCTTTTCCACATGCCCTTGGCCCTAGTCTGGCTTCTACACATCCTGGGCTTCAGCCCTTTTCCAGGCATTAGCCCCTTTTGACTTAAGCCTGCTTTGGCTTCAGCCTTCCTCTGGCCTTAGCCTCCCAACCATTAGCCTTCCATTCTCTGGATACCTGGATCTAGGGTGACTACCTTTTCCAAACTGGAAGGCAGGACACATGCCCAACTCCCCCAACCTCTGCAGCATGGCTGGAGCAGAGCCAAGTGGAACCTGTGGGAGCCACAGAAGGATGCAGGCTGCTCACTATGGGATTCTGGGCTCCCTGCTCTGCTGCCCACCCCCTGGAGCCAGCCATGCTGCAATGACAAGCTGCCCCCTGCCCGCCCAGCAGCAGTGGGGGCCACAACTCTGCATCACTGCCACTGCCACCACTGTTGCCAGGTGGGCTGGGGCTGTCTCACCATGCTACCAGGGACAGGACAGCAGGATGAGGATCCCCAAGCCCACATCCATCCCTGTACACAGATCTAGAGGGGAAGGTGTCCACCCCTTGCTCCCCTCCCAAGGAGTACATACAACATTGGGGATCTGTCTCTTTCCCTGCCCCCTGCACAATACACCTGTGACTCCATCCTGGTCCTTAACCAGACCCTGCAGCTGCATTTTCCTGCCTTGGGCCCCAGGCCCCATGCACTGCCCCAGCAGGGCAGTGCCCCCAGTCCCAGCTGCCAATGCTGCACCACTCCCTCTCTTACTGTGTGGGCTTCAATATGCGCCACCCCCCAACTTACCTGCAGGCAGCTGGAGGACCTGCTCTTCACCACTGCCTGGGGATGTATTGCTGCATCCTGCTCCCCCCAGCCCCTTGCCAGCTTGTAAAGGGAAACCCACTAGTTCCCACAGTTTTCTGTGTGAATAGAAAATCTAGATCCGTCTATATGATACTGGGAATATCGGACAAATGCTGTCTCAGAGTTATTCAGCCTGGATCAGGACTTGATCTTTCAATTTTGGGATTGTCCAGCACAATTAGGGATGGGTGGTCACCCTACCTGGATCCTATGCAGCTGCTGTAGGTCTATCCCTGTACTCAGCCTTGTGGGTTCTTGACCACAGGCCAGGCTGCCTCTCTGACTCTGGCCTAGCCCTCCTAGTCTTGGCCTAGCGCATTACAGAAGACTTAGCCCTCTGGGTCTGAAACCCCTGGCTAACCTGCCTGCATCTAAATGCCGTGCCAGGCACCCCCATGTAGCTTCCACACCTCCCCTGTAGCCACAAACAAGTCTTCTGGTTTCCATCTTAAACACAACCTAAACACAAGCAAGCTGCTTTGGAAACTAAAGTCTTTCTCACACCTAGTTATAACTTCCCTGCAAACTATAAGTCCTCCTTAGTTCTTTGCTTGCAGTTCTCAGGGACAGCTTAGGTGCTGGTCAGGCCCTCTCCTATAATCATCTTGCTTAGGATCTCCTCTCTCTGCTGCCTGCTGGCCTTATGTACTTTCAAAATTACACTTTTCCTATCATGTGGCTCTCCAGCCACCCATAAGGGTTTCCATTTTGACTTGATAAGCCAACTACCCTTCTCTGCAGTGGCTAAGCTCAGCTGCTTACAGCTTTTATTCTTGGGATGCCTAAATGTCTGCCCTTAGGTGCTTGCCATAGGGCAATAGCTTCATGACAGGTTTTCCCCAAGTGATAGCTCCTACATTATTGTTACTGGTCTGCCTGCTTTCTGGCAGGTAGCTCCCTAACAGATAGCCTGCTTCCTAGGTGTCAGTCCCCACACAGTCAGCTTAGCTTGCTGCAGCATCCCTTAAACCAATAGGAGATTTTGGTTCCTTGTTACATATCCATAAAGGAGAGTGAGAATGATGGATCTTGTGGGGATGATGGATCAATGTAGACCTGGATCTTGGTGTCTTTCTAGAGATCATGATGAATAAAGACATGCCAAAGCAATTTCCAAAAGGAGGCATTTGTATGCCAGATCCTGTGCTGGATCTCCTCATTAATGTTCAGTTTCTAAGAGAGGTGACTGGTGAGGTAAGTGACTACCTCCAGGGTAATTACCTTAATGGTAATTTGGGGAGGAAGGTCACATTCATGGCCCTGGGCAGGCTGATAGTCTTTTAGTCTTCTTGATGTTGAGAGAGAGACCTAAAGTTTGATAGGCTTCTCCAAAGAGACTGGATGCTGTCCTCAGGGTGTGCAACGATGGTGCAGTCATCAGTGTATTAAAGGTCAAGGATGGTCGTTTTGAGTACTTTGGTCTTTGACTGAAAATATCCCAGATTGAAGAGCCTTCCATCTGTTTGGTATTCTATGTCAATTCCAGAAGGAAGGAGGTCCTTAGTGAAAATCAAGTTAACTGTCAGAAAAATGGAGAACAGATTTGGGGCAATGACACACTCTTGCATTACCCCACTTTAGATGACAATCAGATCTGTCTTCTATCTACTACACAGGATGGTCACAAATATCTAGTCATGAAAAAATTTCAGGATTTTAATGTACTTTTTCAGGACATCCTAATATGATCAGCACTTTCTACAAGGCTTTGTGATTGATGGAATCAAAGGCCTTAGTGAGGTCAATATAGTATAGCACAGGCCATATGAATGGCATTTTTGAATCTGTTCCAGAGTTCCTCAATGTAACTTTTATTTGTGGACTGGGCAGAGAGCGTTACATGGAGACACTGTTGGAGATCCTTACAGACCTTTGGGTCTTGAAGATATTTGGTGCTGAGTCATTTGCATTGCTTTTGGCTGTTTTGGTATTTCAAAGCAAGCAGGATGTTTGTAATGGATCTGACAAAATGGCAATCTATTCAGCAGTCATCAGTTCCTTGCGTGGCTCATGTGATATGGACATTCATTTGATCAAGGCTTCTTCTAGCTCCTTCCCCATGTGAGGTGAGCAGTGAGGACTCTGCATAGGACTGCTCAGTCATGGTAGTAGCTGCTAAGTTGCATCCCTGTCTCAATCCATGTGCAAGGCAACCATCAGGCTGCTACTGTCCACATGAAGCTTTGTGGCTGGAGACTTTTGGATTCACTAGTTCTGTCTACATCACAACTGGTTCATCCCTGTAGGGATTTTGGAGGTTGGTACAGTAGAGCATGTTGTTTCTTGTGGTAGAAGTCTATGCATGACTTTGTTTAATGTGAGGAAGTTGGTGGATGGAAACAGGAACTACATGATCTTGACAATGTGGAGATCTGAGCCCAGTGGCAAAGGAGAACCCTAGAACCACCCAAGAATCTGTGCTGTCTGTCTGCTGTATGCGTGCACATAATATATTATTTAGATCAAAATTCTATGAAAAAGGTAATCAGCAGGTTAGTATTGGTCAGTGCTACCATATGAGGCAGTGTAGCCCAGAGAGCTAAGACTCAGCATATCTGGATTTTATTTCCAGAACCATTGTCTGTTTTGTAAGTCATTTAATCCTTTGCCTGTCATGTCTACTTAGACTAAAACTCTGGGCACAGTCCTGCAAGAATAGATTCTGACTTTCCATTTCTTTTAATTGTTTTTGCTTTGTCTTTTTTTGAGGAGCTTCTTAGATGCTGCCACACTTCTCACTGAGTATCTCTTTAAATACAGCAAGGAAAATGAACTAATATTTTGTAGCTAGTTCAATATAGCTTGTTCCAGTACCACTTGATGTCAGTAGGATTTATCCATTAACTTCAGTGAAGTTTTGATCATGCCTATAGTAATTGTTCTACATGCTCATCCTTTTCTGGTCACTTAGACTGGTGACAAATTGCTGATTGAGCTATTATAGCCTTTCCTCTTTAAAATATTACGTTGTTTTCCTGCATCTCATGAATATATTCACTCTAATTTAACAAATTTACATAAAGACTATTGTTTAGAAAAGATGTCACAACAGCTTCAAATATCTTCCATTATACTCTTTGTTGCTGTGCTGTTTCCCTCTCCATCTATATTTTATTATTAAGAGGTCTGCTTTTACTTTTATTATTTGAAATCTGTCAAAACAATGCATTAAATAATTCTGAATCATCATTATTCAATACTATGTCTGTTTTTTTTCCATCTGAGATGGGCCAAGACTGAAATGTGCAATTTTCTGAGTACATGCAATCATATCTGAAATGCTTATGCCTCCTGACCTACCTGGTTCCCTTGACCTGCTGTATTTATTAGTAGTAGTTATTCAAAGCATATTTTGAAAATGACTTCTGGGGGGTGAATGGGAATTTGCCTTCAGGAATTTTTTTTTTAACTGTTTCAGAGCTACTGTTTGCACTTTGTGAAGTTTTCACTTTTTAAGGGGAGAAGAGGCACAAATTGTAGAAGGTGTGAACTTCATTTATATTGTAGACTGCAACTACTCGAGTGCTCAGTTGCACACAATCTTTGGGAGTGAGGTGAGGCTGGACACCAGGGAATCTGATAGTGGGAGCTTCAGGGCACATAGAGCAGTGTTAACTCTTTAGGATGTTATTCTGCAGTCTGTAAGAGGAGTACTTCGTTCATAGATACCTCGTGACTGTCTACCACAGGAAGACGTTGGTTATAGTGTCCAGAATACTGATGTGTCAGAGTTTGCTGGTTTGACTTGACCTTTTTGAGAAACTTTTCCTCCTAAATCTGAACCAAGATTTTCTAGTTTCTTTGAAGGAAAGCTCAATATGTCCAAAAATCATTATATGGAAATTTGTAACATATATTTGGGAGAAGTTGCTACACACTGGTGAGTAGGCTGTAATCAGGAGAAAAAATGCCCTGTTTGGTATGTTGTGTATGGGAGGGTACATATATATGGTCAGCACCATCACTGTTTGCTGTGATGATTATGAATACAGAGATTAATTTAATGAACAGTCAAGAACTGAGAAATACTTGTTGGATTGTCCTTCTGAAGACTACCATGGTAACTGCCAAAGAACGCCTATTCTCTGGAGAAAGGTGTTTCCCATCTGTCCTTCAACACTGATCTTTGGAAGTGGTCACATTCTTTCCCTTGGCAAAAGGCACTGGAATATACTCTTGGAATCAATGTCAAATTCTAGTAAGAGTAACCACGGAAAAAGCAGTAGAACTGGGTGTTAGTTAATTTAGTACTATCTGTTTGTGAACCCACTTGACCAGGGAGCACGTAGTACAGGGGTTGTCAGCCCATGGCCTGCAGATTGCTTCTGACTCCTTAAGCCATTCTGTCTGGCCTGTGAAGCTAGGGTCTTTGACAATTTTTTTTTTGCAGTGTGAGGCTTTACCTGGGCAGTGTAAAGAAGTGGCAGTAACAACACTGCAGGGGAAAAGTAGTGTTGGCAGCTGGATGGTTCTGTCTTTGGTGGCAGTGGAATCAGTCTGAGTTGGAAGCCGGCCAAGTTACAGCTAAACTCTGTTAAACTGGCCCCCAGCTATGAAACGTTGCTGACCTCTGCATTAATATAACAATACCTCTTTGAGATTGTAGCCAGAGTTTTATTTTACAGTTTAGACATTGAAGCATCGTTTATGCAGTTTTGGGGCATCCAAGCCACCCATAGACATTCTACTTTACTTTGCATGATGTCTGAAATTTTGTGACCCCGCTTAGGTAAGTTATAAAGTTTCACTCTGTGTGAGTTAACTTGTTTTATTTAATACTTGATACAGTTTTGCTGTCTGTGGTTCAGTTTGTCCTTTCTGCCTGTGTTTAGAAGCTGTTCAATGGTGTTCAAAGGGCATCTAAACCATTTATATTGTGTGGTTTTTAATGAGATGAATACCGAATTAGCTTCCCATTGACAATACAGACATTCATGTTTGTACAGGACAAGTCAGATGCTTCTCTGATTCTTGCTGTGTATGTCAGGACTTTTTGGCAGATGCACATTAAATACCTGGGGCCAAATCCTCTTCCACCCTTTGAGTGTCTAAGGACACTTAGATGACTAAGGATGGAATTCCATTTCCCTTTGTATATATAAGTGGCAGTTTTCTAGCCATCAGCCTAACCACATCTGGCCTTCACTTTGTATGGGGGATGCATGAATGTGTGCATGTAGACTGAGTGTGGGCATTATGGCTATAAACTGGTTAGGCATGTATGTGGCTATGTGCGTGAATACCTGAGCATACCACAGAAAAGTGGAGGGCCTTTCCACTTTTTAGCTCCAGTGGGAGGCACTCACCAGGAAGCTAGAAACTCAGGCTATCAGTCCTTAGTTCGTAAGGGGTTTGAAGCTTCTCTTTGACTTTCAAGCTACTGGTCAGGCAACCTCCAGAGGACTCTCTGATATTTCTTTTGAAGCTCAGCTACTATCCCTTGCATTTAATAGTTATTGGCTAAAATGGATGGAGGGTGGCCAATCAAGAAGCTTTTGCTCCACTGGGAGAAAAGCTCAAGGCTCAAACCCAGGATCCCCTCTCGTTCAGATCAAGATCCATCTCACGAACTGTGCACCCTCAGCTTTACTCATTTTCTCATGGCCCCAAATACCAATATGTCTTGGCTGCCCTCAGTTGTCATTTAGATGTGCAAAGGGACAGAATTCCACCCTAAGTATAGTTCTATTCCAACTTGTTCAAGCCCCTGAAAATCTATTAATGCATCTACTTTTTTAATATACTGTCATCTTGTGCTTAAGGCTGAGTCACAAAAAATTAGCAAAGAAGAGGAAGAATTGCCCGCATTTGGTATTAATAATGTTTCAGGGACCTGCCCAGGGTGGTTTGGCACCTAAGAATGCATAAATGAAGACAGGTAGGGGGGTCTTGGTCTTGGTATTCTATTTGATGTGATCTGTGATTTTTATAGTAGTATCCACACCATTTCTAACCAGGGTATTAGAATTGCAGTGTTAGTACAAATAAGTTCTGAGCAGAATTCAGCCTGCAGTAACTATTGTTTCAGTAGATGGCTGAATATCAAGATGTGCCAAAAACAAGCCATGCTTGAATCAACAAAATATGCATTTCATTTTTCAACTGTTTGTAATAGTGCTTGTAATATTCTCTTCAACCTCAAAAGTGGAAACTTTTATTTCATGCTTTGTGAAACCATCACCTCCTAGTACCATCTCCTGCTATTTCTAATCTGCCGATATTTGAAAAAAAAACTGATAAATTTTTGAAGCATGACTTATACTGCTTAGGACGTTACAGTACAATGAGTTCCTGTTCATCAACCCCTGTAATGCCTTTCTTTATTAACTTAGCACTAAGAGGAAATTTTAACTCCTCATACAGGGTAATAGGAATTCCAAAAAGAAAAATATATAGTGGTGTACTGAGACTCAGGAAAATCACTGCAAAAACTCTGTAAGCTATATGGCTGGCTAGACAAAAGGCTTTCCACTTTGCAAGAAAATGGAGGTATTCATTGCCATTTGCCTCATGTTGAAACTTAGATCTTACATTTTTGCAGGGAAAATAATGAGATAGAGACCCCTCTGCACCTGTCAGTCTCTTTGCCCCAGTGAATGGTACATTTTTTGTAGCAAGTGAAATCCTATCCAACAAGATGGTTTGATGGTAAAGATTGGTGCTTAGGGAGCTAGAATGTAGGAAACTTAGGTTCATATCTCTGTTCTGACTGTATCATAACTTGAGCTTCCCACATGATCTGGTACATAATCTGCCTGAGCCTGGGCCCTCTGTGTCACCAAAAAGTGCCACAGCTGTGGGAAACAATAGTCTTCTCTCTTTTGGCTGTTTTGTGAGGGCAGATTCTGAAGGCATATGCTTACATCCCTCTCTACAGCCTCAATGATTTCAGCTTCCATATTGACACCTTTTCTAATCCTTTAACCTCATATTTCCTTGCTTTAATTTCATATCCAGATTAACCCTTTCAGTCACCAAAATGGCCACTTGTAGATCCAGTTCTCTTTCTGATCTTATTAGTTGTCTTCCTATTATATGACCAATTCCAATCCTCATCTTCTTCAACATTAGCCATTTGCTGCTTGCTATTCTCTTACGCTTTTGTGACCTCATGCCCATTAATGTCTTATACATGGCCAGATTAACCCTTTAGTGGGCCCTTGGCAAACAAACTCATGGGCCCCCAGCTGAAGATGAAATTCTATACTCCTTCTTTCACTCAGTAATTACAATTTGTAAAGTAAGCACAACTGGGCCCCTTCTTCATGTAAGGCTCTAGGCATGTGCCTAGTTTGTTTATACATTAATCTGGCCCTGGTCCTATAACTTCTCCCATACTCTCAGCTGCATTTTTCCTTCTCTGTTCTCTAGAGGCTAAGCTGTCCATTCTGGTCACTGAATTCTATTCCCTCCTCTGCTCTGCTTCACCCCCCTCTCCCACTGTAGAGTCCATTCCACTCACTACCAGCTATAGCTCACCGTGACTATTCATTTCCACTGCTGGCCACCTCTGGAACATATTTCATCACCTCACCATGTTCCAGTTATCATTTTCTTCCCTTTACTGAATCATAGAACTACAATGCCCACGCACTCCCACCACCTTTTTATAGGAACTGAAGTTTCTATTGTGTTTTCCTCACTTTTCTTCTTAATCTTGCATTCTCAGTAGGCTATGTCCTTTTAAAATACAAGTATGCTATGGTCTCTTTCACCCTGAAAATCTTCTATTGGCTCTACTGATCTTCAGCACTGTGAACAGTTTATATTTTCCATACATTGTAAGGCTTTCTGTATCCTTTTACTTCAGGCTGTTTATTTCTTACTGTAATCACCAGGTTTTGCTTTTTCTATGCTCCCAGCATACCCTGTGATGACAGTGCAAACTCAGGTAAATTCAACCCATTTGAAACCTAACAAAAAAAGCTCCTAATGCAAAAATTTCAGGGCTTCAGGCTAAGGGAAGAGCTTCCGGGAAAGGGCATCTAGATGCAGAAGCCAATTGGAAGGATGCCAAGGATGCCTAGACATCTTCTGGAACAATACATAGATCCTAAATTGATAATGAGTTTGACTGTATTTATATATCCTAAACATATAAATTGGTTTATAGGATGACCTATTATGGCTTCCAGCTGGTTCCTTCTCTGACAGACTGTAATAGGTCCCCCTTCATTGGAACATTTTTATACTGTTGTTTGAATGAGGGATAAATTAATGCCTTTGCTTTCTGTGATAAAGACAAACTGCAAGTTTTATAGCTATCTACTTCACACAAATAGAAACATAGCACAAATGACCTACAGCTGTGCAGCACAAACATTTGGATTTGTACCAATGGCTGCCTATACATGTGCTCAAGCAGACTTGCTTGAGTCTGTTTCAATTAGAATGCTCCAGTATCACTCACTGTCATGCTTTAGCTAAACCTTGCATGCTTTAGCTTATTGAATGAGCTTTAGCTAAAGTGTCCTGCAGCCATTTTGAAATGCACGTGTGCTTAATACACATGACAATGAATCATTTTAATTATGAATGACTGTCCAGGAACAGTTCTAATTAAAGCACCCCCTCTTCCATGCTGGAGCACATGTATAAACAGCCAGTGAGTTTAATGGGAGCATTTTCTCTGTATAATGAACAACAGGTTTAAGCATCATTAGTTTATTTAGAAGAAGGAAACTATTTATGTTTGTATGCATATAGTATCTTTTTGGATGGCGCTATTTGCATTTGCAAAATGTGCTTATATCCTTGCTTCCATGGTTCAATGAGATGTAAGAAATCATTGCAGTTTCACATTCAGTGATCTATTTTAAGTAGCTTTTATGTATCTACTAAGAATTCCACACAGGGCTCAATTTTGATTGTCAAACCTGCCCAAGTAAACTGAGAGACTGGACTTTAGCTCAGGCAAAAATGTATTCAGAAATCTGTATGTTGAGAAAAACCTGTAGTGAAACTGAAGTCTATTTAAATCCATCAACAGAATTCATGGAGATTAGAGATAGAAGTTTTTTTTTTTAGATATTGTAATGTTGTGAATTATTATGCCTTTGAATATAAAGAAGACTAGAAACTCACCATTAAACTGTCTGAGATGATTCTTAGTCATTGCTGTCTGACTGCAGAAGCTTGAGAGGCACATAGATAAGGAATGGAAATTTTCACTCTGGTTTTTAAATGTACTATATAATTCATTCTCTGCAAGCTTCTTCACGCCAGGACATTCTTGCTCACAGGTCACTTTCTTTGGTTTCTAATTTGTGGAACTATTTATAAAACAAAGAATTGTGCAGAAGCATTAGAATCCAGGTTGGCAAAATATTCATGGGCAAATTATGGTAAAACTCCTCCACTCTTATAAATTTATGTATTTTCTGGATAGAATCCAAACTAGTAGCCCAAAATTTGTCTGATTAGTAGTCTTTATTAAATGAGAGAACAGGGACTGGATTTCTAGTGTTAGGGTCAGACTGACCCTTTTTGAGTAAAATACTCATTTTTGATATTTCCCAGAAAAGTGATGGTTGTTACTAATAAGGTGAAAACCTCACACTGTTAAAATTAGTGGCAAAATTCTCATAGATTTCTATGGGACCAGAATTTCCTGCACAGTTTCTAAGAGTTTTAAATGAAACTTTTCATGTGAGTAAGGTGAGCAGAAATTAAGCCTAATTGACAAAAAGGCCTCGGATATCTAAAAGGGAACTCACATGGAAATGAGGCACCTCTTTAAAACCTCTGTTAGAAGTCAGTTAGATGTAAGAAATATCTAGGTGCTTATGGTGTGTGGGGTGCTTATACACATGCTCAGGGTGGACATTTTAAATTGAAGCAGTTCCCAGAGTGCAGCTCTAATTAAAATGCTGTAGCCTCATGTGTATTAAACCCCCACACATTTAAAAATGGCTATGGGATACATTAACTAAAGCTTACTCAATGAGCTCGAGATAAGTGCCCCAGCAGCCATTTTAAAACCCTCAGGCCATGTCCAGATGAGTGCATGCATGCCTGCTGCAAAATATCAAAACAGTTTGAGATGCCACATGAGGCATGCTGAGAACAAAAACATGTTGCAGTGCAGACTCTCAATTTGATTCTAGGAAATCACAGTATGAAAAGAAAAACCCACATGGAAAAAAGCAACTGGAGGCTGAGTCCTTCAGGGAGACACTCCACACTTATCTCCACTTCCTCCCCATGCCCATGCACAAAACCCACATCCCTCTGACTCCATCCGCACACCCCACATCCCCCCTATACCCACACCCCCACACACCCATCCATAACCCCACCCTGCACCCCTTTCCACAAACCCCCCACCCAGCCACATTTCAAACCCTGAGTGCCCAGCTGCCAGACAGGATGGTACCTGTAGGTTGGAGCTGTGGCTACAGGGACAGTTGTCCCTACATCTTGGTTAGCAAAGGGGTCAGGAGGAGCTCTGATTTTTCTATGATAAAAAAACAAAAGCAAATACCAGAGCATATAGATACATATCATTTATTTTATTATAATGATAGAGGCACTGGGAGGCTTCCAAACTGCTTTAAAATTGTAGATATACCAATAAAACATTGCCCAACTAATCTCTCTGTCTCTCTCTCCATAGTGGCGTTTCATTTTAATCATGGAAGAACATGGATTTTGGGGTATTTTAAAGAGTGAATTTGGGATTTTTTACAAGAGAATTTGCTATTTTTAAACAGGAAACATCAGGATTCCCACTAGTGAGTCAAGTGGCAGGACCCAGGCAGAAGAACCTGCCCAGGGCTGGCACAGGGGACCCAAATGGAGGGCAAACAAGGTGGCTGACCTCCTGACCATTTGGGGATAGGAGGACATGCTTTGACAATTCAAAGTGGGTCACTACATTGAGCACATTTTCCAGGCGATAGGTGCTCAGATGGCAGGGTTGGGGCATGCATGGCAGCAGTGCCACACGAAGGCCAACTGTGGAGCCACAATCCACTGGCAGCTGGCCCAAAGGTGCAGGAGGTCCTGCTACAGTGCCTATGTCCAGGTGGCCATACAGTCCCCATCCAGGGATAATAAAGGGAAAAACAGGGAAAAATAGGGTGAGAGTGTCATGTGGGTCAGAGGGTCAAAACGTGACAATAAGTGTCAAGAAATAATTTGAAATTCACTGGACCAGAGGGAAGAAACAAGAAGAAGCATGACTCTTTAGCTTCTAGAGGGGAGTGCTGTCTTCTCAGGGGTAGAAAGCTGCTCAAATATTTCTGCATTTTACTTTAAATAAACTTTTGGATTAATTACATAAACTAGTGATGTTCAAGCTTTTTGCCAATAGGATGGATGGATAGTGCCCAGTCTGTCCAAAGGCTTGCTCTGGCTTGTGGTCCTCATCTAGCATCCAGCCATGGGTGCAGTAAGGCCCTACCTGGATGCATGATGGGTGGTTAGGGGTCAGCCTAGTTCCAATCCAGCTGCACAGGGCAAGGAGGCTTGGCCTGCCCATAACAGGTATGAGGTGTGGGGGGTGTGGAGGGTTAAGGGATATGGCCTGGCCTAGCTCCAACCCAGAAGATCAGGGGGAAGGAGGTATGGGACAGTCCCAGTTCAGCCTTGTAGGGGAAGGGGGCATGGCCTGGCCCCAAACTGGCCATGTGGAGACAATGGAGCATGGCCTGTCTATAGTCCATCCACAGGGCTTGGGAATGTTGCAGTGGGGAAGTGGGGGAAGTACTAATTGCCCCTGTTCCCCCGCTGCTAAGTTTCCCACTCATGGGAGCCCCAAGGGCCAGATACCATGTCTCTGCAGGCCAGATTTGGCCCGTAGGCCAGAGGCTGCACATGCCTGACATAATCCTTGGTCTAAGGATTGTTTATAAGCTAATGCTTCTCCATCCCAGCTGTATTGCATTATCATTTTCTAATAAGTTTTGCTCTGTGTTTTTCCTTCTCCCTGGTTCAGTGAATCATCTTTATTGTGTAGTTTTAAAATGAGTGTTAGGTAGCACTTGCAGCCATTGACTGTTTTTGTTTAATAGCTAGATAGTTAGATCTTTGGCTTCTTTAGGTATCTAGGTGAAGGGTCTGAGTGCTTCAAACAGCAGACATATTGGCATTAATAGACTATTTAATCTGTGTAACTGAACTTTTTTGGCAATAATAACATTTTACATTTTGCAATTCTATATGTAATAAGACATTTGCTGTTTGTTAAATTTAATAGAATCATAGAAAATTAGGGCTTGAAGGGACCTCAGGAGGTCATCTAGTTCAACCCCCAGGTCAAAGCAGGACCATTCACAACTATTTCATTTCAGCCAAGGCTTTGTCTAGCTGGGTCTTTAAAACTTCTATGGATGGACATTCTACAGTCTTTCTTGGTAGTCTGTTTCAGTGCTCTATGGCCTTCCTAGTGAGAAAGCGTTTCTTAATATCTGACCTAAATTTCTCTTGCTGCAACTTGAGACCATTGCTCCTTGTTCTATCATCTGCCTCCACTGAGAACAGTCTAGCTGCAGCTGCTTTGTACACTACCATTCAGGTAATTGCATGCTGTTATTAAATTTTCCCTCAGTCTTCTCTTCTGCATACTAAATAAGCCCAGTTCCCTTAACCTTTCCTTAGAAATCATATGTCCCAGCCCCCTCACCATTTTTGTTGCTCTCTGCTGGACTTTTTCCAACTTGTCCATATCCTTTCTGTAGTGAGGGGCCCAAAACTGGAAATCGTACTCCAGATGTGGCCTCACCAATGCTGAATAGAAGGGAACAATCACTTTCCTTGATTTGCTGGCAATGATCCTACTAATGCAGCCCAGGATGCTGTTAGCCTTCTTGGCAACAAGGGTACACTGTTGGCTCATATTCAGCTTACTGTTCACTGTAACCCCAGGTCCTTTTCTGAAGAGCTGCTGCTCAGCCAGTAAGTCCCCAGCCTGTACTGGTGATTGTTCCATCCTAAGTGTAGGACCTTGCATTTCTCCTTATTGAACTTCATGAGATTCCTTTTAGTCTAATCTCCAATTTGTTGAGATCTCTCTCTGAATCCTAGCCTTAACTTCCAGCTTATCTATTATTCCCCTCAGCTTGGTGTCATCTTCAAAGTTGCTGAGGGTGCACTGCATCCCATCTTCCAGATTGTTAATGAAGATATTGAACAAAACTGATCCCAGGACTGACCCCTGGGGCACTCCACTCAATATCGGCTGCCAGCTAGACATCAACCCATTGATTACTATTCTTGGAGCCCAATGATCCAACCATTTTTCTATTCACCTTATAGTTCAACCTGTACTTCCATAGCTTGCTTGTGAGAATGCTGTGGGAGACCATCTCAAAAGCATTGCTAAAGTGAAGGTATATCAGGTCCACTGCTCTCCCTGCATCCACACAGCCAGTCACCTCATCATAGAAAGAAATCAGGTTAGTCAGGCATTACTTGCCCTTGGTGAATCGATGGTGACCATCCCTAATCACCTTCTTCTCATTGAAGTGCTTAGAAATGGATTCCTTGAGAACTAGGTCCATGATTTTATGAATAAATTTGTCCAAAGACACTTAAGGCTATGAGTGCCTAGTGCCTACATGTATGTTGGGGCCACTGGTGCATTTTAATTAGATGCTTCAGTGTCTTGTGTATTCAGTATCCCATGTATCAAAATTGCCATGGGGGAGCCATTTTGAAATGTGGAACACTGAATACATGAGGTGCTTCAGCATGCTGGAGCATTCCAATTTGGCTATGTAGAATGCTGGAGTGTTCTAATTAGCATTCAATTAATTGAGTCTGCACCATTGTGTTCTATTCAGAATGCATAAAAGCATGTGTATAGACACCTATTAGGTCTTTAAAGTGTGGACCTGCATTGAAGGGTGCAAGGAGATGCATGGTTCAGGTGGCAATTCCAGGAAGCACTGAGTATTGGCACCACTGCAGTGGATCATGGGTGCTGTACCATCCCCTGACAGGTTATGTTGTTTATAGGGCCAAGTTGTGTTTGTTCTTTTCCATTCCTTTTTATCCTCCTTGTCAGGACTTGATCTTGTGAGCTTCATAAAGGAGTGGGCATGTTGCTCGATGTAGGCAACTGACAAAATGGTCAGCACTCAGTGGTAGGACTGTCTTCCTATGTGTTTATATAGTGACCAGCACAATTTATGTATGGTAGTGAAACTACATTGTAACACTATGATCCTAAACCCCTAGGGATTTCTTTAACCTCTCACTGTTCTAAGGCACAACATTTTATACTTTTCAAATCTTTTTTGTTTCTGGGCATAATGCATATTATGAAGATAAGTTTTCCCCCTCTGCCAGGTGGGGTGTGACTGAAGAGGTGTTTGCTCCCTTGTGACACTCCCCTTCTGAAGGAAAGTTTTTGAGGCCAGTTTACTTGATCTTTGTTTCACTCCTTACAAGGAGCAAACACAACCTGTGACTAGGAATGGCTATTGTTTCTTGAACACCCATCTGTCTGGCCTAGATATATACCAACTAGATTTCACTTGGGTGTGTGCTAAATACCTTCATTGATTACCTTCCATTTATAACATGACATTACAAAAGTATGTTTATATCAAATATTTTAATACAGATCTAAAAATGACAAAATTGAACACAGTTTCCCACTAGCTACAGGTAAGAGACTAAACATCACAGGAACAAATCTTATTTGGGAGAATATCCATGCAGACCACATGGTGAACCCCAAAGGGATTGGTTCTGGGGTGAATCTGGGATAGTGCACCAATCACAATGCCACAGTTTAGCCATTGCCCAGGCCTCTCTCCAGCACTCCAATCTAGTGCCCTTTGCATTTAAAGGTCACTGTCAAAAATGGCTGGAGAGAGTAGTGCAGTGGGAAAATGTCTGCATTTCCATATATAATTATGTCACAATTTTAGTCTGTAATATTTTGAGACCTTCTAAGCATAGACCAGCAATCTTGCCCTTTCTAAAGCTGTAAATGTATGTTGCATGTGTTGTGGAAGAAAGCCTTTTGTCCCAGGATCCTACAGACATACAAGTCCACTGTCCACTTCAAGTTCCTCTGAAGTACACAGGATAAAATGCACTAGCACATTTTCCCATGAAATAGCTATGTGCACCTGCATGGTTTTTATTATTTGTGTCTCTGGAAACAGGAACTGGGCACTGCTCTGTACTGTAATGTAAGGAAAAAACTGCTGGACCTAAAAATATCAATACAATTATGGATAAATGCTACTGATTTTTCCAAATGACCATTTCATGAAAGGATAATCTTTTGCAAATAAATGAATGATTAAAAAGTAAGTTTGGGATGTGAACCCTATTTGTGAGCAAAACAGTAACTGAAGGCTGGAGAAGACTGACACTGAATACAGAACTAGAATGGAATGCAGGTGCATCTCGGAGAGGAGGATCTATATAACATCTCTTGTTTTGTCAAAGTCCTCTGTTAAATTAAAGTACTTTTCTTTACAACTCATGTAGAAAACTTAGGTGGGGCTGGAAGCAGCTGTATGAAAGTGGAGGTGGCTGAGAACCATTTGCCTGCATTTGTGAAGAAATCATTTATTTTTACTGTAGCTATGTTGCCCTGATCTGTACTTGAACAACAGTAGCTCCAGGAAGCTGGGAAGACGGACTTCCAAGAGACTAAGGAAACCACACTGTTCAGGAGTCTGTGGGAGCATAATCAATGAGAAGGGGAAACTTCTTGGTTCCATGTGCCTTTTCAGTGATAAAATATACATAGAAAAGGCCAAATCCTGCAGCTGACAGTACATGGACAGACTGCTCTATTCTAATAACACTATATACCTGGTACTATAATGATGCTATTCACCCAGCATAATAGCAATTCAATGATTAATCATACTTTCTAATTATCAGTTCACTCCTTCTTAAACTCATGAGAAAAGCTATGGCTCACAAAAGTTGACAAATCTGGCAGCTGAAGGGAGAAAGTAAGCCCCCAAACTGAGGAAAAAAAATTGCTTACATTTCTCTTTTGGAAACAGGTTGACCCTTCCTGCAAGTCCATGAAGAGAAAAAAAAGGCAAAGGCATGAGATGCTTCTTGTGTAGGGGATAGTACAATGGTAGAACAATGTTTCTGAGGCCACAATTCCATCTTCTTCATAGGTGTGGAAAGAGCCATCAAGGGCCATGAAAATGTGTCAGAACATCAGGGTAAGTATTTTATTTTATTTTTTTTTTATGGTCGGAGCTGGTGCAAACTCCCACCTGGGCCTTCCTGGACAAAAGGGGAAATTCAGAGTATTCTTGTTCTCTTATCATGCACCCCCTCTTACTACACACTTGTTGCAAAGCTGCAAGTAAGCCCCACTATATTTGGGAGGGGATTTGGGACGAGCAGAGGAAGCAGCAGGAGTAAGGGATGTAAACTGATATTTAGGGAAATAGAATCATAGAAAGTTAGGGTTGGAAGGGACCTCAAGAGGTCATCTAGTCTAACCACCTGCTCAAAGCAGGAGCATCCCCAGCTAGATCATCCCAGCCAAAGCTTTGTCTAGCCAGGTTTTCAAAACCTCCAAGGATGGAGCTTCCACCACCTCTCTGGGTAACCTGTTCCAGTCTTTTACTACCCTCTGAGTGAGAAAATTCTTCCTAATATCTAACCTAAACTTCCCTTGAAGCAACTTGAGACCATTACTCCTTGTTCTGTCATCTGCTACCACTGACTACAATCTTTCTCCATTTTCTTTTGAACCCCTGTTCACATAGTTGAAAGCTGCTATTAAGTCCACTCTCAGTTTCCTCTTCCCTAGACTAAATAAGCCCAGTTCCGTCAGTCTTTCTTCATAAGTCATGTCCCCCAGCCCCCAAATCATTTTTGTCACCCTTTGCTGGACTCTCTCTAAATTGTCCACATCCTTTCTGTAGTGGGGGACCCAAAACTGGACACAGGACTCCAGATGGCCTCAACAGTGCTGAACAGAGCTGAATAGAGGGGAATAATCACTTCCCATGACCTGCTGGCACCTACCAATGCAGCCCAGTATGCTGTTAGCCTTCTTTGCAACAAAGGCACCCTGCTGGCTCATATTCAGCTTATTGTCCACTGTAATCCCCTGGTCCTTTTCTGCAAAACTGCAGCCCAGCTAGTCCACACTCAGGCTGTACTGGTGTATGGGATTGTTCCATCCTAACTGCAGGTTTTTGCACTTGTCCATCTACTAGTAGCCTTTCAAACTGCCCCTTTCCCAGTGAAGCTTGAAATGTCAAGCTGCCTTGGAGGACATGAAAGGTTGCCCATGCTATACCCAGGAGATGTGACAGTCAGGCTTACTGCATAATTTATGTCCAAGGTCTTTCTGTAAATTGGCCTTCTATCCTATATGGTAGAAGGAACAAGTTTGACAGTTACTATGATTTTTTTTTTTTTTTAAAACAGCATTCCTTGTCAGCAATCAGACCTCTACAGATTAGTGATCCTACTGAGGAGTATGTCAAATATGTTGTTATTTTATGAGTGCCTTTCCTTCCCCTTCTCCTCCCTGAATCTAAATGTTTTTATGTAGTATGAAGTTCCTGATGAGAGTGCTAATACACCCATAAATTGTAGTGATGGTAGTACAGTATCTGTGCTTGCCCTGCAAAAGAAAGTGATAATTCTGGTTGAAATTTATTATTGTGGATTACCTGTGATGCAACTTGAAAATTATCATTAGTCATTATTTAGACAAATGGGCATTGGGAGAGGGAGGGCTGAGCAAATATTATGGGGTGGGGAGGGGCTGACCCCTGCCCCTCCTTCCTGCAGGGCTGTTGTGGGGCGGAAGCGTGCTAGTGCTATACGTGGCAGTGGAGGAGCAGTGCCAGGCACTGAGGGATGGCGGTGCTGTGATGCTGCTGCTGGGTGCTGTGAAATTAGTTTGAATGGGGAGTGGGGGGGCAGCTAAGCCCCATTATCCCTGGCCTTCTGCAGGCAACGTTTAGATGGTGACAGTGCCTAGAAGCTGGCAGTTGGGGTGCTAGACTAGAACTCACAAGACGTCAATTTATTCCCTTTGGGACTTTCTGCAACTCGTTAAGATGTAAATCTAAAATAGTAGTGAGTTCCCTAAAAATTAGATGCCGTAGCACTTAGCTTTTTTATGTCAGGCTGTTGGGGTAGAATTGAGAACCACATGGCAGATGTCTTGGCTTTTCTATGCAGAGGGAAACAGGTCCCTTGTAAAAGGATCTAAACAGCAGGCATGCAGTACAGTTTTTTTTTTTCTGGCCAATGGCACAGCTTCAACAGCAGGAGTGGAGAGTGTCACTCCAGAACAATAGCCCATAGCCTGTGAAGTAAAAGGAGCCATCACACAGGCAGAAGTGGGAACCTCAGTTCTCCCAAGCGGTCTAACAACTAGGCTTTCATAGAAAAAGTGATTTCCTCTCTAGAAGGTGTCTTTAAAAATAAAATTCCAGAAATGAGTCGTGCTTAATTCTCTGAAATGATGTGAACAGGTGCCAGTTCCAAGGAAAGGTTTCCAAGTAAGCAAGGATACTTCTTTGCAGCTCTGCATAAGGTATCCCAAGGGAAAATTTTAAGAATTGATCATCAGCGTCCCTTGCTGGCTAACTCTAGACATTTGTGTGTTGACTGTGGTAACTTTTGGTGGTTCCTGGCTTATGTGCTGGCTGTTCTGAGGGATCTAACTCTCCTCACCTAGTGCCTAACATAAGAGTTTTGATTCCAATGTGGTGGTCAGTTACCTCAAAGATCCTTTCCAGAATCTGGCCTTTAGTCTTTCTGGGCCTCTGCTTTGTATATCTAAAATGAGGAGGGAAGTATTTTTCACAGCATAAGCACATTAAACATTGTGGGATGCTTGACTATGATAAACTACCTTAATGGGCATGAAGGACTAAAACTTGGGACACATTTGTGTGAACCGTTATACAATAATACAGGAAATGATGATGCCAAACCAGCAAGAACCCTAACTTTGCAAGACATAATATGCAGGCAAGACTTGTACTTGCTGGACCCAATCCTGTTCCTGCTGAAATCAAGGAAAGGTTAACATTGACTTCAGTGAATGCAAATAGGGATAGATTTAATTTCCAGGCTGGAGATGTATTATGCTAGGCATTTTTGTGTAATGTGTTCATGTAAAATAGGGAAAAAAAGAAAGATATGAATATATAAATAAATAACATCTTATTGAACTGAACTTATTTTAGAAGCAGTTTGGTTCAAACAATTCTTCCATTCCATGCTGTGTGCTTATGATGAGGTGAAACGCACAGTTTTGTGTCACATTAGATTTATGGCCTTTCTCCAGGGCAAATACTTTTTTTTTTTTAAACCCAAGCATAGATGTATTCTACCATTAGCCAATCTTAGGCTGCAGTGCTACTTACCAGCAGGAGCACTGATGCTGTTTTCATGCTTGACTGGGAAACATTTGTAGCTGCAAATAGGATGAAATTTAAGCTATCAGAGATAGCTGTGTTCCCTTACTGAACAGTCATGGAGGTTATTGATTTCACCTCAGGTCTAACAGGAACACTTGTTGAATGGGGAGGGTATAGGGACTGTCTGGAATGGTTCAAGAAAATCACTTGTGAGACAGAAGGAAACTAATTAAATCTTCAGATAGGAAAAGGACTTAAACGATGAAAGATGGTGGTAAATTACCTAGGTAACAAATAGTTGTCTTGAAAATTGAAGTACAAATTAGTTTATCTAATTTTGCGCCAAACCTAAGCAGTTCCATTAATATGATTTCCATCTTGTGATAATATTTCATGGCTAATCAGGAGCTTGCTGAGCTCTATTAACTACAGCTGGAAATTATGGTGATGTTGACCCTTTCCCACCCAGTTAAGTTAATGACAGTATTTTTCAGAAAAGGACTATTAAAGAGTCCTACTTCCTTTTATGGTTGCAATTCTGTAAACTTTGCACCTGCACATATGAATCCTATAGTTGGTGAATAGAAAACAAGTTATAATATACACCCTCTAACAATGAGTACATAGATTCTAGGATCCAGTAATTATGTACATGTACCTTGCTTTGAAATTGTGAGAGAGAGTGCGCGCACAATACTGGCTTGTGCTGAGTTGGGTAAGCAACTCTTTAAAATCTCTCAATGTTATTCTACTAGCCTTCTCTTTTCAGTTTGATTGTATAGGTAGGGTGACAAGCACCAAACCTCACTAATCTCATCACCAGAAGCAAACTTCCTACAGCCCAAAACACACTGAATGGATCCAGCCATGACAAGCAATGCAAAACCTGCCAACATATCTCCAATACCTGCACAATTCCTATACTCCACAACACAACCATCAACATTCCCGGATCTTACAGCTGCACCTCCAGAAATGTTATATATCTCGCCAAATGCTCTGATGGAAAAAACATAAGAGACCAAACAACAACTGCACACCAGAATAAGCACACACTGGAAATCTATTAAAAGACAAGAACACCCAATTACAAGTGAGGGCACATTTCTTACAGGAAAACCTCTCTCTCTCCAACCTCTCAGTCCTGATCTTCAAAGGGAATTTACAAAAAACCCCCCACTTTTCACAGACAAATGTATGAACTTCATTCACTTCATCAACCTCCTAGATACAAAAACTCATGGACTTAATATAGTGTGTCGTAAATCCAGTGTCTATAACCTGCCTGACATCTGACAGGTACCTCTCCACTATTCATGCCCCTTCTCTCCCCCACCCAGCCTGTCTCTCACCCCCTGATGCCTCAGTTTACATTTTCACTGACTGTTTTTTTTGCATATCAGCCCAGCCTCCGGCTTCTTTACTATTCATTCCACCCAGGAAGAGCACACATACCAAATGCAGAATCTTCCTCAGCCTGACTAAGGGTTTTTAAACCTGAAAGCTCGCCAAGATATATTTCTGCAACTATTCAGTTGGTTTTATAAAAGATATCACATTGACCCAAAGAACTTTGTCCGTCTTGCGTGTGTTAAGGCAGAGTGGGATGAATGCAGCAGGGATGATGGCCTGTAACAGGGGGCCTTCCTGGTGCTGGTTAGATCTCAGCCTGCCCACCTGCTTCTAGGCCAACTGCTCTCCCCTCTTTCGCTTGCCATGCCTTGATGGAAGACGGATTCTAATGTTACCCAGGTGGAAGGCTGCCTATTTAGGCTCCTGATGTCTAGGGGTGATATCCATTCCACAGCTCTGTACCTCCTCTAATACTGTGGCTCATGCCTTGCATATTGCATTCTTCAAACCCTCCAGCTGTGATTCCTGCTCTGGGACCTTAGATCCCCCTTAGGCCCTGGCCCCACCTTCAGGCCACTCAGAATACTGAGCCTTTTGCTCTTAATGGAAAACTTATTCAAATGTTACCCAGGCAGCAGACTTCCCATTAGGTCCCTGATGTCTCGGGGTGACATCTGTTCCACAGCACCTTACCTGCTCTACACTGCATTCCATGCCTTGCATATGGCATTCCAGGCAGCTAAGCTCACTTGGAGCCTCACAACTCCACTACAACCAGTAAGCCTCAGGCCTGTCAAAGATCTTACAGATATGGGCTTTCCCCAACCAGCACTGTGCATGTGTGTGGTGGCTGGAGGTTTGCAGGTGACTACTATCCATCTGTCACCAGGGAGGTTAGCAGTTCTGGCATTTCCTGGGGCTTTTGCACCATGGGCAGTCCCATCAGGCCTTCCTACCTTGGCAAAGTGCAGTTTTCAGTCACAGCCAGGACCTGGGCCTTCCTCCTTCCCCATAACCCAAGCCCATACCTCCAAACTTGTCCTGGTGAGACATTAAATGGTTGTTAAAGCAAATAAAAAAAAAAAAGCAATTAGGTGTGGAGTGAGGAGTAAGCTCCACCTTACTCTGCAGGTGGAGCTTGGGGAACCCCAGCAGTGGGTGGTTCACCTTCAGGAACACCAGCTGCTCCACCAAACCAGGATCCAAGGAGGTATGGTACGGTGTCACAACACCCCAGCAATGCTGAACACCCTCTTGCTTGGAATACTGGTTGGTGGACAGGATCAGTTTCTGAGCAACTGTGGCCAGATCCTGTCATACCTGGCTGCAGGTTGCCCAATAGGCCACGGGGTCACAGTGCAGCAGCTCCACATCCTTGGTGAGGTAGGTAGCCATTGAGGTCTCCGTGTTAACTGCTGGATGGTGGGGCCTGGTGCCTCTGGACCCCACCATTGAAGCCATACCCTTGGCTCACATTGGCAGCATCTGTGGTGGAAGAGGTTGGCTGGTGCTTGGAGTGCTGGAATGGGACAGTGGATCTCCCTCTTCCATGTTACCCTGCCTCTGCCCTTCTGCCTCCCTGGCTCTGTTCACCAGCACTTTTGTGTAGTGATCAAGGGTTTTGTTGCTGCAGATGCTCCCCTTCACCCTCAGGTCACACATGCCCACCAGCACATGGACTGTACTGGACCACAATGGATCTAGCTGTTTTTTGATGCCCTCCTTCAACCTGAACCTCTGGTGAAAGTGGCTTGCCCCAGCCAGGAACATTGATTCCCTGGAACTTCTCCATTTGATTCTCAAGCTCCTCACTATAGGGATCACCTGGCTAAGGAGATCATGGCCAGTGCTGAGGCTCTCAGGGGCCTCGAGAAATGGCTTGAGGACCACCAAGATCTGGCAGATGATATCCCACTCCATTTTGTTAAGTGGGCCACTGTTCCCAATCTCCCAGAGCACAGCCATCTCATGGATGGCCTTCTGTTTCTCAACCAGCTTTTCAAGCATCAGGTATATAGAGTTCCACTGAGTCATTGGCAACACATAGGGGGGTGCCCGTCAATGCCTGTGCACCCCTGTGATTGGCAGTGAACCCCCTGCAAAAATCACCGCTGATGCTGCTGGTGGTGCCTGCAGGTGGTTGCTGTTCACCACCCCTTCCCCTTACCACCGACACCGACAGGTAGTGTCTTTGGGCAGTCTCCAATCACCATTGGCCGCAGAGTTGGCTTCTGTTGGTGGTAGCTGACTGCCAGTCGGTGCTCACCACCCCCTCCCCTGCCACCAACACTGCCCTGGCTGCCTGTTGGAGCTCCCTGCTTAGCTTTCCCCCATTACTGATAGTGCTATAGCTGCCACCATGCCCCTGCTGCCTGCAGGCAGTCACGATTACCACCCAGCCTCCAGGGACACACGGTGCTCATACACTGAGTATCCACATCCTGCATGATTTTGTGCTGCAGGATGCTCAGCTCTGCTTGTTTGTCTGACAGCATCTTGCCCCCTTTGATGCTCTGGTGGAAGTAGCCCACCACCTTCCTGCATTTTGAAATAAGCTGGCTGGTCCTGGTAGTGATATCGCCATCACTGGAAACCCTGTTGACCTCCAAGGTGTCCCTGACTCTGAGCTGCAGCTTGTGTGCCACACAATGGATACCAACAAAGTTGGCATCATGGACCACCTTGACCATATTGGCTCCATTGTTGGTGACCATGAACCCATGGGTGAACTCGTTCTGCTCAATAAGCCACCCCTGCATCATGTGGCTCATGGCCACCTGATTTCTCTTGTTGTGCGGATTTCCCTTCCCATCACCTCCTCTTGAAGGAGAGCCCATCGATGGCCTGACTGATCACACCAATGCCCTGTGAGGGAAAAGTAGGCATGATCTCCACCTCAGCTGCTCCAAATATTTGAGGTACAGTGTAAGTCTACCTGCAGACTTGCCTGGTGCAGCTCCTCCCTCAAGTTTTTCCTGCATGCCTCATACAGGGAGGGCACCTCCATTTTGCTAAAGGTGGTGCATGCAGGCACTTGATAGGATGGGGCCACAAGTACCATGAGCCACCTACCCTGGATGCTCAACAAAGGAGAAGGGCCTGCTATCCAGAGTAAGCATCTCCCCAGTGCTCTGGGTGACCTCGCTCGCACTTGCTACGTGCCCTACTTTGTCTGCTGCTTTCCCCCACTGCTTCAGTGTAGCCTACCTCTGCTTCATGGGGACAAGAGCTTTGGAGAGAGGGAGCCTTCTCTTTGGGCACTCTCCCACTTCTCCAGAGAAGGAGGCCTAGGGGAAATCTGAGGGCTGTGGAGCACAAACTCAGATTCCCCCTCCTTCCCAGAATTTTCCTGGCTACGGCAATGAACTCCCCTGGTTTCAAATCCAGCTCCTATACATGTGTGTAGTATTTGCTTCTGTCTGCTTACTAGATAGAAGAGACTAGATAGAGAGTGAGAGGCTGACTAGGACTTTTTGCACACTGTTGCTTCCAGATGGACAGCTCACAAAAGGCACAGAAAGGCTTCACACAGAGCCTTATATGCTGTTTCTACATCCCTCCTCCAGAGCACTGTTACTGTAAGGGAACTCAGGGAAAGATCACAGTCACTGGTTAGCTACAAATGTCAATATTAGGATCCACTCCTTCCTCCTGGAACTTTATCGTGTCTGCAGTTGAACATGCAGATCTCAGATTGGCCTCTTCAATCATTTCTGGACTCACTGATGACTTCCCTATCTACTGGACAACTCTCATTCTTGTGTTGAGGGACTTCTGACAATGATATTCAGGAAGAACTAGCTGCCAGTCACTCTGTCAGTTGACTGGGTCATCCTAATTACAATACTTTGACAGGAACATAAGAACTCACTATTTTACTCCCTTGATTTTTCCTAATCATTTTCTTTTATTCCACATTTAGGCAACTCTAGAACACAAATAGCCATCTTTCACAGTGATTTTAGGTTGTGAATTCTGTAATGATCCTTGAACTATAGCATGCTGCTGAAAGGAGGTATACAGTGCTGGCTGTTTATACATATTAGAAAAAAAGAATCCTTTTTTCCGGCATGGGTGAAAGATGTAACAAGATGGTTATGTGCCTCTGGGACACTAATGATGCCTCCAAACCTCCCCTTACAACCTTGTTCCAAGCTTCCATACAAACAGCAATATAAACATAGGCCCCTCGGCTATAACATAAATAACAATAGAAACAGCACTTTGCCCCTTTAAGAGGGCAAATCTTTACCCCTAGTATAGTATGCTTACCTGCCATGGTACCTTGTAAGCTCCCAGGCCTCACTACTTGTGTAGGCAGCAAAGCAAACAGATTAGTATCCCTGGGTGGCTCTCCTTAGCAGGCGCTCCTTCCCCCGGTAGCTGCCAAGCAGATACTCCTTTACTAGCTTCAGTCTCCGGCTTATATGCTCCCATGGCCCTGCCTGCATTCCATTACCTGACCACTTGCAGGTGTCTCTTAAGTGCCTCATTTGCTCTGTTGCCCTGACAACTGCAACTGCTGCACCCTGTCTGCCCTGTAGCGCTCCCTGGTTGGACTGATTTAATTTAAAGTAACAGGGAGCCTTGGGCCCTTCATTATATTACTCCCTTCGACTTTTTCCCTTCCTCCTGACCCTCCTCACTGTTAAACCCTGCTCTCACTAAGCACATGGGAGTGAGGAGCAAATTTGAAAATACTGATTTTGAAATTAAACATAGCTGTAGTAATGTGCATAATGTGTACCCAGATAATTAGCTCATTCAGAATTGACGCATGTTACCTTTGTTGAAACAGCTGCAAGTTTTAGCACAGGTACGCCAAAGACATACTACAATACCTGCTAGGCACTTCTACATGAGATGCTTTATTGTGCAGTGGATTAATCTATTGCACAGTAAAGCATCACCATCTACATGTGCGGGACATTTACTGTGCATTAAATTAGTCTATTGTGCAGTTGGCTACAGCATGTAGATATAGATAGTAAATTTACTGCACAGTAGCTACTGCACAGTAATGCACATGTAGCAGTAATGCTAGGCAGCAGGGGCTGGAGGAACTGCCCCTGCCCCAGGCAGCTGCCTGCCTCCCAGCCCTGTGCCCCAATTTGCTGTTTGGGAGAAGGGACTGGGAAGGCCCAGGCAGCTGCCTGGGGCAGAGGTAAGTTTTCCAGTTCCCATCCCAGTCTGACAATCAGTGTGCAGGCCTGGGAGGTAGCTGCTCCAGAGGCCTGAAGCTGATGCCTCCTGCCAGCCTGGAGCTGGCACCCAGAGGAGCCTGGAGCTGGAGCTGGAGCTGGTGCTGTAGCAGGGCAGGGCAAGAGAAGCCCTGCACTGAACTGCTCCCATCTGAAGCAAATTTTGTTTGGATGGGTGCACATGTAGATGTGCTCCCAGGGAAATCTGCATCTTATTTTACTGTGCAGCAAGCTTAATGTGTTTTAATACACATGTAGATGCACCCACTTACATACAGTATAACCTGTGCATGATATTAGTAAAAAAACAGAAAGAATCATGATTTACCATATAATTCATTGGGGTAGGCATCACCAGAGCCAACAGTGTTTCAAGCCATGGTGACTCCACAGTTCAGTATTCCTCAGTATGTGTGTGTACTCCAGATACCCACCACAAGGAACCAGGTGCTAATTAGCCCCCCACTCATCACTGGAACTGGGTATTCTTGTCATGGATCCTGGGGTGCTCCAAATATTTATATGCAGGTTAGGCATAAAGCAACTTGGTTTGGCTCCACCTCATGGAGGGCAGGGACACATTAATTATATGCGATAAGCTCTGTATAGGGGCAACAGAAGGATTCTGGGTGAACTTTTTGGGGCCCCATTTGGTGATGTTTGCCAGGCATTTAAGGCTGGTGAAGAAACAGGAAATAGGAAAGAAAGTCACAGCTCAGCTGTGTGAGTGAAGAGGAAATCAAAATGTATGCAATGTCATGGACTGCCATGACTTTAAAGAGTTGGTGGTGAAGGGGACTGTGCTTAATGGAGACTACCATATATCTTATTTAGATGGGCTGTCCTAACTTTTCGTTGTGGTAGGTTCATATTTACTTGAATGAGTTTTGTAGTGTGTATGGCCTACAGAATGCAGGCCCTGCAACCATGACCAACCACAAGAAGATACAAGAGGCATTGAGAATTAGAGATAACATGCTGCCTGTGGACCTGCTCCCAGGTGATGCTTGCTAGGCCCTCTGGGAGTGCATCTTCCACAAAGGCCTGAGCAAAGGCCACAGAGACTTGAACTGGCTGGTAGCCCACTGAGCCCTTCCAGTGAGGGCTTGGAAACACAGAGAGGGGCAGCCAGGAAGACCCAGCTGCCCGAGGGTAACCTGCCAAGGAGCCATCAAGATGATCAACCACTTTCTATGGCTCTGCTCCTATGCCAAGAAGGTGTGGGAAAAAGTAAGGTGGCTCTGCAAAGCAGTGGCAGGGGTTGGGCAGCTGACCAGAGAGGCGACGCTGTACAGGCACCTGACCAAGCACCAGGGGATCCTGTAGATTCACTTAAATCATTTCATGTCCTGTGTCAGAAGCACCCTATGGAAATCTAGGAACCTCTTGATGTACCGACACATGAACCTAGAGGTGGTAGACTGTGTTAAAATGGCCCTAAGCAAACTCCACCCCTACTACCAGAAACACGAGGATAGCAGTAGCAACAGCAGCTGCAGATCCTCCAGTGGGAGTGACAGTGACAACAGATGAACTGAGACTTTAAACTCTGTAACTGGGCTTTGAATTAAGGGACTCTGTGTTTTGGGGTAGAGAGGCTGGCAGGCAGTTGCACAGAAGTGTAAGCCCACGGTGTATGTGTTGTAATGGGTTTATGGGTTTTGTGGTGGGAGTGAAGGAATGTGATGAAAGGTGACTAGAAGGTGTAGACAGGTATATATAACTTTTACGTACATATATTAAAAAAAAAAGTCATATTTACCTGGCAGTAGAGATACCATGATGATGGTGTTTGCCCAGGTGGTTTTAGTGACTTGGCAGAGGAGATATCCTTTGTTTCAGCCTTGAATGACTCAGTGTAGTATAGAGTGAATGCTTAGATTACGATCTTCTAATTAGAAATGATAGTGATAGATGCTACCTCTGACACAGGTAGACTCCAATTTGTTTGAAATTTGACTTTACAATATACTGCAGAACAATGATTTCCCAGCTGGTGCATGGACTTGATAACCAACTTGCAAGGGGTCCCACGTATTATAGGTGTCTATTTTCTGATTTGTTTAAAAAACTGCAGTAATCATTTTATACATATTAACGGTATTAGTCTGTGGTCTCAAAGTGAATACTAAGGTTATAATTCAATTTCAGGGTTCTGTTGCTCTTCATAAACCATGAGAATGAAGAAGGGCTCTTTCAATTGAATTACTGTCTTTTATTCAGTCAAAGACCGTGTAATTGATCTGTACTGCATACTGTACTTTATGAAATGGTCTTTGCTTTCAGTTCTATTATAATCTTGGTGATGCTTTGGTTTTACTTTTTGCATATTTTGGTGTATTTTTCTTTCTTCATTACTAGTGCTTATTAAAGGACCTACTTAGTAACAGGAAGAGAAGCAATTGTACTTTCCTAGTAATGTATTTTAATTACTTATTGCTTGTTGTGTGAATAAAGTTTGTAACTATTCTCTTTTTCCATATATAGACTGCACCCTCTAGTTCTGTATAGGGCTGTTTGTTGCAGCTTGTGCATAGAACAACTCATAGTAAAACATGAATTGTAATATCCTTGATAAGTTTTCTGGTGGCAGTTTTGGTGTGGTTTTCCTGGTACATGAACACAGAACTTATGTTATTGTTGTTAGGTGCCTACAGGCTAAAATTCTGAGCAGAAGGCAGCTGTTCTTAGCCAGGGGATTAGACTACCTAGAGCTGAGAGGATATTCATTAGTAAGTCTCAGGCAGAGCTTGTAAGTAGGAAGTAAGAATGATTTTGATAATAATAGTGTATATGTATAAACAAAAGGGATCTTTTTTATTTTGGTTTATATTTAGGTGTTTAAAGATGCATGTAGATGCCTTGTAATATTTTTCAAAAGCACTTATATGGCTATCTTCCACTGATCTTGGTGTATACAAACACCTAAATCTTTAAACATCTGTTCTCTGGGCACTTTTGAAAATGAGACTCCATGTAACTACGTAAGTTGTGATATTTGAGAGAGAAAAAATAATCCCCAAATTCAGGTTTCACACTCCTTCCCCGAGTGCTTGTAATGTTGCTCATGGCTGGAAATATGATGCCAGGTTATATGGCTCGTTTGTCTGATCCTGCATGGCTGTTTCTATGTTCCCAAGACACAGTTGTGTACATGCTGCTGGAAAGACAACACACACATACACTCGCATGTGTACATCAAAATGCCTTTGTTTAACCTTTGAATAATCATTGTACTTTTTGTGCATTGCATCAGTACACAACATTTGTAGTAAATAGACTGCAAAGGGGTATGGATGAGCAGATCTAGGATTTTGCAAAAGAGCGTGTGGGAGCAATGACCAGGGCTGCAGAGCTGGTGGGCACCCCTACTTTCAGGTCTTCCTCCCCACAGCAGGGACAGACTATGCCTCAAGAGCAGTATCTAGGGACTATTTACATCCCCTTATCAGATAATAATTTTTTCCACCGCTCTTGGTGTCCTTCCCTTCTCCCTCCATGCTCAGCAGTACCTCCCTTCCCCTCTTCTCACTTCCCAGGCTTGCTGCTGCCATGGTCCTCACTGTCCCTGGCTCCCCTGGGGGTGGGAGGAAGCTCCATAGCTTCTCCTGCCCATCTGCAACCAGGCTGTCAGAAGCTAGGCTCAGCCAGGAGCAGTGGGAGCAACAGGTGAGGGAGGGGAGGAGTGATGCCACTGAGCATGGAGGGGAAAGGTGGGGGGGATTTCTTATTTGCTTTGGGAATTTAAAACAGGAATTTAAAGCTGCTGCTCCCCCACTGTGGTCAGAAAGGTGGGTGCAGCTATGCTACTGCATCCCATCTAGGTCTGCCCCTGGGATATTCAGAGTCATATTCACACCTTCTGTAATAATATTGATTCACAGTTACTTCATACAATTATTGTACAACAGTTTTTTAAAAAAAATACCAGTGATGCCAGAATCTTGAGAAGCAGCTTATTCCAGAGAAGAGCGCTCATAGCACATGTACATTTCAAATAATAATAAAGAAAGTATCTCTGGATGCATACCCTCTTTGAGTAAGCAAAAGCTAACAAGAGTGTCTCTTCTATGATCGGCTTTGATCTTCCAGCTATCAGCAGTTCAATGAATAAAATTGCAATTCTTTCCTCATTTCTGTTCTGAGGAACAAAACTTATGCGTTATCTCCTGCTTTAAGTTCCACATGCTACTATTTATTCCTTGTAGCTGTTAATCTTCATTTAGTGTGCTGCATAAAGAAATTAATCTTCCAGTAGTCTATTTTTTAACTACAGCATAATACCTTAGTAGCCATCTATGTTTGTTGGGCCTGCACCACTACTGTTGAATTAGAAATGCTGCTAAGTTCTGTACTTCACTTTCATAACAATGAGAGGGTGATGATCAATTTATTTTCTTGTCAGATAGGCTCTTTCATGGTTTGTATTTTATGGGGTTGACTATTTTAATAAAATCAATTTAATTAAATATCAAGATTTGACAGAACACTTTCAGGCAGTCATTCATTTCAAAAGACCAATAATTTCAATCAAAGACAGCATGCCAGCTAGTCTAATGAGATATTTCAATGTTAGCAAGATTTCACGTTAATGATCAAAACTAGATATTTTAGGTTTCTATTAAATTGTGATTACCAACCAGCTATTATTTCATTAATACTGTGATAGAATGACACAATTTATTCACAAAAACATCAGTGTTTAAAATAGGTCCTAAAGAGTTCATCCCGAAGTAAGCTGAATGGAAAAAGAACCAGGTAAGTAATCCTCTCCTTAATTTGTCATTCAGTATTGCAGAGCTTTATCATTCTATTATTGCGCGAAGAAATGCAGCATACTTGATTATGTCTCCTTTGAAGCTTTGGGGGTGTGTGAATTCTGTATGACCAATGCTGAACAAAATAAATGGTGGTAGGTTCAGCTTGTTAGAGTTGACTTTGCAGTACTGTGATATCACTCCATATTATTATAGTGGAAGGCCAAAAATCAGCAGGAGCTATTACAATATAGGATGATTAAAGTACTGCTCAGTTTCCAATAAGATTTTCAATTCAAAGTGAAGGAGGGGGGCATAGTGTGAAAAAGACACGGAGAGAATGAGAGAGAAAGAAAGGCTTACGCTTCAGCAGCCTTCATGATAAAATAGTAGTAATTAGTTTCAGCAAAATCCCATAATAGGTTTTTTTCACTTTGAAGGAAGCCAAATGGTAGACAGATAAAACAAATTACTTTATTCAGGGTAATTAGCAGGCTATTACAAGGTTCTGCTTATGTTCCCCCATGACTGCAAAGATCGTACTTGGTTTTTCCAAGAACTTTATATTCCTGAAAATCTCATCCATTTTAAACCCATCATTACATCTCTTCAAACATAGCAAATACTACAGTCAAGAACCTGGTAAACAGTGACTCATGATTGTTTTTGGGAAATTTAATGATACTATGGTTATATTTTCTTGAAATTTTTTAAAATCTATTTTGTCCTCTGTTTTAAATCTCCAGCCTTGTTGATTTGCATATCTTGCAATCAGAGAAAACAAGACAAAACAGAAGAAAACAAGCCAAAACCTTGTGTTTATGTTCAGATGTTTAGGAAGATTATCTAAAATGGTGAATCAAAGACTTTAGCTTGGTTATTCCAAATAGCCAAAGAAAAGAGTCAGTGTTCCTCCATTTTATTATACTTTTTATTCTTCCTTCACCCCATTTTAGTGTAAAGTAGGAGAAAATAGTGTGAGGTAAAGGGATTTTTCTACTAAAACAAAATAAAAATTTGCAAATGTTCATTTAAAACCTTTTGGTTTGTGAATGAACATACTAACAAAAAAGTCTGAGGATGTAAACTTTCTTTAAATTAGGGGTATTAAACACATCTGGCCTTGCAGATTGGATGAGCAGTGCACAGTCAGTCTGCTGACTGGATTGAGCCCACAGACCAGCCCTATCCATGCACAGGGCTGGTTCAGCAAGTGCACAGCCTGGACTGGCCCCATGTGTTTCATGCAGTGTGTCCTCTGGCTGCAGACCCAAGTGCTGTGGATCAGATGTGTGGGGCTAGTTTGTGGGTCTAATCTTGACCAGTAATGTATTCAGCACACCAGGCTGGTCCTGTGCATTTTCTACATGTTGTTTCCACCCCAGATGAACCCCATGTGTATAGTGGGTCCAGCCCCAGGCACTGCGTACAATGTGCATTAACTTAGCTCCATATCCAATATGATGGGCTGGCACATGTGGTATACGTGGCTGGTCTGGGACCCATAGGTAGCACCATGGTTTAGATGATATGGCTCTATGGGTTAGATCCAGCCTGTGGGCCATGTCTTTGACACCCCTGCACTAAATAATGGTTCATGCACACACATTGCTGGTTTAGGTTAATTCCAATATGTATTCACATGATAAAGGAATCACTTCATTCACCAACAGTGCAAGATGCAACATAGCTATCCTAATGAGAGACAGCAAATATCTTAGATGAAGAATTCTGTACACAATTACTGTAGTGAAATAAGCTTCTTTGAAGAATATTAATTTTGTTTTGCTTGTTCCAAGCATTAGCAAGGTCCATTTATTTAATAACATTCCAGTCTTCCACATTGTACTCACTCTTTTAGTGAATCATTGATCCAAAAGCAGAAAGTAGGCTTAGAGGAAATGCATGTACTATAATTATCCATCTAACTTTCACATGTCATCTTTCAGTGAAGTAGAATTTATTATTGATTTTGTGAGGAAAATGTTATTACAGTAGTGTCATCAGTTAATTGCACATGAGAGAATGAGGAAGTGTAATATGGAAAATTGTGTTATTATTGTCTCTAACAAGATTACTGTTTAGTTATGATACTTGCCATGATCCAGTGTATCTCTGTATATGCATGCACATATATGCATGCATGTAGAACATGACTTAAGTAGAAAATGCAAAAACTAATTGTCATTTGTTAGAGAAAAACTGACTTAACAGCACATGAGAAGCACTTCCTTTACGCTGTCCCCAAGGAAGATGTACGTGGCTGACAGGATGGTTAGCCACACTGGCCAATTAAGTAATAGGCAGAGTCTCTCACTCAACATTTTGGGGTGGTTAGTTAGCAGGGAGCAGCACTACTGTTGTGATGTTCCATGTAGGGAAGTCCTCCAGTACACAGGCTAGCCACACTCTGACCTTTGGACCAATTGTAGACTTGAAGAATTTTCAAAACAGCAAGGTGGGAAGAATTTCCCTGAGAGAGACATGCATCTCCCTCTGCCATTCTCTGATATGTGTATCATAAGAAGGTGAGGGCTAGGATTTAAATTTGTGGAGGATGTAGGACTAGCCAGCCATGGGTAAAGTGTGGTTAGTGCCCAGGATAGACTTTCCTTTTTTTGAGGGAGGCGCATGCTTTAAAGGTGAAACCTGGCCCAGTTTTAGATTTCTGATCAAACTCTGAGTTTGTGGAGCAGTAGGGTTGTAATTTGTTTTAGACAAGAGCTTGGGTTAAAACACACATGAGGCTATTAGAATTGTTGGAAAACATGGATTCATTAACTTTGCTGACACTAAGGAAGGGTTCTGATGAAAACCTGCTTGCCTAGAGCCTTTGACTTTTAAATATATATTGGAGGTGTAATGAAGAGAGAGTCATAGTATCATCATAGTACCTAGGGTCAGAAGGGGCCTAGAGCAGGCCATCTAGTCTGACCCCCCGCCAATGGCAGGAAACGAGTGCCAGGGTCACAGGACC
>JAGPOW010003316.1:57402007-57423348 GCA_030014935.1 Caiman crocodilus | reverse complement strand
GGGACCTGAACCTGTTCAGCCTCAGTAAATGGAGGCTGAGGGGGGACCTGGTGGCAGCCTATAAACTGCTGAGGGGAGATCAGCAGGAAATAGGGCAAGTTCTTTTTTTTCCAGGCACCACCAGGGGTAACTAGGACCAATGGTCACAAGTTACTGGAGAGCAGGTTTAGGTTGGACATTAGGAAACGCTACTTCACAGTTAAGGTGGCTGGGATGTGGAGCCAGCTTCCTAGGGAAGTGGTTCTTGCTCCTACCTTGGGCATCTTCAAGAGCAGATTAGATAGGTGCTTGGCTGGGGTCCTGTGACCCTGGCACTAGTTCCTGCCATTGGCGGGGAGTCAGACTAGATGGCCTGCTCTAAGCTCCTTCTGACCCTAGATACTATGATACTATGAATACCACCTGGTTAACTACTTTATTTCTAATCAACCAATTTTTGAAGTATAAACCTTTCTTTGGAAAGGTTTAATAGCATTTCTTAGAAGGGTACTTGACACCAAAAGCTTGTCTATAACTCTCCCTGCTTTAGGCCCCTTCTGACCCTAGATACTATGATACTATGAGTACTGACTGATGGAACTGAGTCATCGTGGCAGAAGGTGACTCGTGGCATCCCTCAGGGTTCAGTACTCGGACCTGTGCTTTTCAACATGTTCATCAATGGTTTGGATTTGGATATTAAAAGTGAACTAGCAAAGTTTACTGGTAACACCAAACTATGGAGAAGTGTGGTCACACAAAGACAGGCTAGTAATACAGGCCAACCTGGACAGGCTCATGAAGTGGGTGGACCTCAACCCGATGTTGTTTAATATGGAGAAATGTAAAGTGCTCCACCTGGGAAGAAATAATTTACAACACACTTAAAGGCTAACTAGCGCTATGCTTGCTAGCACCACATCTGGGTGTCATGATAGACAACAAAATGAACATGAGCCACCAATGCGATGCTGTAGCTGGCAGAGCTAATCAAACACTGGAATACATCTACTGAGGCATCTCAAGCAGAGTTAAAGATGTCATCTTCCCTCTCTACGTGGTCTTGGCGAGACCACAACTGGAGTTCTGCATCCAGTTCTGGGTGCCGCAGTTCAGGAAGGATGTAGAGAAGCTTGCGAGAGTCCAAAGGAGGGCCACATGCATGATTAGAGGTCTTGAGACCAGGTCATATGAAGAAAGGCTGAAAGACCTGGGACTGTTCAACCTGGAGAAGAGAAGACTCGGAGGCAGCTTAGAGGCTGCTTGTAAGTATATTAAGGGCATACATCAGGGCCTAAAGGAGCATCTGTTCATGAAGGCCTTCCAGGGGAGAACAAGCTGATTGAGGATCACTTCAGGCTAGACATAAGGAAAAACTTCTTTACAAGTCAATTGTTGAGGGTTTGGAATAGGCTCCCCCCAGAGGTGGTACAGTCACCCACCCTGGTGATCTTCAAAAAGATGACCATCTTGCTGGAGTCATCTGATCCCAGCAGTCTTTCCTGCCCATGTGCAGGAGGGTTGGACCTGATGATCTGTAAGGTCCCTTCCAGTCCCTAACAGATATGAAACCACTCATTGGTCACGTTATGTCTACATGATCTTGTATCAATACAAGTTATCTTCATCACCCCAATTTTGACCTTGAATGAATCAGGGTTAAAGTTGGAAAGGTTTTGCTACACTGAAGTAAGAGTTGCATTGTAGTAGCTTGTATCAGGACTTTTTGCTAGGCATAATTTTGGTACACCTGTCTACACAAGGAGGATTCACTCAGAGGTGTAATAAGGTGGGACAGGAGTGTGATGAGTGGCAGTGATGCTGGACATCTTTGCCCCAGGCATCAGTTTTGAGAAGGGCTGGTACCCTGGTTGCCTACTTCTAGGTAAACAACTGGGTTTACTAGTCCCTAATTTTGCATGTGCTGATCTTTTTATCTTGGGGAACAAACCCTAAAGGAAAATCTAGGATTTGCGCATTTATAATATGATTTTTAAAATGCCTCATACCTGTTGAATTTCTTGCATTCAAAAGCTTGTCTAACTTTATTCAAACCATGCAGTTGGTCCAATAAAAGAGATCATGCATAAAAATCCTTTAATCTCAAAATGTTGAGAACACATTTTATATTGCAATAGATTACAAGATCTTTGGCACAGGGGCCACGACTTCCCATATGTATGAGTAGTTTACAGCAGAAAAGATACCCTAAACTTAACTGGATACTAGCACAATATTCAGAAGACATTACTATTAACAGACCTCTATGGAAGCAAAATCTGTCTTTTAAAAGGCCTTTAACTTGCACTCATAAAGGAATGTATGACCACAGAGATATTTAGGTGTCTAATCCCATTGCTTTCAGACCTGTCAAGTGGATTTCACTGGGAGATGGGTGCTACATTTCTTTGAGGACTGGAGCTTCAGTATCTGGATTTGTATGTGCCTAGTTTGTAGGCATATATATAGAATACTGTTTGAAAAATGTGATATTTCACATACGTGGTGGAAGATACCATTTGTGATGCATATGGTGGCATATTTCTAGATTTCTACTTAAACATGATCAATTTGACATAGGATTTTATCATGCAGACTTTTTCCAGGCACAATTTAATGTACAGTCATCAAAATGAAAGCAACAGTAGTAACCTGAAAATGGCATGCAATAGGTTAGAGGAAGAAAAGCCTCTATGTTAAACCATTGGGGTTAACATTATCATTAGAGGTACCACACAAGTCCGATGCTTTAGTAAGTTTGTCCAGACTGTTGTCTGTGAGAGGCATTTTACTTTATTCTTAAAACTTCTCTCCCTTTTTTTAGACACTTGCGCAAGATCCCATGACTGATTTAGTGAACTAACACACAATAAACTGCCGTATCCTTTCTATCCAACCCAACTTGATCAGCCAGATCACTACTACAACCCTTAAAGCAAAATATTCTAATGCAATTTAATTCCATAATGTATTCATAAGAAAAAAAGCCTTCACTTCCTAGGAGTTGCCACTGGAGGTCACCATTACAATTCTTAAAACTTTCTCCAGCTCACAGCCTAGATTTGCTGCAGCATCTTGCTTTAAAGGACACAAAAAAGGAGAAAAAAGGATTAATACCTCGTAAGCAGCTCCTTCTATTAGCATCACAGACAGACATTGTATAGTTACAAAGATAAATATTTGTATTTTGTGGTTTGGCTACACCTGTTGTGGATAAAGATCTCAATAAATCCTCTTCTCTCTCCAACAAAGAAAACAATGTTTTATGGTTATGTGACATCACAAATATTTTCTTGGTCCACATGGAGGTCATCAGCATGCAATGGTGTCCTTTCCCTCTTTTTCAGCTATGCTTTTAACCACTTAATGTTCACTGAATTTTCCTTTTTTTATGATTAAAAAAAAGTTCTGACATCTCCAGCCTCTCCTTTGTACTCTAACAAATACCCTCCAATTGTTTTCCTATATTACATTATTCATATGCTATAAAATAAATAGAAATGAATACAAACAAAAGAGCAAGCCAGTCAGTTTAAACTAATAACAAGAAGGCTCAGTGAGTTGTCTTTTCATGTAGTTTTCATGCAGTATTAGGTAAAAGTTTAACTTGTTCTCCGTGTATAAGAACAACCCACATAAAGTTAGATTTATAAAGATTATATATCTAATATATAGACGATAACTTCATGACCATTCTTATTTATAAGGTAAAGACGAGTTAAAAGCAAGTTCTGAGGAAAAGTGACAGTGCTTTTGATAAATAAGGCATAATATTACAGAATTTTTTTTCTCAGTAGCAATTGTATGATAAAACTATTGTTCAAAAATATGCTCTGTGATATCTCACCCTTTTTTTCTCTAATGCTCTCATTGACCCTAATTCTGCTGTCCAGCAAAGATTAACCTGTCCCAACAAAAGAAAATGGACACTTACATTATCAATGCATGTCTTTCCTTATGGGAATCCTTGTAAGTTTTTGGTTTCAGTATCTTATGGCAGTGAGTTCACCTGAGGTTGCATGTTACACTTAGACCAGGGTGGGCAAAATACACTTTGCAGGCTGGATCTGGCCTGTGGAGGAACTTTGTGTGGCCCACTGCAGGTTCCTAAGTCCTGCCTGGCTCAGACCGCATCTGGCCCGTGGTGTGTCCTACCATTCCCAGGCACACACTGGGGCTGGGCCAGCTCCACAGTTGGACTCCATGTCTAGGCACCCCAGGTGGTGGCAGCTCCTTTTGGCTGCTACTGCTGCTGGTCCCAGACTCATGCTGGGGACTTGTGCGCACAGCCCTGGCACGCCTGGTTCATGCCTATGCCCATGCCAACTCCAGACCCACTTTGGCCAAAGCAGATCAGCTCTGGACCAACCAGGACCCATGCACAGGAAAGACCGCTGCCTTTGCCCTTACTGCTGATGGGCCCTTCTTGCTGTGGCAGCCCAGAGCCTGTGCCAGGCTGCCCTGCAGCTCCTCTTTGCTGCCATCACTACCACCACCTGTGTCCACTTCCAGGCTGCCCAGCAGGGCAGTGCTGGAAGTAGAAGTGAGCCACAGGGCAGCCTGTACATGAGCTGTGGGTGGCCACATCAAGAAGGGCCCAGCAGTGCCAAGGGGGAGATGGTCACTTTTCCCCCACACCCAGCAGCAGATTCTTCCTGGCTGCTGCTGCTGCCACCACTCATCATGGACAGGCAGGTCCAGAGTGGGCGTGGTGTGGGCCAGGAACAGGGCTGTGGGTCCCAGCTAGTCCAGAGCTGGTCCACACTGGTTGGAACAAGTCCAGAGCAGGCACGGGCCGGGCTGGGGCTGTGTGCTCAGCTGTTACTGGGCACTGGTGATTGTGGTGGGGAGGAGCTGCAGGGTGCATGGGCTCTGGATGTGGTGAGCTGTTTCAGGTGGGGGCATGCTGAACAGCCCATGACGTCTCCCAAAACTGCTTATGTGGTCTGTGGGCCCACCCCTGACTTAGACCATACTAAATTTGTGGAATATTAAGCAGTGTTAAAGTTAGAACATCCTTTGAGTAGGCACATTTTAACAATTTGATCCTGGTTCTTGTCTGCACAGCTCTGCTTGCCACTTGTGGGCTGGAAAGTAGTAAGTAATATGGCTAGGAGTCAGAACATCTGGGCTTCATCCCTGCTCTGGGTAGTGGAGTGGGGCTGGGAATGATGAATCCTGGGATGCTGGAGGACTGCAAATTACTTGTTTTATTTCTATAGAGCAGATGGAAGTTACCCTAACATGAGCTAGGTAGAATGACTCAGACTTAACTCTTATCTGAAGTGACTTAATAAAGATAGCATGCTTAGCATGAGTTAATGAGCTTTAGTGTGCAGACGCTCATGCTTTAAGTTCACGTAGTAGTGGCCTAAGTGCCACATACAACTTCATCCATCCAGGTTAAATATGGATTATGTAAAAGGTATAATGTTCATTGGTTTTATATTTGTTCTCTTTCAATTTCATAACTTTCTGCAATAAAAAAAAATAGTGAATAAGAATGATTTGCTTTCTTTCTCACACATTGTTCTTTTATCTCTATCATGACCTTGCCCCTCACTCCCTTCCATCTGTTCAGACATTTTTCACTACTTATCTCTCAACTCCTTGTATTTCTAATTAAAAAAAAAAATCAATTTGAATGGGACACAGTATCCCAATGACACTGACATTCATTGTGCTAATTTCACAATAATAGTTTAGGAAAGTTGTGGACTCTTCACCACCGGAAACATCCATCTGGGAAGGTTTAGAAACATTTAAACCTGCATTTATGTAGATATTGGACTATATGGGCTGTCTGAGGTTACTTCCAGCCCTACCTTCTATGCTTTTTGACATTCAGATTTCTCTCTGAAAAACCCCCAACTCTTCCCCAAATACTTTTTTTCTGTTTAATATTCTGTCATAAAAGAAACATCAGCTAAGCTGTAAACATAGGCTATTGTGGATTGTAATGCTATATCAATGCTGCATTGTGTTCCCTGTCATCTTACAAGCTATGAAGCTGAGTCATATGGAATGCAAGAAGGGCCCAGATACTGCAGTGGTACTGTTGCTCAGAAGTACAGATTGGGGGGAAAAATGCACCCAGAGCAGCCATCTGTCACCCTTCTTGTCCACCCCATCCCACCTACCTTCTTGCTTGCAGGCACAGAAATACTAGCAAGATGAGAGCCATGCAGTCTCATGGAAAACAAGGCTTCTGTTTAGAATGACATTTCATAGATTTAATAGACATTAGGGCTGGAAGCAACCTCGGAAGATCAAGTCCAGCTCCCTGCCCCAGGGGCAGGAAGTCAGCTAGGGTCAAAGGATCCCACCAAGATAGGCATCCAAATATTTCTTAAAGGAGTCCAGAATAGGTGCTGCATCACCTTTGGAGGCAGCCTGTTCTAGGCCTTTGGGGTCAGATGGTAAAGAAGTTTTTCCTTATGTCCAGCCTAAAATGGTCTTGGAGGAGTTTGTGACCATTTGACCTTGTCATCCCTTGGGGTGCTCTTGTGAACAGGTGTTCCCCAGCTCCTGATGCAAGTCCCTTATACTTACAGGCAGCCACTAAATCACCCCTGAGACTGCGTTTCTCTAGGCTGAAGAGTCCCATGCCTTGAAGCCTCCATTCATAAGGCCTGTTCTCTTGCCCTCTGATCATGTGTGTGACTCTCTCAAGCTTTTCCATATTCTTTTAAAATTGTGGAGCCCAGAGCTGGATGCAGTATTCCAGCTGCAGCCTCACCAAGGCCAAGTACAGTGGGAAGATGACATCCTGAGATTTGTTTGTGAAGCATCTATGGATGCAAGCCAGAGTTTTGTTTGCTTTACCAGCTGTGACATTTGCATCGGTGGCTCATGTTCATCTTGTGATCAGTCATGACCCTGAAGTCCCTTTCGGCCATGGTGCTAGCAAGCACATTGGAGTTTGCTGCTGCATTGAAGATACACTTGTGAATTTGGTGGCAAAAAGTGGAGATTATGTCTCCCCCGGACAGCAGCAAATTCCACTACCATTCTACAAAATGACGATTCCCTTAGCAGCTTGCACTGTATGACACATTGCTTGCACTGGCAGTGTCTGAAGAGAATTGAAGTAGGCAGAAGGCAAGTGGCAGTGAGGCAAGCAGTATCGCAGGGTGAGGTGCTCTCCAACCCCTGTCATGGTGGCTTTCCCTTTAGGCAGCATGTGCCTCGTTTGCCCACCCTGTGCCAACCTGCTATTGCCAGTATCCTTCCTTCAGAGTTGGGATGGCAATTTTCCAAAAGTCTTAGACCTTATTCAGCCCGCAGCAGAAATGTGCTGCAAAAAGTAGGCTTGTGCACTGCACTGTATATTTTGCCATTTATTTTGCAATGGGCCAGATGAACATGAAAATTCAAGTTGCCTATAGGTCCAAGAATGCTCAAGCAGGTTTTACCCCCTTTAATTTCTCCTTCTCTTGTTTATTTAGTGGCAGGAGAGTGATTGCCTGATTGCTGGAGCTGGGACGGGCATGGTCCTTGAGGAGCAGGATCAACCTTTCACCAGGCAACAGGAGCTATGAAACACTGCCTCTCTTGCTGCCACATGGTAGCTCTTCTCAGCAGAAACAGAGACATAATTGCAAAGGCAACGTATTAGCCACACTAATGTGTTTAATGGCTTATAAAACCCTGCAAACAGGAATTTATATGGCACTCTCTCTTAATATAACTTATTGCATGCAGGCTGTAATTGTAAATGATTTTGAGATCTAAAACAATGGAAAAAGGCAAGAACATCTGAATGCCTAGAGTATTTAAATCTATATGTAAGTGCTTTTGAAAGGCAACCTGCTTTTGAGAACTGCAGTTCATATTAAATTAGCAGGAGTAGGCTCAGGCTCTAAGGATTGTAATTTCTTTGGAAACAGTACTATGACCTTCTGTTTTCTAAAAGATGATGGCACATTCCTGGCCTGAAAATACATATAGTAATGCTATAATAGTATTGCTATACTATATAGTAGTACTATAATATAGCATAGTAGCATATACTACAATAAATACTGTACTATACTATACAAACCAGTGATTCTCAACCTTGGTGCTGCAGCACCCCGTGGTGCCTTGCGACCCTTTCAAGGGCATGGTGAGTTGATCTATTATTGATCTATCAAAAAATGTATCTATCATTTTTCCATAGTCTTAAAATGAGTGAAAATAAAGAGATGGCATTTTCCAAGGGAGTCTAAAAAAGTTTGAGAGCAAGTGATATAAACAATAGTAAAATAAAATAAAACAAATAACTATTAATAGTAACAACGCAATTAGTCGCTAATATTTTTGTTCAGAAATTAGGAACTTTAGGTAACCTAACCTTCAATTTCCCTCTAACAGGTTAGACAGATCTCCATTTCTATAGACACTTTTATTTGTTATCTCCTGATCTTCTCCTAAGTGCGACTACTTATATACATGTGTTTAATTGTGTTCTCTCTATTCTGGTACCAAAGCCCTAGCCTAGGTTTCCTATTAACTCCTTTTTATCTTGGTCTATTCATACGACGCATTTTTAAATTGTATATATCTTGGTTATAATTACCTTCCTGATGTTCTAGTCATACTTGCTGGGTTCCTTTTAGGAAAACTCTTCCCCTCACAGCCCATATTCACTTATAAGGACTGTGTCATTTCTGCTATTCCCCACTTTTTTTTTTCCTACAGTTGAAAGATATTGAAACATCCTTCAATAGTGCCACAGACCTGAATTATTTAGAAAGCAAGTCTCTAATCACTCATTAGGGAGGATTGGTTACTAATTTGCTTACATGTCTGCTTCATGGTACAGTAACTCGTTGATTAGAAATATAGTTATGGAATATGTAAAGGGAATCCTTTCTTTAACCTATTGTTCTTGTCTTTTTAAATATAACTGCAGCAAGAGTACAACTTTTTTTAAATACAGGATGTTGTTAATTTATTAATGTCACATGGGGGTGAATGGAAGAAGCCAATGTTCAGCTATTTATTAATTTTGCTAGGCAGTTGCCAACATTACAAAATATTGCCTGCTCGCAGCATGACAAAAACGATAATATAATAAATACAGCAAATGAGAATGATTAATGTTTTTCGTTCACCATTAACACTGGCTTTTCCACAGTGCAAAGGCTGGAAGAAAACATGACATGACAAGTAGAAATACTGCATGCAAGGGTATGGACAAATGAGTGCGTCTACTATGCAGTACAATGGGGTCTCTGAGCTATTTAAACCAGAGCTGCAATTTCTCCTCTGAGCTAGTCACATTCAGAAAAAATAGTTTCTGTCAGTATCAGCATTTTCATTGCCAAAGGGTTAAAGGTTCACGGCAATATTTAAAAAAAAATATAACAATGAGCTCCCAGACCCTTAAGGATGTCATATAGCTAAGCTGTGACATGCTGATTAAGACAAAAAGAAGCAGGACAACTCAACATAGAAAAGTAATGACAACTAGTGCCTGACTATATTATTACAAGGGAAACTGCTCAGGTGTTTTGCAAGCTTTTAGAACTCCAGGGGGTTTAAAAGCATGCTGATTTGTTACTACCACCTTTGTAGAATCTGTTTTAGATTTGTGATTGATCAAGGCTGGCATTTTAGGAACAATAAGATTTTTTCAGCCTGGAAATAATTACTAAAGATGTGTGAGTCATGAATATGACTGCAATTTCTGACTACAATAGGATATTTCAAATGGTGCAAAACTCATAGGTATACTTAATTAATCTTTTTTACCACATCTTAAAACCTGGTTTGGCTACTCATTGCCTTTGTTTTGTTGTATTTGGGTGAAGTTACATATTATTCTTAGATCAGTGGTTTTCAACCTGTGGTCCTGTGGACCCCTAGGGCTCCATAGACTGTCTCAGGGGTCTATGAAAGATGACTATGATCAATCAAAAGTATGTGAATACTCACAATTACAATTCAAAGGGGTCCACACCACTATTCAACATGTTTAAAGGTCTGAAAATGGAAAAAAAGGTTGAAAACCACTGCTTTAGATCACACTACGGGCAGTTAAAATGGGAATATCTGCATAGTAATACTTATTAACTAATGCCAAGTACCTTCTGAGTGTCTAAACATGACACCACTTCAGAAGAGGGTTAATTTTGGGCTGTGCTACTTAGTTTGTGTTAGGGTAACTTCAATCTGCTCCACAGAGATAAAATGAGCGTGGGTTTTTTTTTTTTTTTTCATCCTCAGGCATCCTGTGATACACTGCAGAAGTTGGGGAAATAGAGCTCGCTACTAATTATCTAAGGACAGAACCCAGGGCTGTGCCCAGATGAGCATGGCTGTGCGGTATGTGCTGACTCAGACATGTCTGTGCCACCACATCTACATGTTCAGTTATTCTCTATGCTGAAAAGGAACTGCACAGGGTGTGGTGGTTTTTTTTTTTTTTTGAGCCCTGGATATCCAGGGGTTAAAAAAACCTGGAAGAAAAAAATGTGGAGTGGCGCTTGTGGAAGCAGCGTGTGCCACAAAACCAGAGCCTGTATGGCCAGAGCTGCACTCTGCTGCTGACTAGACTCTGCACACCAGGATTGCTGCTATTGCAATCCAGGCAAGTGCAGGATTGCTGCTATTGCCTGGATGGCCCCCAAGACCCCACATAAGCCTGCTGGGGTCAGCACAGTGCTGGCTGCAGCCTCCCCTACCCCCCCAGGGTAACTTGACATGCACTAGTGGGCAAGGTGAGCCATTGCTAGTTGCCCCCAAAGAACCAAACATCCACACGTGTGGACATGGCCCAGGCATGGCCCTGTCTCTTAGGCATACCCTGATCATTGGCTCTCTGGTGGCAAGTCAGAGCTGTGCAGGCAAGAAATGATATTAATCCTTAATGTGTGACTGCTCGCAACACATTCTAACTTAACTCCACTTAGCATTCCATAGCTTTAGTATGGTCTAAGTATAGTGTGTAACTTCACTTTATTAGATTTTACACAGCAGGGTGTAATTTGGCCCATATGTTGTTCTAGAGGTGTCGCTTAAACTTGCAGCACTGTAATCCTCTGATCTGCCCTGCGTCCTTTGGACTAGTCTTGTATGTCACATAAATGTGCACTTCCCAAGTTGGAAAATATTTGTCTAAACCTGAAGGAATTAGATTCATGGTCCATGAAGCTCTTGGAAAGGCTACATCTTCATAGGACTTTATATTTTTCTTATATCAGTTTATTGACATTCTGAGTTTTCTCCAGACAATGAAATAAAGACTGACAGACAAAAGTGACTGTAAAGAGGTGTATTGGGCTAAATTAATCTTAAAACAAATAAATATTTAAATGTTTGCAATCCTTCCTTAGTCACACACATTAGATTGTTATTGTCCTGTGTCTGATGGCATGACCTTGATTTCACACCATTTTTCTTCCTTTATTTGGTTACTTTTTGATGAAATATTCAGTTCACTATGTGCAATCTCATTATTCACAAATTGTAGAGCGTAATAAGACACTTCTTGGTGACTGCATAAGAATGAACACAGCAATACCCTGCATGATAACAGTGCCTACCATCTTCATTTCTGAATATCTGCTTATTAAACTTAAGGCATGGGACTGGGAAAGAGCTGTGGGGGAGGGCAGGGACCCAGCCCCCTGCTGATCTGTTGGTGGGGTAGCTAGCAGCCCAAAACTCACTGCTAGCTGCTTCAGCAGTGGAACAGCTCCTGGCCACCCCTGGCTGAGTGGGGAATCCCTGCCCAGCTGGGGGCTCATTGCTACTTACCCCCCTGGTGGGACTGCTCCTGGCTGCCTTCAGCTTTGCAGGGATTCTCCACTCAGCCAGGGGATTGCTCCTAGCTGCCCCCAGCTAAGCAGGGTTTCTTGCCCAGCTGGGTCTCATTGCTACCTGCCATCCTCAGCTGAGCAGGGATTCCCCATCCAGCCAGGAACTCACTATCAGCTGCTTCACTGGTAGCTCCCCAGTCCTGGAGGTGCTCAGCTTCCCACTCCTCTGGGGAGCTGGGAGCCCCACAGCACTGGGATGGTGGGAGGGGAATGGGACAGGGAGAAATCTAGTCCCTGGGTTGATCAGCTCCTGGCTCCAGGGGGAGTGGGGACTTGACCAGTGCCAGGGCCAGGCCCTCTGCTGGTGCGGCTGAACGGGAGCAAATTTGCTCCCGGTCAGCATCTACATAAGCCTTACTGTGCAGTTACTTTACTACTTGTATTTACAGGCACTATCTTACAGCCGGTAGACTAATTTACTGTGAAGTAGTTTATAAGCATGGTTACTTGGTGATGCTTTCCTGTGCAGTAGATTAGTCTGCTGCACAGTAAAGTGTCTTGTCAGGGCTGGATTATGACAGGGCGGGGACCTAAAATAGGGAGCCTCATGGCTGGAATTTCTAGCTGGAACACGGGTAAAGATGCCTCCACTCCCTGGGGCCCACAGCTGCCCTGGGCCCTGTGGGAGGAGTCATGGCCTCTCCTCCCAGCTCTGCAGGGCTGCAGGTTGCTGGTCTGCAGTCACTTCTGGTCTGACAGGTGACACTGAGGCCTTTCATAATGTGAAGTCCTGAGCTGAAGCTTTCTTCTTTTATGCCTAAATCTGGCACTGTGTCTTGTGTAGAGACACAGTGCTTCTCAACTACTATCTGGCAAAGGTCAAGCTAGAGCATAAGTAATTTTACTTCAGTAAGATTTGTCCTCGTTAAACCTTTGTTTGTTCACTACAGTTTTACTTAAACTATTGTACTAATGAAACTCAATAGTGAGAGCACTTGTGTACACCAACTACCAGTATTTTAATCACTCTGTCATCAGAACAAATCTAGATGACAGTGGGCATGTCTATATGTGTGCTTTAATGCATAGTAGCCTATCTTACTTTGAATTAAAGCATTATGTAAAAAAACTATAACGTATATGAACAGTAAAATAAGTGACTGAACATTAAGTGTCACTTAAAAACTGCACATTCTTTATTATGCATTAAGTCAGATCATTTGATTATATCTCAGGGTGTATTTACACGTGCTTCAGGAGTGCTGAGTGAGGGGGAGGACACTCTAATTAGAGTGCTTCAAAATGATGACAGGGGTACTTTTTCTAAAACTAATTAAATGAGTTTTAGATAAAGTGCCCACACTTGCCATTTTGAAGTGTGGGGATGCTGATACATGAGATGCAGAGGCTGGAGTGTGGTAATTAGCACCCTCCAGCAGACTTGCTTAATTGAGTCTGCTCAGACACATTGGAGCTTCCTCCAGGCTCATGTGCAGGCACCCTTGCCTGCACACAAGCAGGCAAGGGTATTGGAGATACTAAATGTAATGCACATTAGGAAAAGTGCCTTAATAAATGTGACATACAGTGGGCATATCTACACAATTTGATAATCTATTCTAGTATGTCATCCTGTAACTCCCAGTGTGTGGGAATGCATTGAAGATAGTATAATCAATAATATGAGGTGCCTTTAAAAGAAGTGGAGTTGACACAACCAAATACACCTAAAATAAAATTCAGAATAAAAATCCAACTGCCAGTCTCCACTGTAAAGAGATTATTTTTTGCCCCAGATCTGTTAAAACATATATATTTAATCTACCTTTGACAAAGAATTGGGAACAGACAGACATAAAGAGCTGGAGGGTAACTGAGGCCTCTTATTCCACCCCTTTCTTTATACTGAAAAATCCGTTTTCTTATAGTATCACTAATGTCATTTATACTTTTTTTTTTCCTATTTGGAGGAGTCTTGGGGTTTTTTTTTCTTTCTATTTCTTTTTCAGTGTCATATTCCACCTCACCTATATTGTACTCAGGGAATGTTATCCCAAATGTCTTGTTTATTTTGCATATGTGTATATGCTATCATTTTGCCTTCATAAACTATAGCATTTACATACACAAAAATGAATTTATACTCTAGTTTTCTGCACAAATGACACAATAAAATAATATGTGAAAGACTGATTCTATGTGGAAGATTATGCACAGTCAATCAGAAACTGTATTTTGAAAATGTGATCTTAAATGCCATGGAAATATTCATCTGGGGTTTCTTGATAAAAATATGCATTCTAATCTGTGAAACACGACAATGTTTCTCACTTCACCTGCTTTGCCCACAGGGCTCATGTTGTGTATAATATACATTTCAGATGGATAAATTCCCAAGAGACCTCACTGATGCAGAATGTTGTATCAGAGGTATCACAAGCAGGGTTTGTAGCCTGGACAAAACCTTCAAGACGGCAGGGGGAGGGATGAAGTTCCAAGTGTGGAGAGGAGGGGTCTTGTGCAATTCCAAGGGTGGTGGCAGAGGGAGGGGACAGGAGCCTTACCTCTGCTGGGAACTCCAAAACAATGGAGTCCCAGTGGCTGCACTGCTGCTGCAGCAAGAGCAATACCCTGGGGCTACTCTTGCTTCCAGGATGCGGATTCTATGGGGGTAGAGGACTACTTTGGTGCCCCTTCTAAATTGGCACCTGGAGCCAGTGCCCCTTTTGCACACCCCTAATTATGCTACTATGTTGTATTACTGAATGCACGAATAAAGCAAACTGGCCATCTTATTTTTATGCTCCCTTGATCTTTTCTAATTCTGTCGGGAACAAGTATCTTGGTTAAGTACTGTTTGAAAATCTAACTATGAAATAAGTGATAGTGATTGAAGAGCTCTCTGTGAATGGATACTGCCTACCAAACATACACTGTTTCCTTGAGTGTATGATTCAGAGCCATTTAATTTAACTCTCACACACATTATATTTCAATGTAAACCCACAACACTGGGGAGAATCTAGTGTTTTGTATATAAAGTGGACTAGGTGTTTTCTGCAACATTTCTATCCATATTCAACTATTTTGTTTTTAATACTTTTTATGAATAAAGTAGTACTCATGGTTTGGACATATCTCAGCGGACTGGGAACTTAGTTTTGGCATTGTAATGCCTAATTCTTAGACAGAGACAAGGATTCCTTAGGGTAATATCTTATATGGGACCAAATGTATAGATAGAATTGGATAAGCTTTCAAATGCAAGACATTCTGCTTCAGGTTTTGTTCTGTTTAGTGGAGAGCCCCAAGTTAAATACTACAGTGAACAAATGGAGAAAAGATGGACTTGTGAGATACTTCTAGGTGCCCAACTTATATATAACAAGACAGCATACCAAGCCATTTAAAATAACCAATAGGAAATAGTGTCCTAAATGCCATACCTCTCTGGGATTCAGATGCCTTGCTCTTGATCACTTGGGACTAAACTTTCAATCTTCTCCTAGAATTATGAGAGTCAGCCAGCTATTTATCAGAACACTTTGGAGACTGATGCTCTTCCTTTTTAAGTTTTTTTCAAAGATTAAAGCACTCTCCTGGATATGGGCGATTTGGTGTAATTCTTCCTGGTGTCTTTGAATATGAATCTTCTGCTTCCAACAAGAGTGTCTGAACCATTAGTCAAAAGCTTTTATAAGATAAGGGAACTGGCAGTAGGAAAAGGGAGAAACAGGCTTCCTGTTGAAACTCTTCTACTTTGTGTGGACCAATTAAATACTTATTGAAAAAAAAAAAGACAGACCTAATATTCACTGGGAGTGAACTGCACTCTTTCAGAGAGGTTAGGAGAGTCATTAGGAGTGGGGAATGGGATCTGAGTTCTTATATTAATCAGTCTTTGGATTATAGTCATGAACATAGGTGATGTGTGCCTCTTGAGGGTGGGAGGGCAAGGCAACTGCCTGCAGGCGGTGACACAGGTGTTGGCAGCGAGGATGGAGCAAGCAGGGGCTGTCTGCTGGCACCCGCAGTGGTGTTGGTGGCCCCCCCATGGCTGGATGCAAGCCAAGAAGTGCTGGTGCAATACCACTGGGGAGTGGGGTGGAGAACCAGTGCTCCACCTGCCCCCCCCTTTGCCCGTCACCTAAGCTGAGAGTGCTCGCTCTCGGGGCGGGGCACCAGTGCTCTCAGGGGGTGCATGTGCATTCCTGTGCACCTCCTACACATCGCCTATGGCCATGAACCAGTCTCCACCTACTAAGTTATGTCCTACCTACTGGCAGTCATAGAGTCATACCTAGTCTTACCTTATCTATAACCTGATGATTTACTATAGGCAAATGTCACTCTATAGCCCAGTGCTTGGGTCCTTCATTTAGGAGAGTTCTGGGGCACAACGTAATAGCTGCCTACTTTTGAAGATAGTTGTGAGTCTTTTCTTGATCCTAGGATAATTTACATTGGCACACAAAACTGATGCGTTTGTTCAGGGCCTCTGTCCAATGAATATTAGGTCACAAAAAACAGAAGCTTTGAAAACTTCAGTATACCTTGAATTCTGTTGGTGAGGGTTCCTTCACAAGATAGAAGAGAATTCACTTCGAATCACCTCAGAAATGGAAACTGACCCTAGGTCACCCTTCAAGTTGGATTAATTGCTGGGCTATTGGATAAAAGAAGGTAACAAGCAGTCTCATTAGCCTATTTGGAAAAGCATACTGGATCAGACCCCACAGACAAGTTAGGCAAGGGTAGTTAGTTGTATCCTGTTGGCATCAAATTTTTCAGTACTGTCAATAAAAATGCATTCTCTGGTAGCTTCTACATTATTAGCCCTTTAGGGACTTAAGAAACTTTGATGTTGGGAACTCCAGAAGCCAATAGATTTTAGGTGCCTCCACATATGGGCAACAGGTGAACAGTAGTATCCAAGGTTTAAATATTGGACTCAAACACCTAACATTGTTGATCAAGCTTCTAAGTAGGCTTCTAATATTCACCAAGTCTTTCTATGGGTGTAGCTTCCAGTGCCCAAGTCCTTGGTATTCATTTACATTGATAAAATTAACAACATTTGTATTTGTTTTCCTCAAAGATTTCATAGATTGTGAGGCTGGAAAGGACCTCAGAAGATCATTGAGTCCAGCCATCCTGCCCCGAGCAGGAGAGACAACTGGGGTCAGGTGACCCCAGCAAGGTGAACATCCAATCTCCTCTTGAAGATTTCCAGGGTAGATGGTTGCACTAGCTTTGGAAGGAGCTTATTTCACAGTACGGACACTAGCTGTGAAGTTTTTTCTTAATGTTGAGCTTGCAATGGTCTTCTAGGAGTTTGTGACCATTTCTCCTGGTTTTCCTCAATGTTGCCTTGGTGAACAGTTGTTCACGGAGCCCTTGATATACTTCCCTGATATAGTGGTAAACTGCTACCAAGTCCCCTCTCAGCCTCCTCTTTTTCAGGCTGAAGGGTCCCCAGTCCTTCAGCCTTTCCTCATATGGCTTGCTGTTCAAGTCTCTGATCATATGGGTGGCCCCTTTCTGGGCTCCCTCAAGCTTTACCACATCTTTGTTAAAGTGCAGTGCCCAGAACTGGATGCAGTACTCCAGCTATAGTCTCACCAAAGCCGGGTAGAGTGGAAGAATCAATTCCTTAGTTTTGCTGGGAATACATCGATTGATTTATGCTAGAGTATTACTTGCACTGTCGGATCAGTTTCATAATGGGTCTACTATTCCGCCTAGGTCCCCTTCATTTGTGGTGCTGGTCAGAATGGCATTGCCAAGCCTGTAGGTCTGTAGGGGCTTGTTCAACCCCAGGTGGAGCAGTTTACATTTCTCAACATTGAATTTCATTTGGTTCTGATCCGCCCAACTTGCCAGCCTGTTTAGGTCCGCCTGTATCTGCAGCCAATCTTTAAGTGTGACCATGCTTCCCCATAACTTTGTGTCATCTATGAACTTGGCCAGTGAGTTCTTCACCCCAACATCCAAATGATTGATGAAGATGTTGAATAGCACTGGACCAAGGACCGATCCCTGAGGGACACCACTGGCTACTTCTCACCCAGATGACAAAGATCCATTCATTAGGACTCTCTCTGGGTCCTACCCTGCAGCCAACTTTGCACTCATCTAACTGTCTCGTAGTTAAGCTCACACTCCTCCAATTTTGCATAAGAACATTGTGGAATACCAGATGAAAAGCTTTTTGGAAGTCAATGTATACCATGCCAACCTCCTCTCTCTTACCCAGGTGGTGAGTTACGTGATCATAAAAGGAGATGAATCTGGTAATGCAATGAAGCCATGCTGGCTGTCATTCAGAATCTTACATTCTGCAAGCCTATCACACACAGACTTCTTAATGAATTTTTCCAGGACTTTCCCTGGGATAGAAGTCAGGCTAATTGGCCTACAGTTACCCAGGTCCTCCCTTCTTCTCTTCTTAAGGATGGGTACAACTTTGACCCTCTTCCAGTCCTCTCCAGAGCTCCATGGGTTTTGGAAGAGTTTTGCCAGGGGTTCTACAATGACTTTGGCCAGCTTCTTCAGCACTCTTGGATGACTCGGTACTGCTGACTTATACCTAATTGTAATTGATCACACATCAGTTCTACGGTAGTAGTAGGAACTTGGTCATTCTTATCCTGATCATTCTGTACTCTCTCTGGTGTGATTTTTTTCTTTTCCCTCTTGACCTGGTGAAAGACTGAAGCAAAGTAGTTATTCAGGAGTTCAGTTTACTCCTGAGTGCCAGTAACCAGCTATCCTGAGCTGTTGAGCAGTGGCCTCACACTCCCATTTGTTTTCCTCATGTTCTCTACAAACCTAAAGCCGGACTTCTTGTTGTCCTTGATTCCTATTGCTAATTTTAGTTTAGTTGCCATTTTAGGCTTTCTAATCTGTTCCTTAAAAGTGCAGGCCATTGTTGTATAGCCCTCCTTGGGGCATGTCCCAAGATTCCATTGTCTGTATGCCTCTTTCGTCCTCCTCAAGAGGACCATGATTTCTCTGTTTAGCCAAGAGGGCTTCCCAGCCCTTCTGCTATCTTTCCTCCACATGGGAATGGACTTCCTTTGTGCTTCAAGGATCATGTCCTTAAGGAATGATCGCTCTACATGTATTCTTTTTGCCTTTGGTCCTGAGCTTGTTCAAATTTGCATTTTTGAAGTCTAAAACTTCAATCCTGTTACTAATTTGTCTGCCTTGCGACAAACAGTGAACATGATGGTTTCACGGTTGCTATCACCCAGACTGCCCTCTATTTTTAAATTGGTTCTCATACCCTTTGGCGCGCGCACACGTGTGTGTGTGTGTGTGTACATACAAGGAATCAAATCTTAGATAATTAGTAGTGAGCTCTATTTCCCATCTTGTGAGCAAAACCTTTGGAAAACTTTATGAATGCCAAGAGGCAGAAAAATCATGGATGTATGCAGACCTACAGAAAAGGAGACTTTCAAAGCACATAACTCAGGAGGCCCAACAAGGAGAATGGGGCACTTGTATCCTTTATAAATCTTTCTCATCCAATGTATTATATCCATAAAGCCTACAAGTAATACATTACTACAAATCCTATGTGAGAGACCATATCTATTAGTCAACTTCTTTTACTGCAAAATCTTCAGGCATGCTGAGTATCTCTATGCTATAGTTTTGTTAAAAGATTTTCTCTTTTAGACAACCACTTATGTCAATCTCATCAGTGGTTGCCTAGGATAATGCCAAAGTACATTAGATAAAGAAAGGAAATATAATAAATAATTGGGGAGAAAAAAAGAACAAGCAAATGAATCGGCTTCAAGTCTCTCTTTATTTAGTGCAATTCACTGATTTTTTTTTTCTAGAAGCGCCTATAGATGGCAATTGTGCATTATTTGGTAAAGTACTAAGCAAGTTGTTGATTGGTTTCACATGGCAGCAGATGATACTGTAATTGTTGGTGGTGTCTTATTAGCTATATTTAGTGGCTCTTCATTCTGTTGTGTGAGTGAATATTCCCACTAACTTTAGGGAGATTCCTTGTGTGAGCAGTTGGTCACCAATAAGCATACAGTGTCCTCAGTAAAATCCACTGTGGCTCAGTTGCAGCATGGTCCATTATAGCTTGGGTTTACTGAACTGTTTTGCTTTTCTTGCAGTTTTGCATATAGGCTGTATTATAAAACCATATCTAGTTGTGTCTATCAGATAAAACAATCAGAAATTCCTCAGGGACTCTGTTCTTAGAGCATATGATCTTAAATCTTGTAAATATTTCTGGGAAAACAAAACAGGACTTAAGCAGTTTAAGTTATTTTTGCACTTTTGAGAATTTTGTCCATCACACCTTTCACTTCTTTTCTTTTATTATTTTATTCCACTTTCTTAGCTTTTCTTGTTAAATTTTTATTGTAACCTATATGTTGTTAGTTTTTTTTCCCCCTCATGCTATCAGGCCATTAGTGTTTTGCTATATTTATTTATTTTTTAAAATAAAAGACATGTAAAATAAAAACTTGCTTATATGACAAACGACAAACCTATAAAGGGAGCAAATGGAAGCCCTGATCTGATGTTTTTGTGCACTAAAACCTCTCCCAGAAATCCCTGATAGTTTGAGATTTATGAGGTGTGTGAGTCAACATCATGGTTCAAAGTGAAGCTATCATTTTTCAGACCATTGTTTATGAAGTTATATTATTTAAAATAAATAAAGTAGAAATATATATATTTATGGCAACCAAGGTAAGATGCAGAATGGTCTGCTGGATAAGGCACTGTGCTGGAGACCTTGTTCCACTACTGATCTGCACTGAAGCCTTAAGCAATCACCTCTCCATGCCTTTCTGCCCCTTACACACTTTGTTAATCTTGCATATTTCAGGCCTGGAGCTCTTCTACTATGTTCAGTAAAGTTGAATCAGTGTCCTAGAGGCAGGCTGTGACTGCCTCATGCTATGTCTATATAAATTCCCAAGTCCAACAGGGGCTGAATTTCAGTGGTGACCTATTGATAATAGCAATAATTATAAATACTGCTATTTATAATTTTCTTTTCTTTTCAGAAATACTATTTCTTTTTAGCCCTTTATAATCAATACACCAAATGGTAACCAAAACTGTTCTCTCTGTTCCAAAGGAAATATGAATGAAATGTGCAGGGGATATAGCATTGATATTGTATTTCTAAGCTAAAAACAACAAGAGAATGTAATTCAAATGTATGGTTTAAAATAAGAGAAAGCTAGAGGTATTCCTTTACTTTTTTCTTCTTTCCAATAGGTGTATAAAGGGTAGATATCAATCTGTTTTCCTGAAGCAAACTTCTGTTCTAGGCTAAGCTGCGGTCAGATGATGCTTAGCCCAGTACAACTCATAGTGGTACAGTGATGCATAGTGGTGTCCCTGATCTTTGAGTAGGATAATTCTTCATCAGATTACTGAAGTTATTCCAGTTTAGAAATTTGTATCATGTATATATTTATATTTTATACTGCTCTAAATTTGATTAGAGCAGTGTAACATGTTCAATTCAAACCGCCGTTTGCATCGACGGTTAGGAGCAGCGGCAGCGAGCGGCGGGCGAAGCAGCTGAAGAAGCAGCAGGAGCAGCAGCTGATTCCCTGA
>JAGPOW010003316.1:57373501-57401907 GCA_030014935.1 Caiman crocodilus | reverse complement strand
TGACCCCGGTGCTCTTTCCTGCCAAGGCAGGGGGTCGGACTAGATGATCTGCCCAGGTCCCTTCCGACTCTAACTACTATGATACTATGATACTATGTCGTTTGTTCAAGCCCTAACACTCTTAACGCTGCTTAATACTGAGTCAATTGATAAGGGTAAGATTATTTCTTTGGCTACAGCACATTTCTGTCTATTATGTCTGCCACATTATTTTCAGTTACCCTGCCTCTGATGAGCAAGATTGACCCAAGCAGAATTCACACGAGATAAAGTGAAAATCTCACATGTGAATTATTACACTATTCCCTTGACTACAACTGTTAAAAAAATCCCCATGTTTACTCTTAGCTTTGCTTCTAGCACAGTAGTCATATTGTCAAGCTCTGTGCATGCATGATGAGAGTGAGTCAAGCTCTATAATAGTCACATTGTAGCCAGAGATTTTGAAAAGGTCCCTGGGTCATTTCATGCTATGAAGTATTCATTTATTGAATAAGATTTGTCAGTATCAGTAAAACAGATGATCAGCATACACATCAGCAATGTTGTACACTCATATTTTCCTTAGTCTGTAGTAGTATTTGGACAGCTCCATCCCTGACAGGTATACTTACTAGGGTCAAATCATTCTGTCTCAGATGGTGGAAACAGCAGGAGATGCAAGGTAATGAACCCATACTGGATGCCTCTGAAGTTGAGCCTCTGCATGTGTTTTAGCTTAGTAAGACAGTGTCCATGGAGACAGCAGAACAGGACAATAGATGGACCTTAAAGAAATGATCATGTTTGCTAGCAAATGCAGTTATTGAACAACTATGTTGGAATTATAGCTATTGAAGCAGAATTATCTTTTGAAACCAGAAATATCAGAATGTAGAATGCACCATTTTTGGTTCAGATCACAGAAAGGAAAATATTTTTAAGTTCTGCAGAAAGGGAGAAGTCTGTACCTTTTACTAACCAAAACTTAGTTTATGGTAGGAACACTGATATTTTATGTAAACACATGCCTTTAAACATTTTAATAATATCTTAAGGTAGTGGGGGCAATCTTTTTAGCAGGTGTCTCACAACTTAGCTCTACCCTCCCCAAGTGTCACTCCAATCCCCTTCCTCTGACCATCCTGTTGCTCTGCTTTCTGCTTCTTTCCCTATCTGCCACTTTGATGCATGTCTCCTCCTTAAATTGCCAGAGTCTGCTTGTACCACTTGTGGAATGTGTGTGGCAGATAGGCATTCTTGTCTTAAAACATTATTAAAGAGAAGCTGATTCAGCTGTGATCTAGGTACCTTCAAAGTTAGAATTCTGAAGTTTTTTATTTGAAATTCCCCCACCCTTAACAGTAAAAAAACTAAACATAATAATTTTTGCCCCTTCTTCCACCTCCTGTCCCTTCATATAGGACAGGCGATATTGTGCTAAAAAAAGTGGCAGAGGTATAGCTATCTATGTGAAGGAGAGCTAAATGTTTCTACAAGCTGAGATTGGCACCCAAGGAGGATAACTGGAGACCATCTGGGTTACAATATAAGGGGAATAAGGTGAAGGGGATAAAATGGTAGGAGTCTAGTACAGACCTCCAAATCAGGAACAAGAACTTGACCAAGAATTCACCAGGGAACTGGCCAAGGCTGCATGCTCTTGGTGCATGGTTGTCATGGGATATTTCAACTACCTGGACATCTCATGGGAAGAGCACTCGGCCAAATCTGACCGGTGTCAAAGCTTCCTTACATGTGTGGAAGAGCTTTACCTGTCTCAAGAAGTTTATGGGCCAACAAGAGGTAGGGACCTAGTACTGGCCACAGAGGTGATCTAATCAGTAAATCTAATCTAAGAATCAAATGGAAACAGGTGGCAGTGACCATGGGTTGATCACTTTCACTATCCATCACAAAACTGGCAAGTCAGCTAGCAATGCAGTAGTCCTCCACTTCAGGAAAGCTGAACTTTCATAAGATTAGGAGGCTTGTTCTGTGAAATCAGGGCCTCAAGGGAGGGGAGTTCATGATGACTGGTTGCTCCTTAAGGAAGACATCCTAGAAGCACAAGGGGACTCCATCCCAACTCATAGGGAAGGTGGTAAGAGGGCTCAACAACCCCCTTGGCTCAATAGGGAACTCGTGGACCTCCTACATCTAAAAAAAGAGAGGCTTTCAAAGGATGGAAGACAGGAAACACCACTAAGGAGGGGTATTCTGCACTGGTCCACACCTGAAGGGTACAAACTAAGAAAGCCAAGACTGCAACTGACCTCCTAGCTGGCTACACGAATCAAGGACAATAAAGTCCTTTTTCAGAAATGTGGGGAGCTGAAAGAAAAACAAGGGCAACATTGGACCCCTGCTAAACCAGTTGGGACAGCTGACCACTGACACCCAGGAAAAAAAAATCTACTTAATGATTACTTTTTTGGTGGTTTTTCACCTAACATGATGCGGGATGAACAGGATGAGGATGAATATATGCTCTCCATTGGCATGGATCTTGTGAGGGAGCTTTCTGAGAGGTTGGACCCCCACAAATCAGATGATCTGGATAGATTTCACCCAAAAGTGCTAAAGGAACTGGCAGACATCATAGCGCAGCCACTGGCAAGTATATTCAAGAACTCATGGTGCTTGGGTGAAGTACCTGAAGATTGGAAGAGGGCCAATGTGGTGCCTAACTACCAGCCAATCAGTGTGACCTCAATCCCTGGGAAGATGTTGGGGGAAAAAAAACATTATCAAAGTAACCATTCTTGACAGGCTAACAGAAGGCAACATTCAGAGGAATAGCCAGCATGGGCTTATTGGTCAGACAAGACCTACTTGCAATCTCATTTCCTTCTATGACCAAGTGACGTATCACCTGGACAAAAGGGAAGAGGTTAATTTAATACATTTGGACTAAAAAAACAAAGTCTTTAACCTGGTGTCTCATGACATTCTCATGGAAAAATTGGGCAACTGCAGCCTCAAATACGCCACAGTCTGTCTGGGCAACTGGCACTGAGGCTGGACCCAGAGAGTGGTAGTTGATGGAACCAAATCAACATGACACCCTGTGACCAGTGGTGTCCCCCAAGGCTCTGTTCTTGGACTCATGATCTTTAATGTCTTTATAAATGGTCTGGACACTGGTGTCAGATGGGACTGGCTAAATTCATTGACAACACCAAACTTCGGGGAACAGTGTCCACACTTGAAGATAGGCTGGTGATCCAGGCTAACTTTGATAGGCTTGCAAGGTGGGCAGATGAAAACCTGGTGGCATTCAATATGGAGAAATGCAAGGTGTTCCACCTCAGGGGAAAAAAAAAACCTGCATCACACCTATAGGCTTAGCGAGTGTAGCATTGCCAGCACCAGGAGCGAAAGAGACTTGGGGGTCATGACTGACCACAGGATGAACATAAGCCACCAGTGCAATGCTATGGCTGGCAAAGCAAACAAAACTCTGATTTGCATTTATCGATGCATCTTGAGCAAGACCCAGGATGTCATCCTCCTGCTGTACTTGGCCTTGGTGAGGTCGCAGCTGGAGTACTGCATCCAATTCTGGGTGCCACAATACAGGAAGGATGTGGAAAAGCTTGAAAGAGTCCAGAGAAGAGCCACATGCATGAGCAGAGGGCAATAAATGGGCTTTATGAAGAGAGGCTGTGGACTATGGGGCTTTTCAGTCTGGAAAAGCGCAGGTTCAGGGGTGACTTGTTGGCAGCCTATAAGTACATAAGGGATGTGTATCAGGATTTGGGGGAATGCCTGTTCACCAGAGCGCCTCCAGGCATGACAAGGTCCAATGGTCACAAACTCCTGTATGACCATTTTAGGCTAGACATAAGGAAAAACTTCTTAACTGCCTGAACCCCCAAGGCCTGGATTAAACTTCCCCCAGAGGTGATGCAAGCACCTACTCCGGACACTTTTAAGAAACATTTGGACACTTATCTTGCTGGGATCCTTTGACCCAAGTTGATTTCCTGTCCCTTGGGCAGGGGGTTGGGCCTGATGATATTGCAAGGTCCCTTCCAGCCCTAATGTCTATGAAATCCATGAAAAATATTTCCTTCCTCAACATATTTTCTCCCTTTGTAGACCCACCTGGCTGATTTTAATTAAAATCTAAAAATGTGGCAGACAAAACAGAAACCACAGAAATGAAGTAGCACAGTTGGAAAATGAGAGAAAGGAATAAAATTCAGGACTCCTGACCCCTTTTCCAGTGGCTACCCCACTAGACCAGCCTGCCACTTAAGGGGAAAGACATTAAAAACAAAGGTGCTTTCTTCATAGCAGGAAAGCAACACAGACATCTAATTCACCCTTTTCAATAGGCGTATGCCACGCCTATAGTCTTTTAGACTGATAACGTCTTTTGCTTAACTACTTCAATAAAAAGAAGAAGGGAACTGTCTATTTTGCTCTAGCAGACTGGATAACTCTGTTTTCTAAATCAATACTTGCCATATATTTATGATGTTTTCCTCCCTACGTTCTCTAGTTTCCTTTTCCTCCTGATTCTCTTTGAGCACCTACTTTATGTTCAAAGCAATTTCTCGTGAAGCTGATGCAAGATACAGGTTGGATGACTTTCTCTTGGGTGAAATTTCAGCATCATAGGTAAATACAGAGCGTGTGTACATGGGACACTAACAGGAGCTTAATAACACTGTTCAGTAACATGCCGAACCAAACCCGTACCGCACAGTAGTATTAAGCTACTGTGCAGCTAGCTTCGAAAACCCTCCATGTACTGGTGCTACTGCACAGTAGTGTGAATTACTGCACATTGATTTAGCACTTGGTTATAAATTTAATAGATTTCATAGATTTCTATGGTCCGAAGGGACCTAGTAGATCATCAAGTCCAACTCCCTGCCTTAGGCAGGAAAGAGTGCTCGGGTTAAGTAACCCCAGCCAGGTGCTTGTCCAATTTCTTCTTGAACACCTCCAAGGTAGGGGAGACCACCACCTCCCTTGGAAGCCCATTCCATATTTTGGTAATCCTCACCATAAAGAATTTCTTCCTGATGTCCAATCTAAATGTACTCTACTTCAGTTTATGGCCATTATTTCTAGGAACCCTGAGGGGCACCCTGGTAAACACCCCTATTCCCTGTTGACCCCCCGATGAGTTTGTAGACAGCTACAGAATCGTCTCTCAGCCTTCTCCTGTGGAGGCTGAAGAGATTCAGGTCCCTCAGTCTGTCTTCATAGGATCTTACCTGCAGGCCCTCAACCATATGAGTAGCCCCCCTTTGAACCCTCTCAAGGTTATCCATATCCCTCTTGAAGTGCGGCACCCAAAACAGAATGCAGTACTCCAGCTGAGGTCTCATCAATGCTGCCTGGAAGGGAAACATCACCTCCCTACACCTACTCATGATGCACCTACTAATACAAGAAAACATGAAATTAACCTTATTACCTCATCACATTGGTGACTCATGTTCAATTTTGCATCGACAATGACTCCAAGATCCCTTGCCATTGCCATGGTACTCGGAACGGTACTTCCCAGTCTATAGGTGTATTGGAGATTCTTTCTCCCCAGGTGCAGCAGCTTACACTTATCGTTGTTAAATTGCATCCTATTTTGATCCACCCACTTCCCCAGTCTATCCAGATCCACCTGAATTTGCTCCTTGACTTCCAGTGTATTTTCTATACCACATAGTTTGGTGTCATCTGTGAATTTGGATAACACTAAACTTAATGCACAATAACTATGGTACATTAATGAATGTGTAGATGTACCCACAACTATGTGAATTTGCCTCTCGTGTATATGAAAGCAGATCATGAGCAATTCAATTGAAGTTAATGGGAAATGTAACAACTTGAAACTTATGAAAATTAAACAGAATCAGAATCTGTTATGCCAGAGATGGGGTTTGGAATAGATGACCTATGAAGGTCACTTCCAGTCCTACATTTCCAATACTTTATAGTATGGGCTAGATACTATTTCCCTTTCATATGCCCAAGTGACATACTGTACATGTAGCTGGGTAACTGCAATTATTGACACTTAAACACACTTTTATTTGAGTCACTTGGGGATTAGGGTGCTTGCCCTGGCCATGGCGTTTTAAGTTCCCCTCAGTCAGAGGGGAGGCATCTATATGACACATTTACTGTGCAGTAGACTAATTAGTTGTGCATCTACATGTGTACCCCTAATAGGTTGGACTAAACTAATTTATAAATACAAGTACTATTCTGCTGCACAGTAAAAAACTCAACAGCAACGCACGTGTAGATGCTGCCCTAGCTGACTGGGGCACGTGAGTGCTTCAGTGCAGGGGATGCTTGTTGGTTAGCCCTGCACTGAAGCATGCTTGTGCCCCTATCAGCCCCTTCACAGCACATTGAACTGGGTTGGAGCAGCCCCAGCTGGCAAGCTGACTCCCCAGGTGACAGGCAGGGCTGCTCTGACACAGTTCAGTGTTCTGTGGTCCTAGGTGCTTGTAAAAATGTGATGCCCTTAAAAAAAGTGGTCTCTGGGTTTTAAGTTTGGGTTTTTTCTTCCTGCCTTTGTTTTTATTATTGAGTGGCTGTCACCAGTTCAGTTCCCTTAAAAGTAATGGAATTAGATTGTCAGTCAGTCTTTACTTTAATAGGCTGAGTCAGTGCTATGTATCTGTAGATTTTGAGTTTAGAAAATTCATCTTGCTGAACCTCTCCAGGATTTACAAGGCAGCAGCTTTCAGCAATAGCAGCTGGGCATAAGCAGGCAGTGCAGTGTTTAGCATCTCAGCATGTCTGTGGATAATTAAAAAAAATTCCTATCAGCATAGAAAGTATAATAATAATAATGAAACGTTAGCCCCAAATTAATGTTTTTTTGTCAGCAAGGAGTGTTTTAAGATCATAAGCGTTTTTCCTGCTGCTTCTGCTATGTTGTGAAGTTAAACATTTGACAGACTCCATTTATATAAGTAGTAATTCATTTTTGAAAACGTTATCTTAAGGTGTGTATTTTGAAGAACTCTTCTCATTGTCTGTTATTAAAATTTAAGTGGGTAAAGAAAGCAAAATAAAACATGGAAGGGAGAAAATGTAAGCAAAGACAACAGAAGGTCTAATCTACAAGTTATTACTGCATCTGCCACTCTATGGAGAAAGTAAGGAACACAAAAATCTGGCAATCCAGTCTATGTAAATTAATTTCACATACCACCACAGCATACCAACAGAAAAAAAGAGACACATGCATTAAGGATACCTTAGAATAAAAAGACTACAAAAGTTAAAGCTGTTCTGGCCTGCTCCTACCCCATTCCCCATAATAACTTGAAACTAGATTATTCAGGTGAACTTCTAATACTGGTGACCCTGATCTCAACTTCTGTATAATAATAATAAAAATGACATAATTGAACAAATGTTAGTTCCCTCCTCCCCTCCCCCCCTTTTGCAATATATAATGTCTTTCCAGGATTTATAGTATACAGAAATGTATCCTGACATTAATGTTTTTCACTTAAATGGAAGATTTCACATTGCAGTCAATTTACATGTTGTGTTGTGTTGTACGTGTCATTCTTTCTGTCATCTGCAGAAGGCTTCAGAGCCATGTTGTCTACCAGTAATCCTAAAAAGCATTTTTTTCTCTTGTTTTCCAGCAGGATTTGAATGGGTTCCAGAAAGATATTAGGATGACTGATCTGTGGTTTGTTTTGACCTACAGACACATCATTTTCAGTACTGAATGTTGTGGGACAAAGGCAATAATAAAAGAAAGTTCCTTCTTCTAGTACTGAACAAGAAACAGAATTGCATTACATTTTTCTTAACATGAATTAAAGTGCATGAAAGTCAGGATATGCATGAGTAAAGACTGCTGTGTGTTTGGAATCCATGAAGAAAAATCTAGTGCAACTGTTTTACCAATCCATTCTTCCCTTTCTTGTTTTTGGTTATGATTTACATACTAACAGTAAAAAATCTGGTTAGTGATTGGGTACAATGTGTTTTTAACACATAGTTTTGTTCACTAATCTTGGGTATTTTGAGATCCATAATACAAAACAGCCATAGGCAAGACATAATAAAACCATTTAGAATGTCTCTCTCCCACTGCTATAGCAGGGGAAATAAATCTGTGTGGGGGGGGAGGTCAGGGAGCCCCCTTGCTCCCTGCCCTCACTCTTTTTTTCTCCTGCAGCCCCTTCTCCTCTTCCTTACTGTTAGACTCCACTCTCCTTGAGCACATGGAAATGAGAAACAAATATAAAAATAGGGACTTAGAAACACACTTATGGGCACATCTACACATGAAAATTTACTGCACAGTAATTTAGGTTAATGAGCTGAAAATGACTGTGCAGTAAGGGCATATCTACATGTGCACCTCCTTACTGCATAGTGAATATGGCAACTTAAGTTGACTTGAGTGTAAATTTGATACCTCAGTTGTGCAGGTATCACATTTATGCCCGATTAATTATTGTACAGTAATGCATCTATAGATGCCTTGCTGCGTACTAACACTGCGTGTGTGGATTGATGGTGTTTCAAGCACCATCAACAGCTCAGCACTGCTCAGTACATGGGTGTACTCCAGATACCACCCACAAAGGAGCCATGTGCTAATTAGCCCCCCACTCATCACAAGAAAACTTGGTTCTAGTCATGAGTCCTGGGATCCTCCAAAAATGTATATGCAGATAAGACTCACGCCAACCTGGTACAGTTATATCTCATGGAGAACAGGGCCACATTAATCATATGTGCTAGGCTGAGATAGGGAGAAACAGAAGGATTCTGGTTAAACTGTTTGGGGCCCTGTTTGGTGATGTTTGCCAGACATTTAAGGTGAGTTAAAAAAATGGACTCACTAGAAGTGAGAAAGAAAGCTTGAGCATAGCTGGGGAAGCAAAGAAGAAGTTGAAATATATTCAGTGTATCAGCTCACCATTACTTAAAAGGAGTCAGGCTGAGGGGGACCCTACACTACTAGTGTAATGGACACTATCATATATTTTATTCAGATGAACTGCACTAAGTTATCTTTGTGGTAGGTTCCTATCAGTGGCATAGCATCTTGGCTACTCCTTGGCTAAGATCACATGTAGTGGTCAGGCAGAGGCCAAGTTTTGTTCCTTTGATCAATGAAACTGGGCCTCTGTGTGGAGCCTGCACCACCTGCATTCCTGTGGAACTAAAGGATGCCTTGTTCTGGCTCCTTGCTCCACCTGGGGGTATCTTGGCACTGACTGTGGCAGAGTCAGTGGGACAGATTATGGCATACCACAGCATGTGGCACTCTCTGCCCAGAGTCCAAGGACTTTTCTTTAGGTGGGTGTGCAGCTCAGGGACACAGACAGTCCCACTCCCTGAGATACCCTACTAGGGGCAGTGCACATGGGATTCTCATTTGCACATGGTGAACTGGGGGACTGTGTAAATAAGTTCTTGAGGGTTTATTAGTTGGTATATCCATGTGCTTATTTAATGATTATTTGTTATGTTGTAAATAATTAAATCTTGTAAATATGTAAATAGTTTGAGAATTGTTTATGAGGGTGCTTGATTATAAGGGGAGCTCTCTGCTTGTGGGGGGCACTGCAGCAGCTTTCCAGGGGGGCTGGGCTACTGGCTACCAGGATCCCATTATTCAGGTGAGGGTGCATGTAGTGTCACACCCAGGGTTACATAATACATACATGCCAGCTGAAAGAGAAGGAAGGCTTGTCCTGTTTAAGAAATTAGAGGTGTATGTAGGTGGAGGTAGGCAGTAAATTCTGGTATGGGATTTCAATTGCATTACTGAGGAGGGGGATAGGAGAAAGGGAGGAAAGGAGGGAGAGCTAGACAGCTTATCAAAAGTATTGATTACTATAATAAGATATATTGGCTGATGAGAAGGTGATTACAAGGATAAAACCAAGTGGGAAATAGGTGTCAAGGATTGCTTTTATATTAACATCAAATAGGCTATGGATTGGAAAGAAGGAGATCATAGATGTGACCTTCAGTGATTACTGGATCCTGAGAATGGAAGTGAGTTTAGAAAACAGTGACGGTAGGGGGAAAGGGATGTAGAAGTTAACTGTTCAATTATTACAAGATGAGAAGACCTGTTAAGAATATGTGGAACTGTATAAAGGATAGAGGATTGCAGAAATACTACAAAAGGGTGGTGGACTATGAGAAAGAGAAGAACAAGAGAATTTTTCAGAAATATTGGTTAAAGAAAAGTGAAGATGAGGGTAGAGGAACTACAAGAACTGCAGGCAAGGAAGCAGAACTTATTAAAGGAGGTGGCAAGAGGAGTCTGAATGAAAGAAGAACTGGAAGACATAAAGTGATGGACTGAAGAATTGTTCAAAAGGAAAATAAATAGGAAAATCTATCTGATGAGAGCACCTTGGGTAGAGAAGATGGAAGGATGGTGTAGATATTTTTCAGTGAAATTTAGGAAAAGAAGGAAGGACCTGAAAGCAGTAAAAACTGAAGAACACTGAACAGAAGAGAGTCCAAAGGTGGCAGAATTTTATAAAGAGCTGTATAAAAGAAAAGGAGTGGGTGGAAGAAAAATAAAGATTTTCCTTAAGGAGATAAAGGAAGGAATAGAAGATGGAAAGAAACAAAAATTGGAGAAGTTAAGTGTAAGAGGTGTGGAGGACTGCTTAAAAGTTTGTAAGACAGGGAAGGCGTTGCGAAGAGATGGACTTCTGGTGGAATTCTATGAAAAGTTTTGGCAATGGTTGGGGACAGATATAATAATGACATCAGGGAAATGATATAGTGGGGAGACGGGAGGATTTTGCAGAAGGTATGGTAATTTTGATATTCAAGAAGGGAAAAAAGATGTTAGTCAACAGGAGGCCAATAACCCATTGAAACATAGGCTACAAATTGATGGTAAAAGTACTGGCCAAAACAACGAATGACTTTAGTGATGTTATACAAGAAGAACCAACATGCACCATTCCTGACAGAAGCATATACCAGACCCTATGGTTAATGAGAGATGTTATACCGGATATGCAAGACAGCATAAGAAAAATGGTAATAATGAATTTAGAACTCGAAAAAGCTTATGATTTCATGTTCATGAAGTCCTGTGGTGGATAGGGTTTCCGGTGAAGATGATCAGATGAGTTAAAGTGTTATTCAGGAAAGCGGGAAGTCGAGCATTAGTGAATGGTTACTTGAGCAAAGCATTCTCCATACACACAGGAGTAAGACAGGAATGCTGAGTATCTCCCTATCGTTTTGTGTGCATGATGGAGCCACTGGCATGATGATAAGCGGTGTGAAGGTACCAGAAGAAGTTAAATGTACATTATATATGAGTGATGTGAACATAGTGGCTCAGGACAATGCATCAATTGAGAAGGTATGGAAACATACTGAAGACTATGGTAAAATGTCAGGTGTGGAATTAAATGAGTTAAAAAGTACATTGATGGGAGTGGGAAATTGGGAGAATTTACAGAAATGTGGGCTGCAGGGGTAGAGGGTGTTATCAAGATCTTGGGAATCCCAATGGATGCCAAAGGAAAAAGAACAAAGGTGTGGGAGAACTTAGAGGTAAGAGTGAGGCACCTATTGGGATCGTGGAGTGGTAAAATGTTATCTTTTAAGGGTGAATGGGCTGCAGTGAAAATGGTAATCTTGATGATCATCTTTTACATGAGAGTGGTGTATCCACAATCACAGCAACAGGTAAGGAGGGTACAGAGGTAGGTTTGTGGGGGTTTTTTTGTGGGGGGGAGGGAGTAAAAGAAAGAGGGTAGCCGGAATGGAGCTATATAAAACTAGTGAATTAGGAGGTTGGGGAATTCAGATTTGGAAAGCTTTGCATATACTTACTTTATAAGTATGTTTTGTAAAGAGGTAATGGAGGGGGTGGGAAAGACTACATGTGTCTGCTGTTACCTGGCAGAAAGAACATTAAGAAAGGGGGCATGTATGAGGGGAGGGGAAGTGGAAAATACTGTGGGTATGGCAGCCACTGGCCCACTGTGTAAAGATGCAGAGTTTCTCAAGGATAGATAAAGTACAGGGAGTGGGATTAGAGTGTTTGAAAGACTTGAAGAAGGTGATTAATTTGATAAAAAAGACAGAAAATATAAAAGTAGCTTGAGATTTGATGGAAGGACAGATGGCAAATTTGTGGAAATAAGTGACAGATAATAGATTGAAGAGAACATATGGATATCATATGGGTGATGATATGGAATATTCTTCTCATGCATTTCAGCATAAATGGCATTTGGTAAGACTGGCAGATTCCTGAAAGGTTAGTTTGATGGAAAGTGGTGTAACAAGACCAAGACAGTGTGGTAGGGGAGGTCATCAAGTTTTATGTTAATGTTGTTTCTTTTAGTGGTTTTGTAGTAATAATAAAAAGATTCCCATTAGCATTTTTGGTAACAGAGGAGGGTGTTGGATCTTGCTCAAGCCTCTTTGATTATTGACCTGGTATGGTAGTACCTCCAGATCTGGTGCTCATTCCCTTCTGTGGGGAGCCACTGCTCTTTTTTTTAAGGGATAGACACACACAAAAGTTCCTATTAATATATTTACTCTAAATGGGCCATGTGATTTTTTTATAGGCATGCTCAGTGTTGACTGTATTTGATCAGCTTTATAGTTGGTTTCCATCGCTGGGTATATGTTCCTTTTGGCAGCAGTTTAATAATAGACAATATATTTAGTGAGGTTTCCTTGTATGTGAATATAAGATCAAGGGCTTTCATGCCCCTATGTTCACTGGGGAAAAAACTTCATCTTATAATCAAGTAAATATGGTAATTTTATGAATGGTTTTTGGGGGACCAAAACTGCAATTTTATTGAATTTTTTTCTGAGCTTCTGTAGTGTCACCAAGTCACATTAATTTGATATTATTATTGAAGCCTGCAAGCTGAAGTATGTGACCATAAATCATATGTTCAGTAATAACTGATAAACTACAAATTGATGAAAATTGTACTTTCATCTGTGGATAATTTATAGCTTTAAAAGAGTTAAATTACTACTCAAACAGTTTTCACTGGGCACATCTACATGTGTGCTTCAATGCGCATTAGCCTATTATAATGTTTATTAAAGTGTCACAAAAACCCCTGTGTTTCATAGATTGTAAGGCTGGTAGGGACCTCCAAAGATCAGCAGGTCCAGCCTCCTGTACCAAGTAGGAAAGACAACTGGGGGTCAGGTTACCCCAGCAAGGTGACCGTCCAGTCTCCTCTTGAAGATTTCTAGGGTAGGCAATTGTACAACCTCTGGAGGGAGCTTATTCCACAGTCTGGACATCCTAGTTGTGAAGTAGTTTAGCTCTTTAGTTAATCGCATTAAACTTGGCTAATGTGCCTTTTTCTAGTAACTTACAATGAGGGCACTTTTATACAAGCTCCAGAGGTGGGAGAGGTGGTGCTTTAACTGGTGTGGCTCTGAGAGCCACTCTAATTAAAGCGCCACTGAGTGTCCTGTATCACCATCCCTGTGCTTTAAATTGTGGTGGAGAAAGTTGAACTAAAGCTTGTTTGATGAGCTTTATTTAGTTCAAGTACTCCCGCCACTATTTTTAAGTGTAGGGATGCTGATACATGAGACCCAGGAGGCTGATGGAGTTTAGCAATTACCATGCTCCAGCAGACTCAGTTAATCTAGTCTGTCTTGACGTGCTGGAATTCCAGCACATTGGAGCAGCCTCCGTGCTTATCTGTAGGTGCCCTGGAGGTACTGAATTTAATGTGCATTACCTAAAGCACATTAATAAACATGTAGACACACCCATTCTTTTGAATAATTCTCTAGGTTTTTCCCATCATCCAAATGGATTTTTCATGGACAGTCAATGTTGACAAGATGAGAAGAAAAGGGACATAAGAAACAATTAATTCTTATGAGCTGTTTGTTTTTTTTATCAGGCATTTTCTCCCTATAAAAACATTGGATAAAAAGTAATTTTCTGTTTGAGAAAGTGGAAATACTTTTCATGTTTTAAGAATCAAATTTTTCAGGTTTTCAAAAACAAAAAATCTGACCTTTACTAATGGGGTCTTTTATTTAACTGAACCTCCCTGGATCACCTTGTGCTCATTCTCATTGCTGAAAGGTACTCTCTGGAAAAACATCTGGCTTTAAATGAGTATGACAAGCTCTCATTTTAGTATAAATATTATGAAGCAAATACTATTAGGGACCATAGGCTATAGAAAAGTGCTTATGGTAAGCGCTCTGTAGCAGCTCTACTTATTTTCTTTTACATTTCCTTTCTTTCATCTGAGTTTTTTTCACTCATCTGTCTAGCTGAAACTCAAACACTTGAATAGCATAAACAATCCTCTTTAAAATATGCCTTGTGAGTAACTAGCACATCTAAGTCCATTTCAAGTCTCTCTGCAACAGCTCTCAGTTTCTAGAAGTTAGTGTAATTGAGAGATGACTAGGCTACCTGCATATTGTCATCTAATGGAGACATTTTAAAGAAGTGTTGACAACATCCATTCTGATTTATTCCCCATAAATTTCCAAAAGTTATTTTCTTTTGCCCTAAAAAATGCACAAGTTCTACTGAATAAGTGATTTCACTTTAGCATTAAATTATAGAGTGTGTATATTAAATTTTCTTACTGCTCCTGACTAACCTCCTTACATATGTGAAAAGATGTCCAGTGAGGAATTACAATACGAGTTCTTCTGGAATCATTGTGAATTTAATTCTTAGGTTTATGGGTACTGCATCCCAATGGTGTAAAGTCTTCCCCTTATTGACTTATAACAATGCTTAAGTTAACGTGGCAGGACTGTTGAAATGTCTGGTTCCATTAGTAAATGCAAGCACTTTATATATCAGACACAGGGAGAAATAATCCAGAGTCATTTGAGCTTGGTCTTTCAATAAAGGGTGAAGACTGATAAATTTCAAATGATACTTGCATGTTTGGTAATCACTTATTTGCATCTAGGAACTTATAAATATATAGTATGAAATAAACTATTGAAATGTTATAGAAGTGTTGGCTTCAAATAATGATAAACTTCTCTTAACAACTGTGTAATTAAATTACAGTGCGCAAGGGCATGTGATCTGATGCATCAGATCAGCTGACCAGCCCTGCTGGGCTTACATATACTGACTATAGCAGGGGGCCAATACCTGACCATCACATTGCAAAAGTAATTTACTGCAAACTATTGATCCAAAAAGATCCGAGATAGAAATCTCTCAATGTCATGCCTATCTTATCTCAACTTCATAATTATACTAGTAAGCAGAACTGTAATACTAGGAGATATAGTAAACTAATATTGCTAAGGAAAAATGGCACAACACTATTATAGCTTTGACATATAGTCAAGTTATCTGTGCTAAAGTGTATTAGGTTTGTGTAAAAGTATCAAACACAGTCTATTATACATTGAATCTGCCTTTTTTAGCTGTAGCACTAAAGGCAAGTTAAAATAAATTTTATAAAGATTTATAGTTCTTACTTTTTCTTAATGTGTGTAATTAAAACTTAGGCCCTGAATCTATAAATGACTGTGAACAGCCAGAACTCTGTGTGGAGCCCCATTGAAATATCAAGGTTTGAGCATGAATTCTTCTGTTCTAAGATCTTCAGAGATGAAAAACAGGCATCTAAATAGCAGGCCTGATTTTCATAAGGGCTGAGCCACTAAGATCAATGGGAGCTGAAGAGAGATCAGCCTTTTAAAAATTATCAGACCACTGATCCATCCTAAATATGTATTTAGAGGCCTAACTTCAGGCATCTGTTTTTTTAAATCTTGATGCAAATCTGCTGAGGGCCCGTGCAAGACTCCCTGCACATCAACTGCCTCTAATGTCATGGAATTATTGAATAATAGGGTTGGAAAGGCCATAATGAGGACATCTAGTCCAACCACCTCCTCACCCTCTCTTGCTCATGGCAGGATTATTCTTGACTAAACCATTACAGTCAAGTGTCTAGCTAACTTTCTCTTAAAAAATTTCAAGGATGAGGATTCCATAACCTCTCTGAGTAGCCTGTTCCAATGCTTCACCACCCACATAATGAGAAAGTTATTTTAAAATCCAAACAAACTTCCCCTGCTGCAATCTGAGACTATTGCTTCTAGTCATGGATAATAGTTTATCTCTGTTCTCCATCTAACTGCCCTTCAGGTATTTGAAGCAGCACTGGGCACTTTTAAAAGCACCTGGTGCTGTGGTGCAAACAGGTGTATAAATGCTCAATGGTTCTATTAGTACAGTGTAGCATACTATTGGCTTTTTGGCCACAAGAGCAAATACTGGCTCATAGTCAGTTTTGGGTCCACTGATATCCCCAATTTTTTTTCCGCCTTACTGAACTATAGCCAGTAACTGTATACATACTGGTCATTCCCCAGTATGTATTTGTGCACATAATTTTATTTGGTCTCAGGTGTAGGACTTCACACTCGTACTTACTGAATACACAAAATAATATGGGCCTACCTGGAGCGGAAGATCTTATGCGAACCTTCTGCGTGTGGGAGAAATTCAACTCAGGCAATTTATTTGAAGGTCTCATCTATTATTTCTTCCTAGTTTCTCTTCCTGTCAAAAATCTATAGGCCACAGTCACACTCAGTCTAACCAAGGTGGGCGAAACAGGGGTCCTCCCAGGACTCCAAAATGGGGGAGTAGATCAGTATTTTAGGAGAGGCATACCTTCTTTTCTAAAATCTGTGCCTGCTGTTTCTGTGGTTCTTTCAGTTCCTACTGACAAAAACAATGAGCTCATGCTTCTTCCTCAGTTCAGAGCTCTTAATATCTTTAAAATATTTACTGCAAGTGCCTGCCTTTATTGTTTTAAATAAACTATCAAAGATGCCTATAACTTGATGTGCCCAGCTAAACTACATGGAGAGAACTCCATGTCAGTAAGAGTACATATGGATAGAAAGAGTATTGGCAGATCATTGAAAAATGCTTTTTCATAGTTCATTTGGAACTGTTAGTAGACATAATGTGAAAGTATAAAGTAACTTAATGCATTTATGGATCATTGGCACACCTGAAAGAGGTGTTAATGTGCTAATACTAGCACAACAAATACTAACAGAACTGTAAGTTCTTGTGAAATCAATGAAATTTTGCCTATAATTTCTCTAAAGAGAATTATAAGAGAGAATTATTGTTAAAAAGGAATGGAAGGTAGTGCATAACAGCTCATGAACTTTAGGATAAGTTCCCTATGCCCTCTCTAATACTTGGTAAGCACTAAGTTATCATCATCATAGGAGACCTGGAAATGCCTGAGAGAGCCACTTCTCCAGGAATAACTCAGCCATTTGAAGATACCAAAAGGAATGAGAAGAATGATAAACATGTGCAAAAATTATTTATAAAATATAAAAAATGGTCCACTATTGCTCACCTCTTCATTAACTACAAGCCATCAAACTGAGTTTCACTCACATTTGCTAAACTTGTTCTTAGCAAGTCAAAGACCCCATGAGCAAGAATTTAGTTCTCCAGTCAGTTCTGTTAAATTAGACAACCAAGGCATCAAAGCAGGATGGGCTTCAGGGATGGTGTGCCTATGAAAGGATGAAAGCAGAAATAGGTATAGTGTGACAAAATCTCTTTTTCCAGTGAATGGGAGATTTGTAAATGGGAAGGTTGTACACAGGTGGTAGCACTCTCTCTCTCCAGTTCTAGACCAGCTGTGTGAGTTCATTCCATCTCCCACACAAAGCTAGGCAAAGGGCCTGACATAGCTAAGGGAGCACCTCTTGCTGCATTCTAAAAAAGGTTGGGGAGGTGTTGGACAATATGCACATCAGCTGCAGAAGAAGGCTATTTAGTTCCCCCGGTAAAGTTATGTTACCAGTTCTCTTAGATGCAAACTAAAGCCATTATAAAAAATGTTTTTGGTTGGCGGGGGAGAGGGTTGGACAGAGCGTTAGTATCCAAAGTGTAATAAATGCCTTGCATGGAAGGGTTTTTGTGAACATCATAGCAGCTTCAGTGGTTGTTATTCACAAACAACTCTTCTTTACTTCCTTTGCTAAATTTTTCTGTTAAAATATATGACCTTGAAAAATTGTCACTTCAGATAACTGTGATTTTGCAGAACAGACCGATTGCTTAAGTATAACTCTGTGTACCACTATATACCACTGAAGGCCAGTCATAAAAAGGCCCAAGAGTGAACTAGGCTGACCAAGAAGATCTCCATTTTGCTCTGTGTTGTAGCTAGCATTTGCATCTCTGTCTCTTTCCTTCCTTTGCATGCATCTCTGATTTAGTTAGTTTATAATGTGAAAATCTATCCTGCCTTTGCTCCTTCCTGATATAGAGAGGATGGCAATCCTCTGTTGCAATTGGTTACATTAAGGAACTTGAAAAAGTGTTAGAACTTTGAGTTGACTCAGAGTAGGTCTAAGTAGCACTGAGGTCAGGACTCCAGTCCTACAGTCCTTGATTCTGCTCTGGCCAAAATTAATGGGCATTTATACACATATTTTTGGTCCTGTGACATGCCAGAAATCCACCGCTTTGGACCAGATTTGATCAAGTCTGGTCCGCACATGTGCTGATGTGCGCTGCACTGTGTTGCATGCAGTTGTATAAGTGCTGAAATGTGTATCAGCATGCAGAAAATGGCAGTGGTGTGTTTTAGAACTACAGCCCTTTTTTTGTGTTTGATTCAAAAGTATGCCACTGCCATTTTCTCAGCACTGACAAACATTTTACTGTTTATACAACTGCAAGCTTTGCAGCGTTGGGTGCTTTTCAAAGCATCCAGCGCTGGCGTGCTTCCATATGTAAAAATGTCCGATGCCATAGTTCCCATTAATGCTGTTAGGGCTAGGACTGGTTTAGTCATTTAGATTAGATGCTAAAGATAAAGTGCTCATGGATCTATTTGGAGAAAGGCATCCGTCAAATAAAACAAAGCATTTGACTTGACTAAGAAAGAGATAAGTAAGGCCATTGGAAAGTGACAGTTTCAACTCTTCCATTTAATTTAACATACATTTGTATCCCACAGTATATGAAGCTGACAACTCTATAAGCAGGATTGCTCAGAGCTTAGGCTCTCCCTTTTCCTGACTGAGCTTTGGGATCTAGATGGATGGAATTGGTGGGGAAAAAAAATCAATGTATTAAATTTATTTCTAAAAAATAATGATTTATTTTCATCTTTTCATTTCATTCTTTTCATTCATGGGGCTACATGTATATTTAGGTGTGCCTAAATTTAATGCGCATTAACTTAAATGTGCATTAAGGTGATTTAGGTTCATGTCTACATGTGCACTAAAGTTCATTAACGCTGTGTGTATAGACTGTCATGGGACTACACATGGGTGGAATTTAACTTTTTTTCCTTAAACCTGGATGCATGTCCCCAGAAAGCTGCAGAAACAAAGTATAGGAGTGGGTGGGTAAAGGGGTGGGTTTTAGGCAGCATCTCCATGTTTTAAATGAAGCTGTTATTTTGTGGGATGGGAAGTAATACCAACACATCCTGGGCACATCTACATATGAAATTAGTGAACCTGAATAAACCCCAGCACAATTCATTGCTCCTAGGAAGCATTTATATGTGCATCTGGGGAGGGGAGGGCTGTCTGCCTGCCTGCCTGGAGCTGTTCCACCTGGCAGGTAGTCCCCACACTGAAGCACCCTCATGCCCCAGCCAGCCCAGGTCATCATCTACATGTGCATTGCAGTGCACTGCTGTAGGATAGTGCTTGTGTCAGGCAGTACTATCCTACAGCAGAATTAATTGGTTTACTGTGACTTAATAGTGTTACAAGTGTAAAGGGTGATGCTTTACTGCAGAGCTACTTAGTCAACTGCAGTAAAGTGCATGAATAGATGTACCCCCTGTTTTATGGTTAGATACCTTAAACTCTCTCTCTAGTGACAACATTAACTTTAGAAGGTCATAAGCCTCTCAGAAGGGCAGAGTGGCAATGGTGGATGGATGCAGTGCCATAGGGAAAGGACTGGAAGAGCAAGCTTTGTACTGTGACTAAACTTTCCTTTTTTCAGCTTGGAGGGCATCTTCTGAAAAGAGCTTCTCACTAGGTGGGATTTTTTTCCAGCTCTCACAGTCTGCATTTAAAAATATAAGCTTTCAGTTTAGGCAACAGAAGAAGCATTTGTGTTATTAGAAGAGCTGAGTAAAGACTGTCACTAGCAGAACAGATTTGAGCCACATCACAACAATGCAGCATCTGGGTTAAGTATAATAGTTAATCTACTAGCTGTGCCAATAGAGTTGCCTTCTGTAGTTAAATGCTTGAGCACTTGCTTTAAATCTCAGAGATCCCAGGATAGTTTCAGCAGCAACATCTTCTATAATTAATTGCATGTGTAATGCAGTCCATTTGGGAGGTCTGTGATTACTCTCCTGTATGTTACCCAAAGATATTACAATATCAATAGCACTACTAATTTTAATTAAAACTTGGAAATGTCTGCCTATTGAAATATTCATTATTGCACTTGATTATGTTGTTTTGTAAGCTTCTGCACTCTATTCATTATGTATTACCTAGACGATGCAAAAGGAGGCCACTTCAAAGCATATATATCTTCTTTAAGAATAATAGCCCTTAGAGAGATTTTTTAAATTTTGTTTTTATCCAAAAAAATGACTGAGCCACTGGAGTATTTTGAAATCAAGGCCCCAGTCCTCAATTCAAGTAGCCCAATTAAAATACTCACTGATGGGGTCTGATGGTACAGTAGATAACTCACTAATCTTTTTGCTCTGGGTATTTGGATTCAAATCTTCATCCCCAATACTCATGAAAATAAGATTAAAATGCTCTACCTAGTCCCTAGTGGACTTGATGCACATCACAAAAGTCTCTAGACAGCAGTTTGTAGTTTTTGTCTAGACTTGTATTTGTAAAGGGATAACAGATCAGAAAAGAAATACATTGGTAAGAAGGCATGCAAAGTCTTCCATGCTATTAGTTTGGCTCTAACTAATACTAATTATCCTTTATTTTTACTAATATCATATCTAATATCTACTATTAAATGTGTGTAAATATTGTTGAATGATGGACAAAACAGCAATACAAAATGTTGTGATAGTTTTCTATTTTCACAGTTTTCTGCTAGTAAAAAGGCACACACTTTTGATGCCATCTTCCACACTTATTTCCTGTCACATCCTTCCATGTAGGAAGAACAGCAGCTTGTTAACTCCAATAAGAGGGCTGAAAATAGCCTTAATGGACAATCTGTTGCTCCATAAACTAAACCATTGTGTTTTTTTTTTTCTTTTAAGAAAGCAGGATGATTCATTTTGGATGAAGTGACAGAATAAGAGATATTTCAATTAATATACCTTTCCTTTTATAATGTTCTAATCTACTGTGGCACATAAGTAGCAAACTGTCATACTTGTCACTTTATATAAAAATGGCTTTTTATAATCTTAAATTCCACCTGCTAACCCTCAAACAAAGTAGACTTGCCTTGAGCCTGGTGCTTTTTCATTCATTTTGTTTCCTTCAGTGACCAAAATCACATAGATTCCTTGTCTCAGAAGCTATTTCTCTTAAAGGCAAAGCTAAAAAGGATGGCACCTGTGCCTTTAAGTGAATACATTTCAGCATCTGAAACTAGCAAAGAAAATTACTCAGTCAATCATGAAGCATCAAAAGTTTTTAAAGGACCATGTCTACACATGCACTTTAGCCAATTTTAATGTGCATTAAAGCATCACGTAAAAAAACCATTTGTTATTAAATGTACATTAAAATAGGCTAATGAGCATCAAGCATCACTTAAAAAGTACACACTTTAGTTAATGAGCATTAATCTAGGCTAATGTGCATTTTCCTAGTTCCTCACAATATAGGGCATTTGTACACATGCTTGTACTGCAACGCTGGGTGCTTTTAAAAGCATCTGGCGCTGTGTTGTATGCAGTTGTATAAGCGGTCAGTGCTTTTGAACCAAAACACCTTTGTGTTTTGGTTCAAAAGCATTTTCAAAAGCAAGCACTGCCACCATTTTCTGTGCGCTGACATGCATTTTGCCACTTATACAAGTACAAGTGATGCAGCACAGTGCTCATCAGCTCATGTGTGGAGCGGACTTGATTAATTGAGTCTGCTCCGACATACCTGTGTCTTTAGGAGGGAAGGATGTGTTTAGGAGGGAAGAATATCTTTAAGAAAAGAAAATATGCACCTTGACCAAAGAAGGTAAGAGTTAGTTTACTAGCACTGCAGGAAATTCAGTAGCTACTCATATTTTTATATAGTATAAAAAAAATAATCTCCACTGATTCTGTCCCATCAGTAATTTTATGGCTTTAATTGTCATGAACTTGCAGATAGGTATTCCCTTGGAGACCAGGCCTGTTAACACAGTATTAAGGTGAACATCTTGCAGAAAGTATCAGGGAGAGATTTTTTTCTTATTCTCTCCATTACAATTATGGCATATGATTTTGATCAATTATAAAACCAGCGGAGACCACTGTGATCAGCTAGTTTGATCTTGAATGTAACAGACCACAGGGCTTCCTTGAATTTATTTATGCTTGCAGTACAGCATATCATGTAGAAAAAACATTTAATCTTTATTTAAAATATTTCCAGTGATGGAAAATCTACTACAACCATGGTACATTTTTTCCAATGGTTGGATACCCTAATCATTAAAAGATGTATACCCTATTTCTGATTTGAATTTGTCTAGCTTCTACTTTCAGCTGCTTAATATCTGCTATATTGAAGAGCTCTCTATTATCAAAATGCTGTTACCTATGTATCTGGTTATAATTTTTTGTCAAAATACACCTGTTAACTTAACAATGTATCTCATTGAATTATTATATACCTTCCAATCAATTATTTCCAATCCATTATGTATGCTTTACAAGTCTTTCAAGCTATTCTCTTGGCCCCTATCTGTACCGTCTCTGATGTCAAACAAGTGGCACATAAAAAGATAACATCTCTTCAACCCCTTTTATTTGCCCCTTTGGGCACATGATTTCACTTGGAGCTCATGTTTAGCTAATTAATCATCAAAGCCTCTGCCCTTTTTTAAAATCTTTGCTTTCCAAATGAAGGGACATTTTCTCTCCACTGAGATAAAATGATCAGTTGCAGTATCCAGGAGACACTACTCCCAGGTGGACTAGCTATCTTCCCAGATTCTTATGCCCTGGGACAGCTGAGCAGAAGGAGGACAAGTGGGAGAAGGGCAAAGGTAGGGGAGGGAGAAGAGGGAGTGGGGAAGAAAAGAGGGGGTAGAGGTGGGTGGGTAGTTTATGGGAAGTTGTTGGGGGGACAGTTGAGTGAATGGGTAGCTGCGGGGGGACTGGTGGTACAGTGTAGGCTAGATCTGGGTCTGTGGGGGCAGTGTGGGCTGCAGGGGGCCAGGAGCAGGCATGGAGGGGGAATCCTCCCCTCCATGTTCTTGGGCTGACATCTAGGCCCTGGAGTGGAAGAGGAACTTCATCACCGTGGGAACAGCACCAGCAGCCATATGGGACCAGGGAGCCAGGAAAGAGCCTTGTGAGGGGGCAAGGGAAGAGGAGGCATAATGCGGTGGGGGGCTGATTCAAGCAGATGGGGGTTGGGCTTGCCTCCATCCTCCCTTCCCTCCAATTCCCTCCTGGCCTATACTGCTGCTACAGAGCTAGTGAGTATGGCAGGTACAGTAAGACAGGGCAGGACAGAGCTGTGCATGTTAGAGAGAGTATTAAACTTGAACATGCAACTGCTTATAGCACATTACCTTTAACACTGACTAACATTCCTTCCAGTTAGCAGGTACTAATTGTAATGTGTAACTAAACCCTTAATTCATCAGGGCAAAGGTCTGTGTATTCCTGGGTGCCTGCACAGCACCTAGAATAATAATGTCACAATCCTGATGGGCCATTTGTGTGCTCCTGCTGCATACGTAAAATGAAGTATTATTGATAGTGGGGAGGAAGGGTAGCAGGGTGGATATAGCATCTTGTAATATCTTCGGAGTTATGCTGAACCATCTACTTATGCTGTAGATGGTTACTGGCACTTCCTTATCCAAACCTGAAAGTTGGAGGGAGCTGGATATAATACCAGCTACTTCACTCTGATGCCTTCAGAAACTGCTGTGCTTTGGCTACCTTATTCTGATGTTCTGTTATGCTTAGACAGACTTTTGACTGACTTGTTTTGATTACTGCAAATAATGATTAATGCTTATTATTTTGGACTATCAGAAAGGAAAAATAGAATAGCTGGAGAATAAGAAGCATGTTCAACCTACAGTTGCATTCCAGTCATGAAACATTCTCTTCCTTTACCTGTCCTCTCCCTGCTAAGTCAGGAAAGTACTCCATTAACTACACTCCTAGCTTATTCTAAGACAGAGCTGAAATGAGTTACATGGAGGCCAGCTGAGATGAAAGGTGACAGATATCAAAGGGAGATGAGAGAGGGCAGGGACGACTCACTCCAGGGTTGCTACTGAGATACTGCAAATGCAGGAATATATTTGGGAGCAACCACACTGATTCAAGGTGGGTGGTTGCAGAACTCTCTTGTAACTGCATGTGAATCAAGTCCAAAGAAAATTATGTGAAGGATGGGAGGTTTATAGCTATTCTCAGACCAATTTATTCCTTTTTAAAGTATAAATTTGATCCTAAAAGTGATTTATGATAGAAGTTCTGGAAGAGCCTTAACTGCAGTAGATCAGAGTTTTGACTCAATTCATGGTATTATTGATACTGTATAAGATGCATTGGTTTAGAGTGTTGTTCTAAGTGCTTTCACATAGGATGAACTGATTATTAAATTCTGGTAGTTTGTATTTTAAGTTTTTGCTCTAACTTGTAACTTATGCTTATTTCAAGCTGTTTAACTGGTTACTGTTCAATCAAGATTTGTTTGAGTTTTGAAAACAAATCATGGAATGTACATCATCTGGATTAGCTACAAAACCCCCTGAAAGGCCAAAAAGAATATACCCAACAGGAAACCAAGTGAAATTACAGCCAAAACAAGGCTCAATATTGGATTATTTATCTCCCACCTCTTCACTTATAGTTCTTGGAACTTTTTTTTCTGATTTTACAGGAATGGTTTTTCTCATCACATTTCTGATCTGCTTGGAAACAAGAATCGCCACAACTCACTGAAAACATTTATCTTTTTCATACATATACCCAAATAAGAATACACTGCACTCAAACGATTGTCCAAGTTTATCTCAACCATAAACTTAGTCCAATAAAAGACATCACCAACAGAAACATATTACATACATTTTTTGATCAAAGAGCTGTAAATAACCTCAGAAAACTTTGGAAAAAAACCTTAAGTATCCAAGGTTACGAACGGATGTCACACTTATCCCATGAGAGAGCCTTTTGTCCCAGGGTCATACAGTCATATAAATCTACTGTCCTGCTTTAAGCCCCCTTGAAGAATGGCAGATAAAATGTACTAGCTCTTTTTTCCAGGATATCCTGTTGTATGTCCATAAAGCCTATCAGGTTGCGTGCTCTCACTGGTCACCTACTGGCAGAGGAGCACCAATGCATCTTGGAAGGGCAATATGTAATAGGCTGAATCACTCTGGTTTTGTGTTCTGGGTCAAACCTTGGAATAATCAGTCCTAGTTCAAATGAAAGATATGTTTACAAGCTTAGATGGCTTATTGTCATTTGGCTACTATTACAGATCACAAACTCACAGTATATTTTATTGCAAACTGGGGCAGGGCACTGTTTGTGCCTGCCACTTTAAGGGCCTGAAGCCAGCAACTGGAAGGTGCCTGATGAGGGCAGCCATTTTAGATTCAGGGCTGCCTGTATAAACAGGGCATTTTGCTGTTGGAAGGCCAGGCAACAACATTGCCCGGCAGCAAAGCTGCTGGTATCATCTGGAGGTAAAGGAGGAGCTGTAGGGGATGGTTTAGGAGGCTCCTGGTCCTGGGCGTGACCTAAAACTGCACCGTGCTGGGAGTGGGTGACCTGATGAGGCTTTCAGTGGGGTGGGAGCCCCCAGGAAATGCCAGGCCAGTTATCATCCCAGTGAAAGGCGAGTTGAGGCATCTTAACTCCAGCTTTCACCTTTGGGTAGGTCAGGTGACAATGGAGGTAAAGGGAGCCAGGCATGGCTATGGCCACCTGAGCCTACTCAGAGAGGGAAGCCCTGAGACCATGAGTGAAGGGGGCAGTGTGGAGCCCCAAATGAAGGGGGAGAAGAACCAGAGGGTTGAGAGTCCAGTACACATACAGACACTGAGTGTTACCCCCAAAAGGGGCCTGAGTATGTTTGGGTCCAGTTGGGTAATTTGGCTGGCCACTACCCCCTTAGGGTTGCAGGAGAGGCCCAACAGATGATACGTCTGCCACCCAAGGAATGGACTAGCTAAGCCAAAGGGGGCCCACTCCATGAGGGAGCAAGGTGGCATAAGTTGTTGATGCAAGAAAGAGACCCTGTGAGAGAGGGTGGAGTGAGTGAGGCCGGAGCGAGAGGCGGGCAGTATGACTGTGTGTGACTGAGGCCTGATGGCATAGCCTAAGCACGCTCCAGCTGTAGGCCGGGGGCACCGTAACATCTGGATGCCATCTGTGAGGCTTGGGCCACGGTGTAGGAGAGGTATGGAGCTACAGACCCCCCCAAATATGGGGGTGCAGCAATGGGCAACCTCTCACCTTATTTAAGAACTTATTATTATTTCAACAAGGTGTGGTGAGCGAGACAGGCAGGCAGCATGCCCAGAGGCAGGTGGGGCGCTAGCTGCACCTAGCAAGGACACCCACTTTGCCACACAGACAAAAAGCACAGTACATGAAAAGGCAGACCTTTTAGAAATGTTTCAGGTGGTCCACTAGATGATTAGAGGAAGTTGGGTACAATTCTCTAGAAAATTTTGTTATTTATTTGTATTACCCTAATTTATAGAGGTACCATTAAAATAGACATTATACACACCCGTAGTGAGAGACACTTGCTGTACAGTACCAAACAGATTAGAAGCTAAATAAACAGGGAAGGCAAAAGGTCACATTTTTCACATGGGATAGGGAGGACCAAGGATATATACAAGAGCCTCTGTTGCAGATCTGGGATACAGATCTTCCCAGTCTAGTGCTTGAACTACACAGGTGCATCCATACATGCAAGCATGTGTGCTTGCAGCAGCTCAAATAGAAGCAGTGCAAATTTGAGCCAGGGCTTTTTGATTCAGTGCATGTGCTCAGACGTGCACTTTCTAGTGGAGCAAATTGTGCCATGTGGGGTAAAATAACTCTGCCTGGCTCCTCTCTGAACTGCAGCCAGGGGGAGCTAGAGCCCGGGGTCAGCACCTGTGCTGTCCCCAGCAGTATAAACAGCTACTCTGTCCTGGCCCCAGGAGTATAAAAGCCGCCCTGGCAAGTAGTCCAGGGCTACTAACTCTCAGAAGCTTCTGAGGCCCAGCCAATTGGTACCTGGGGACACTACCCCTTGTGCCAGCTGGACTGCTGAAGCAGCCCTGAGAGTTCCCTGCACTCTCTACTCACTGCAGCAGTCTGGCAGTGGGGGCTGCTGCCTGGCTGTGACCAGTTGTGCACCTGCCAGACCCAGATGGGAACTGCAGAGCCAGTAGAAGCATCTGCCCCTCTAGGCCAGCTGTCAGTGGACTGTGGTTCCAGGGTTGGCTTCTGTGTGGCACTACTGCCATGTCTGCCCCTTGCCTGGCCATCTGGGCAGCTATCACCCAGAAGATGTTCTGGGCGTGATGGCCTACTTTGAACTGTCAAAGCATGTCGTCTTGGCCCCAGTTGGCCAGGAGGTTAGCCACAGCCAGCTGGGTCCAAGCTGCCAGCTCAGAGCAGGCAGGGTCCTGCCACTGGCCTCCCTAGCAGGAATTTTGCTGTTCCCTATTGGAAAACTTTAAAATCCCTGATTTAAAAAAAAAAAAAATCCCAAAGTCACAATGCCCGCAAATCCATGTTCCTTCACAAGTAGAACAAAAGACCATTATAAAGAGAGACTGTGATCAGTTGGACAATGTTTTATTGTTATAGCTACAGTGTTAAAGCATGCCTCTTATCATAATAAAAAAGTGAATGCTAAATACATTTTTCATGAATACATGAATATATATTTTGCTGCCCTCCCACAGGGGCTATGGCCCCCACACAAGGGTTAAGGCCCCCCAAAAGGGGGTTTGGCCCCACAGGGGACAAACAGGTCCCCATAGGGGCTACCTCCCCTGCAAGGCTACAGTGGATACAGCCAGCAAGGATCCAAACCGCCGTTTGGATCGATGGTTAGGAGCAGCAGCAGCGAGCGGCGAGCGGAGCAGCTGAGGAGGCAGCAGCAGCAGCAGCTGATTCCCTGAGGGTAAGTGGGGCCGCGGGGCCGGTACAGCTGAGCCGGATCCGGAGGGGAAGCCCCCCGGATCCCTCTTAGCCAAGCCGGTAGGGAGCCGTGCTCCGGAG
>JAGPOW010003316.1:57345719-57373401 GCA_030014935.1 Caiman crocodilus | reverse complement strand
GGCAGAAAAGTGATTAGGGTCCTGGGAGGCTGGATGGGGGGCGGGCAGGGAAGTGATCGGGGGACTAGTGGGGGGTGGGGCTGGGCAGGGCAGAAGTTGGGGGCTCTGGGAGCAGGTGGGGCCAGCGGTGGTCCCCCCCATGGTCTCCTCCTCCCTCCAACCCCCTGGCTCCTTATTTACAGGCACTGGAGTCCTGATGCTGAACATGTGTGTTGGCAGGTTGCACTTTTCAGCACCAGGGCAAGGGGCCAACCACAGAGATGCTCTGGCAGCCAGAGTATCTCCTTGGAGGACTCAGCCTCCGGTTGCCTCAGGGCATGATCCAGGACTGTGCTATGCTCTGCTTTTTTAAACTTCAACTTTTTTTAGACCCCTGGATATCCAGAGGTCTAATTTTGTCCCCGCACTGCAAACTTGCAGCACGGGGAACATTTTTTTGTTCCTGCATGTGCCTCTTGCCCGGTCTCAAAGGAGTTTGAGAGGGGCAAGAGGCATGTGTATACTTGCCTGAATGCACCCCAATAGTACATCTTCCACTCAAACAAAGAGCAGGCAGATACTGTGGACATTTTTTATCTTCATAAGGGCCTTATCATCTTCATTCTTCTGAACCTTATGGCTCTGTGGTCTAACTGGTTATAAAGCAACTTTCAGCATGCAGTGATTTAATTAGCTAGTATTACCTCATTAAGGAAAACTAATTAAAAACTGATCTGAAAAAAATATTTTAATACATGTAATTTGATCCCTCAGCTTTTAGTCACATTAACCATTGATTATTCATTAAGTAAAATGGAAAGCATTATAGTTGTCATATACACACATGGAAAAGCCAGCAGGAATAGATTAGAGGTTTTTGCAGCCTTGACTGCCCAAAAGTAGGGGAATGTAACATGCTTTTGTAGTTTTACCAACAGGAATTGAATTTAGATATAGTAGTGATGATTTAGACACTGTAGTACTTTAGCATTTAAGTGCCAAGCAGACTGACATATACAGCTAGATTGTAGCTTTGGCTGTTTAAGTGATTCCAGTAGCACAAAGCAGGTGAAAAGTATTATTGACCAACTACCTGAGAGTTCATGAGTGTAAATGAAACCCCTAGTTGGCATATGAAGAGAGGATTTAATCATTTTACACCCCTTTGACTTTCAGAGACATTATCTCATTAAGCCATAATGGTAAATTCATGCAAATAAGGGCTCCTCTCATGTCCTGAGTGAGTTTCTTAAAATGTAATAGAACTAAAGCAATCTTGTTGCTTTAAAACAAAGCATAAGCATGAACTTATTTAATTACAGACTTGCCTCTCTACTGGTTATTAGATTTTCCTCATGACATGTTATTTGGATGTTATTTTTTGTGAGCTTTCCTGAAGAGGCTGAATTTATTAGCAAAATAGACTCATAGAATCAAAAGAGTGGAAAAGACCTGTAAGATCATCAAGTCCAGTTCCCTGCCATGGACAGGAGGTTATTGGACTCAACCGAGCTCAATGAGGTGCTTGTCCGGCCTCCTTTTGAACACCTCAAAGGATCTTGACTGCACCACCTCTGTTGGGAGTGTGTTCCAGATTCTAGATATCCTTTCAGAAAATAAGTTTTCCCTTATGTCCAGTCTAAATTTTTCCTCAGTTAGCTTGTGCTCATTAGTCCTCATCCTTCCAAGCGGTGCCTTTCGTATGAGTTGCTCCCCTAGATCTTGGTGTTTGCTCCTGACATACTTGTAGGTGGCTATCAAGTCACCTTTCAATCTTCTCTTACTCAGACTGAAAAAAATGAGTTTCCAGAGTCTCTCCTCATAGGCCCTATCCTCCAGGCCCCTAATCATATGGGTGGCCCTTCTCTGTACCATTTCCAGCTTATCCACATCCTTCCTGAAGTGAGGTGCCCAGAACTGGACACAGTACTCCAGCTGTGGCCTCACCAACACTGAATAGATGGGTAGAAGAACCTCTCTGGCTCTACTGGCAACACATTGGCTGACACACACCAGAGTTCTATTTGCCCTGCAAATAGACTTAATTGAATTGTTGGATCAGATTCATCTTCTGGTCGACTGTCACTCCCAGGTCCTTCTCACATGCAGTGCCATCCGGTGGACCACCACCCATTGTATATTTATGGTGAAGGTTATTCCTACCCAGATGAAGGACCCAGTACTTGTCCCTGTTGAACTTCATCTGATTCCCTTCAGCCCATAGAACCATTCTTTCAAGGTCATGCTGGATCCTTACCCTATCCTCAGATGTGCCTGCATTTTCACACAGCTTGATGTCATCTGAAAACCTAATCATTGTGCTTTTCACCCCCTCATCCAAGTCATTGATAAAGATGTTAGAGAGCACAGGCCCAAGCACTGATCCCTGGGGGACACCACTGGAGATGGTCCTCCAGGATAAGGCCATCCCATTGGTTACAACGCTCTGGGATCAGCCTCTGAGTCGGTTGCAACCCACCTCACTATAGACTAGTTTGGCCAGTACTCTCAACTTAATTAGGAGAATCTCATGGGATACAGTATCAAAAGTCTTGCTGAGGTTTAGGTAAATGATGTCAACCTCATGTCCCTTGTTCATATGGTTAGTTACCTGATCATAAAAGGACACCAGGTTTGTTTGGCATGACCTACCCTTGACAAAGCTGTGCTGGTTGTTTCTTAATACCCCACCAGTTATAAGCTTGTGGTTGTTGACCTCCCTAACAATTTATTTTCAAAGATTTTTCCTGGGACTGAAGTCCAACTGACTGGTCTATAGAAGTCAGACTAACAGTTCTCTCAGGTTTGTTTCTAGCCATGTCATTGATGCCCATGTGGACAAGGAGCATGGGGTAATCATCCATAGGGTGGACCAGCTTTGGGATCCTTGCCATTATATCTTGAATCTTGACTCCTGGAAGGCAGCAGACCTCTTGAAAAAAGGGGTCTGGATGACAAATGGCACCTTCTATTCCCTGCAGTGGGAGTCTCCCACAACAATGACCCTTCGTTACTTCCTTGGTGGGGGTGGCTGTTCTTGTCCTGTCTTCAGTGAGGATGCAGATGCGGATGCCTCATCCATTGATGGTGTGAGGGCTGTGTAGTTGTTGTGCAGGGCTATTGGTGGAGCAACTGATGCACATCATGGCTTCGGGCCTGATGTGACTAATTTCCGCCTGCTCTCCTGCCTGGTCTCTCTGACATCCTTTTCCAGGTGTAGGGCCTGGTAGTATGCATCAACATCTGCCTCGTGTTCCCTGACGGTTCACATTCTGTTCACTTTCTCCTGGAGTTCCCTCACCTGCCCCTCCAGAGTCTCCACTAGTGAGCATATCCCACAAATGTGAGTGCTTGTATCCCAGATCCTAGCATGCAATAGACGTACCAGGCAACCTCTGCAGCCTGGAGTCCAGGGCTCCATCTGGGTAAAGGCCTCTGAGGTACCAAGTGGGGGTGGACCATTCAGATCAGGAAGCCTAGGGGTGTGGCACATGCCCATTACCATATTGCAGGGCAGGCCCTTAGATGATTGTATGAGTAGGAGACCAGGTGGATGTAATTATCCCCATGTGGTCCTCTCCAGCAGCTGTTGCTGTTGCTGTGGCCTGGCAGACAGGCTTGAGTAGCTACCTGCAGGGGGATCTCTGACTTTCCGAGCAGCTGGGGGACTCCCTGGGTCTGTGGATGGGCAGGGAGGAGGGCTGATCCGTCATCCCCTTTACGTAAGATCCAGCATTGGAGGTCTATCCCATGGTGTTGGGCTTTGGCTCCCTGGAGGCTCAACAGGCATGGCATATACCATGAGTCCCAACTGGTGGGCAACTCATGGCTGAGAATGCCTGCTGATGGCCCCTACATGCACCCTCTTACATGAACTTCTGTGCTAACACACACACTGGGCCTAGAGTGTGCCTGTTTCCTGCTTTATTTGTGCAGCTCTCTGGGGGCTGGGCTAAGTAGGGGCCAGGGGGAGGGGATATGACCCTCCTTGGCTCCACTTATCTGCCTCCTATCACTATCTGGCTACCTGATGTGGTCTACCACTTACCTCCTGGTTCTGTTCTGGGGATTGGGGCCTTGGGGATCTGACTGAGGGTCTGCTGGGGGTCTATAGCTCTCGGGGGTGCAATGGGTTTCTGCCTGTGTATCTCCACCAGAAAGCTAGTCCTGTGTACCTTTCATTATTCTGAGGTGGTTCATCTCTTTACTTGACTAATTTTCAAATCTGCTCATGACTCCCAATACTACTTTCAGCCTCTGTTTTACTCCCATTGTTTCCTTTCCCCTTTCCATTCCCCCTCCCCAGAAATCATACATTTCCTATTTTTTTTCCTTTGGTGTTGTCTTATCATAAACCTTAGTTCCTTCTCACCAGAAGTGTGGGAACATTGCTTATGAAGATCCTTGTCCATTTGAAATCTGTTCCCACTGATGTAGTAAGTGGGTGAAGTGGGAACTACTATACAATGCTCTCATACTATTAGTCCTAAAGGACAGGTGGACTTGGTTAGAGAGAGCTAGAAGGCCTGAAGACTACTTTTTAAACTAATTGCTTTGAAAAATCAATGCTTGCTTGAAAGGAAATGACTATTCATATAACTCGAAACTCCTGAGCAATTAGCACTACAGAAAATCAGTGTTTAAGAACTCCCGAAGCATATAAAGAAGTCAAGTGGTCTAATTGAGGGACCCTTTGGGTGAACTGCTATGTTGTAAATACGTTTATAGTTATTCACATTCTAACAACATGCTTCCCTTCCTTTAGCTACCTGACACGCCTCTCTCAAAGCCTAAGCCACCGTCAGCAGAAAAATGTAGAATATATATTATGCAAATGCCTTGAAGGAGCCCAAACCACATTGCATGAATGTATTATCATGGGAAACAAAAAGGAAAAATGGCACACAAAGTATATATTATTTCTTATAAATTCAACAAAGATTTGTGCAGTCCTGAGTTACAGTGTTAATAGATTTGGCCTGATAACATTACAAAAGGAAAGTCAGGGCCTTAAGAAAATCAACTGTTGCTAACTTCCAAAAGACAGTTAGCAGATCCACAGTTGGACTATCCCTAAGAAATCCAGCAAGTCCTATCCCTAAGAAATACAGCAAAACTTTCCTTGATCAGCAAAACCTTCCCACCATAATTACTGATATACATCATCAGGGACTTACCTAATTTATGGATGCTGCCTCTGGATTTTGTGGCCCCAGTGTGGCATCAAGTGCTATTTTCACAGTGGAGCCTGGCAGGTGCCCTGTGGCCATCTGTCAATCTTGGAGGGGGGGAAGGGAGGGTCAGGACTTCTGGGGCCCCTTGGTTAATCAGAGATGTGTGGCAGTGCTATGCTTTGCCATGAAAATCTCCCCTCCTCTCCCTCCCCACCATACTTCAGGATGCCAGGGCTTCCTGCCTCTGTAGTTCCCTTTTCATGCACCCTTTTCCTGAATTTTTTTCATGGTTTCCATGCTTTTTCACAGGGGACCTACCAAATTTCCAGTTTCCACAAAAGTTGCAAACTCATGAATTTGGTTTGGTCCCTAATTCATAATAAAACACAAGAAAAACATGTTGGAGGTCATTCTTGGTAGTAGCTCCTCTATTCTGGAAGTCCCTCCCCATTGCAGCCTATCAGAACGAAGGTGGGACATCTTCTGAAAGTAGTGGAAGATCACTTTATCTGGACCAGCATTTACCAAGCAAAAGAAGTTGGGACATTGTTTAGAGTGTTTTTGTTATATAAGCATATATCTTATCTTATTTAGTATTTTATCTGTTCTTATGTTGTTTTTTTTACTGTAAGTCACCCTGAGCCTTTTCTGGGAAAGGGCAGCATATAGATCTAAAAAACAAACAAACTAGGAAGTCTTTGTACCCTACACTCAGAATTGTGACTGTTATGGTCTGTTATAGGAGGTTTTAAGAAAGGGTGAGAGTAAGGGTGAGAGGTCCTTTGGTAAATTACTGGCTCAAACCCACATAAGAAGATTAAGATGGAAGCCTGGAAATTGATACTTACTGGAAGTCCTGAGGTGATCTATACTGTTAGACCTCTCTTGTTGAGTGAAGGGCCACTTCATTCTGAACCAGCTGTAGTCTTTTTATACATAGTGGACACGTCTATACTTGCATTAATGTGCTTTTCCTAATGTATGTTTAGTACAGCTAGTATGAGGCTGTAAATGTGCATTAGATTAAATAAATGTGCATTAGGCTGCCCTAATGCGCAGTACTGAAAGTGCGTGTTTTTAAGTAACGCTTAATGTGTAGCAGCTTATTTTACTCTGCATTAGCTTAGTTAGTGAATTTGCATTATTGGACAGTAAAATAGGCTACTGTGCATTAAAGCCCACATGTAGACACACCCAGTCACTGTTAACTGTATATGATATGTAATGAGGTAATAATAGCTGATCAGGCAAGGCAAGGGTGTTTCCTGGTCTACCATAATTCGAGGATGGTATTCTACCTGCCATAAGGAGGAATGCAATTCACTGAAGTGAGGTAGATCAAGTTATGGGTGAAGGAAACAGAAGAAAGTATGCAAGAGCAGGTACTATGCAATCATGATTTCCTGGTGTTTTCCAAGTACTGAAATGCAAAGGCCATCTTCAAAATGGTTAGCTGCAATTCTAAGCAATTTCCTGAATTCCATGTTTGCTCTGTATTCTCCTTTGAAATGGCACTATAGTCTCAGGCTTTGTCTTGGCTGCTGTAGAACTTTCGTAATTTATTCTAATCTCATTAGAACTTTTCTCAGATGTGTGGGAGAGCTTTGTTGACTGCCTGTAACACAACTAGGGAATTTCTCTGAATTTTTATTTGGAACAATCTCATTTGCAAAGACTTGTTTGATGGTGTAGCACAGTTAATGAAAGAAGGTCCAGGAGAGCTTTGGCAACTACACCTACAATTAATCCAAGTCTGGCCCTTGGGCTGATTTCTGAAGGCTGCTCAGTCTGAGTTAATTCTTGCAATTTTGGACATGTTTATTAGAGTCTGTAGCAAAGGGACTACTATGAGAGAATATATATAGTAAAAACGCAGAACAGTAGAACTATCAAGCCCAACTGAATGAAGCACCTATGTATGTTTCTAAACACCTACATAAGTAATTCGCTGAATAGGGAAGGGATTACTGATGTGCTTAAGTATTTTCCTGACTCAGCAGCTGTAAGAACATGCTTTAGACTTATGAAACTGAATGTAGATGGTGGGTGAAATTCTGATTTACTTTCAGTCAATGGGAATTTTGCCACTGACTTCGATGGAGCTAGCATTTATGATATTAAACCTTTATCATGTAAACCTCTTGCATATTGAATCAATAGCATTAATTACAAAATGAAGGTGATATTAAAGGTAGCTTATGTAAATTGACATGTGATACGGCAACATTACAGTTTTTAAATTTTAAATGTGTACCTAGTTGATGTATTTTATTCCTAGTCTTTGATTACTTTTGTAAAATAATAATTGATGAAACCTAAATAATAAAATATTTCTTTCAGTGCTATTTTATTTTTAATTTATGCATAAATATGTAATTTTTCTGATTGGAATGTATTTATGTGTGCGATTCATGTAATTTTTAACTCTCAGATTCTACTGAATTTTAAAATTTTATTTTACACAAGTATGTCTCAAGTCTAACAGACTCAAGAATGATCATTCTTAATTAATTAAATTTGTAATAAACTCCTGTTTCTTTTCCTGCCAATATCTCAGTGCTCTTTACTGCAGTTCTCAGATTTATGTTATCAAAATAATGAAATATCAACAGCGATACAGAAAAAGATGACACTGCCATCAACTACTGGCCTATCAGCATTCGCATGATTATAAAACTTAACAGTGTCAAGGGAATATGTGGCACCACAGGCCTAACTAGTATTTTTGTTACTCTTGGTGGTGATAGTTGGGGGGTGGGATGGGTACAGAAAGAAAGAGTAGGGAAAGCTGAGCTGTTATTGTCCGCACCACAGGTTTCTGCACCAAGGGTGCTAGAGATCTATCACGTCAGATCTCTACATTGTGACTGCTGCCGCTATTGTGCACGATCCCCAAGCTGCCATTCTGGTACCTCTTCTGAACTGGCACTTGGGGCCGGTGTTCCAGTCATTCACCCTTAGTTCTGCTACCACAAGGTACTGACATTTTTGTATGTTTCTGGCAAGAAGGGTTAATTGTTCAGGGCTGTGCATCAGCTACCACATGTCAGTGCCTTCCCTGTTAGTTGTAAGTTTTACATTTCCATAGTGACGCATATAGCTGCTAGAATAAGGTGGTTTTACATGAGTTCACAGGAATTCAGTAAGACTATGTAAGGATATATTACCAGCAGAAAATGTAAAATCATCCAGTACAGTCAGGGTTAATTATGAAGGATATCCAAAGTTGATAGAATTAATTGTAAAAGAATAACTGGGAGGAGTATTTACCCTTGTGCAACAGGGCTTGCACTAGTCTTTGATTGTTAGAAAGCTGCCTGTACCTATGCAAGAAGCAGATTACCCCATAAATGTGTATTATGGGATTCTTGCAGCTTCCTCTGAAGAAAGTGGTAGTGGTCACTGTTAGAAATTGGATGCTGGCATAGACAGACTTTGTTTAGATGTGTTCCAATATGATAATTCATTTGCTCTTAGATAAGGTTTAAAAACTAACCTGAATCCATTTTGGCCATAAACTTTCTTCCTGAAACAAGAAGGGAAGAACCCACATGCTAAAGATGGAGCATATTTCTAAACACATTTTTACACCACAAATGCATTCTCCTATTTACCCTGTGACTCTTCGAGTGCCATTCCCCCTGAGGACTAATATTCTTTGTGTCCCTAGGACACAAAAATGAAGACTATAAATATGCATATTTCCATTACATTATGAGGAGGCTGAGTGCCTGACTGATGATTAGGTTGCTAGATTATAAATATTTTGGTTCCTTCTGTCTAAAATTAGTTCTTAGTGACTTTGTAAATGTGGAATAATGATACCTTTAAGTTTACTAAATATGACTTGTCATCCTTTATACAAAGCTTTAATTTACAACTAGCATTTAGAGTGTTAAGAAATGAGTAATAGAATGTTACAGATATAAATTCATACATTGTGTATTATTATAAATGGACAATTAAAAGATATTACGGGTTTTCATAAGTTACTGCTTGACCTCCTGAATCCTATAACATCTATGACAGTTAATTAGCTATTTATTAAAATAAACTTATGTCTCTCTCTTATTACCCTTGATAAACTATGTGAAATACAAGTTTTTAAGTTGAGCTTTTATGTAAACTAGGACTCTTTTTGTATATTTGTGAGAGAGACTGAAATGATGAAACCAGTGGCATAAAATACACTAAAGAACATCTAAAAGAAAAGAATAAGTTTACTTATTAAGTTTTTGACTGGGTTAAAGTTAAGCGTTTCCTCATTTAGGGATAGAAATGTACTGGAGCACTGGCAGACATTATTAGGCATCTGTGCATGGCTATTTTGGATTATTTTCTCACAAGCAACAGAGGAAAATGAAGGTCAGTCCAGAGGTTTATAATTGCATCCTAGAGAATCTGGGTTTACCAGTAAAAAGGTGCATCGAGGTTTGTCCCAGTGACTGGTCTGGGGACCAGGGCTGGGGGGACCCTTTCGTAAGGTTCCTACAGGTATGCAGGGCCAGCAGATCAGTGGCTAGCATCTTGATGCATTATGCCAAGAAAGAGACAATAAGATATAAAATAATTGAATTAAAAATGATGCAAGCAAGTTAGTATTACCATATTATTAATGTAACTCTTAACCTTTTCTTGACAATAGTTAATAATTTTCTGTAATATTCAAAATAATTGATTAGTCATACATATAGGGCATTTACAGAAGTTAATTTTTTTGCATGACAAGGCCCCTGAAAGCACTCTACAGCTGTAACTTAACAAACTTTCACAGCTGCAGATAGGGCTGTCTAAGGCAGAACACCTTAGGGAACATGTATACAGGGTGTGAGCACCAGCCCAGCCCTGCCCCCAGGGTTGTCACAGTGAGGAGACAGAAAACCTCTGTCTCCTCCCTGTGCAGCAGGGAAAGGAGGGGATGGGGGAAGGGAGACTGCCACATGTGCCCCCTGCCAACTACACCTGCTGTGGTCTTAGGGGTAGGCAGGCCAAGCCTATGTAGCAGGGTTTGGGGAGGTCCCTTCCCACCCCATTCTCCTGTGCAAGCATCTTGATATGCTGCATCCAGAGCGGGGGCAGACTCCCAGCTGGAATCTCGGGAGGAGCCAGGCATGGGCTGGGCAGCTCTGGGCATGGCAGCCTCTGCCACTGTCGAGACTCCTGTGTGGTGAGTGGGGAGGGTGGGGAAGGGAGCCTTCCCCACTGTGCAAGCCCAGCCTGGCTCCCTCCAAGACAGCAGCAGGGGTAGGTGGGGGAAGGGGTTCTATGTGGATGGGGGGGTTTCCTTTCCTTATCCCTTCCCACTGCATGAGTGTCTTGACAGCAAAAACCTTGAGGCTGCTGTTCCCAAAGCTGCGACAGGGAGGGGGAAGCAGAGCTTCCCACATTGTGGACCCAGCCCAGCTCTCCCCAAAACCCCAGCAGGGGTAGTTGGGTGGGTGAGAGGGCATGTGGTGGCAGGAGGCTTTGTTCCTCCCCCCTTCCCCCAGCTGCTGCTCATAGTTGCCAGCTATGGGGGAGGGTGGGGCTGGTGAGAGGGGTAGTCCAGCAGTCTCCTGGGAGGCTGATGAAGCACCCCTGCCAGCTGGTCTGTGACAGTGCAGACAGCCTCCAAGCCACCTACCACCCAAAAGGCAAATACCTGCTTTGTTCAATGACGTTCTAACTCATGGCCCTTTGTGTAAAGCACCATGAGTTAGAGCGTCTCCCTGTTAGGCTGCTTTCATTTGTGCACATGTCCATAGGTAACAATGAAAGCAATCATAAAAAAGAGCAGGTAACAATTTAATGCCCTTAAGTAGTACAATGCTATTAATAGGCAATGTATCAGTTTTCCAGATCTTTAGGGCTACAGAGTTTTGTTTCATGTTTTAATTTGCGCAAGGAGTGACGTTGACAGCAAGTTATATAGAATTCTTTTCTTCATTCTGTAATAGGCACACATTTTTTACAGAGTAAGGATAAAAGCAATATAGGCTCTCACCTTCACATTTGAAAAAAAAAACCCACCTTAAAGAATGAAAGGCCTTGTCTTAGGTAGCTCATCTGAGCAGGGGAAAGTTTTGGTTCCAAACATTTCTCCAATGAATATTTCAGTATTTTTCCTTAATTATTCATTACAGCAGGGACTGAAACTGGGTCTCCTCTCTCCCTGGTGAGTGCACTGTACTATGGAATCATGTAGTCTTACACTCTCTTTGTCCTAATGGATAATTAATTCTTCCATGCAAAATGAAATGGCATCAACAAAAGGGATTGAGAGACCTCCCACCCCGAAGCAGTCCCCTGGGAGGTAGGAAGTACAGTCTCAGGTCTCTTCTTGCAGGGGAATGAATTAAACCTGGGTTTCTAAAAACTAGCCACTGTTAGATAAAAGAGGGATCCACCTTTTCTATCTGTATTTTGTTTTTTAAGAAAGGGAAGGGATAGACTTCTCCCCCGAACTAGGAAAGGGTTCTGTGCTGAGAATCCTGATCATAGATAAGTAATTAAAATAATTAGGGTAAGGTACTTGAATTCTAGAGATGGGTGGCATTTTAAACATACTTTCCCCCTCAGTGTTTCGTATGTACTAGCTTAGGCAGTTCCTCACTCAGTATTCTGGCTGTTGTGGATTCTGTTTACAGGTGTCTGAGGCTATGTCTATATAGGTATGTCTATATGGAGCCCAGGAAAGCAGCGAGATCCCAAGGCTGCCACCAAATGTATGCTCCACCCTCAGATGCTCCTCCGTGAATGTACATAATCATAGGTTGCAAAACGGGGTGGGCCACCCAGGCCACGGCCCGACCAACTTATAGCACATTCATTTATATAACCCACAAATGTGCAATTGTCATTCCAGGTAAAACTGTATAGCTATTTTTTAACTGTATAGCTAACTAAATTAACATGCTAAAAGTTGGTTGAGCCATTGCCTGGGTGGCCCACCCCATTCTGTGGCCTATATCCATAATTAGGAAGAACAGACAAGTGGATATGTGGCCCTGAATTTGACCTGCTGCATATTGCTCAGGCTTTCTGTAATAAAGTGTGCATATAAGGCAGAAGTATGAATTCAGAATCTGAATATTGTTAATCAAAACCAATTTGACAATATTCAGCTAGTTGTAATATGTACTAATTCCTGTGCTTGTAAGTAGTGCTGTAATTACTTTTGTATTGATGATGGCGGGTTTTTTTGGAGTGCAGTGTTACTGAATTGTGCATTTGTAAACTGATTTGAATAGATTATCTTATACTTTAAAAAGTCCTACTAAATTTGACTAATTTAATTATAAAACAACAGTCCTGCTTCAGGAATAATGAGTGGGGTTCAACATTTGTTCAAGATTATATATACAAAGAACAAAAATATGATGGGAGGAAAAGTAGATATTTAAAAAATGTGATACTAGCTCTCCTGGAGCCCAATAAATACCTACTTATAACAATGTCTGGGTGAAATTTTTTATTTCAATTCCAGTAAAACACACCGTCTTACTTGAAACTGTGAAGTAATAATTGAATTGGGGATGTACTTGGTGGCCGTGTTGGTCTGAGACAAAAAGACATACAAAAAACTAGAACTCTTGGTTCCAAAATAATACTTTTTATTAGCCCAACTGGAAAATAGCAAGAGAATTGTTCTTTTCTGCAAGTTAAACATAGGTAGTGCAGGCCATGGGCAGCGTAGGCCCACTGGCAGCATGGGGCCATCGGCAGTGCTGGGATGAAGCCAGGGTCCGCGCAGGTCCACAGCCCTAGCCCCACTGTGATGGCCCAAAACCACAGGGGTTAATAAGCAAATTATAACAAAAAAGATTTGCTTCTTAAGAGCATCTAGCAATGGCATATAGTTAATATTACCTAAAGTAAAGCTTAAAGATTGTTTCCCACAGACATATCCTGCCTGTCATAAGCATAACCGCAATGTTAAAATTAACTGTCTGTACCAATCATAAGACTAACATGGGTCCCAAGAAGCAGAACAAGAAAGCAAAAATGCAAACTTTAGCTGATCTAACAGTTTTTGCTTAAAGGTCAGTAAAAATGACAAACCTGACCACAAGGTATAATTAACACATTTCAAAAAAGTTCCAAAAGGAAGTAACTAAGTGGGTTGAACTTAGGCGGGGACAAATTCTAATCTCAGACCCCAAAAGTGATGTGGTGTGATTTGCTTATTGGGTAAATCCAAGTTTAGGCAGTAACCTTTTATGATAATTTCTAACACCTTTTAACCCCATAGGGTAACAGCTGTAGGGTAAGATTGTGAGTGGCTCTAAAGACAACAGATTAGTATAGGACAAGATATAAAGGAACACGTCAGGTGACCAGTAGGAAGGACAGAACAGAATGGTCATTGCTGTTCTAAGCCCGGACTCCAGACTCCCAGTGTGAGCAAGGGCCAGATCGTGACTGAGGGATCTTCCCTGATGCTCCCTCCGACAGCATCAATCGGGGATGCCTGACTTGACTGGATCAACTTGATGTGTACTCGACACTGAGGGACTATCGATAAGTTGTCAACCAAGTGGGAACTCTTTGTCAGTTTGTCTGTCTGTTTTTATTATCACTGCCAATTTTTAACTTTTATTGCTATATTGTCTGTTTATTAGCTTAATCTTTTTAATAACTATTATACATGTAAACCACATTTTGCTGCTTAAACGTATTTTTCTTGCTATTTTGCTGCTATAAATAAAATTTATCTTTACTATTATAAGTGAAACTTGTCTTTGCTTCATTTCCAGCTCTGCCTCCTTGATCCCGAACCAAACAGCCTAGTGGCCGATACATTGGCAGCACCCAGTCAGCCTGCCAAATTGATCAAATTGATATACACACAGTACCCAGTTGGCCTGTGACACCCCACATGGGCCAAATCCCCATTCTGCCACTGGGCTGGACCAGCAGTAGTGGTGAGGTCTGGGGCCCAGCCCACTGGCAGCACATGGCTGGGGCCAGGCCCATCTGCAGCACCAAGATGCCTGGCCCTGGCTTCATCCCAGCACTGCAGAAGGCTCCATCCCAGCAGCGGCACTGGGCTAGGGTAGGGGGTGGCACTGAAGGTGCTGGCCAGGGCCGGGCCCCACCGGCAACACATGGCTTGGCCTGCTGGCAGCACTGGGATAGGGATAGAGCCCACACAGGTTCACAGACCTGGGTCCGGGCCCTGGCCCTATCCTGGTGCACCGAGGGCCCTGGCCTAGCAGTGGTGGTAGAGGTGCTGGCTGGGACTGTGCCCGTCAGCAGCATTGGGATGGGGCCAGGGCTGTCTACAGCACCGAGATGGGCCCATACCCCAGCCTCATCCTGGTGCTGCAGATAGTCCTGACCTGGCTGGGGTGGATGGCAGCAGTGGTGCTGGTCAGGGACCAGCCCACCTGCAGCACGTGGCTGGGGCCAGGGCTGTCTGTAGTGAGGTGGGCCCAGATCCCAGCCTCATCCAGGCGCTGCCGGCAGCCCCAGCCCTGGCCACATACTGGCAGCATGTGACTGGCCTGCCGCTAGCACTGGAATTGGAGTGGGGCTCGCAGGTTCACAGGGGTGGGGCCCAGCCTCATCCCAGTGCTGCCGATGGTGCTGCTCATGGCCCTGGCCTGGATGGGTCAGGCAGTGGTTGTGGTGTCGGCCAGGCCTGGGCCCACTGGCAGCACATAGCTGGGGTTGTCTGTAGCACCAGGATGGGCTCAGGGCCAGTGCAGGTCCACAGCATTGGCCCCAACCCAATGCTGCAGATGGCCCTGGCCCAACGCTGGCACTGGGCCAGGGCCCAGATCGGTGCTGGTGATGGCTGGGGCCGGGCCGCTGGTGGCACGTGGCTAGGCCCTGGGTTGGGGCCTGCGGAGGCAATGGGGCCGGCTGGGGCTGGGCCTGGGCCCACGGCGGTGATGGGGTCGGGCTGCCGGCAGTATGTGGGTGGGCTGGGGCCTGCAGTGGTGATGGTGCCCAGCTGGGGCTTGCTGGCAGCACAGCATTGGGGCCAGGGCTATCAGGATATGGATGTGGCCAGGGATGGGGCCCACAGTGGGCTGGGTTAGGTTTGCTAGCAAATGCAGGGGTTAGCAGCAACACAAGTCTGTTCCTGGGCAGCCATGTGCTTCTCAATCTGGGCATGCCCCTTCCCACCTTTTGGGGTGGGAAGCAGCCCATGTGCCAATAAAAACCATGCCGCGTGCCACATTGGGCATGTGTGCAATAGGTTGCTGACATCTTCTCTAAACAATTGCTTTTGAGGGTGAATTTTCACAGTACACTTTGGACCATATTAAATCTGTGGAATATTTATACCGTGTTGAAATTAGAACATGCCATAAGCAGTCACTTGTTAAGGGTTAATACTGTTTCTTGTCTGCAAAGCTCTGACTTGTCCCTAGATGGATGGTGAATAGGGGCAAGGCTAGGAGTCAGGACACCTAGGCTACGGACAGAAATTACACATAAACTGATATAAATGACAGAAACAAGTTTATTTTGGGGTGCTAGAGGACTACAAATATCTCATTTTAACCCTGTGGACTGAAGTTACCTTATCATGAATGACATACCATGGCTCCAGGGTTAACCCTCACCGGAAGTGGTGTAACTTTGAGACACTCAGAGGACACTTAGCAAGAGTTAATCAGTTTTAACCTGCTGACACTTTCATTTTAAGTGTCCTTAGTGTGGTATAAGTATAACATGTAACTTTACCCTGAGAGAATGTTTGAGCGTGATTTATGAAGTTAAGGAAGTAGATTTAATTATGTCCTTGAATTGTATGGTATGGCCTCATTTGATGATATCAAGAGCTTTAAGTAATTGATGGTTATGCTCCTCCTTCCTCCTCCAAATAGAACAAGCAAAGTTGGACAATAAACAACCTTACTGATAGTTCAAGAAAGACAAATACAGGAGCTGGAAAACTTATAAAGCAGTGATACAACAATGAAAAATCTACAGGTGTTGCAGGATGCCCTTGAAACTATTACCATGGGTTGGGTAACCTTTGAGGATGGTTGCCTTTTGCCAGGGTTACATAAAGAGTTTTATATCTTTATTTAAACTACATTATTAAAATGAATGTAAAGTAATCTACTATAATGCCTTGTTCTTTTCCGCACTGAGTACACTTGACAGGGGAAAAGGATGCACTTATTATCGGTCTGATGAATAAATGCAAAAGTAAATCCTCATTATGAAGCTTGCTTATATGAGGCTGTCTCGGATATTAAACCGCTATATCTTGCCTCTAAACTACACTATTCCCAAATGTGAACAGGAATTTTTACAAGGTGGCATTTCTTACTGCATATTTGAATTTATATAAAGGAAGGCACACAGCTTTTTGAAGCGTTTGGTTTATATTTTTTGGAAATAGGTCACATAAAGCATTCGTTTTAAATAAATGAGTATATGTATATGCCTGTGATAGATGCATCTTTAACTGTGATTTTGTATATATAACTATGTTAAAGGGAGATTTACCAAAGCAAAATAATGGTACATGCTTCAAACTGATTTAAAAATGATAATTCTCTCAATTTATATGCAGCTGCCACTGCTACAGGGCCAGCTGTACCTGCCCTCTTTGTGAGCTCCTGTGAGAATCTCCATAGTTCTTAGACCTTTCCTTATGTAGAATTCCACAATTCTAGAAAGCAGGAGATAAAGCTGGCAGGAACACCCTTAGGTCACTGAGACCAGGCCCTCCTGTACCAGGTAACCATGTTCCATAATACTTCTCAGAAATGTATGACATTCCATTTTAAAATGAGTTATTTTTTGTTGAACCTGCTATTCCTAGCATAAAGCTTTTATCACTCCTCTGATGGTTAGAAAACTTCTAATTTCTGTATCAGATATACTTATGACCAGTTTGTACCCATTTATTCTTATGCGTTGTCTTTTAACTTAAAGAACTATTCTCCTTCCTGTAAATTGCCACTTGACGTTGTATATTTAGACAAACGGCAAGGAGATCATTTCTCAGACTGTTTTTCTGAGCAGAGTCGCAAGTTCCTTTCATGGGGAACATTCAGGCTTTAACTGTAGCAGGAATGTTGTCACACCCTTGTCAAAATCCTCAGCCTTAGCTGCAGCCAGCCAATACTCAGTATTTCAGAGAAAGATGATCAACTCCCCTGACACCTACGGTAAGAAGTGGAGAAAAAAAATCCTAGCCAGCCACATGTGACAACCAAAAATGTCCAGAGGCATGGGAAAACCAAATACCTTCCACTCTGCTCTGCAACCTGGGGACAGCAAACATAATTCACACCCATGTTACTGAACAGCCAGAACTTCCCTTTCTGTATCTTTTCTATAAATTTATCCCAAGTCCTTTAACAGTTTTTTGGTAATAGCTGTGAAACTCTGCTTCATTCTGCTGATGAGCTTGGTCCAGTCCAATATCCATCTTCTCTGGGCTGCAGAGGTCTTCCTATGATCTCACAGCAATGTGTACATTAGGGCACTTGGCCTGCCAACAATCTCATTTTAAATGTCCTTAGTAAGGCCTAAGTGTAACATATAGGAGATGTTGAAGGAATGAAGGAGATCCCGTAATTTGTCTGGGCAGTCTATTCCAGACTTCACTGTTTCTAACAATGAAGAAGTTTTTTTTCCTGAGGTCCAGTCTAAACATACTTTTCTGCAAATTCAAGCAATTGGTCTGCATCCTGTTTTCTGAAGCAGTGGAGACAAGGTGTTCTCTATCTTCTTTATGCCAGCTTTTCAGATATTTGAAGATTGCTATCATATGCCTTTTACATGCCTTTTCTGCAAGCTGAATACATCTATTTCTTTCAATCTCTACTTTTATAGATTGCCTTCCAAGCAATATATAATGGCTGCCTGTAAGGCCTAAATGGTACACCAGAGGTTCTATCATCTTCCATGTCTTAAACCTAATGCTCCAATTGATGCAACTCAAAACTATTACCCCTTTTGCAGCCACAGCACATTGCTGACTCACATTGAGTCTATGATCCACCAGGTCTAGATCCTTCTTTGTAATGCTGCCATCCAGCCAGCTGTCTGTAGCTGCTGACCAGTTAAACCATTTTGTTTTAGTTCCATGCAGTTCATGCATAAAAAACCCAACCCTGAACTTGGTTACCTGATCATTATAAATGAGGAGTCAAAGGAGGTTGCATATGAAGCTAAAACACATCACATGTATATTTTACTGTTGGCTATAGAAACTAGATGCCTTAACTGTGCTAAATGTATTGGCCTCTATGCTTAAAACAACCTACTGACTGACCTACTGACCTTCTCTTATATATCCTGAGATCACATTTGACTTTCTCATGAACACATCACATTGAAGGCAGACATAAAGGTCTATTTTTCTGTCTTATGCAGCTGATGAGCCTCCAGGTTATAGCAGATTATTGTTCATAGGAAAGAATTGACAAAAAGCACTAAATGGGTACTTTGCATTGGTCTTTCACCGGTCCCATGGGATGCCCCAGCCCATTATGCGACAGGAAGGCCTGGGTAAGGGAGATTCCTTGTCCCTCATCAACATTGACGGAACACTTTGAGAGGCTGGACACCTTCAAGTCAGCCGGCCCTGACAAACAACACCCCAGGGTACTCAAGGAGCTGGCCAGCATCATAGCTCAGCCCCTGGCATGGATCTTTGAGAACTCCCGGTGCTCTGGTGAAGTGCTTGAAGACTGGAAGAAGGCCAATGTGGTGCCTATCTTCAAAAATGGGAAGAAAGTGGATTCAGACAACTACAGACCCATCAGCCTGACCTGTATTCTGGGGAAGGTCTTAGAAGAGATTATCAAAGAGGCCATTCTTAATGGACTGGCTGATGGCAACATCCTGAGGAATAGCCAGCACAGGTTTCTTGCGGGTAGATCTTGCTTGACTAATCTCATTTCCTTCTATGGCCAGGTGACCTATCACCTGGACAAGGGAGAGGAGATTGATATCGTATATCTGGACTTCAGAAAAGCCTTCGATCTGGTATCCCATGATCACCTGTTGGCAAAACTGGCCAACTGTGGCCTTGGGTCCACCACGATCTGCTGGCTGGGGAATTGGCTCTGTGGTCGGACTCAGGGGGTGGTGGTTGATGGAAGTCAATTGTCATGGTGCCCTGTGACCAGTGGGGTCCCTCAAGGCTCTGTCCTTGGACCTATATTGTTCAATATCTTCATTAACGATGTGGACATTGGAGTCAGAAGCGGACTGGCTATGTTTACTGATGATACTAAACTCTGGGGTAAAGCATCCACACCTGAGGACAGGACAGTGATCCAGGCTGACCTTGACAGGCTCTGGAAATGGGCAGATGAGAATCTGATGGTGTTTAACACTGAAAAATACAAGGTTCTCCACCTTGGGAAGAAAAACCAGCAGCATCCCTATAGGCTCAGCAGTGCTATACTGGCTAGCCCTATGGATGAAAGGGACTTGGAGGTCAGAAGTGACCACAAGATGAACATGAGCCTGCAATGCAATGCTGCAGCTAGTAAAGCAAGCAAAACACTGGCTTGCATCCACAGATGTTTCTCAAGCAAATCCCAGGATGTTATTCTCCATTGTACTTGGCCTTGGTAAGGCCACACCTGGAATACTGCATTCAATTTTGGGCTCCATAATTCAAAAAGGATGTGGAGAAGCTTGAGAGAGTGCAGAGGACAGCCAGATGCATGATCAGAGGTCAGGAAAACAGACCTTACAACGAGAGGCTGAGAGCGGTGGGACTCTTCAGAATGGAAAAGCACAGGCTCAGGGGCAATCTGGTGGCCACCTATAAGTTTATCAGGGATGCTCACCAGGATCTGGGGGAATGTTTGTTCACCAGAGTGCCCCAAGGGATGGCAAGGTTGAACGGTTATAAACTTTTGCAGGACTGATTCAGGCTGGACATAAGAAAGAATTTCTTTACTGTCTGAATTCCCAAGGTCTGGAATAGCCTGTAATTGGAGGTGGTTCATGCATCTACTCTGAACACCTTCAAGAGAAATTTGGATGTTTACCTTGCTGGGAGCCTGTGACCTCAGCTGTCTTCCTGCCCCTGGGGCAGGGGGCTGGACTTGATGATCTTCTGAGGTCTCTTTCAGCCCTAATGTCTATGAAATCTATGAAGGGCTGGAAAGGACCTCACAAGATCATGTAGTCAAGCTCCCTGCGCTTGATCAAGACAGGATTATCCTTGACTAAACTATCCCAGACAAATGTCTGTTCAACCCATAGGCAACTGGTGACTGTTGATGGGGGGGGGAGGAGGCACAATTGAAAGGTTCTGGTGGTATGCAGCATTCAGGGCTGGTACTCAAAAGACAAAGGAGTTTTGATGTCTATTCTAGAGCTACTTTTAATGTAATGTTTTATGATACTATGTAATAGTAGATGGAGATGGTTTTAAAAGAGAAAAACACTATGGGTGGGGTGTGTGGGGAAATGGGTGAGTGTGTGGGACACAGGGTGTGTGTGGCTTTCTGGAACTTGTCCCTTGCCCTAATGGTACAGGGCTGTCTGGACTCACCAGAGTTTGGCCCCTCATGTGGCTCTGGCATGCCCAGACGACCCCTGTGTCATCAGGGGGCTCCCCAGTGGTGGAGGGCTGGTTCAGGCTCACCAGAATTTGGTTCCTAGCCCCAGTGGTGCAGGGACAGTCCCCAAATCCTGGCCCACCAAGCCCCCAACTCCATCCCATAGACTTACCTGCATGCAGCTTCTGGAACTTGTCCCACCATTCTGCCTGGCTGTAGTGCTAGCTGTGTATGTTTGCATGCACACGTGCCCATGGCACCCCTTGCCTTGGATTTTTCCCCCTTTACCTCCCTGCATCTTTCCTCTCTTTCTATAAATAAATAAAATCTGGGGACAGGGTGTGGGGAGTGAGGAGTGCTCCTCCCCCCCCACCCCGTGGCCTCCTGACACATTGCCAATGATTCAACCTGCTCCTTAAGATTTCCAGGGAAAGTTATTCCACAACTTCCCTAGGTAGTCTATTCCAAGGCTTCTTCATCTTAGTCAGAAAGTTCCTCCTGATCTGTAACTTGAATTTTCTCCACTGCAGTTTGATTCAGCAAGAATCCATTGCTTCTAATCCCTTCAGCCACAGAGGAGAGGCTATCTCCATTCCTTAAGAAATTACCTTATATTTTTTACTGTTAAATTCCATTCCATTTCTATTACACCAGTCCTAAAGGTCATCCAGTTATTTCTTCCTGGAATTCTAATCTTCATGTGAATTTTTAATTCATTTCAACAGTGTCATCAACAAAAACTATTAGGACACTCCTAATTATGTTACAAAGTCATGAATAAAAATATGTCATATTGGTTCCCAAGAAATATTCTTACGGAATTCTGCTTGTAACCTCCCTCCAGCCTTTTAGGTTCCCCTTCAAAGAGAGTTTGTTGTCTCTCTTATCCAATTCTTTAATTTACAGTTCTTGTACTAACTCTCACCTTCTCCATCTGAACTAATAATTTGCTGTATCAAATCCTTAATAAAAATCGAGATAAGTTTGAGCTACCATATTTCCTTTGTCCAGGAAAGCAGTTATCTTATTAAAAAAAATTAGATTAGTCTGGTGCATTCTATTATTTGTAAGTCATTCTACTATTGCTAAGCCATGATACATATTTTCATATTTTCCATTTATGCCTTTACATTTTTAAAAACTTGTTATTATTTTAGTTGTTTTTTTCAGCTAGTAACATCTTCCTCCTCTTAGACTGAGCGCTGGACTATAGTACCATGTTCTTTTGGTACTACTATTATATAGCAGATCTGACTGAGTTTAGCAATTATAGGACTTCTCCAGAGTGCAGCCTGTGGTTTATGGTAATTACACAACTGTCAGAAAGCAAAAATATTGTAAGATTGCCCATTTTGGATAAGGAAGTTGTGATGAGCAGGGATCCTGTTTTCTCTGATAAAAAAAAATCCCCATTGTTTGGATATAAAAAAGTAACTCAAAATCCACATTTCTCCACAATTAAAATTAAATGCCATGAATATATATATTGTTCATAGTAAAGTAGGGCTGGAAGGGACCTCATGAGGTCATCTGGTACTCAAGCCCCTCAAATATGTTATATATGTATTTTTTATGGCATTTCGTTATATATATAGTTGTGTTTCATTTTAATCACTGAAAAATGTAGATTTGAGGTTACTTTTTTTAATCTGAAAATTTCAGATTTTTTTTATCAGAGAAAACCAGGATCCCTGGTTATGAGTTTACAATGAGATTATTCATAGTCACCTAACTAGCATCTAGACATCTCAAGAAACCTGATTCATTTGTTCGATAATGCTCAGAACAAAAATACCAAACTGCCTTTCCTTTTTTTTTCTGTCCATACTGAAACTAAGAAACAGGCAATTTTTCAATAGAAAAGCCTGATACTTTTTTTTCAGACTTCAGGAAAAGTCTAGGATTGCTTATAATTTTAAGAGCAGTTATATCCTGTTTTAAAGTATGTTAGAAGGTAGTAAAAAACAATGCTTCCATATTTTTCCTCTGTTACAATTTATCATTTGAACAGTCTTTAAAGTCCCACCAGAATGACACCTATTACTGAATTACGTTATCATAATCCATGATTTTCAAAACTTAAATAAAGTGAATGATCCCAGTGACAAGAAGCATGTCATTTGTACCTTTTCCTATACCATCCATATATATCTGTCTTTGTTGTTTGAGATGGTCTTGTTCCTTTTCTCCTCCCCTTTAAAAGAGGTAATTCCTTTACCAGGAAATGTAATGCTTCTCAATCCTGCACATGTTGATGTGTTCCACTAAATATACTTTAAAACTGTAGATGAAAAAAAACCCCTACTTTGAAAAGGCTTTGACATCAAGAAGGTATGAAACCCAAGCTTCATAAGAATATGTTAGAGGAGCTATGGATGAAAATTCAAAGCAATGTAAGACATCTAGAGATGACATTGGAAAGGCATCTAGAAATGTAACGTTGAAATAATCTCTTTTTTCTTTTACTGTCATATTATGTCCCCCAAGCCATCTACCCAGTGCTATGTGACCTTGTGGGGCTTTTTTCTTCACTTGAAGCTCACATTCCACACCCCGTATTATTTTACTATGATTGTTGCGGCAGGATTTTTTTTGCTCAGCTGTTCTGGTGATATGTGGGATCCGTGACCCGAACAGTTCTTGCATAATGCATTCAATATTTATATAGTTTTTTATCACTGGGTTTTCCTTCTTCACTCACCACATCCCACTAGAAACCTTAGGGCAATAGTATGAGGGAAGATTTCAGACTTTTATCTCACATTAGATTTTTCAAATTACAAGTGAAGGTGGCTTCTTAAATCTGCCCATGATATGAAATGAAATCCAGACCCATTTCACTTAAATTCTTTATCATGACAGTTAATAAATGAAACAGTTGAAAACTTCCAGAAGTGGTCTTGTTAGGAAAGGAGGAGTTAAATCAGGTCAATTGCATATTAAATGTGTAAATATGCCACCATGTGAACTGTGTCACACTGTCATGTCAACCTTCCATAGCCATTAAAAGAAGAGTAAATCATTTTGCTTCAGGTTTGGTCATTCATAAGTTGTGCACAAGATTTCCTTCCCCTGCAAAACCCACATTATGCAGTTTTATTTTTTAAATCCAATCTGTCTGTGTCAGAAGCCCAGCAGTAAGTCTGCTTCTCTGTATGAGGGAAATTGTTTTCTACTAACTGATGACCTCAGCTTAGCAGTTTCTTTTCCAGCACATCAAAGCTCACAGCCAGACTTGCTGCAGCAAGTGCACTTTTGAGTGGCTTTATGACATATAAAGACCCTCTTTGGCATTCATACTGTGCTTCTCTATTGTTTACAAGCTAGCAGTGAATTATTTATGGAAGTTTCAGGAGATATGGCTCTCTTTTTTACCCCAAAGCTGTATTTTATGTGGTGGTGAGATTTTATGTGAAAGCTATTTTTTGGGGTTTATGTCCTTTTTGCATTTATTTGACAGATTTTATGGTACCAAGCCCATGTTTCCATTTTTATTACTGTTAAAACCCATCTCTGAAAATTATTATTAACTGTAAGCTGGCTTTAACTTAGCTGATGATATTTTTCTTAGCATTTCTGTTTTAAAATGACAGGATAGCACTGTATACATGAATAAAATAATCTCAGGGAGGATAGAACCATTTTGTTTGTCCAAAAAAATCTAAGGGTCATCAGTTTGCTTCTGCGGCATAATATAAAAAAGGCAACAGAGTTGGGTCACCATGATGTATTCTTATTCCAATATCCATAACTGATGGCTTTAACCAATGGCTGCACTGGCATAAAAATGAACCATTAATAGTGGTAATGTTATACTCTCTTAATTTTTACTATATTGAAATATAAACATGAAGGAGCAAAGGCTGGTAGACTAATGCTAATTTGGCTACTTTGGTCCTTTAAACTATTTTTCTACTTTCAGCCTTTTACAGTTTAATCATAAATTAATTTTTGGAGGGATACACCTTTGTAAAATTTGAGACTAAATCTACTGCTATATTCTTAAGGTCTTATCACTTAGAATTCTTTTCTTGATGACCAGTACAGACAATGAGACTACAGATCAGAAATGAATAATTTCACTTAGAGGAATTGTAGCAGGCTGAGAAGGAACTTTTATAGGTGCCTTCCTATTTCATATTATTTGTACTACAGTAATATGTATCTGCCACACTCAGGGCTCTATTGTGGTAATCAGAGCTCAGGAAGCAAAAATGAGATACAAACCACCACAGATCTTTGGCTGTGCATTTTTCTAGTTCAGGCCCTTTTCTAGTGACAAGTACCTGAATAAACTGTTTTATTCTAAAACTGACTCCTTTGTATAGATCTGAAAAGGAGAAGGTTGTCCTTGAGTGGCTACTTTTAATTCCAATTTACCATTATGCCAGATTCATGATCCCCAATAGTGTGAATTCTCTAGCCTTCTTCATCCTCCCACCTGGTGTTTCTGTTTGCGAGACTATCTTTCTTATATTCATGATACGGATTCTTGAAAAACCCAAATAATTTGGAGGGAACAGAAGCACAGTTAGGTACTGATGTTCATTTAGATATTTACTAGGTGTAGTAGGATTTAGATCTGTCTTAACATGCTGCAAAGGAAATTTACTCTTCTGCCCAATATCTCATGTTGTTGTTGCCTGGTTTTTATGAACTTGTTTCTTTCTTGCACTGCCGTGTATGTCCATAAATGAGAGAGTGTTTTAGGGAGCCTGTGATGATAGATCATAGCCTTTGAAACAATGTATTTGATTTCATTGTTGACTGGTGAAGTAATTAGAAAATCATGACTTTAGTTACCTTTAAGATATTTTCAAGCTTTTAAAATAGAAATAGAATGTAATCCTATTTAGTGTTTCTGAAACACTACAATTACTATTCATGGCTGATTGGAACAAATTTATTTTGAGTGAGAGACTTGTAAGTCTACTGGTGAGTGTAACAGAGCCAAAAGTTGCTTTAAGGTAAGGGGGTGTTGCACCAAGCTGAGCTGGCTGCATGAGGGCTGGCAGCTAGAAAGCAGGCTAACTGCTAGTGAGCTAGCTGTCAGAAGCGAGCAGACTGGTATGGCCACACAGATATGGACTACCTGCCCCTGGAAAGGAAGGGAAATACGGTCAAGGGAGCAAGTTGTGTCAAGGCAGGCATCTAGGAAACCCAAGAACAAAGACGTGAAAGTAGTTGACTGGTCATCAGATCCAGAATGGATCCACAGCCCCACCAAGTCCTGGGACCTCCTGGTCAACTTCCTCCTGGCCCTGGCCAAGTAGGCCCTGTACTTGATCAGGAAGGAGGCTCTGGCCACGAAGCTTCCTGGAGACTGCGAGGCCACTTTCCTATCACTTGTCTGTGCACATTTCCAGGCAGAGCACCAGTGGGCAGCATCCACTGGCTACTTGGATGCCTTTGAAGACTGGTAGGTGCAGCCCATGGGGCTCTGCTCAGTGTCCCCCTCTGGAGAACTTCTTTTGACATTTTGAACCTTTGACCCCCGTGTCACTTCTACCCTTTTCAGAAATATCAGTTGTATCTTTTCAACTTTGGCCCCACACTCTGGGTGCTATTAGTTTAGTAGGTGGGCTTTAAGGTCCATGATCTCTGGAAAATAGACAGGCCCAGAATGGAAACCCTGTAGGTGGCTGGAGAGTCACCTGACCGGAAGGGGCAAACTTTAGGAGGCACCTAAAACGAGTCTCTGAGAACTGGTAGGCAATCTGGACCTGTAGGCAGTGGTGAGAAGATCTCTGGACAAGATGGCTGTAGGAGAGGGACTGACTGGCACCAGAACTGCCATGAGAGATGCAAGCAAAGACCTATGGCTTGTAGGAAAGTATGACCCAGTGTGGGGATAGTTCTAGTGGTAGCCAGTGTGCTTGTAGTTTTGTTTAAGCTCATACTGGTGGACTAGGGGTGGCTATAAAGGCTGACAGAGGAGGCCACAGTGGAGCACCTAAGGGATGCCTTGTGGTTCAAACCACAGGGGTATCCAAGGGCACCTATGTAGGTGGGTTTGAACCCCACCAGGGGCCAGGTCTTGATATGCTGATAGGCAGAAACTGAGAGGGTTAAAGCCTGAGCTAGAAAAGACAATAGAGGCTGCCTGGAGTTGGGAAGGCTAGGGCTGGAGCAGGCTGGGGCAAAACCCAGGGTTAGGAACCCATAGCTTGAGTGGGGTGAGGCATGGGATGGGTCCCAGCAGCTGAGGGGATGGGTCCTAACAGTGGGCCTTGGACTACAGAGTCAGCTAGAGAGAGGGCAGAGCAGAGTATTGAGGCAACGTACCCCCCTGGAATGAGAACTGCTAATGTCTGCAAGGCAAGGGTATGGCTGTAGGGGTAGAAAGACCATGGTTAGTCCTTAAAGCAACTGGTGCCCTGGAGGGCATGAATAGGCCCCACTCATGCATCTGAGGGCACAACTGAGAAAAGCTGAACCTGGGAGATACTAGCTGAATGAAGAACCAAAGAGGGCTCCCTCTGGGACAGGTGAGATAAATCAAATTATTCCAACAAAGGTGTGGCAGGTGAGAGAAGAGGGAGGCTACCCTAGGAGCTGAAGTGTGGCAGGAGCTGCATATCCACCAGGAAGTGTCATGGCTGTCCCTGGGAGCTGATTCTGTTCGTGAGTCTATTTGAAACTTTTAGGGTGAGATTTTCAAAAGAGCTACACTGGAGGCTGCTCCCTTTTTTTTAACTGACTTTAAGGGAAGCCGAAATAATTTTGTTGTTCCTTTCAGCTCATTTTGTTGGCACCTAAAATGGCCCTTTACTCCTTTTACTTGAGGGAATGGATTATCTTCTAAAACAAATGCAATCGCACCCAGACTTTAATGTGTCAGATCAATGAAACTGCTATAGGTTTTGGTTAATGGAAGGCTTCCTCTTGACATTTCAGCTATTGTGCTGTGGGATAGAAGATGGGGCCAATCTACTGTCATCTTCCCCACTGCTACAGAGACATGCTTGAAATAGGCTGGAATGACCATTTTCTTTCATGAAGATTGTCATTATTTCATTATTACTTTATGCTTCCTATTTTTTTTTT
>JAGPOW010003316.1:57319007-57345619 GCA_030014935.1 Caiman crocodilus | reverse complement strand
TTTTTTTTTTGTGTTGACTTATTGTCTCCTTTCATACTTAGTTTGTAAGATATTTTGGCAAGGGACTACCTTTTTATGTGTGTATAGTGCTTTGACCTCTAGTTTCCACTAAATGCACATAAATAATAAAAATACCACCCCACTATAACATTATGCTAGACCTTGCAGCAGTACAGCAGTGTCAGTGTACCATCATACATCTTGATTCATCTCTCCACTCAGTATGCAAGGGGAGGTTAATCTTGACTGCATAGCACACCATAACATTTCATAAGGACTGTACAGTATGTCTACACAAAGGTTACTCCCCTCAGTCAGCCATCAGAGAATGAACTGTCAGAAATGAAAACAACAAACATTTTTTTTGCTTTGTTTTGAAACCTACCTGTGTGTCAGAATTATTGCGATGTAGTTTATTAATAAACTACATTTCTGATCATTTGAGACTAGCCTGGTCTCTTAAAACTTAGTCATCAATAATCCTAGTATAATGGTTCAAGTTAAGCCAGTGAATTCAAAATCAAGACACTTCCTTTTTGATTCAGGACTACATAGGAAACTTAAAGGTACTAACAAGTATCACAATGCATATGGCTAATTGAGTGTTGACCTATTTTTTTTTTTTTTTTATTATGAAGCTGTTATGTACCGGTACATAGAAATGACACTAATTACAGCATGAATTGTTTGTGAGAAGATGCCACAGTGGAGAGGGCTGATATGACCAAATTTCGTAATTTCAAAATTGAAAATCTTCATGGAATAAAAAACCCTGACAAAACAGAGAGTAACTTAATTAAGTATGGTAGTTAGGAATAAAATAGTAGCAAATCCAATTATACTCTTCCTAGTGGACCAGACTATTGTCTAGGCTCAGACTAAACTGTTGAAATTTTTAAAGGGAACACAATTAGCTAAACTTATACCTGCTGTACCTCATTTGATTTCTCAGCAATGTTACTCTTGCATTCACAAAAGTGCCCAGTTCTCTAACCTACTTTCTCCAACAATGCTTGTTGAAGCTAGCTGCAGAATCCAGCCCTAAAGTATTTCACAGGGTATCTAAGCTGATGTTTTCTTTGTAATTCCATTAATTGCTTTACTTTCTTAGACAAGTACGTGACTATAGGCAAAAGAGCCTGGATTGTTTATGCTCAGTTGATAGAATTCAATAGATGAGTTTCTCACATCTGGTCAATTACGTATGTCCTCTTGCCCTTTTCTACTAATTTTTCTCTTTTATACACAAGTCCCTTTGATGTATCCATTAAATATTAAAAACAATACCAGGTTATGTCAAAGGCAAGCTGAAAGTAATTTTTGTCTGAATGGCAGATGTCTGCAGTTTACTCTTGCTTTGCTTGTCATGCAAAAATATTCATCCAGATTTTATATTTGCCTTTATAAAAATGTAAATAAACGACTGCTTCCTAAAGGAACTTTCAAAATTACCACAAACAAGATGATATTTGCAAATTGAGACTTAAATGACAAATCCTGCTCATTAGAATACTGGCTATTAGCATCAGATTGTCTAGAATTCTTAATTAAAAGAACACTAGTTGGCCAAAAGAGGAAATAAACAAATAAAACAAATGGTATATTTTGTACTATTGTATTTAGAGAGAGTGCCTCAATGTTTATTTACAAGACTTCAATAACACAATTTTGCTTTTATTATTACAGTACTAAAATTTAAATTCACTCTGTGTATTATCAACTTTATTTATATCTCATCAGCAGAGCTACTTTTCCCACGCTTCTACTTTACCTTATTAAGCCAATGCTGAAATACAACATGGGATATAAACTGATGTTTTAGTTATAGCCTGTGTAAACTAGGATATATGGCTTTCTTGGAGATAGGGGAGCAACTAAATAGCAAGGGTTCATGGAATAAATTTGTCTTAGTCAACCAAAATTCCTTCTGGAGTTCTGCAGAAGCACATGCCTTGATCTTGATTACCATTTCAGACAGTGTTCAAGTGATGCTGCAAACATGATGGTTCAGGAATTATGTGAGAGCCAAGGATTTCTTTGCGTGAGGTCTGTTACTGAACAACTACATAGCTGGGATAGAATTAGAGAAGCTCTTGAATATCCTTTTTTTTGTCTGACCTTTTTTCCCCCCGCTCACACCTGGAGAAGAAGGTCTTGCATTCAAAAGCTTGTCTAACTGTTACTTAGTCCAATAAAAGATCTCATCCAAAGAAATCCTTGCCTCTTGCACTCAGGTTCGCTGTTTACTCCCCTTCTTCATTATGCTTGCTGCTTGGTTAAGGTGTGACATTGGCTTTCTCTTAGCCACACCACTTATGAAAACAATTCCAAAACCAGTAGTGCTAGACATTCACACTCTTTGCCCTCAGGAGGACCATGAGTACAGTATATACCATTTTCTTCTTATTTCTTCGTTTTAAAAAAATCCAGTGTGTCTTTTCTTTTTGTCACAATACTACTCAGCTTTCCATATTATGGCCCCAAGTCACAACCAGAAACAAAAAAAGAAAGTTTCCTATATCTTAATCCTAGGACCTTCTCTCCACACCTCCCTTTCCCTAGTTTCAAGAAAAGGGAGCATGGCTAAAATGAGATTTGTTTCTACACTCTCACCAAGGGACCCAGCATTATTAGTGTTTCTGTCCTTGACTTAAGAACTTGCCATTTGTTTAAAGTGAAACTCAAGATAACTCTGCTTCTGCCTATACCTAGCTCACAGAGTTTCTTCCATATTAGACCCTTTTTCCATTGCATTATTTTGTTATTTACTAGGCCTGTGTGAATTGGGAAGTATTCGTGACTCCCAGCGTGGACTGCCTGACTGGTTCAGGCTCAGGGCTTATAAAGCCCAGCCTGGATCCAGTTAAGTGAGTCCTTATTTACCTCCCTTTGCCATTTGCAAGAGGCCTCTTTGGCTGCTTGTTTCTTTAGAGGAGCGGGCACACCCCAGTCCCCTGCTAGACGTACAGTTTCTTGGCAGCTAGTGGCATGTACATTACTGCCTTGATTAGCATTATCACAATACTACTAGTAATTCTACGGTGACTATAAAGGAGTAACATAATAGGAATACATGAATGAATTTATTAATCCAAACTAAATCAAGGGGTTTCATACTCATGCATCTAATATGAGATGTAATCAACATCTGAAATCCTATTTTGTGGCAACAGCAGAGAAAAGCCCATTATGGTTCAGCCTTTTCTTGTGGAGAAAGGGGGCAAGATTTTTATAACACTGGGTACCCTAGAGCATTAAGTAAATGTCCTGACTTTCAGACTTACTAAAAAACATTATAGAAAGAATTTGTATGGAATTAATATTGGGAGATACAGTGGATGGCACTGTTGGACTGTAATTATGAACATTAAATTATGATGGACTAAGGGCTGTAAGTCTTAAGTTACATTATTATATAATCTTTCAAAACTGTATCATACAGCTTTCAAGAGGCATATGTGGTAAAAAAGATTTATCCTATGTTATGAGAGTTAAATTTACATTTGAAATTTCACCATCAAGTGGGGTGAAATTTTATACATTTTGGGGAAGTTGGATATAAAATGGAATTATTGGGTAAACTACTACATGAGCTGAACTCAATCCTAATTTTCATAGTTTAACAACCTCCCTCCCCCAAATATTAATATTACACTAGTAATAGTTTTAAGGCTGAAGTCCTGGCTAGAAAGAGTCACTGATACTGAATCTCTCAAGGAAAAAATGTTTCTTTAGTATAGGCATAATAGTTTCCAATGTAAGTCCAAAATAAGTTCTAAAATGAAGGCTATGTTTAGAATGAGCCCAGAATAGATTTTGTTTGAGGATGTCTAGAAGCATTACATGTATGACTATACATATGTATTAGACCTGTGTGAATAGGGAAGTATTACATTGGATGTGGCGTTTGCCTATTAGGAGGACAGTGATTTGATTCAGAGATTCACATCACTGTCCTGAATCAATTTGGCTGAATTGGCTTCAGAAGATTCGGCGTTGATTCCAAGAGATGCGGTGATTCGGATCAGCTGAGGAGAGACAGGCACAGCCAGGTGGCTGCAGGTTGTCTCATGGCTCCTCTGGCTGTGCTGGCTCCCCCAGCCTGGGGAGAGGCAGTTGGAGAGGCCCCCATGGATGCCCTGCCCAGCCCCATCCCCAGCCCCCTCCTGGCTCCAGCCTAGTCCTGGCACTTTAAAAAAAAGCCCTGTACTCAGCAGCTGCAGCAGTGGCAATTCTCTGGGGGATCATGACAGAGCCCCCTCATGCAGCATGGGGCAATGGGGGCAGCTGGGGCAGCAAGGATCACCTCCCCTGCTTGGCACTTGCGTGGCAGCTGGCCCACAGCACAAGTGCAGCATGGTTCAGCAGGGCATTGTAGTCTGGGAGCTGGTGCTGCCAGCCTCCGGCTGCCAGGTGGAGCTGTCCCAGCCCCCAGAGAGTGTGCAGCACCCTGCTGAGTCATGCTGCACCCACATGGGGCAGCTACCACATGGGTGCCATGTGGGGGGGTGAGCCTTGCTTCCCCCCACTGCCCCATGCTGCATGGGGGGGGCTCTGTGGAGAGATTCGACAATCTGGACAGAGACACTACTTTAAATGTTTTTTCTACGTACCTCTAGGTAGCAGGTGGCTCATGAATGCTGCAATGATGGGGCACATGGAGTGTTCCACTGAAGTGCAGGGGGCTCCCCAGTATGCTCAGCAGCAGACCCAGAAGTGGACCAGAAGCACTTCTGGTCCACTCCCGGATCCACTGGGGAGCATGCTGGGGAGCCCCCCTGTATAACCCTGACTCAGCGACTGGTACCTCCTGGGTCGGGGGGGGACTCGAGGTCCCCCTGTGGCTGATCACTGAGCTGGGGGGCTGCAGGTTGCCCCTCCCAGTGGACCCAGAAGTGGATTGGAAATATTTCCGGCCCACTTCCGGGTTTGCCACTGAGAACGTGGGGGGCCCCCCTGTGCTCCTGTGGGATGCTCCTTCTGCCTCAGCATTGCAGCATTCACGAGCTGCACCTGGTACCTTAAGGTATGGAGAAAAACATTTAAAGCGGTGTTTATGTCTGCATCACTGATTCTCTGAATCAGCATCAAATCTTCAGATTCGGATTTAGCCAAATCAAATCAGGGACAGTGATATGAATCAACAAATTGAATCACTGTCCCTGCCTCAGGCCAAATCCAAATTGAATAGGGCCCATTTTGCACACCACTATAACAAACTGTGTCATGGTACACTTCCTTCACACACTTACTGAGGGCTATGTCTAAGCAGCACAGTTTTTCTATAAATGTATAGTTCACACTAGCATATTAGTGAGAACTATACCTAGGCTTGAGTGAACCTAGGTCCCATTTAGTAAGATTCACTTCTTGATTTAAATATGTGGACCTAAAATCAGGCAATAAAATATCTTCTGCAGGAAACTCCCCATCCTTCCCACAACTCTTTGACTGATAGCTTGAGCACTACACAGTCAAAGAGAGGTAGCTGACCATAGCAAAAAATTGCACTAAAACAAGATCATTCCCCAACAAGCTCAGATATAGACTTCTGCAAATTTTTCACATGTACAACTGAATCCTGGTCCCAATGGAACCTGCAAGCCCCCAAAACTCTATGAATTGTAATGGGCATAATGTATAATAATAATAAGTGGAAGAAAAGATTTGCTAATGAGGCTACATATATCTCTCCTATATTATTTACTAACAAAACAGTCACATTTTCCTTAACAACTGCCACTTCATTAGGCGCACATGTTCTTCAATCTAAACCACTAAGCAGATTTAACTCAGCAACATATGGTATGCTGTGAACTTATGTGCTTTTTTACTGTTTTAAAAAGGAAACTATAGTATAGTAACATATTTTTCTCACTATCCTATGTTAGTTTTGAAGCAAGTTGTTGTATCCTACCCTTTTGAACCTATTTTCTTTCCCTAATATTTTTTCCAGAAATATCAGCCAATTCATCTTCTCTCCCAAAGGCACTCCTTGTTAGAGAAAGTCTCTATATTTGGTATGGAAAGGAGGAAGTGGGTTCAAGAACAGCTGGCACAGAGAGAACTGGAGAAATTTTTGCTATCATTCCATTCCTGTTTTGTGACTGCAGCAAAATGACAGCTGTACAACTGTTCTACGCAGGCCCTATTTTCAGAATATGCCAAACTCATAATTCAGTCCTAATGAGTGTTTCATTGGAATTGAGCAGCCTGTTTAGTTTACTGCTTCCGCTATCGTGGAGGGACTGAATACCAAAATGATAATGCTTTAATTCACATTGAATCAATAAGGGCAAGGAAATGGAAGTGGGTTGGGTGGAAAGAAGCAGGAGTGTGGCGCGCTGAATGCTTGCAGATCTCTCTATACCAGAAGCAAGCATACTTCATTCCTAATTTTTAAGCTTCATTAGATTGTATGGCTGAATGATAACACATTGTTACATTTTTGTAATAGCATCTACTACATCTGACATCTACTGAATAGTAGGTCAATACAGTGTATTGTTAAGTATATGGGAGAAGTATTATTCCTGAATGGGTAAGAAATCAGTAGAAATCAGGTAAACTGTAATGTCAAAGATACAAAAACTGATGGACATTTCAGATCAGTATCTGGGCCTTTTTTTTTCTTTGCAAACTTAGTGCCCATATTTAAGAATGGGGAAAAGGAGGATTCAGGGAACTACAGACCAGTTGGCCTCACCTCAGTCCCTGGAAAAATCATAGAGCAAATCCACAAGGAATCCATTTCTAACCACTTGGAGAAGAAAAACATGATTAGGAACAGGCATTATGGATTCACTAGGGGCAAGTCATGCTTGACCAACCTGATTGTCTTCTATGATGAGATGACTCGCTTTGTGGCTGTGGGGAGACCAGTGAATATGATGTACCTTGCTTTTAGCAAGGCTTTTGATATGGTCCCCCAACAACATTCTTGCAGGCAAGCTAAGGAAGTATGGACTGGATGAATGGACTGTAAGGTGGATAGAAAAGTACCGGGAGCATTGGGCTCAGAGAGTAACAATCAATGACTCAATGTCTAGTCGGCATCCAGCATCAAATGGAGTCCCTGGGGGTCAGTCCTGGGACCAGTTTTGTTCAATCTCTTCATCAGTGACTTGCAAGATGGCAGGAGGATTCCAATTCGATCCAGAGAAATTAAAGGGTCCCCTGATTTGATTTGGATTGGGAGATTTGGCCACCAAATTGAGTCGAATCTTTGCCAAATCTTCGCACAGCCCTAGTTTGCAAATGAGCATCATTTAACCATTTGCTGAACTGGAGCTGTTTACAATATCATATAGTCTTCTATTCTGCTTTACTCTGTTCTTCCTGTGCTCAATTACCTTCCCATCTCTCCCGAAGATGCTGAGCACTGCCAGGGGTGCACAGAAGGAATACTAGATTTTATCTTTTTCTAGCAATTATTGGGTTTGCAAATAGAATAGTTGCATAGGCAAGGGTTAGGCACAATCTAGCACTGCAAAGCTTAGAAACAGTGTTGTACAAAGATGAGATCATTTGCATTGCGTGAATACAAAATTATAGAATAATAGAAAGTTATTATTCTATAATAATAGGGTTGGAAGGGACCTTTGTTATGGCCAGAACCAAAGAAATTAATATGCAATAAATATGTGATTCTTAGAGGCATTTGGAATTTTTGTCTAATAAAAGCTTGTATTTTTGTAACCTGCAAATGTAACTTGTAACTCTTTGTTGAATTGACTAGGCCACAGAGACAAAGCTATAGTTGTAAGATTAGCTGACCTAATGGTTTTTTGCTCAGAATTCAGCCTTGATGATAAAAACGAAATTCAATCACCTGGCATACCCAACACATTCCAGTAAAGCATGTCTCAAAAAGCATAGAGAGATCTAAAAGGGTTGGATTTAGGTGGAGTAATGTTAATTTCAAACCTGAAAATGCTGCGTTGCAATTTGCTTATTGGATAAACCCAAGTTTGGGTAGTAACCTTATATAATAATTTTTAACACGTTTTAATCCCATAGGGTAACAGCTATAGGGCAAGATTGTGAGTGGCTCTAAAGCCAACAGATTAGCATAAGACTAAGTATAAAAAGCTTGTGCATCAGGTGACCAACATTAAGGAGGGAACAGAACAGTCACTGCTGTTCCATGCCCAGACCCCAGACTTCCGGTGTGAGTCAGGATCAGATCCTGATCAAGGGATCTTTCCCAGTAATCCCTCAGACAGCATCTATCTGGGATGCCTGACTTCACTGGAATCACCTGGCATGCACCTGGCATTGAGGGACTATCGATAAGTTGCCAACCCATGTCTATCTATTTGTTATTTTAAACAGCCCAGTGGCTGATACCCTCACAGTGCCCAGCTGGCCTGCGACAGATTGATCTATGCATTTGTTGTTATTATCTGTTGTTATTATTCACTATTAGCTCTTTAATATTGCATTATCTGCTTATCGAATTTATCTTTCTGTTAACTGTTGTGTGTGTGTAAGCTATAATAAATTTGCCATTGCTTCACTTTCAAACTCTGCCTCTTTGATCCCGAACCAAACAGCCCAGTGGCTGATAACCTCACAGTGCCCAGCTGGCCTGTGACAACCTTGAGAGATCATCTAGTCCAACTCCCTGCTCAAAGCAGGACCATCCCTAACTACATCATCCCAGCCAATGCTTTGTCTAGCCAGGTTTTGAAAACCTCCAAGGATGGAGCTTCTACCACCTCTCTGAGTAACCTGTTCCAGTGTTTTACTACCCTCCTAGTCAGAAAACTTTTCCTAATATCTAATGTAAACCTCTCTTGCTGCCACTTGAGACCATTGCACCTTGTTCTGTCATCCGTCAACACTGATAACAGTCTAGCTTTATCCTCTATGTAACTACCCTTCAGGGAGTTAAAGGCTGCTATCAAATCCCCCCTCAGACTTCTTTTCTGCAGACTAAATAAGCTCAATTTCCTCAGTCTCTCCTTATAAGCCACGTGCTTCTGTCACCTAACCATTTTTGTTGCCCTCAGCTGGACTCTCTCCAACTTGCTCACATCCTTTTTATAGTGGGGGGCCCAAAACTGGACATAATACTTGTCCAGTACTCACCTGACACATATCGTGCCAGAGTTCATTGCTCCCGGCACCATTTGAACAGTCCTAGGACTGCTGCACATTGAGCTGAATCAGAGCAACCAGCCGGATCAGCATTTACATATGTGTTGATGCACACAAAAAACTCTGCAGCCAGATAGTACTTGTAGAGTTAGGCTCCAGTAGTTTAGAGTACTTGTAGACTATGCAGCAGAGTTAATTAGTTATCTATGGCATAATAGGGCTGCATAATGTTAACTGAGAAGCTAATTAGTTTATTCCACAGTAAATATCGTGTATGGACATATCCACTGTCTTTTTGTTAGAGCTGCAAAAGCAATCCCTTGAATATAAGTTTATCACTAAATATATGCTTATAGGAATTTTAAGGAACCATTTTTTTTTTTGTCCTGTGTATACTATAAGAAGCAACATTAAGAAACTCAGGTGATCCATTTGATTTTAAGAATAATGGGGAAGATCTGCTGTGGTACAGGGAAAAGAAATCTTAAACCCTCTCCAAGCCATGAAACAGATGTAGAGTCAGGCAGTAAGTAGATGAATTGCACCAGGACTACTGCCACTCTCTACAGTACACATGTTCAGCTGTCAGGGAGATGGAGATGGGGGGTACTGTCTAATCCCAATTAAGTGTGGCAGTAGAAAGTTTAGCCTTTTTGGAAGAACCTTGGCAATTTTTTTGACAAAAATGGTTCTTAAAAGAGAAATGCAAACATTTTTTCTATGATGGGTTTCAGAATGAATGAACTATATCCTTCTATTGATTTTGAAATCAATAGAATTTTGACTCTATGGAACTTACCATATTTTGTTGTGTATAAGTCTATGTGGTTATAAATCAACACCTTACTTCTGATCCAAAATGTTAAGAACTTCATGGATCCAGTGTATAAGTCGACCCACATTTTATAATGATCCATTTGTAAAAAGTTCCATGTACGGTAAGTATTCTCTTGTAGTGGGAAGAATTCAGAATGAACAATCACTGCCATGATTTTTTCTGATGACGGTCATGCTAACTACCACAAGCTGGGGGTTACCTATAATGAACAATTTCCCATGCATGATTTAAAATCCCTTAGTCATTTTCATCATCAGAAGTGTTGGCTCCAAACAATTCCATCCAATCATCCAAATGATTAATTTGATTGGTGTATGGATCCTTGACATTAGAAGTTCCAGTTCTAGTTTGTACTGGAAGTTTCATGTAATTAGTGTGACCATGCCTCATGCCTGTTTTAAAGAGGAACAAACTTTGAAATGCAATTTTTTTTATTTCAAAATATTGATAGGGTATATAAGTCGAGGTAGAAATTTAAGCATAAATATTCTGGTTTCAAATTTTGGCTTATACATTGTGAAATACAGTAAATAAATTGGTAAGCTTTGGGACAAAATCCTTTGGTGAAATTTTATAATAGTATTTACAACCCCTTAGGATCCAGTGATTTATCTATATGTACATAGCTAATTACATCATGCGTCTTCTCCACCAATATGTCCCTCTAAGCTTTTCTCTTTGTTCCTATAGAACCATTCAAAATATACTTTTTTGTCTAGTTTTCATTTCCCTGATTGGCACAATCTTATCACCTGTATTGTTTGGTATTATTGTAATAGTTGTGTTTTAAATGTGTTCATATTGTAATAATGCTGAGTGTCTGTTTCCTTGACTAGCATATACACAGGGAAAGAAGGGTTAATAAAAACCTTGCTAATTCCCAGAGTTGTTTACTCTGGGTGCACTGCAGAAGGAAATAAGATGAATCTCCAGCATCAATAGACATGAATAGCTATGGCTGTGTACAAACATTCATTTCTAGAAGTAGAAAATGTCCATTGCTAGAAATGAATGAGGTGAGGAGAAGGAGAAGGAAGAGAGGTGGGGTAAGCAATACAGACCTTCAGTCTGAAACCATCTCCTCTCCCCTGCTCATTGTGTCTTCCTGAGAGCAGGGTGATTCAAGTCTAGAGAAACTGTGGGCTTCTCCAGCTCTCCTGTTCCCGGGTGACTGAAACAATGGGGCAAAGCCTGATGCCTGTTTCTCATGCTGCAGACTCTGGAGTGAGAAGCAGGGCAAGGGGTGGCACTGAGTCCTACAGGAAAGATTCTGCTCACTCCCTACACCTGAGACTCTAATGTGAGTAATAGGCAGATTTTTTGCCCTGCTACCCCAGAGAAAACCTCTACAAGCTCACCTCCTGGTTTTGTCAGCTTTTAGATTGTCTAGCTGGTTGGTGCAGGTGGCAAGGGGAAGCTGGTGGGGCAGAGGATGAGTCTTGGGTAGGCTGTCCCCAAGCCCAGTTCCCAGTCCCACTGGTTTTTAAATTATTGCCCCTGTCACCCAGCTGCATAGCACAGGCAGCAAGCTAGAGTAAACTGTCAAAGCCCCCCACCTCTTCCCAAAATGATGGGCTGGTCTGAAAAGGGAGGGGAGCGCCAGGGCAAAGCCTCCAGCATGCTTCTCCAGGGAGTCCAGTATGTGAGGAGCATCTTGGTGCTGCTTCTCTACTCACATCCTGGCCTATGGGAGGAGATGGAGAAGCTGTCCCCACTATGCCTTCTCTAGACAGGGGTGACTCCAGTCTTGGAAAGGAATCAGAGCCTGAAAAGACATTGTTTGTCCCTAGGAGGAGCTAAGCTGGGGTAAAATGTACAAATTGTTCATACTTCCAGAAGAAATTAATTTGGGAGTACTACCTGGTTGGAGTAGGCTTATTTTTCTTCTGGAACTGCTATTTTTGGTTCAGTAGAAAGGCCATGTACAGACGTTCATTTTCCACTGGGAGACTTGTTCTATGTTGACACTTCAACAAGATGGAATTGTAGGTGACAGCAAGGAACCCTCTAGGGGACAGAAAAATAAAGAGGGTGATTGGTGTGACAACCAAGAAAGGAGGAAGTGGACGGTGAGAGGGGAGATCTGAAGACAGCAGCTTTTGGGGATCAGGCCTGTGTGGATTGGTAAGAGATCAGCTAACTTTGGGATGTTCCAGGCTGTGTTGGCTGGACTGGGGACAGAGGGACTGTTTAACTCTTTGGAGAGGGCAGAGACCTTCTGCATGGGTAACTTCTTCCCCAATAAATCATTTTATTTCAGAAGAGATGTTTGGAACTTCTCCCTATCAAGAAGTAAAATCTCTCTTACAAGACTTGAATTAGAAGATAGTTCCTTGAGGAAGAACCACAAATAGCCAGGAAGGGATAGGAACTGAAAGGCTGGGGTCTCAGAGTTTGAAGAAGCCAGTGTTTCCCTGTCTGCTAGAAGGCACTGATGGGTTGGCCTAAAAAAAAGACCAAAAAAAGGTTGTGGTGGTCCTGAATCAGCACTTCCCTACAGGAATACATGTCAACTTACCATCTTTATTGATTGTATGATTAACATTGCTTTGATCAGAGAGTATTTCTAGTTTTATTTATAACTAATACATTTGTAATAATTAATATTTTAAAGTTTCTGATAAATGTTTTTTCTAGTTTCTCTCTCCCTTTTCCCCCTCTTTGTCTAAAACTATTGCAGGCAATTACATTTGAGTTTATAGGCATGTTTAAAATAACAAATAATTTTCCTGAAGTGTCTCCCTTTCTTGCTCTCTCATCCTTATAGTTGGTTGAAAAAATGGTGTTATTTTTGGTATATATTTCATAACATTTGGATCCACTCTACTTGTTACCAGGGACAGTTGGCTGAAATGAAGAGCAAAACACATACTTTGTTCCATATTTTCTTCTTTTAAAGGTTTTATTAGGCAGGTAACAGGCAAATCTCTCTGCTGTGCCTTACAGTTCCCTGAGTCATCATTTCATCAGAAAAAGTAGTGTCCTCCTGTGATATCACCTAACCCTAACGGTTCTGTGTGGCATCCTAAAATGTTACAACACAAGACAGGTTTCTGAGGTTTACATTGTACTAATTTTAATTTCCACTCCCACTTTTATTAACACGCATTTGCATTAGCCTCTCTGACACCACTTCTGAGTAGGGTGAACTCTTATAAACCACATCATCATGTGGTCACTATATACATTTGGAAAACACTTTAGGAGAGTTTTATGGGGCTCTTTACATGTGGTTTGAATTCTTGAAGGCACTTGGCTGCCACCTAATTAATAAATAATAATTAATAATGTTCATTAATAAACTTATACAACAAGCCTTCCATTTGTTATTTATTAATTAACAGCTTTATTCATTCAGTCAAAGAAAATTCACTACAACAAACCAATCAACATTCATGCAAAATAGAGTTCTCAAAGACACCGTAGACTTGTATTAATATACCTAGCCTTTGGTTCACTATAAGGACATAACATGCCAAGATGTTTAAGAGAGGAATGAAACATGTACACTGTGATCATGCACATGTAATAACCTGTCTCTATAACCTCTTCCAATTCTCAATGTAGTTTGTGCCAGCTCTCACTCCCACTTTCAGAACTCAACTCCAAATTACTCCTTTATTAGCTGCACTTTTTTTAGGTTGTTGTTCTCCTTTAAAGATGTTCTAACAGTCCTCAGTAGATCTGAATAGGCTACAGACATCTGCTCATTTCAAATATTACACATCCTTTATACAATTCCCTCATGAGCATGCTACATTAAAATTGAAAGCCCAGAGGTCATTTGGGTATTCTGAACTAAGTGGGGTTAGAAACTACTGAAGCATCAAATAGGACAGATCTAAACATAGAGGCTAGAGACAGAAGTTACACATAAACTGGTTTAAGTGATCAGAAACTGATTAAAACCTGTAACAAAATAATCTTAGTGCACATAAACCAGTTTCAAAATGGCTGAAACTCATTTAAGTTAAACCTGGTTGAACGTGGTATCAGACTTAACTGATTTGGATCAAACCAGTTTATGAAACTTTTGTCCCAGACCCCTTCCTGGTTCAAGTTAAATCACAGTCCCCTCCAGCATCCCAGCATGCTTTGCAGCTCTGGGCTAGATTGCTGTCTGCTCCAGAGAGCAGGGCTGCCTCCACCCCTCTGCTCCCTAGCTGGAGCAGTAAGAGCTGGCTGACGAGGGGGTGGAGGATGCAAGGCTGAGGTCTGGGGCTGGGGAAGGTGGTAAAACCCCCCTTTATCCCCTCAAACTTAGTGCTAGCTGTGACTGGACTACAAATCCCAAAGGAATTTGGAAGCAGTAAGACAATGTGATGAGAAAGCCTGCAGAGTCTTGCTGATGTGATTTTGAATTGCAAATATCAGAGACCTTGGGGACAGCAGAAAGAGGACACAAACATACAGCCCATGCTGGCTATGTGCCAGAGAGCTGTGCTCCAGCACTTTCCCCTTCTCTGCAGGCTTCTGGCCAGAGCCACTACAGGTATGCACTTGCATTTCCTGAATCTAAAGGTAAATGTTTACTTATATTTTGATTTAATTTCTGCAGTTTAGACTAACCTGCAAAGACTAAAGCACTTCAGCCTCAGGCTTAAGTCTATACTTAACCAGAGGAAGCAGGGACAACATTCAGAAAGCAGCTAAGTTATTGGGTGGATAAACTATTGGAAGGAAGGAGAATGTGGGGAGAAGTAGGGAGTAGAGGTACAGTGGAAGGGCTAGATGCAAGAGTGATCAACTCCTTGCATAATACAGAGTCTGAGATCTAAATGAAAAAGCCTCAGGTAAGTGTTTTGTTATTGGAATATTTACCTTTGAGACCATCATTTTGGAACTTAGGGGAAGACTTACTTACATTTGTTATTTTTAGAAACTGTGCATTATATTTTCTAATGACCTACACTACTGAAATTGCAATGTAAATGCGATGCTTGCTTCTTTGTTTTCTATTGCGGTGGCAGTCAATGGGCTAAATTTTGCCCTGATTACATACCATCCAGTCCCACTGGGTGGAAAATTTTTTAGTCCAAATGTATTCCTCAAAAGTCTCCTACGTAGGGTGACAAGACATCCTGCTTTGGCTGGGACACTCCAGGATTCGGTAACCTGGTCTCAGCTGGTTAATCAAAAGTCCTAGGCTGGAGTCTGGTGGGGACACAGAGCAGCATGGTATGCCAGACAGGCACCACTGCTCCTGGGTGGGAATAAGGCAGGCAGGCTGGAGTAGGTGCTATCCCACTTGCATGTGGCATATCCTTGCCCCCGCACAGGAGCAGTGATGTTGGCTAGGGTTATGTGAAGCTTTGGTCCCTGATTCAATTCGGTGGAGGTTTCGCTTGATTTGGTGGCCAAATCTCCAAATCCAAATCAAATCCTTAATCTCTCTGAATCAAATCAGAACTCTCTGAATTGATTCAGAAAGATTCGATGATTTGGACAGAGGCACAGCTTTAAATGTTTTTTCTACATACCTCTAGGTAGCAGGTGGCTCATGAATGCTGCAATGGTGGGGTACATGAAGTGTCCCACAGAAGTGTGGGGGGCTTCCTAGCGTGCTTGTCAGCAGACCCAGAAGTGGACCAAAAGCACTTCCGGTCCACTTCCAGGTCTACTGGGGAGCATGCTGGGGAGCTCTCCTGTGTCCCCCTGGCTCAGCGACTGGTGCCTCCTGGGTCTGGGGAGGGGCACCTGAGGTCCTTCTGTGTCTGATTGCTGAGCTGGGAGGGGGCTGTGGGTCCCCCAGTGTGCTACCCAGTGGACCCAGAAGTGGATGTTAATACTTCTGGTCCACTTCTGGGTTTGCCGTCGAGCATGCAGGGGGACCCCCTATACTCCTGTGGGATGCTTCTTCTATCCCAGTATCACAGCATTCACAAGCTGCACCTGGTACCTTGAGGTATGTAGAAAAATATTTAAAGCTGGGTTTATGTCTGAATTGCTGATTCTCTGAATCAGCATCGAATCTTCAGGTTCAGATTTGGTCAAATTGAATCGGGGACAGTGATCCAAATCAACGAATTGAATCACTGTCCCTGATTTGGGCTGAAACTGAATTGAATAGGGCCTATTTCACACAACCCTAGTGTCTGCCTAGCCATCTGCCTGCCATCATGCTGCTTTACCTTCCCACTGGACTCCAGCCCAAGAATTTTGACCAACCGTTTGGGACTTCACTACAGAACCCTATTCTTAAGGGACAAGACACTTCATGCTGCTTTTGAAAATGGGGAGAGTACAGAAGCTACCCATAAGAGAGGTCTCCTCTTCCCCATAAATATCCATGGAGCAGTTGTCGGCTAAAGCTCTGGAGCAGATGTGATAACATGTCATTGAAATCCAAGTTAGTTAGTTATTTATCTCTCAAGAATGTTATCCTCCATTTTGTCTTCTCAGGCATTGAAAATCTGGGTTTTAGTTTGAATCTGTAGCACAAGTGCTGCTTGTTGGCCTGATTTCACTCAGCAAAATCAACCATGTAAAATATTCATTCAGTTTTTCCAACTGTGAATATCCATCATTATCTTTTTATTTGGGCTTTTTTTAACTTTGTCTTTTTTTTTGTTCCAGAGGTTAGAACATGCAGGTATACATCTAAAAAGACTTGTACAAAGACAGGGGAAAACATAAATATTTTTGTGGAGCAGAGATAGGTGAAGTCTCTGTAGCTAAGATTGAAAACAAAGTCAGACCAAAGTTTAATTCCACACATCCTGTTTACTGGCTCAAGTACAGGTGCTCACTTATTAGTTATTCTTGCTCTGTTTTCATGGTTAAATTTTCCCTTCCTTGTATCCCTTAAAAGAGTTCTGAACCTGACCTTCAGTCCTTGTCTGTTCAATAGTTCTGCAGTCAAAGCTTTCCAATGACAAGGCTCAGTGAAACATGCTGGGCTTATATCATTTGTACTGTGACCCAGCACCCTCAAATTTACATGGGGTTTCTGGTTCTTCATGAACCTATGTTTCCAAGACAACTCTTAGAATTCTAAAGACAGGTATTTAAAGTTATTTAGGTGCATAAAGATATGTGCTCAGAGGCATAACAAAGCAGGTCAATGCATAAGGCAAATGGGGTGGTCTGTAGGAGTGATAGCTGTTATTCCATACCCCCTACACTTAACCCCAAAGTCAGTGCTTGGGACTGCTTCCCTGGTTATCCCACCTCATTGCACTACTGTATCTTAGGACACCTAAGTACCTTTAAATCTGACCTTACATTCTTTAGGTAAGCTCCTGTAAACAGGTTGAAGCACTTCATCTAGGGGTTTGAAATTTCTTCAGAGAACCTGTGCTAGAATTTAAAACATAAGAGCCCTTCAGTGCATTGAGATTAGAGTAAAAATTGAAAAATGTGCATGTTCTTTGCTCTGTTACTCAATATATGTGAAAGTACTTTTTTTCTCAGGAGGTTTACTCTATTCCCTGGTTCACCGTAATGACATGCCATGCCAAGATGTTTTTCCGGGAGGAAAAACCAACCATTACATGTCTGTAGTCACCTATCTCCATAACATCTTTCTAATCTTAGTCTAGTAGCCAATTCTAGCTCTTATGCCAAATCTAAGGTAAAACTTGGTCAATTTTAGGTATGAAAGTCTAATATGAATCTTTTTAGCTAGTTTTGTGCTAAGTTCTATATTTATTACATTTCATTTATACATAGGATTTCAGTTTAAGTTTGGCTTGCCGTCCCAGAGGTGAAAAAATAGGTACTTAATGTACTCATTAAACCATTATACAAATGAAATCCATTCATGACATATTGCCAAATCCCATATAGGGCCTATGATTCAGAAAAAAAATTAGTAAACTACCTAAAAACCTGTAGCTGATTATCCCCAGAAACGTAATTTTAATGAGAAATTGGAACTCATTAAAAAGACCATATTTTGAAATGAAAGAAAATAGCCATGCAAAATGCACTTTGATCCCTTTGTTTTGTGTAGAGAAGGGTTTTTGATGTTTTTTTTAATAGTGAACCAAACCTACATGAAGAAAGGGGATAATTACTTAGTGGACAAACAAGGATTTGCCCTATTGCCCCCATTTAAATAAGAGTTCTAGGCTTAGGCCAGGTTATTATGGTTACTTGTAAGGCATTTAAGACTCCAAAGAAAAGATTGTCTTAACACAGCAGGGCTGAGCAAACTGTAAGCAGAGATGCTTTTTAAAGAAGAAATTATACCCTACTAATGGCAAAACAAACCCAAACTTTTTCTAGAAAACACAAGTTTACAGTAAGTTTATATATGTGGCCCACAATGCCCATATCAGATAGAGAGATAAAATTAATCAAATAAATGAATTAGCCAGCAGCAGTTGTAAGAGGAAGTTAAAATTCTTGGGGCTATTCTGGTACAAAAAAAAAGAATACAACTTCACTCAACTGAAGTTTTCAACATTATAAATGTGATTGTACCAACTGTATGTTAATGAAATTAAACAGAACTGTTCATCTTGATGAAGAATTTAATACAACACTAGGGAGCCTAAAAAAAAATAAGAGAAAGGATTTGGGGAACAAGGCTTCAGTCGGTGCATCTACATGCTCTTAACACAGAGCAATAAACTCTGGCACAGTTTGTGCTGGAGTCAGTTGCTCTTGGGTGCAGTGTCTATATGTGTGCCTAGGACCACAGCACTTTGATCCAGGGTGGAGCAGCTCCTGACTGGCAGCAGGCTTGGCGGGGTCAGACCCGAACTCTGGATGGTAGTGTCAGGTGGAGGAGAGGCTGGCTGGGGCAAAGGGTGCTAAAGTGCAGGGCTAGGCAGCAGGCATCCCCCATACTTTAGCATACCTATGCCCCAGCCAGCCCCTGTCACAGTCTACATGTGTGTTTCAGTCCCTGACAGCATTATCTTATGGCAGAGTTAGTTAACTTAACCTAATACCAGCATACATGTAGATAGCAGCGCTTAACTGAGGAGCTAATTAGTTTACTTTGCAGTAAAGTGCATGGGTTGATGTGTTGGGTGCATCGACAGATGCACTAACAAAGCACATTGACTTCAACTGAGCAAAGGCTTATACAAATTCTTAACCTTATGTGTTAGGTTGCATAGCAATCTTTGTAGGATTGGGGTCCATTGTACACAGGGGTTTAAAGTTAAGCACTTATTTAAGTACTTTGCTGCAATGTCGCCTAAATGGGGTACTTAGATGGAACTATTACAAAATACTAATAGATGTATTTTACCAGGAAAAGCATTTTAAATGCAGTATATAAAAGAGTTCAAGGGATACCAGTTGCAGGAGGGAATTGAGAGATAAAATGAAAATCCTGGAAACTCAGATTCTGTTCAACTAAAACATATTCAAGCTTATTTGATCCAGCTGTTTTTTCCAGTTCTTAACCCTACTTATATTTTAAACATCCTCTTTTCTTTGCTGCTATTGGCATCAGAAATAAGTTATCATACTGCAGCTATAACACACATGCAGTGCTCAAACATAGTCCTTTTAGAGGATTTAAGTTAAAATATAATAAACAACAATAGATTGACTCTATTTTGTTCATGCTAATTATATATTGTAACTTCACGGGCAGCCACTATATGTAAGAAATAAGAATTTTTGAGGACTGTATTTTACTTTCACAGAGGGTGATCAAAATATTATTTAGTACTTGTATAATTATGATATATTAGGAAAAAAATCACACTCAGACTCACAACATCCACCTATGTTGTGAGACTAGTTAGAGTACGCTGAGCTGTAATATAAATCATAATAGAGGATACTTTAAAATGTGCTAGCTGACTTTTTATTCACAATGTATTCAGCCAGGTTTGTTGTTAAGAAGCCACAGGTGCACAGCACATTAAAATGTGATTGCAAAATAGTTCAATTTTATTGTATGTGTTGCATATTAAAGCATATTTTAACTATTTACTTTTAAGATATTTATGCAGTTGAGCAGTCACATCTAAAAGATCATAAAAGGGGAAAAGTTAAAAAGGAACTATAAAGCCAAATGACAAAGAAAGCAAGAGTTATGAACACAATTGGTGAGTATTGTAGCAAGTATATAAATGGACAAGGAGCTGTTTAATGCTCTCACATACATATTCTCCACCATAGGAAGAAATCAAAATACACTTACCCACAGGCTGCTGAACACTGCTGAGCTTTGTATAGTCTCCTGGAACATTAATCACTTACAAAACTCTCACTTGTTACATGAATAGAAATTAAATAAACATTTTTTACAAAAAAATTAATTTTGTGCCTTTTCAGAATTAATACTCCAGTCTGTAATTGTATGGCCAAACCTTAAAAAGTCATGTCTCAACCTTGATGACCCCTCCAACTGTTTGTATCCCACCTTTGACTTGTGACAAACAAATGAAAAGGAAAAAGAAAACCCTCAGAATTATGTCCTTATCCCTCAAAAGGGAGGAGAATCAAAGCTTTCCTTTATTTCAACATGGGATTTTGTTATTCTTATTTATTTCATATGGAAGACAATCAAATAAAACCTTGCAGACACATTGAAACCAGTGTTAACTCAGTTCACTGCTTTCCTTGTCTGCAGATGGCATCTGAATTGGCACAACTAAGCCAAAAATGGCTGAATCAGGGTCTGTCACAAGAAGGTATGAGATCTACATGTTGTGCTTACTGCATAGTAGCTTGTTACTACTGTGCAGTAGTGTCACGGAGCAGGAACTGTGATGCAATGCTATTGTGAAATAGTAACTTGCTCCTGAACAGTCAGCATCACCAGGAAGCCATGTGGAGATGCAAAAGTGCTGGTTATTGCACAGTCATTAGTACTTGGGTAAGCAAGTACTAAATGACTGCGCGGTAACAACTGCGCAGTCAATGTCTCATGTAGACACAGCCAATGTGTATCAGTTCTGAGTTCCACATAAAGTCAGCAGCTGAGCACAGACAATATCATAATCACTTGCATACATGTAACATGATGCTTATTGTTACATTATGGCTAGTAGGATGTGGAGATTTTTAGTTTGCATCTTGATGTATGTAATCCCAGACCTTTAATAACTATAGCAACGGAGGGGAGGAAGATATTTACAGCTGGTTAGTATTGGTATCGATTTGAAATGCCTTCCATGCCTCTATCTTTGCTAGCTTCTTTTCTAAGAAGGTAATACTTACATGCTAGTTTTCTACTTTATTGGACCTGCTTAGTTATCTAAATGCCACTGGACTCTCTGCCACTGCACCCTTTACTACCCTGATGATACAATTTTTCTACCATCAGCGATGCCCCCGTTTAGAGACACTGTCATTTCATACTGTATTTGCATCTTAAACCTACCCACTAGTAGCAGAAAAAGAAGTACTACTTGGGATCATGGAAGTATTTAAAAGTTACTCTGACAGTAGGTTGAATCACCTTGCCAGCTATGTACATTTCACAGAAGTCCTAAAGAAAATTCAAGGCTCATGACTTAGAAGCTTTCAGCTTTGTCAAAAAAACTTAATTTTACCTTGACATTTATGGTAAATCAGAATCATATTGAACAGCCTGTGAGTTGCATCGGTTTATTCATCAGTTCATTACCCATCCCCTTTTGGATATGCAGCCTAATCTTTTTCAATGTAAGACAGGACTGATTCATTGAATTGATCCAAATAGAAATAAAAGTAATGCTAAGCAAAAACTGTTCCTATATTTTATTTTCAAAAAAGCTTAAATCATAATAAACTTGTAAAAAGTAATTACCAGGAAAAAAATAATTTTGGATGAAACAATGATACTCTCCTTCAGTGGATTGTCAGAGCTGCATTTTATATGTAATGTTAAACTTCACAACAAAGAAATTACAGATGGCCTGTCAGACAAGTTTCTTGAGTAAATCTGATATATTTTATTAAACCAACTAAAGTAGTTGGAAAATTCATCTTTGCATACTTTCAGGTACAAATACCCTTCTTCAGAAAGAGACAATTCCAAAGAAGGGTGTTTGTACCTGAAAGCTTGCAAAGAAGAATTTTTCAACTACATAAGTTGGCTTAAAAAAAGATATCAGATTTACCCAAAGAACCTTGTCTACCTATGTCCTTAGACCAACACAGCTACAGCCAACATACCTGACAAACAATCTTTCAGACATAATACGATTTATTCATCATGAACATGCAACAGTATGACAAGGCTATAATTAAACTGTAGGCTTCATACTGACATTAGTACAAAAAAAATCAAACAGTTATAAACATGGCTACAATACATCATTTTCTGGTTATTAAAACTACATTGCACATATAAATGTACTATCTATAACTTAAATATATTATTAATTAAATTATGTATATAAATAAATACAAAGCTCTTACACATGTACATATAGCTCATATTTCCTAACCAGGTTCTATTTAAAACATATCTTTTAATTCTTAATGAAGTGTTAGTGATTGTGGTAGCTTACCAGGTCAATAAGTTCCTTGTAATAATTCATTGCTTCGCTTAAAGCCATCTGTAACATATGCTGCTCATGTCTATAACAAAGTATACGATTTATTCATCATGTATTTACCATTTCAAAATGAAACCTTAATAGAAAGCATGACCTTTACATCTGAATATTTAAGGCCTTGTGTATTCAGTATCATTTATTTTTGTGGATGGCTCTGCATAATTGTTCACACAGGAGAGATGGCTCATGCTGGGGAGATGGCACAAGTACCTGTTCTTTGCATGGGGGCCAGGCAGAATCCTGTTGGAGTGTAGAAGTACAGCCCAAGGCTAAAGCTGTTAAAAGATATATAAAGAGTTGAGTGCATGCCATAGCTTTGCCTTCCACTGGACTAGCCAGCAGGCCTTCTAGGTATGGAGAGTCCTCCAAGGGCAGTGGGATGCACGCGAGCAGCAGTGACTTCTGGATGTCGTTGTGCCAGTGGTGCTAATATGTGGTGGTGATGGCAGAAGTAAATTTTTGTGCCCAACCCCAAAGCTGCTGCCCAGGGCTGCTGCCCCTATTACCCCACCCAATTACACTACTGTGTACTATGTACTGTCCTAAAACATCAAATGGAAGCTCTCAGTCAGCCAGAAAGACTTTATTGCTCCTGCTGTAGCCCTCCTCACTGCACCCCATGTGGGTCACGTGGAAGACGGCACGTTCCTTTTCAATTAAAAAACCCCCTGTAGTCGCAAGGGTTATCAGCTCCAAGTGAGCACATGGCACAAATGAATGACTGCCTTATACCTTTTCTGCGTATTGACTGCCTGTGTATTTGCTGTAGTGATTGTATGCCTTATTATTCTATTTAGCAATGCCAAACCAACACAGCTTTGAGTGTGTATGTGGGGTTCTAGTTTGGCTCACCAGGCTCCAGCTCCACTTGCTGTTCAAAGCTGAGGGCCAGCTGCTTGGAAAAAACCCTCCAAAAACAATTAACTCCCCTCTTCCACCCCTTTTATCTGAAGGGAGCATATGTAATACCTTTAAATGTTAAAATGATAGCTGAAGAACTTAAAAATTTTTTTTGACAGAATCACATAGCAGGGGAAATCTATATTGTAAGAAGGAACAAAGCAATGCTTGATTAAAAATGTTATATATTGAGATGAGTGGGAAATAATAGATAATGTTTCACCTGAGGATCTAAATTGAGGATTCTCAGTTACCCTTCTCTGCTCCAAAAACAGTGTAAAACTTTGAAAACAACAAGCAATTTAGTTTAGCTGTTATTTCAAATTACTAGCATCCCTGTTTTCTCACAACACCTGAACCAGCTCCAATTCCTTTTTTAATGTTTGCTAGAGGAATTTGGATGCTCGTCTCATGCACTGGAAATGCTGCATGCATGTATGGGTTTTTTTAATTATTTTACTGTGCTTTACCATTCCAGTGTTTTAGCAGAAAACAAGAATATGAAAAAATGGCAGCTTTGAGTGACACTGCAGTATATTTCACTAAAAGTGTCATATTGTAGCACAGAAAAAGCAGTCAGGGGAGAGAATATAGGGAATGGGTTAATGGCATCTTTTCCAAGGAGTGTACCACATTAGGTAGGAGGGTATAGGAAATCAGCAATGGAGGGAAAGAGAGAGATAGAGGAAAATGTGAGCAATCACAGGCACTGGCTATGGGCAGGGAACCACTGGACATAGGAGGAAGCAGAAACAGGTGTTCTTCTTGCTGCTCTAGAGTGATGAAGTAGCTGGAGCATTGCTGCGTGTTGTATTATACTCCAGATAGTTAACCTTGCATCTGCAAGTACCAGAATATGGATTTTTGCACATCACACAGACACCCCCCCCGCAAAACCTACATCTAACTCAGGTCACAGTCAGGCTATCCTCTAAGCCATTCAATGGGAGTAAAGGAGCAATTTGCAGACAGATTGGCTTCTGCTATGATGAACAGTTATTTATGATTAGTTATTTATGATTTTTTACAAAAGGGTTATATTGGTGAAACTACTGTCTAACTCTTCAGTGCAATTCATCATGTTTCTCCAGATGTTAGAATAATTCACATCAGAAGGAGGCTCTTGATTTTGTATTATCATTGCCATCAAAGAGAATTGCAGCCCTTGGTGGGGACGAGTGCTGAAAAGTGCTGACCCTCAAAAAAAATCTGGGGGAGCACTCAGGGCTTTCAGAAAAGATTTTTCTCCATCTGTAGCCCTAGAAATTTCCAGGACTCTTATTTATTGATTGAATGAAACTATGATAGAAACGATTAAGGTATGAAAAGATCTCAGGAGACCCAGCTAAACTTTATGTTATAAAACCTAGAAACTTTTTTGGGCCCTGGTGGAGATTCTGCTTTCCTTTATACATCTCTTTAAAAGATAATAGAGTGGGCGGAGGAAAGTTCTGTATACCTAATGGAGTGGGACCATTAGTATATACAAGACAATAATAAATGAGATTCTGTGACAGACAAGTGAAGTGAGATCTTCCCCAAATATAAAGTTTTAATTTCACCTCACTAATTATTGAAGTCCCTGTTTCATGTAATTATATAGGAAATTATACATGACTGAAAGTGGTGCCAGCTAATGCTCACAACTTTTTCTAATTAAATTGTATGTTACATCATTGTTTTTGAATGCAGTCAGTTAAGCTCATTAATAAACTTGTACATGCTAATAAAAACTTTTTGATGCATGCAAAAATCCTGAGCATGCTTTAATAGTAAGCATGATGGAAAACTTTGCCCTTGACTCTTCTCAGCGATTTGCTGTTCACAGGCATTGCTATAGGGCAAGGGGGAGAACATTTCCCTCATAGTTTATTGACTCTAAGGACCCTGTAAGGTCTGTGACATCATGTTAAATATTACAGCAGGAGGTACAGCTGTCTCCTGTGCAAATCTTCATGACGTGAGAAATAGGTAGACCTTGTGTTGGCAGCACTCTCCATGCAGGCTGCCAAGCTTGAGACAGAAACAGAACAGGAGGCAGTAACATTTTTTTTTTTTTAATAGTAAGAAAAATCAAATAGATTAAAAGATTCTTAACTCACCTCCCCGCCTCTCTATCGCTTTTCCTTTGACTTGTGTATTCTAGAATGACTTCTTCCTGGCCTAGAGCTTTGTTAGATTAATTTGATGATCACCTTTTTCACATTATCCTATTTTTATTCAGTATTTAGCCTTTATCCCACAGGATGTTTATGTCTGTTTCTGGAATCCATCCTCATCCTCTGGAGTGAGTTGAGAATCAGAGATTTAATTTCATTTTTTAGCAATGTCTGTTTTACTATCTTTTCTACTGGCAAATGAATTTTGCTGTCTCAGAGGTGGCAGTGTCTTCTTTACAAACGTCATGTTCTATACACTCGAAAAATAGTCTTTTACCATTTTAACCTCTTCTTGCATGTCCCTTATGGGTTTGTATTTCCCCACTCTTTATTTCTTGCATAACCTTTGTAGTATAATTCTGCTTGATATTTTGTTTACTGTCTTTACATTTACTGCTTCTAAGTCCTCCATTTTCACTGAAATGCATTGTTTTCCTTGCTATTGGAGGGCACAGTAGACCTTGAGTAAGATTATGATAGAAATAATATTGTTTACAGTGAGGGTTTAACAGTTCATGTTTTTCCTGTACATCTGAGGGCTCTGCCCAGCTACTCATTATCTGCATGACAGGGTAAACAGCATCTTTAAAAAAACCCTTAACAGTTGTAGTGGAAGAAAACTCCCTAGAGTTCGTTATCTAGCTGTAATAGAAACAACGCGGGTAAAAAATTACTGCAGTATATTTGCTCGAGCAATGACCATTAAGACAGCAAAGAGGCAAAATGCCCCCCCGCAAAGGGTGAGGTGACCTTTTATACTTTTTAAAACAAGGCAAGACTACAAGGTTAACAAAAGCAATACTTGGGCGGTGCTTCATAAACCTTTATAACAGCATATTTCTATTAAGCTGAACTAGCATTTTTTAAAAGTTAGAAGTTAAGTAACAGTAACATTATGATAGGTTGGCAAGACCTTGCAGTGGTAGATACTTCTTAAGGACACAATCACTGTATTTAGAACAATGGCTTCTATGTCTTATCTTGTTCCTTGCAGTAGCTGATTTTATAGCACACAGACACAGATTCACTTGCTACATTTTACTCAGAAAATGCTTAACACAGTTAAAATGATTACTTGACACAAGCAAAGGCTTAGCTATCATTTTGCCTTGTGGTCAGCAGCATTGCTAGGCCACAGGTCATGCCTTGTATTCA
>JAGPOW010003316.1:57268258-57314217 GCA_030014935.1 Caiman crocodilus | reverse complement strand
GCCCCCCGTGGCCCCGGCGGGCCCCCCGCCCCACCCCCCACACCCCCCCCCCCCCCCCCCACGCCACAAAAAACAAAAAAAAAAAAAAAAAAAAAAAAAAAAAAAGCCTCTAAAGTACCAGAGGCTGTGGTGGTGGGGGCAGCCATGGGGGGCTGGGGTTGCAAGTGGAGGCTGGGGCTGGGTGAGGCAGCCACTGGGGGGTCTGGGGGAGAGGGGGGGCTGGGTGGGGAAGCCATGGGTGGGGGAGCTGAGGGAGCTGGTGAGGGATGGACCCAGGTGGGACAGCAATCCAGGGAGCTGAGGGAGCAAGTGGTGGTGGGGCATGTGAGCCCTGCAGGAGGGCTGTAACCCCTGTTGGGGAGACTGTGACCCCTGTGGGGGGCAGCCAACATACAGGTATTTATTATGACGATAGAGACACTGGTAGGCTTGCAAGTTGCTTTAACACTGTAGATATATCAATAAAACATTGCCTAACTAATGGCTCTCTCTCATAGTTTCATAGTTTTTTAGGGTCAGAAGGGACCTGAGTAGACCATCAAGTTCAATCCCCTGCCAAGGCAGGAAAAAGTACTAGGGTCAAACAATTATGACTCCAAGATCCCTCTCTGCCTCCAGCTGCTGAGAAGGACAAGCCCTAACATATAGGTGTGCTGGGGGTTCCTGCTTCCCAGGTGGAGTACCTTACATTTATCTTTATTAAATTGCATCCTTTTATTTAAATTGTGGAGGAACATGGATTTTGGGGTATTTAACAGAGTAACTTTGGGATTTTTTTAATCAGGGATTTTTCAGTTTTCCAATAGGGAACACCAGAATTCCTGCTAGAGAGGCCAGTGGCAGGGCCCTGCCTGCTCTGAGCTGGCACCTTGAACCCAGCTAGAGGTGGCTGACCTTCTGGCCAGTTGGGGCCAGGAGGATATTCTTTGACAGTTCAAAGCAGGCCACCACACTGGGCACATCTTCCAGGCAATAGCTGCCCAGATGGCCGGGCAGAGGGCATACATGGCAGTAACCCTGCACAAAGGCCAAGCCTGCAGCCACAGCCCACTGGCAGCTGGCTCACAGAGGCAGATGCCTCATCTGGCAGGTGTGCAGCTGGTCACAGCCAGGCAGCAGCCCCACTGCCAGACTGCTGCAGTGGGTAGAGGGTGCAGGGAACTCTCAGGGCTGCTTCAGCAGTTCAGCTGGCACAAGGGGTAGTGTCCCCAGGTATCAATTGGCCGGGCCCCAGAAGCTCCTGAGAGTGAGTAGCCCTGAGATACTTGACAGGGTGGCTTTTTATATTGCTGGGGACAGCACAGGTGCTGGCCCTGGGCTCTAGCTCCCCCTGGCTACAGGGAGGAACAAGGCAGAGTTATTTTGCCCCAAAAGGCACAATTTGCCCCAAAGCAAACTGCATGTCCAAACATGTGCACTGAGGCAAAAAGCCCCAGCTCAAATTTGCACCACTTCTATTTGAGCTGCTGCAAGTGCACATGCCTGCATGTGTGGATGTGCTCTATGGGTTTATCTTGTGAGTCATGTGTAGATGTTTACACATACAACAGAGCTAATATTAAATGACACTCCACAGCACCTTTAAAAAGCTATATCAACACTTGGGTTGAGAATTACTGCCTTAGAAGGTATGATGGTGGAATCTCCCCAAAACCTTTGTTGAACCCTCACTTCCCATAAGTGTACCCTAGACATAAGAATACCTTTCAACAATGTTCAGCTTATATTGATATTCTACTTCATATGAACTTCAGATGGACTCTTGTGCATTTTGGGATACTTTTAAATCTGTTTATGCCCTATGGCTGCCTCACCTTGGGTTCTAAACATGGGGACTCCTTTGACTTGCTTTTTATGTTTTCACCAAGGCTGGCAAGCATTTGGCCATCTTGTTCTTTCATGTTTTCTCAATGCTGCTCTTAACCTGCCTGCCATATTCCTTGACTGCCCACAGCTCACAAGCTCAAGCCTGGCTGGTCGTGTGTATAGCATGGAGAGCTATTCCTCAGTGAGTAGCTCATAATTATGGGTGGCAGCCATCTGATGAGGAAATTTACAGTTGCATTTATGATGTAAAGTAGTGATTTTGGGGGGATCTCTGAGTCCCTATCCTTTCTGTTCATCTATCTCTGTAACTATAAATAAATGCTATTCTTGCAGACAAGTACATCATCACATTTGAACTGAGCTCCAGGTGGTGGAGTGGTAAGGAAGGGTGACTATACATTGAGCATGTCAGCTCCTACCCACCAGTTACCCATGACTATGCCTCCAGATCTCCCTCTGAAGATTCCCCTGAAAATTTACCTCTCTAGAAGTGAATAAATATAGGGAACATAACTTTCCAAATTGCAACACTGATCCATAGAACTCTGCTGTAACTCCTGTTCAGGGTGGTGAATTTTTGTCTTGGTCGGTTTGAAATGGAAGAATTGCTTTCAGAATAAACCAGTTTTGCAATAGCATTAAGATCAGTGAAAATAATATGATTTATCACCAGATAATCACCTTCTTGGGAGACTAACAGCACCTGGCTCTCTCAGCATTCAAAATGTAATATTTCATTCATATTAAATCCTCCTGACTTGTCATATTTTGCATTTAATAACATAATTATCAGATCATCCTCACCCCCATTATATGTTTATTTTAGTGTTTGGAAGTTTATATTGTTATTATTGTTGTTATTATATGTTTATATTAGTGATTGGATTTGTGTTCAAATCCCTTTATTGAAAACACACAGAATTCTTCCCTTACTTCCTCTGCACATTGTAAAATCTCTATAGAGACGGAATGTTCCATATTGTGGTATTTGCTTAAGTGTTAAAACAATGTCACACCAAAATGCCTTTGATCAGACAACATTGTATAAGTAGTCATTTAGGCCTCATTTCAGTGAGGTCCTTTCCTCACGCACACAAATGTAAGCATTTTAAAAGTTCTATTGGGACTAATTAGTGGGATAGGACTAATTCTATGCTTCAAAGTTACATATGTGCTTAAGTAACTAGCTGCATCAGGGCTTTATTTTCTTAAGGCTGTGCACTACAGATGAATAATACTACATCTTGCTGGTCTGTGGCATTATCTTTACCATATCTATATGAGAAATGTCCTGTATGTCGATTCTAGGCTCAGCAGATTTGTTTTTTTTTAAAGATTCCTAAAGCAATATTTAGCAACCTATCTGCCTTCCAGTACTATAATTGGTATTTTTTCTCTCTCTGTTTCAAATGAACCATCAAAATATTACCTTCTAAGACAAGCAGGAGCCAGTAATCAAAACACATTAATTGTCTAAAAGTAACAAAAATGCTCCAATCAACATTGAGATTTCTCAGTTGTCAGTTAACTGACATTTTGCAGAGTTTATTCTGTTTTCAGTGTATTTTTGATGCAGTATGCTCATGATATTTAGCTTCAGCATGTGTATTTGATATTCTGCTTCTTTGAGCCTTCAGATTATTTTGCTTCAGCAATAAATACTGGCCAACAGTTCTGCCCAAAGATTGCATGCTATCAGTTTGCAAGCTACCAGTGTTTTCAGTTATGCCTTAAGTAACTCACAAGATCAGGTTATATTGAGTTCTCTTTCTTTGGGAAATGTTTTTTTCCCCTTTCTTTCTAAGATTTTCTTGCATCCAGTGCTAGTCCTAAAGATAATGGAGTCTCTTTCTATTTCACCGCTCTCTGCATTTCCAGTTTTTATTTCCTAACCATTGCAGCTCAGATTAAAAACTATTCAAAAGCCTCTAAGACTCCTTGCACACACTCATGAAATTTATATCCAGCAAAAACTATGTTTGCTTTAGGCATAACATATGCTTCATGTTTATTAATGTAAGTGTTTAATACCTTAACATAGCCTTTAATGATATTCATGTGTTCAGAATAGCCTTTCCTTCCTCCCAGAATCCAAGCACCAAGTAATAGCATTTTTTTCTATTTCAGCTGCTGTTATGTATAGATCAGAAACTATCTATTTCAAAAGATGAATTATTTTTTTCTAGGCCTGTGAAAGCTTTCAATTGTCCAGTCTATTCTGGGAGAGTAACCTAAATCTATCCTTAATGCTGACACTGCACCTGATTAGTATTATGTAGCAGCTATAATCTATCCCTGATCTTAAAAAAGGAGCAAAAAATGCTGAAGGGGTTGATTTGGAAAGGTAACAACATTGTAATTCAGCCTTTGATTTAATGTGCAAAACTGAAGGGAAGACAGAAAAAAAGCAGTGTTTTGTAAAGTGGTAGTTCACTGTCAGGGCTAGAGTTAGTTTTGTGGTCTACCAGTTTATTTTTGTAGCCAGTGATATGCAAGGATTGATAAGTCTAACATCATATCCAGCCACATAAGATTTCTTAGCCCCAACTAAAAAAAGTGTCCAACTTGAGGTAAATCACCAGGGGCACTGACAAGTGTGCAGGCCCCAACTCCAACTCATGGTGCTTTACATAAAGTGTGTGAGTTAGAATGCTTTCCCTGACCCAACAGTTGTTTGCCGGTTGAGCAGCAGGGGACAGAGGGTGGACTGAGGCTGTCTGCAGCAGAGGAACCGTCCTTCTCCCTCAATCCCCCCACCCAGCTCCAGACCCCCCAGTTCCAGTGCTATGTGTAGAAAGGGAGTCGGGAGAGGGGACTGGGGCTTGCCTCCTGTGCTGTCATAGCTCAGGGTCCCAACCCAGGAATGCAGGTGCACCCAGAATACCAGGAGGATCAGTTGTAATGGGACATAATAGCTTGTGCACCCCTCAGCCTGCACAAACAGCTCATCATGTACCACCTGGGATGCACACGGCAGGAGCATGCTCAGGGTATAGCAACTGTGAGCTGGGGTTTTCCCAGCTTGAGCTGTTGAGCAGGGTTGGGGTGGCTGTGAGGCAGGATCTCTTGGGAAGCCAGTCTGAGGAGTAGAGTCCAGGAGAGCCAGCTGTACTTGAAAGAAGACTTACTGAGACTGCAGGAACAAACTATCCCAACGCACAGGAAGACTAGCAAGTATGGCAGAAAACCAGTTGGTTTAGCAGGGAACTCTTCAGTAAACTAAATCAAAAATGGAAAGCTTATAAGAAGTGGAAACCTGGACAAACAACTAGGGAGGAGTATACAAGTATTGCTCAGGCATGCAGGGATGAGGTCACAAAGATAAAAGCACAATTGGAGTTGCAGCTAGCAAGGGGAGCTAAATTACAGAAGGCACTGATAATGGGAATTACCAATGCCTTCTAGGCAGCGGTGGGCAAGATTAGGTCCTTAAAAAAGCATCTTAAGTAAGTTAAGACTGTGTTTCCTTTCAACTTAAATGTGAACTCATGCCTGTTACTCAAGAGTAAAGCAGAGAAAAAGCTCTATTCGCATCCAATTCTTACAGAAAGTCACAGGATGTGAATAGAAGAACAAGAAGGGCTTCTACAAGTATGTCAGTAACAAGAGGACAGTCAGGAAAGTGTGGGTCTCTTACTGAATGGGGGAGGTAACCATAGACAGAGGATGTAGAAAAGGCTGAAGTACTCAGTGCCTTTTTTACCTCAGTCTTCATAGGCAAGATCAGCTCCCAGACTACTGCACCTGGCAGAGCAGTTTGGGGAGGAGATGAGCAGCCCTCAGTGGTGAAAGAACAGGTTAGGGACTATTTAGAAAACCTGGACATATTCAAGTCCATAAGGCTGGATGGAATGCACCCAAGGGTGCTGAAGGAGTTGGCTGATGTGATTGCAGAGCCACTGGCCAACATCTTTGAAAACTCATGGCAATCAGGAGAGGTCCCAGATGATTGGAAAAGGGCAAACATAGTGCCCATATTTAAGAAAGGAAAGAAGGAGAATCCAGGAAACTACAGATCAGTCAACCTCACCTCAGTCCCTGGAGAAATAATGAAGCAGGTCCTCAAGGAACCAATCTGTAAGCATGTGGAGGAGAAAAAGGGGATTAGGAACAGTCAGCATGAATTCACTAAGGCAATAATAAGAAAATGCCTGACCAATCTGATTGCCTTCTATGATGAGGTGACTGACTTTGTGGATATGGGGAGACGGGTGGATGTGGTGTACCTTGATTTTAGCAGGGCTTCTGATACAGTATCCCACAGCAGGCAAGCTAAGGAAGTATGGGCTGGATGAGTGGACTGTAAGGCGGTTAGAAAACTGGCTGGAGCATCGGGCTCAGGGAGTTGTAATCAATGGCTTGATGTCTAGTTGGCAACCGGTATCAAGTGGAGTGGCTCAGGGGTTGTTCCTGAGGGCATTTTTGTTCAATGTCTTCATCAAGGACCTGGAAGATTCACAGAAATTTAGGGCTGGAAGGGGCCTCATGAGATCATCGAGTCTAGCCCCCCTGCTCTGTGCAGGAAAAACAGAGTGCACCCTCAGCAAGTTTACAGATGACACCAAGTTAGGGGGAATAGTAGATATGCTGGAGGATCAGGCTAGGATTTAGAGTGACCTAGACAAATTGGAGGATTGGGCCAAAAGAAATCTCATGAGGTTTACCAAGGACATGTGCAAAGTCTTATACTTAGGATGGCTGCCAGCAGCCTGGCCAGCCCCACCCTGGGAAGGAGGCTGGAGAGGCACGTTGCCTGTGGCTAGCACCCAGTAGCCTGCCAGCCCCAGGAGAGTAAGCAGGGATGGGGGCTTGTCTGGTGGCTTCCTGAACCTGGGCCTACCTTGCCAGGCTTATCATGGTCCCTGGGCACCCATGCATGACCAACCTCTGATCTGAGGCTGGGCAGCGCGCAGTTCCTGGTGCAGAGCATCTTATCTCTGAAAATAATCTCTTGCCTCTGCAGGGGCAGCATCTGGATGCAGGGGAAAGGCCAGCAGCCCCAGTGGGGATGCTGGCTTTGGGTTGCTGCCATTTTTACTGTGCAATAAGGGTATGCCCAAGTAGATGCATGCTAGTACAGTACAGTAAATTATGGCTAAAGTACATTACCACGTCTCGTGTAGATGCACCCAGTAAGTAGAAGTTAAACTGCTTTCATAGTCCTATTTCATTCAGACGTGAATTCTTCCAGGTTAGCTTTTCTTTACTGTGTGATAGGAGTAGATATATGAAACAGTTACCATGGACCAGCTCAGAGTCAGTAATCCACTCTTCCCCCTGTCCCCTCCCCATTTCTACTCTTAAATGCATTTAACTATCAATGCCCATAAAAAATATTCCTAATATATACTATATATATCTATATATGTATATCTAGATATAGATATGTATGAATAAGGAGACGGAGATCTCCTAAATATCTAGGATCTTGTTATTGGGAAAGACCAAAGGATAACACATTTATTGCCGCATAATATTTTGGTGTGGATTTACAAATGATGCAAAGCAGCACAATTTAATTTTCTTTCAGAACTTTACTGATATTCTGCTGGAGTTCTTTTTTTATGTTGCACATGACTAAGCAGAAAATAGCACTGTGAAGTTTATATATACATATGTATTAGTAGCATTATCCTTGTGCCATAACATGGATTCTTTTCCTATTCTATAATTTTATAAAATATATGTGAGAATAATCTTATAATATTATTATTAATTAATACACAGAGCCAACAGGTATGGTTTCCAGAAGATAATTAAATTCCTGTTGCAAAAAGCAAGAGACACAGCTGGGTGCCCATAATTCCTCAAGGGTACAATTATTTAATGATAAAACACATTTTCAGCAGAGGCTGCCTGATTGCTATTACAAAAATTGTTCTATTATAGATTAGAATAGAGCATTTTGTGCTGAAAGAAGATGAAGTTGGATACTCAGAATATTGAACAGTCTTTTTCAGCTGAACTGTTAAATCCCATAAAATAATAACCCTTTAAAATGTTAGGCTGAAGTCTGCAGAGCAAGTAATTTTATAATGGCAACTGTAAACACAATGCCAATTTATTAGAAATACACCCTCTCTTACTATGCAGTTATAGCTGTAATATAGGATTATACAGTCCTTACAGATAAAATGCATTCTGGTGCAGATGGACCTTACAAGGTCATCCTCTGCTGGGCAGGTTTGTTAAGGGCTCTATACAACGTTTGAATCAATGTGGGGCCAGCATTGGGCCAAGTCCTATACTTTAACACTGGAATTGAGTGATACACTGAACTCTGCACAGGATCTTTGTAAGTGGAATGTAGCTGATGCTTACTGAAGTAGTGAATAAAAACAGAGCAGTTACATTTTTGAGATATAACAGCTATTCAGGACAGCATTTAAGTATATGCTTAGTTTTAAATAAATTTATTCTTGAATGGGCACATCTACACCTGCATATTAATGAGACACAATAAACTTTGACACTTATCATGCCAGAGTTTATTGCTCCGTGGTGTAGCATCTACATGTGCACCTGGGACTGCATTACATTGAGCTGGGTTGGAGCAGCCCTAGTTGCTAGAGAGCCCAGGGATCAGCCTGCCAGCCTGGGGCTACTCCAAACAGGCTCAATGTACTGCAGAGGGGCTGGCTGCAGGGTAAAAAACTCTGCAGCAGGATAGTACTTCAATTGCGCTTTGGCCTTCCTGACTTCATCCTTCCACGCCCAATCAATGCTCTTACATTCTACTCTTATATTATACAAATACTACCCTGCTGCAATGCTAATTAACTTACTCCAGCCTAATAGCCCTGCATGTATAAATGCTGAGAAGTTTACTGCAGACTTAATTAGTCTACTCCACAGTAAACCTCTTGTGTAGACATGCTAAATGGTAGAGGTTTCCTGAATGGAATGATTCAAAATTTAAAAAAAAAGTTCTTCCATTTTTTACTGAAATTTAGTAACATTTTCAAATGGTTTTGCTCCATGCAAAACTCTACTTTATTGGTGAATTTGCTGCTCTCTGAACAAATTTCACCCAGCTCTATATGTCATCTAGGAGATGATGTCCCTGGCAAAACCAGGGTGCTAATGGATTTAGAAGAGTTCAACCTACTGAACAGATGTGCTTGAAAAGTCTCCTATCCAAATATCCCAACAGTTTTAACACCTTATCTTTTTATGTAGGAAATTTGACACAATCATCATTGGAGATACTGCTGTAAATGTTCTGGGAAGTAAAGAGGATACTGGCATATCATGACTGGGTAGACAAGAGTTTTAACATTTGAAACACTTCAGAGGGTGCCCCATTTTGAAGGACTGAAAAAAATGGAGTGCTACAGATGCAGACACACATTAAACCCCCTGCCATGTCCCACAACTGGAGATTTTAAAAATCACCATGATTGCATAGATCAGGAGGCTGCTGCATCCTGTGGCTTCACTTTTCCCATCATTCCTGGAGAAGCAGCGTGGTCTACCAGTGAGCACTCTTCTGTGTGCTCCACCTCCATTTGCCCAGAGTAACAAAACTGGGACACCAGAGGCCCTGAAACTCCTGTGCCTTTCCTGGTTCCCCCAGGGAGGATGCTTACTGGGGAGATGCCAAGTATCAGTGGTCTGCACCCTGCTTGGTTTCCTGAGGACTAGTAACTGGTGGATACATTTTGTACCCTGTGGTCAACCTCTGGGGGTGGGCTAAATAGAACTGCAATTTTTACTTTTTGACTTTTACATAAAATGAAGCAGAAATGATAGCTCCAGTGTATAATAGTAACTCTGAGTATTATTATGTCTGAGATGATAGCAGTTACTGCTTGAATTATCTTCCTTATACACATACCTGCAATTTTTTAAACTCAATTTATAACATAATTGCAGACAGTGTGTTTTAGTCAGCCATGGATGTTTTGTAGAATGAATTAAAACACTTAAAATTGCAAGGGAAAAATGGAACATCATCTCTCACTAACAAAATCAACTAAAAAAAAAAATCCCCTAAAACCAGAATACTGCTGTCATTCTCCATTGTGACAAGATGGGTTATAGATGTCTGCACAAATCCACTTGACACTTTACAAAATAAGTTCATGATGACTGCATAAAAAAATTAAAATCACAACCCTTTCTAGCTAAAGAAAACAAAAGTGTTAGTGACTTTGCAGTAACAAGCTGAAATTAGAACATCAAGGGCAGAATCCTATTTCACCTGATGTCCCCATATAGCACTTTTCCAGCTGTGTAATGCCAGCTTTGGCACTTCTGCACAGAGACAGGGCAGGAACAAGGGCACAGGTTAGAACACACCACCATCTCTCACCGAGTCACATACCGTTTAGCTTGCTCTCTTCTTCTTCACCCTACATCCTTCTCCCAGGGAGCCAGGGATAGAGAAAAGACTGCATGATGGCTGTCTGTGGCTTAGTGGTTTGACTGCTGAGCTGGAAAGTTGGAGGAAGTTCAAACCCTTTTTGGATCAGGGGCTTAAAACTCCCACTTTTTGGGCACATCTACACAAGATGCATTACTGCACAGTAGAATAATCTATTGTGCTGTAAAGTATCACCATCACCTCATGTGGGGGGGCATTTACTATACAGTAAATTAGGCTATGGTGCAGTTATCTAGTACCTTTATATACAGGTACTAGATTAACTGTGCAGTAATTACTCTGCAGTAGAACTCATGGAGATGCTTGCTGCCTGGGGAGCAAATTTGCTCCTGGTTAGCCTAGCCAGCAGGGGGTCTCAAGGGACATGGAGCTCTCTGTCCCTAGTCCTGGCACTGCTTAGTTCCAGCTTCCTCCAGGAGCTGATCAGCAGTGGAACTGGGGAGCTCTCTGCCCCCTGTTCCAACTCCTGGCTCCCAGTACAGGGCTGACAGCTCTGTAGGGTGAGCAGGGGCTGGGAATCCAGAACAGCCAGCTCCATGCAATGCAGAGATGCTCTATGGGGCAGTTGGGGGTTGGGTTCTCAGCCTCTTCTTCTGTCTTGAACGCATCCAGCTCTGCGTGGTGCAGAGCTGCTTTGGGAGGTGGGTGGGGATTGGATTCTCAGCCCCAATTTGCCCTCCAGAGCTGCCAGCTCCATGCTGTGCTGAGCTGCTTTGCGGGGCATGTGGTTGGGAACATGAGCAGAGCAGCTGCTGGGGATTCCCATACCCTTCTGCCCAGCAGGATTCTCACCAGCCTCACACCTGGGGCATCTCTCAGAGACCTCCCTGCTGGGCATAATGCTCCACCCAGCAGGGGGCTCACTTGCAGCTGTATGTCCTGATGGGCATAGGCCCAGGAGAGTTCTGGCCACTGCAGGGGCAGCTGTCTCCTGGCCTGCTGCACATCAGGTCCCCTCCATGTGCACTGGGCCAGAAGACAGCTGCCACTGCAGCCAGCAGAACTCTCTTGGTCCTGTGTGCATTGGGATTGGTCTCATGCCCCTGTCAGGAGCCAATCCCAGGGGGCCAGAGCAGGGCAGGAGCATCCCTGTACTAGGCTACTCCCATGGGGAGAAAATCTGCTTTCAGCAAGGAACATGTGTAGACAAGTTCCCAGGGAAGGCTTACTGAACAGACGTATTCAAGGGGAAGACTTACTGCACAGTACCATACTGTGTAGTAAGCCTAATGTGAATTAATAGCACATGTAGACATGACTTCTGAGAATTAAAATATAGGACAGTGCTCCTCTGATGTCAAAGCATGTTGTTACATGTTACCCTTAGGCTATACTAAGTGCTGTGGAAGGATGAGCAGTGTTAATGTTAGAACAAGCTTACAGTAGTCATATTTTAAAGCTTAATGTTATCCCTGCCCTGCACAGCTGTGACTTGTCACTAGAGGGCTGGTAAAAAGGGGCATGACTAGAAGCCACATCTTTTTACTTGTGCAGGGCAGCAGATAGCTGCTGGGTGACAATTTCATCACTGTGCTGTCATCATCATTGTTACATTATCCTGGGCCCTTGAAAAGCACAGTGCATGATGTGGTGCCTCTGCCCCATACATACACTTTCATGGTGCCTCTGCCCCATACATACTGTGACTTCAGGGACTTAATTTTGAAATGGAACTGCAGCCAGACCTGATGGTGCCCCCAAGCCACCATCTGAGCTGCAATCTGTTCACAGAATGCCTGGTTCTGCCTGTTGCCCTTCATGCCCTTAGCATTGGTGGCAAGTCATCCACAGGGGACATGCTTTGGCTCATTCTCTGCCTTTGCTTGGCAAAGGTAGGTAGGTAATAGTTGGCTTGCATTGCTTCCACTGCTGGCTGTTTACATTGATTGCATGGGATCAATCCCATGGAGGTTGGAAGGGAAGTTGCCTTGGTGCTAGTACCAAGCCCCTGGGTAGTAGAGTTCAGGGGGTAGAAAGTTTGCCCACAGAGAGCAGGGGGGACAGTAGAGGAGACAGTGCATCCTGGGATGATGGAGGATAGAAATTTAGTCATTTTTCCTCCACAGTGTGGTCACATGTTACTGTAACATAAGGTGGGTAATACAGCTCAAAAATAAACCTCACCCAAGTGGTATCACTTTAAGAAGCCTAGAGGATGCTTAGCACTAGTTTGCATGTTTTAATGTGTGGGAAATACTGTATTAAAAGCTCTTAGTATAGCCTGAGTGTAATTTGTGTAGCAGGCTCACCTTTCAGAGCTTGGGTTGAGTCCCAGACTTGAGATCCTACTGTTTTGATTGGTGGAGCCCATCCACCAATCAGGAGCCAGCAAAAGAAATAAAGTCATGCCCCTTTCCTGAGGGGAGAGGGAGAAGAGTGCCCCTGGACCTGATTGAAGACTGTAAACTGTCAGGTCTGGAAGACTTCAGCAGTAGAGCCCTGGAGCATATAAAAGGAGCTGCGTGCCCAGCACAAGGGGCAGATGCAGTGAAGGACTCAAGGAATTGGAGCTAAGAAAAGCTGGGGAGCTCTCTCCCAGTGGGCAATAGGCCCAAGGCTCCTGAAGTTGCCACTGGAGGAATAGCTTTGGGAGTGGTGCAAGACCACTCGGGCTGTTGATGGCACACAGGGACGGTGCATGGAGACCTGACCCTGGGAGCAGTGTGAGACTGCGTGGGCCCATCACAGTGCACGGTTTGGTGCATGGAGCCCAGGCTTTGGGAGCCACAAGTGGTGGCTTGAGCCTGCAACCCCAGCAGGGCCTTGGGGGCTACAGTGAGGTGGCTCAGGCCCCATCTTCCAGCAAGCAGCCAGATCCCACTGTGTGAAGGGTGGCGCACAGACCTAACACTTTGGAGCTAGGGAGCAGCAGAGGCTGCTTGGGTTAGCCACCCAGCATGAGGATGGCCAGCTGGAGTCTGAAGGGCCCAGCCTGTGTTAAAGGATCCCTCAGTGCCAAAGCGAGAGGACAGGGAAACAGTAGTGCTACAGCACCCAGAAGCCAGCAGGAGTGATTCAGCAGCTGAGAGGAGCTGAGCCTTCAGTGCCCAGAGTGGGATACAGGGTGGGAAGGAGCCCAGCGGTGTGGGAGAGCCCTGGAGAGGCACTGTAGCTGAAGAGACCCCATTGAGCTGCACCCTGACCACTGCCACCTAAGGGAGCAGGAGTCATTGGGCCCATGGATCCCACAGGGGAATGACATTTGGGGTGGGCAAACCCAGAGAAACGGCTGGGTGAGCAGCCCCCCACCACCTAGTCAAGGCTCTAAGGGGAGGGGCCCCTCGTGCTTCCTAGACACCCGCCACAAGGGACCTCATTGGAAGATGGACTATCTCTTGCCATGGGTCAGGGACTATATTAAGGAAATAGATGTTATTAAGATTTTTCATGTTTGTGCCTTATATTTTGTGATTGAAAAGTTGTATTGTCATGTTGTAAATGGTGTTATTTAGGGTTTGACCTTGATTATTGGTTAATGTTCACTGTGTAAGTATATTTATATGATATTTAGTTTTAGGTTTATGCATATTATAACTCAATTAATTGTATATAATCAAGAACTTCGGGTTTGGGCTAACTCTATAGAGGAAAGAGGGATCTGCTCAAAATTCTGGTATATCTCTCGCAGCACCCCCAGCCTATTGAGAATAGGGCACACCCTTGGGGGTACCTGGGTTACATTTGTAACAACACCCTTACATCTAATCCTTACATAACCAATCACGGGTTTTGCCAGGACTTGCACTCTCAGAACATGTGCTTGTACAGAACCATGTACCTGCGTGGCCAGAATGTAGCCTCAGTAGCTATGTGGACATCTACACTGAACATAGAGGAAGACCTCAAATTATGTATAAATGCTGAAACTGCCAGTTATTTAGCAGGAAAACTGCCATTTGGGTGTGTACAGTGAAATAGGTTTCTGCCCTATGACCGCAGGAGTACTTCAAAAATTTGCCATAAAACTTATATAGTTGTACATTTTAGGTACATTGTACAAATCTTTGTTTAGGTTTTTAAAAATACATTAGATAGCACAGAATCATAGCATTTGAAGATATTTCAGTGGTCTTCTAGTATAAGGCCCTGCATAGGTGCAATTTGCATTCCTATCCAACCTCTTCCTGAATGCCTCCAATGAAAGTTTCTGTAACTTCCCTAGGCAGCTTGTTGCATTATCCTACCATTCTTTCAGTTAGGAAGCTTTTTCTGATATTTGATCTAAGTTTGCATTGCTATTATTTATATACATTGCCTTGTGTTATTTCTGTGGTAAGGAAAAGGTTTCTCCATCTTATGGCAGCATTTCCAACATTTGAAACAGCTATTATATGCCTCAGTCTTATTTTCTTCTAATAGCCATACCAATACACTTTATTTAATTTTTCCACACACAGCTTGCATTCCAATCCCTTTATTATTCTTGTCTCTAGATCTTTTCTGTTTTTTCTAAATCTTTCTTATACTATTCTCTAAAGTTGGACACAGTACTCCAGTCAAGGTCCAATCAGCATCAACTAGAGTAGGGGTGACCAACTTGTGAACCTCTGGCATGCGTGCCACAAGTGGCATCAGGGTTTCCAGCTGTCTGTACATTTATGGACATACCATAGGTTAAAGATAGCTGTCTGTAAAATCTGTAAAAAAAAAAAAATTTTAAAAATCCGTAGAAAAAACACTATGCAACTGGAGCTTGATTGAAGTTACAAGCAGCTTTGAACAGTGGTGAAGTTGAATATCTTGAAGCTGGTAGCAGAGCAGAACAGTGTCATTTGGTGTCTGAGTAGGAGTGCAGCACCCTACACAGAACTCTTGTCAAACCCTTGTGGGTCAGTCTCCACTGCTCCCTCCTCACCCCAGCCATGTGTTGCTGCTGCACCCTGTCTACCTGTAACAGTGTTTCCCTTGCAGGTGTCAGACATAATCCTTGTTTGGGGATCTGTGCCAGAATGGGGATAGCAGAACCTGTGGTGCTAAGATATGGGGGTAGGCTGGAGGGAGGCAGCAAGGTGCAGGGTATATTCTGAGGTTTAAGAGTGTGGGGGTGAGTAGGAGACCTCTGGGAGGGGACATAAAACCACTTTTGCAGTCAGTCAAGGTTGCCAACTCAAGAATTTTTTAATACTGACAATTTGCAAACTTTTTTACTGAGAACCACATTTTTTTACTTTGGTTGATGTTAAATTCCTAAATTTCAACCCAGTCCTTGCCCAAGGTCTGGTAGAAGGGTTACACTTACATTATGTAAAACATATGTCGGTAAAAACACATACCAGTAAAAGTTTGGTTGCCGGTAAAAATTTGATAGAATGTCAGTAAAAGTTTGACTTTGTTTGGCAAACCTGAGTGTCACATGCAGTCTGCGAATGGGAAGGGAACAGGCAGCACAGTGGCAAATGGGGTAGGAAGCAGAAAGCAGAGCCACATATTGAGCAGAGGAAGGGGACCAGAGTAGCAATCAGAGAGGGTGTGGGGCTAATTTGGGTCACACCTGCCAAAAAGTTGGAGTGATAGTAGCTGTTTCCTGCATGACTACATCTGATGCCTGTGCAACGCCACTTGACATCTGCTGCCAGTTGGACACTGATCCATTAATATTACTGCAGTTATTTGCAAATAATATGTCCACTAGTTATTCTATCGTTCCTGCCTATCTTCATGAGAATGTCACATAGCACTGTCAAAAGCCTTACAAATGTTCAAGTATATTACATTCATTGCATTCCCTTTAATCAGCAAAACAATTAACCCTATCAATAAAAGAAATCATCTTGGTGTGACCTGATTTGTTCTTAACAAATCTATGTTGGCTGGTAGTGATTACCCATTCATCCTCTGAATTTTTACAAATTTAAATATATTTGTGAATAACTTTTTCCTCTCTTGGTATGATCCTGCTATATATTAAAATATTTGTATAGCATTATGTATTTTTTGCATAATATTCACTCTAGAAAGAGTTCGTGCAAGGCCTTTCAAAATAAGAAAGGAACATGGAATGGCAAGACTGCCCTAAAAAAAGGACCTGGATACATTCTGTGATATTCTGAGGGCTGGTTAATATTAGTACACATTTTTATAGATGTGAAACTTTATATATAAAATCCTGGCATTACTGTTCTTTATAATTAAATCACTAAAATATTCCCTTTTTAAAGAGATGAACAATCAAATGGATGATGTAAGCCCTCTATCTTATGAAGTTTAAGGAAATATGATGTTAAATTAAGATCTAAACTTAGCCTTTCTTTCTAGTGGACTAAATTGGAATAACCACTACACCCAAGGAATTTTTAATTCAGTCTGATCTTGCAATTTGGGACTCATGTCTAATCTCATGAGTCACTTGGTAAATTGCCTCCTTTCCCTGCACATATCCTTGATCTCTTTAAAAGAATAGGATAGTCTAGTGTCAATCTTACAGAGTAATATTGTGCTTTATTATGAAGATATCGTAAAGCTCCTTTGGCATCATACCTTCTAATGCATTAGACCAGATAGTCAAATATCCAGGCCATATCTGGCCTGCAGAGCCACTTTATCTGGCCCCCTGAGCTAGCTGGGCCAAGGAATTTAACGGTGAGACTACTGGCTGTGAGGCATTTTGCAGAAACTGGGGCCTCATGATTCTGTTGGACATGGCCCTTTGTGGGCACTGCTGGCCTCATCATTGCTGCCTCTGTGGCCACCACTGCCCCCTCCATGGCCTCTGTTTCCTCTGCTGCTGTTGCTTCCACCAGTCACCGCTATCAATTGCCACAAAGATCTGTCATGTGAGCAGCTCTGCAGTTTGGATCCAGTCTAGGGCACAGGGTGTGTTTGACACTGCTGCATTAGATAGACAGTGGTTCCTCAGAATACATTTTTTTGTTGTACTTTATTACTTCAAAATTGATAAATAGATCCTCTATTTTTGACAAAGCCCTATTTTTCTTTGCTGTCCAACACCCATCATTCACTGTGTGACTCATATGTTTATATCCTGCACTGGCAGACTACATTGTAACACTTCTTTAGATCTACAGATTAACTTTGTACTAAGCAATGACATAATCTACTGTAATACCTTGAAAAAGATGTTATGAAAAATCAACTCAAAAGTCTGCACATACAGAAGTGACAAGAAAAACACAGATGCAAGTCATTTATATGCTGCTTTTATGTGCCTATAATGATAGTAGATTGGATCCTTCAAGTTTGCCCATTCAACACATTCTTTCAGCATGGTGAAGGCTGAGTGGTTCAGGTACTATTAGATATTGATATAAGAATGCTAAGGGTAAATATCTGTGGAGCATTCAAAATAAAAGTGTGTTCAAGTTTTTATATAGATGCAAGACCAGCTGAGAGAAATGATATACTTCAAGCTGTTTTTAAAACTACCAGAACTTCAGTCAAGATGGTTGAATTGTTTGTCACGAGTAATTTGACACATTTAGCTTTTCCTCTCTTCGTTGTGGATGTTCCAAACTTATTTTTTTCCCCCCACAATAATTATGCAAAATAGTTTTAATATTTTGTATTAGTAAGATAAAAGCTACTGGTTTTCCTGAGCTATTCATTGTTAGTATTCATTGTATAATTTCTTCTCCTCAAACTGATACTTGTTCTTTGTAACAGATCACTTAAGTAATATGACATATTTTCCTGTTAACTGTAATATTTCACCATTGAAAATCAATCTAATTAGCAGCTTATGCTTTGTTGATTATGGATATAAACAACTGAGATAGGACATATAAGCTATACGCTTTTTAAGTTGTTTTGTTATTCATTTTCTGTGTTGGCTAGTGATGTAGCACATGATATTACTGGTGTTTCCCAATTGGTTATTTTATAAAGGTAATAAAAAAACAATGTTTGAAATAATGCATCATTAACAATTTTCACCATGCTGGCTATTTAAGAGACAAATGCAAGAGATATATGACTCATGTCACTACACAGTGTGACCAGACTACATGTATAACAAAAATAAAATTAAAAACCCCCTACTCTCTTGAATGTCATGCATTTGTGAGCTTTCAAGGTAATATTTGCTTTTGTTAAGTATTTTTAAGAGTAAAGCTGGAGTGCTTCCCCTTTTATGGAAAACAAATATAAAAGAATTGTGAACATGGTCAAATAAACATTTTCTTTTGAGAACTTGCTGCACGGTGATATGGTGTTGAAAGAAAGAATAAACTTAAAAATAGGGGTGCACTAATAAAGATCATTTTGGCCGATACTGATGGCCAATTATTAACCAGCCATATTGGCTAATACCAAACCAATTGCCAACATACAGCCTGGCAGCTTGGATGGCAGTGTCAGACTGGTAAGTCTGAGGTGGGGATGGGCATGGGGGAGGGAAAGGACATGGGGTTGCAGATCAAAGCCCCTGCAGTGAGGGAGGGAGTGGGGCAGCGGCAGGAGCATGGGCAGGCACTGCTCAGACAGGGCGGGGCAGGGTGGGGCATGGGGCAGAGCCCTGAGAGGTTCATCTGAGGGCACAGAGGAGTTGCAGGGGGGGTGACTTGATGATATGATACTATGACTTCCACTGCTGTGTGCACCCCTGGGTGAGGCATGAGAGGCATGTGCCCCTGGATTTGCACTTGGGGGGAGGGCAGGCTGCCCACTGTGGATTTGGGGTTGGGGGCTGTGCCAGCCTCTTCCCAGCAAAAGGGCTGAGCCAGGGCTCTGCTTAGGGCAGGTAAGGGTGGGGCAGGTGGCAGTACTGGGAAGGGAAAGGGCACAGGGGGGCTACAGCCACCACAAAATTCCCTGTAGCTGTCCCCATAGCCCTTCTTCTCAGCGCACAAGCACAAACATCTCTGAATAAATAATCAGAATATTTCCTTCCACACACACACATTCTTTATAATGCTTCATTCCTACTCCATCAAATACTGTATTTCAGAAATAGAAGTTAAGGATGCCTGAAGAGAGACTAAGTAACTGCATGTACCCCTGATATTGAAAGATTTTAAGTAGCTAAATGTATGACATAAGCAAAGAGCTCTACCCTATGAGTCTGACAAACACATGAAATGCCTAGTGATTTTTTTCAGTTTTAGCCAGTATAGCTTTATGTTACAGTAAGGCTGAATTCTAAACTCCTTTCAGAGGCCATTTCCAGACATGGTACCCTAAAATTGTGAACCCCTGAAGGACAATAATTTTGTAGACAATAATGTTTTTCATTTTATTTCTTGTAAACCATAAACCATAACCATACAAATACCTCATAGTTTTATGAAACTACCACAAAAGCAAGAATATAGCTGTTGACTGAGATAAGGGACTAATTCTGTTATTTTCTGCTCTGGCCTTGAGAATAGTTCATCTAACTATCACCGCTAGCTATAACCTGCACAGTGAACTCACAATCTCTATCTCAATCTTAAATGTATTATTAATGTCTATGTTACATAAAATCATTGTTGGTAGAAGATACATAAATGTATGCATGTAGGGCCACTGAAAGCACATAATTACATGATAGAACTCAGGGGTCCTTAAAGCATATATATGAGCATCTGAAGCCTGCATTAAGGTAGCTATGTAATACTAACCATAACATGATCCGAGTTATAGAAACAAGCATAAAGAAGGGAGAAAGATAAATGTGTATAACCTGCCAAGCTGGCAGAGAAATTTGCATCACTATGAACAGGCTGCTGCAGAAAGTCAAATATAGAATGTTTCTTTCTTAGAAAAAGTTTTCAGTCACTTAAAGAAATATACTAATTTAAACATTTTCCCCAGCAGTGTTCAAGGTGCTGTGCTTATTTAATTAAGAAATGTTAATGATTTTGCCATATATTAGCAGCACTGTTGACATCAGAAATTGGGTGAAATTATTTATTATTATTGTTGCTTGCACTTTATTAGTATCCACAGGCTAGGCTCTATATACATACCCAGAAGAAATTATCTCTGCTTCAAAGAACTTGCAATTGACACACTTAAACCACAATACTAAGAAGATAGACAAGTCATTCTCAACCAGATCCCTGTGGGACTCTGGGGTGTCATGAGGTCCTTTGGAGGGTACCCTGAGGTGTGAGAAGATAAATGAGGAGATAAACAGATAAATGCAGGCTCAGGCATGTTCCTGCCTGGCTGATATCCCACCCCAGCTACCCAGTCCCTATATAAAAAAGTACGCACTTTGGTATAAACTAGTTTTTGAAAGTGGCTGCCACTCAGTTCACAAGTTATGGTGCTTTGTGTCCAGTAAGGGGTACCTTGAGTCCAAAAAGTTTGATAAACACTGGGATAGTCAGACATCTTTGTCCACTGAGAGCCCCACTAACTGAAATGCGATTCAAGATGGAGAAAAAGATGTGCCCTCAAGGATCAGATTTCAGGGCCAATAAAGAAAAAAGAACCCCAAAGATTGGGTGGGAAAGTATACAATATGCAAGTAAAATGATCAATCATGGTAGGAACTTAATTTGGAAAGGAATAACAGTGTCATCCCGTAACATCAAGAGAGACTTTTTCGCAATATTAAGTTAAATTACTTTAGAAATTCATCCTCTTCTAGGACAAAGAAGAGCTGCGGCAGGAGAATACTCCTTATATAATAAATATAAACAAGGCTGGTAAGAACACTTGTATGCACTTTTAACAATGATCTTCTCTGCTGTTTTGTCTTGAAATGTTGAATTATAATTACTGCAAAAGATGTGCCTGCAGTAGGGCCCATTGTGCTACTGCTGTGGCATGGTACAAACCTCGATGGGTTGCATTGTGTGCAGGCCTTAAGCATCAATTCTTATTTTCCAATTAAAAGTAACTAATGTTCCTTTATGTGAAGCAAAATGTAGTCAGTCATTCATTGCTGGTGGAATCATTTCAACAAAAGCCACCATTACAGCTATAGGGGGGAAATGTTCTCTCTCTATAGATATATCTATATCTATATCATGCCCCCATCTAAATTGAATTTAAGAACATGCAATTTCTAATGAAAAATAATTGCCACAACTTCTTTTTAATTAACAAGAGCAATAAGGTACAGGTGCTAGGGCAGAATAATCTGCCAATGTGTATAAGAGAGAACTATTAAAGGATTCACACAGAAGCAATTTGTAATAGTCAAGCTAGAACTGGTGAGATATTTCTAAATGGAAATGACCTCTTTTCAAACAAGTTTTGCAAAAAATAATTTGTCAATTGCCTCAAGATGTTCAATTGTGCACTGAAAATGGTGATAGTTCTATTGATTTATTTTATATCAACATTTTATCAAAATTGAATTTAAAATTGGCCATGTTCATGTAATATGAATACCATTATATTACAACAAGATGTTTGATCACTTAAAACACATGGATGATATTTTTATGGAAATATTAACAAAATATCAAACCTCTGGAAAAAGTTGATCCATTAATAGAGTTTTGAAATTTCCTGCAATTTTGTACCTCAAGTTTTGGACTAGCTCTAATTAAAACCTTTTAAACCTTATATGAACACTGAAGAGAAGAGGGAGAAGGAAAAACTAATCATAGGGTCAACAGAGCTGCCTTTTATTTTGCTTGCTATTTGATGAAGAGGAAAGACCTAAGTTTTACTTTCTTAGTGGCCAGGCTTGGTCCAATAAAAATCACACACAAATTCTTCTCTCTTGTACATTTCCTGGACCATCATGGCTACAACAACACTAACATGACTACCCTCACAGTGGAGTATTTTGTACTATTTTCTGCATGGTAGGAGACACCAGCTTAGATTGGACTTGGGAAAGCTGCTGATATTTAGTCTCACACATCACATACTGGCAAGAATAAATTGAGGTGAAAGGGGAAACAGTTAAATCCTGATTTGTTGTATTTTTGTTTGGGTTGTACTAACTCTAGCTTGTTACTTTTGTGTTCTTATAAGTGATTGGTGCTGATGGTATTACTTCTTCTAGGCCTTCAGAGGCCAAAGTGACAAATTATTTGTAGTGGAAGAAATGATGTAGAATATGGAAGATTTGTGCAAAGTGGGGAGGGACATGGTATAACAAGCAGAGCTGGCACCCAGGGCAAACCCTGAAGGAGCAGGAGGTGGACACTTCTGAAATCAGTGACAGGGGATGTGCAGATTCAGAGAGCCAGGGCAGGGCTGAGGGGTTGGGGAGGAGGAACGCAGCATTCTTCGCTATGCTGGGAACTCCTAACTGTCTCCAGCAGACCTACTATTGCCAACATCACGTTCTCTGCCTACACTGGCTATTGCTCTTTAAGCAGCAGCAGTTGGAAACTGTTTTGGAGTTTCTGGCTGGCATAGGTATGTTGCCCAGGCGCAAACTTTGCAGGGATGGGGGGGTGACTCTGGCATCTCTCCTAACTTAGTACCCCTAGTTATGCTACTGCAGAAGGGACAGACAGACAGAAGCTGATCAGTAGAAGCTTAAGGCTGCAAAACTGGTTCCTATGGCTAGATAAATTAGTTCTAGCAAAGGTTCAAATCCAAACAGGAGCTGTAAAATAAAAATGAGCCCCTGGAGAACATAATCAGTGCCTGAAAGGATCTAACTTGAATTTGTGTAAGCAGAATTAATTTGTCCTTAATGGGGTTTAAATAATATAATATTATTAATATATAATTGACTCCTGATTTATTTCTATCTTTCCTCCCCTCGCTGATTTTATGGGAGTCTAAGACCTTAAATTTCCACAATACAAGCTATAGAATGGCAGGCTAATAGTAAAAGAGTCATCATTCTGGGGGCTAAAGTGTTATAAAAACAGGGTGATCATAAAATCTATGCTTAGCAATCAAGTCTTAAACAAGAAAGAACTAATTATGTCATTTTAGTAAAGTGCCTCCTGTAAGTCTCAATAGGTCATGGAAAGTAAATCTAAGTGCCTGAGGAAGAAATCAGCCATGAAAATAGACCAATGGTTTCTTCAGGTTGTATAGGAATTACTGCTGCTGAGCTTTTTACAAATAACAGTCACAGACATTAAAAATAGCAAATACAAATTGCTGTGGGTCATATTGTACATAATTTCACCAATGAAAATTGTTCCTTAATATACTGAATATGTTTCACTGCCTCTTCTGGTTTAATTTTGAGCAAGTTTAGCAAGAAGAGTTTTATAAATTTCTTTTGGAGGTTGTCCTGAATCTGCTAGATTTCTTGTTAAGAAAACATCTCTGGGATAAACATCTTAACTCTTCCTTTGCCGCAGTTTTCTCTGTTTATGGTTATATGTCCCTTCATCTCCCATTCTTTTCTTGTTAATGGTTTGCACTTGCCTGGTAATTGTAGATGCTTGTTATATTGTTTCTCTCAGCATTTTTACCAAGCTAAACTTTCATGGAACTTTGCTTTAAATAGAGGTTGCATTTTCTAGTGGTGTCATTTGCTCTTTCATGGTCTTGCTGTATGAACCTGGACTAGTGACAACATCTCCTTATGCCTCAGTTTCCTCATTTGTAAAATGGACATAATGGCAATAACCAGTGGTTTATTTTTTTAACCACTACTAGCTCTATCATTGAAGAATGATAATGAAGCATTCAGTAGTAGTATTATACTGCCATAGGCCACAGCAGTAGAGGTAAACTGGATAGAAATAGTTGGTTGCTATATGCATCATATTCAAAGCTTATATGCAATTTGTTGTCTACTAATCACCCTTGCCTTCTTTTTTTAATTTTCTATTTTCCGCTTATTTCTGTCCCATTGGTTGTACCCAGAAGGGATTTAGTTGCATTTCTCTCTCTCTCTCTCAAGAAAACAAAACAAAACAAAAAAATTCTCTCAATAGTTCTAGCTTTTCTATGTTTTATCATATTATGTCTGCTTTCACTGGTGTTTGCAGTTAAGAACTAGTTTATGCACTCAGTGCACATACTTCATTATTCATCTGGAAAACATTAAGTAAACGCCTAACTATGTGCTATTGTGGCAATAGTTTGTACAATTAAGCATGTGCTTAATTCTTAGCAGGATCAAGGCAAACATTTTGATTTACAAGTGATCATTGAGATAGCTAGGCAAATCTCCCTCAGATTGGATGTATGTATTTCATATTATCCCTGTTCCTTATTCCTTTGGTATAGTTTCTTGGACCTCTGAACTGCAATCTTTAGAGTTGGCTCCAGCATGTTTAGTTATTTTGCTGCTGTAGTTCCTCGTGAAAAAGTGCGTTGTGTGTGGATTTCTATGTTGTAGCTAAACTGTGGAATAACATGTTTACAAGCTGGAAAAAAATAGGGAGCAGCTGCCACAGCAATTGGCCAATATGGCTTTTCTAGACTTGGTGATCTTCTAATTTTACTGTGTACAACACTTGCTCAATTGTCATTGAACTGGACCTGCTTTTAGTCTCAGTGGCCATGAGTTGCATAAACTAGCTGGCCCATGTACAGTTACATATGATGGAATGTTGTCAAGTGACAGCTTGTTTAACTTGCAGCTTATAAATGAATCCTCAAAGGTCTGACTTTAGAAGATCCAGTGGAGAATTAATATTTCATCCAAAAACTACAACAGATGGTGCTTCACCATAGTTGTTGTTTGGAGCACTTCTGTGGGTAAATAAGTTTGCCAATTTCTTTTTCTGATTTCCCTTTTCTAATTCCATAAACCATAATCTTCTTTTTAATGTTTAAACAAATCACCCACCAAGCCAAGCCAAGCCAGGTGATCTGTTGTTATATTTAAATCTGTGATTCCTGAAGGAGTGATCACAGTGAGAGTAGGACACAGACAAATGACCATAGGAAACCAAAATGTATATACAGGCTCCAGTGACATGACTTATCTTAGGTCTCTGAAGCAAAAGAAACATGTTGGATTATTGTGCATATCTGTTAATGTCAGTAGTTGCCATTGCTCTGAGAACAAACTGAAGGCTGTTTACACTGATAATCTATTTTGAGATAACAATCTTTGCAAAGCTTTATACTTCACTACCATGTGGTAATATATTTAACAACATGCAACATTGCTGGGTTTTTGAAGTCACGAGTTACAAGGTACGTTTCTTTTCTGTAAGGTTTCATGAAACTTATTTGTTTGCACTACTATGGTGAGCTCTATCACCCCTAAAGGTGTATTAGTGCTTTTTTAGGTTGAATATGTAACTGTTGACACATTGTCTATCTTTCAATTGGATTTCCAATTTCACTATTAACATCTGGGGACAAAACACTAGTTTGCTAGACCTTTTATTCTAAGCATCTGCAGCTTATCTAAACTAAGCTCTTCCAGGACTGAAAGGCTACAGTCCTTCATTTGGCAATGCAAAGAAGCAACAAAATACTTTTTTATAATTTAAAAAGACCTGAAAATGTATTTTATTGAATTTTGATTTGTTAGATTGACTTTTAGGTGTCAACTGTCGGGAGAAAGACACTGATCATGTTTGGGAATGCTCTGGGAATTCACGATGGTTTTGAATTCTCTCTAACTCAATTTTACCTTATTTTTTGGATATAAATGCATGGCACATTTCCATTTGTACACACCATTGAATGTGGCACAAAAGGCAGTACATAAATGACTGACCTGTGAATATTAAGATATGCAATACTGCATCTAGAGAGTTTTGGATAATTCTTCAGGACATACACTATTTACTTGAATCAAAGATGAGGGTTTTTTCCCTTTGAAGCCACATAGGGAAAGCAAAGCCCCATTTTGGATTCAAGTACTGGCCTCAGACAGGTGGCTCAACTCTGGCTTTAGCCCAAGGCTCAGGGCCCTGGGCCAGAATGGCTCATTTGGAGGAGGAGGGAGTACATAGTAACAGGAGTATGGGGAACACCTGAAGCCTGTCCCTCTATTTTCTTCCCCCCATGCCTGTGCTTGCTCACCAATTCCCTGCCCCACCATCCCCTGCTCCCCTTCTCCTAGCTGCTGCCTCCTCACCCCTTACTTTTTACTCCACTCTGGTTCCTTAAGCCTCGAACTGGCCCAGCCAGGAGCTGCTGTGGCTTCTCCATGGCAAGGCTTGCTATTGCTGCTGACTGGCTTGGAAGAGTCACAGAAGTAAGGGGTGAAGGAGTGGGCAGGGAGTAGGGAGCCAAGATGCAAGGGTAAGCAGGAGATAGAGGGCCAGGCACAGATATGGAGGGGCAGGGGAGTAAGAGGTGGGGGAGTCTAGCCACTTGATTCCCTGCCACTGCATTAAGGTTGGGTAGCAAATTTAAAATGACCTTCCACTATTTATAATTTTCAGTGAATAGAAGCTAATTATAGGAGGGATCATTTTAAATTCAAAGTTGTCTTGGATTCGGGTATATGTGGTACTACGATATTGTGTTTTCCTTCACTTCAAATGAGTCTGGACAAGGATGCATCAGAGATTGTGAGCAGGAAAGCTGGAAAAGAAATGGAAATGTCTGTTTTCATTCTAATTTCTATTTACATTATGATCTCTTTCACCTTGCTTCATCCAGGAGATGGTGCTGCTGCTTCTGCTGCAATAAATGCTTAACATGATATAGCTTTTACCACTGAAGTACGGAAAACACTTGGCAACACATTACTAGACTATTCGGGCACTAAAAAGAGGTCAAGCGGTAGGTTCCTCCCACATCAATTCAATTTTTGTGTCATTACTGGGATTTCCTAATACTATAATTTATTTCTAAGGTTTAACATATTTTATAATAATTCCCAATGGAAGGCCTGTAAACTAGTTTTGTTTTAAAAGACAAGGGGTCTTATGTTCATTGTAAGCTAAACTAGTAACAGGTTCACTTTTTAAAACACTCTCGTTCAGGGGCGTTCAAACTTTTTAGATCAGTGTACCTCTGGCAGCCGGACAGGGAACAGTATACCCTCAGCGGCTGGATGCAGAGTAGTGGGGAAGGAAGCGGGGTGGTGCATGGACAGACGTGGAGCAGGGGGAGGGGTAAGCAGTGCAGGATGGTACGTGGCAGCGCTCCATCCCCACCTGCCCACACATAACCCCCTAGGGCCTTCTCATGTACCCCCGGGTGTACACACACCCCTGGTTGACAACCCCTGCTCTAGATGTATCACTAGCAATAATCAGCATATCATAATAAAGGCAACTGCTGGGATGCTGAACTAACTGAATTACTTCAGTTGCCTTGTTCTTTTGTCCTTCCTGAATCCATTTACTTGTTTCATTCCCCTATTTCAGGGATTCTCAAACTTTTTGATACTGCAACAAGGGGCCTGAAAACTTTTCTTCCCTCCCTAGAAGCAGTGGTGTGGAGGGTGGGGCCGCTGCCATCGAACACACCATGCCACTGCCATGCCACTACCACATGCTTAAGTCCAGCTGGCCAGATGCTGGGGACCCCCCTATTCTCCGCTCATCAATTTGCATCCCCCTTTTAAGTTGCCAGGGGGTTGTGACCCACAATTTGACAACCCCTGCCCTATTACATTTTGTCAACATCCAGACTGTTGTTTTTCTGGACAGGTATTGCCTTTGTAGTACTTATTTATGTGGTACCATGCACTATGGGTCTTGGGTCACAGTACTTGAGTTCCACTAGACTTCACGTAATGTTTAGATCCTTCCCAAACTGACTTCCAAACTTTTTTTCATGGCTTGGCATGGGATTTTTGCACTTTGTTGTCAGGATCTTCTTTATAATCTGCTTAAAAAACCAAAAAAAATGTTAAAAAGGAAAAAATTCAAATTGAATGATTTCTGGAAATCTTGTTTAATGGTCTATTTAAGCAGAATTTTATTGAGAAATAATGTACTTCTATTATCTTAAAAGTGTACATTTTCACTGGTTGTTACTCTGCAGATATCCTGCCTGATTCTTGAAAATGCGGAGTATTGGGTGCACACAAATATAGGATAGGTCTCAAGCACTCATTTAGTACTATACAGTTACGGGATTCATAGTTGCTTATGTTACTAAAGGCATGGGTACACTTAGACTACTTGAAATACGTTTTAAACCTGAAGTGGACTTTTAACTGGTTCAACTACTTCAAACCATTTTAAAGCTGCCTGAAATGGTTCAAAAGGGTACCTGGAAAATCAAGTACCATTTTGGACTGGGTCACTGTGAACTGGTTCAGTGTTACGCATGAATACCAAATGTTTCATGATACAGGTCTGGTTGGGCCTCCAGGCATCGCACACAGTTCCCCTCCTTCCCCAACTGCTATAGCTGGTTACTCTGGTATACAGCCAAAACTCAACTGTCTAGCAGTGCCCTCATTTGTTACTCTATCAGGGCCTCTCATCATGCCCCTAGCCCCTGGGAACCCAAAAGCATGCAGCCAAGCAGTCTCTTCACCCTGCTTCCTACAAGGCAGGCAAGAACAATGGAGATTGGTCAGTTGCAGGATTTTGAAGATTACTGAACTCATGTTTAGGAAAGCAGGGAACACAGAAAAGTGAATATGCCATAGGTCATCACAGCAAGGGTACAAAGGCAATGACTTTGTTTTTTTCTGGTGGGTGCTTGCAGACATAAAAATACCCCCCCAAAATGACATTTTAATTTAAACTCAGCACATTCCCATTCCAAGCACATGCCCAAAAGAGGCAGCACGTTACTTCAACCTGGATCTGCAGTATCTGTATGAATCTGTATGGATCAGGTGGTTTAGTGGAGCTTTCTTGGTGCTTTTATCTAAAAGCGGATTGAATCAGCTTTAGCTAAAAGCGCCGGAGTGCCCCATTAAAGTGCCTGATCTACACAGATGCTACAGAGCCAGGTTGAAGCAACGCACTGCTGCTTCCAGTAAAGCATTTATTTATTTATTTATTTATTTTAAATAAGCCTGTGGCTTGTGAGTGCTGAGCACCTGCTAATTTTTTTTTGAGGGTGTGCTTGAGCCCTGGAGCACCCATGGTGCTGGCATCAATGGAGTCGGCATGCCATGGTGTCAGCACTATGACCCTTTCCTTTCCCCATTTGCTGGGAGGCATGATGGACTTGGTGCTCACTCCTGCCCTCTGGTGTTGGAGCCATAGCACTTCATATACAATTATGAACCAATTCCTAATCAGTAACATTCGAAAATGATTCAATTGTTACGTGAGTTGGCACACTAAGACCAGCTTTTTGAAACCTAATGTATTCAGAGTTAAGAGCACTTTCATTATATTTGTAATTCTTATGATTATTTAATGATTATACATCCAGGATTTTCTGAATGTACAAGAAAAAGACAGGATGGATAAATCAAATAGACTAAAGTAAGAACTAATGTTAGCCTACTTGGTTTTGTACTTGAACTGAGTCAAGTTCAGAAGAATTTGACTAACACTGGTAACATTACTTTGTTTGCAAATGTATCTGCAATTAACAATCTATAAATAAGAATCTAGCAAACTTAGTCCTGGTCTTTAGTTTTTTTATCATGCATGGTGCGAGTCTAGGGTCTTAATTGGATACAGAAAGAAAGGGTCTCCAGAAATGACACAGTATTTTTCACAGTAAACAATATAAGATGCGACTAGAAGGTTGTTTTTGACACCAAATTTACTGAAGTTGGTTTAGAAGTTCCTTTCCTCTTGTACTTTATAGGATGTGAAAGGACAGAACTGTGCTTCAAGGGCTTGTACAGGCAAACTGGAATAGCATCCAGCCAAATTAGTAAGGAAATACTTGAAGCCACATAAACACTTCTTTGGATGATTATTGCAGCCAGCTTTGCTTCTGCCACCATAACATTTGAAGAGGATAGTAGGATCAGGGACTATCCATACTGCCTACAGGCCTGCAAAGCTATTTCCAGGGTCACTGAGCTTCCAGGTTTAAGCTTTGCAAGGAGCGATATCACCTAGCCCTAGTGAGCTCCTTAAGGTTTTAAGAATGTGGAAGCCAAGTGACTTACAGCACCCCTAGCATCTTTAAGCATTAAGCTTTATGTGTATAATATCTGAAGTGCTGAAGCACTAAATTGCTTGAACTCTAAGCTAGTAATATTTGTACAAGCATGGAAGTTCAAGCAGTCCAGCAGTCAGAAACTACCCATTAGTTCCTGAAGCCTTGAGAAGATTCTATGACCAAAAGGGTCTCTTGAGCAGCTGCCTATTGCTACTGACTCAAATGCATATCTTTATGTAGCAGCTTCCCTAACAGTGATACAATAGCTGCCAGGTTTTGTTCATTTTTTTCAGTGTCATTTTTATCCCCAATTCATCTATACACAGACCTTGTTTTCCTTAGTGAAGGAGGGCTGACGAATCTTGATTTACTTCTGGAAAATGTAGTAATTTTCAGTGACCCGTGACTTGAAAAAATATTTGTTCAAGAAAGTAGAAACTCCCATCCTTCCCTGCATTCACTACAAAAGCCTCTAGTGGAAAATGGTATTCCTGACAGACCTTAGGGTAAGTAAAAATTAGTCTGAGAATCGAAGTCTGGTTGAAAGCCTGCATTAATAAAGCATTAATAATAAATTCATTGCCGATATAAACATTCAGTTCAAAGATCTGAAAATCAAACTATGTTGCTTCTATGCTTCACATATCATTATCAACAACAGTAAAGATTTTTCAGTTGGAACTTAGTTAATAGGTATTTTGCTAATAAGTGAACCAGAAAATAATTCAGTTGACACTGCATTGCTGCATTGGTCAAAATAAATACAAGTAACTACCTAGTTTTGTCAAAGAAATAAGCAGATCTGATTTGGAATGCATAAAAGATGCATATCTGTTGGGTGAGAAACTTGCTGTTTTAATATAGCCATTTCCTTGACCATAAATCCTTACTCATAAAGCATTTCAGTTTCTTCGTTTGTATCAGAAACAAATCAGAATCGAATTCAGGAACAAGAGGAAAGCAGAGTAAGGGATGAAGAGCTCAATGTAGACATGTCAGGAACACCTCTATTAAGGTAGTCTCTATTTACTGAATTATAAAACATACAGCTTTTAGGGGTGAATGTTGAGCAAGGTTTTGGCTTCATACATTAAGATTATTTTCTCTTAATGTGTTCAAATTCAAAACAGAATATGACCTAGTCATGAGATTTTTGTGAAAATGTAATGATAATGAACAAATCCCTCTCCAGCTGGCAGCCTCAGTGATGTGTGTGTTTTTCATGGTGGCAAAGGGAGAAACAGTCTTGAAACTCCTAACAAAACTATCCCCTGTCCTAAGTAGGTGTTTGACATCCTTGGGTGCTTGTCTACATAATCGGCATTTTCCTGCTAAAAATGTTCCTGGTTAATTTTCCTTTCTTAGTTTGTGACGGCTAATTCAGTAACATGGATGTGATTTACCATATAATGGCTTATTATGCTATAACTAGTAGAATGCACTAGAGGGCATGTCAGAACAATGTCAGGGGTGTCCAAGACAGTCTCCCCAGTGCCACAGAGGCATGGCATGGGGTAGCTCTAGATCTGGGGTTTAATAGCCCCATATAACAGTGCATGGGAATGGCAGATACGCATCCAGCTCTCGGGTGTAACAGCTACATATAACAGTGTATGGGGAGGGCTGCGATGCATCCGAGAGCTAGGGGGAATGGCCACATATAACAGTTTAGCACAGCCCTCACCATACGCTGCCAGGGCACTTCACTCCTGATCTGCAGCCCTCTACCCTCCCAGGAGTGGCGTGCTATGGGTCCCATATATGGTTAAGTTCCAGTCAGTCCCGGCTCCTATCCTTAGGGCTCCCCCATAAGCGGCCACCCCTCTAATAATGCACTAACACCTGCTACATCCCTTCCACTGGAGAGTGGGTACCTCATCTGAGTACCATCTGGGTTATATTTACTACCCGGGTTACCTCTACCCTCCTAATCCTGCTGGTCTCCCTCACTCCTGACCTCTCCCCCTGGACTTATCTGGTGCCCCTCACTCCAATCCACAGTCCTCTGCCCCTCCCCCCCAGCCCCACTGGCTCCCCTCACCTGCCTCCCCAGGCAGGCTGGTGCCCCTCACTCCTGACCCACAATTCCTGAACTGCAGGAAGACAAAAACCCAAGTTTAAAACTTCAGGGGTCTATATCCTTAGACCAATGCTGCTACAACCAAAAATCCAGTTCAACAAAAAGTAATTTTAATTAACCAGAGTCTTGAACTGCATGGCCCATAACAATTTGATCTTTGCCATGAAGTGCATGCGAACATGGGGAAAATTTTTTTTTTCAGAAGCAAAAAAAAGTTGTATTTTTCATTAATCTGAACCTTAAACTAAATCACTAGTAAAAATTTGTAAGATTAGCCCCTAGAGTCTTGTTGTGGGATTGCAATAAAAATTCAATGGATTTCCATGGATTACCAAGCGAATCCAAGTGGCACCTGGTAGTGAAATTGTTGCAAATCAGGGAAAATCCCATTTTGAGGCATAAGTCAGATCCATGTTGAAAATTTAAAATAATAAAAAAACCCTCATGGAAGAAATTTGGGAGCTAAAAATAAAACATGTCAGAGGTGTTTTAAATTATCACAACCGGCCCCCCAAAAAACTAAAGTGATAAAATCAGCTGATAATGTGGATACACAGATGCAATTTAGATAGCTTAATGGCGATTTTTGTCACGTGGACACAGGAAAAGTGTAACATGGAAACAGGAGAGGTCTAACATGGACAAGCGTCCCTTGTGGCCTTGGTGGGGCAATTGCCTGGACTGGACTGTTAATTGGACATTAACACTGTAACTGACTGGCTGGGTGGAAAGGCTTGGGGGAAGACTACCAGCTCCCTTATGACTGAGGACAGGGTTAATAAAAGCCCTTTTTTCTTCTTAAGGTAGTATTTTATGTGCTTGGGATAGGAGTTAGAGGAAGTTTCAGTGATATGGGTGAAACTTTCGTTTAGGACCGAGGCTTTTTCTTCTCTTGGCCTAGAAACCATATTTTTTGTTTTGCTTGGTTTTGCTTTTTGCTATCCTATCAATAGCTCGAGGACTTGTTAAAAAATAAGTTAAGGCAACATACCCAGAGTCCCCAAGCAGGTGAGAACTAGTTCTCTGATAAATCAGAATTAGAGTTAGGATCAGAGTCAGACAATCTCAAAAATGGTGGGGAAAGGAGTAGGAACATGAAAGTTTGATACAGCAAGGGTATCTCACTCATCCTTCAAACCAAATAACCTGGCTACTATTATGTCTGTCAGTTCCTCACCTTCCCTTGGAAAAGACTTGAGGGTTTGAAGAAGAGGAAGATGTGGACAACACTCTCATAGTTGGTACATATTACTAGAGGAAGTTAAACTATCACCAGAGGAATTATTATGAACAGTTTTTCAAATTTTTCAATTGAGACCCAAACCATTTTCCTGGTGAGATCTTATGCCTTGAACAAATGAAAAAAGGACAAGGACAAAGTATGGCCAATGAATCATGAGCAAGATGTAGTTATTGTGCATGTCATGCAGAGAAAAATTGGCCTTAAGAATCTCTGAATTATGCAGAGGTTCAGAATCCAGATCTGGATCTACATTTTGCTGTCAGCCCTGTTTTTATGAAGGGCAAAATCAACCCCCTGGATTTAATCTCAGCTATACTTCTGGGAATTTAAAATAGATTTGCATTTTACAATTCCCTTAGACTCACAGCTCAGCATTTCCATATCCTGACTGAACAGATACTTGCTTGTGGTCTACAGGTATAAGCATAAGGGTTAAGGTAAGAGGCAGGAGGTTCTGACTCTTCAGACAAATCACTTCTGTCTCAGTCTTAAAGACTGCAATAGGAATGATAGATTCTGTTCTTAATGCGTTTTAATTACCTTAGCTAAAAATAGTATATTTCCTCAACAAATAATAGGGCACAAATATAAAATCTACCACAGGAAAGAAAAAGAATGAACTAGCATTAAAATACACTTTTAGAACCCTTCTGAAATGCTACCTGAAGATTTTCTAAATAAAACTGGTTTCCAAGTAGTGGAAAGTGAATGAACTATGTTCTAGTTAAGAAATCCACCTGCCCCATTGACTTTGTCTACAGTGTCTCTCCAGCCAGTCTTGCCTAATACATATGAATTTTTGGTTGTAGTTAAAGTTTGTTTTTGTGGGGTAATGTTGGGGATAAATCTCAATACTGATGCAAAAATCATTATTAAAATCATGTTATAAGAAAAAATTATGCTAATTCTGTAATTTTATATTTTATGCTATAAACTTGTCTTTGCTATTACTAAATTTTAAAAGATATTTAATGTCATAGAAATGCTGCTTAGAGAGTATGACAGCCTACATACATATATTTTAATTGCTTATTTAATTATGTGAAATGTTCAAGTTAATTAAAAAGAATTGAAGAAATCTCTGCTTTCTGTCATCCAGGGACAGGAATTAAGTGTCGAGGAAGACAACACTTTCTTAGATCATAAAACTGCCTTTATTACATCCAAGTACATTTCCTTCAGTTGTAGAAGGTAGTTTTATAACCTATGCTTTGCTTTAATATTCTATATTATTTTTGTTTAGCCTGTACTTTGCAAGCTGTAAGTAAATCATTGTGTTTTCTGCTTTATCTAGAATATCTGATAGGAATCTTTAATTGGATATTGTGTACATATTATAAATAGTAAGTTGTCAGTCTAGAAAATGTGGCAGAAAACAAATCAGCCAGCAAGTATGTTTTATCGAAGAGCAGAACATGTATATATTGTAGAAGTTATCAAATATCAGTTTGGTATTTAATTATTTGTTTGTCAAATCTAAGAGGAGCATGAATTTAAAAGAACTCCCAGTTATTAGATTGTAGATATGGAAAAATATACATTTGTTTTAATTTTCCATATCTAGAATCTAGTTATTGGAGGGCCGTCTCAAAATCATTTCTTCCATCACTGCCACAGGGAAAAAAAGTGGTGGGGGAAGAACACCTTTTATCCTTTCCCTTGGCACTTGTCCCCCAGGATTAACCCCCTGCTATCTGTCCTGCTCCCACCTGCCCACCCATGCCTTCTCCCTCCTAATACTTGTCCCCCTCACTTTTCAGCTCCTCTTGCTCTATCTCTGCTGGGGGCATGGAGCACCCAGCCAGGCCAGGGAGTAGTGGCAGCTCTGGCTTAAGCCTCCAGCCCCCAAACAGGGTCAGGGCTGCATCAGTTCCCCCACCAATCCATGTAGCCTTTTCCTGTACTCCCCCTGCACTATGTGCCCCTTCTCCATGCCACTTTACTGCACTTCTTTGGCGTTCTACTCCACAATCCGCTTTCCCTGCTCCCTAGGCATCCCTTTCACTGCACTCCCTCTGCACTGCATGTCCCTCTTGTATGCTCCCCCCAGCACCATGCACCCTTCCCCCCATGCTCCCCACCTGCACTGCATGCCCTCTCCCTGCACCCCTTTCCCTGTGCTCTACATGTCCTCTTCCCTGCCCTCCTTTTCACCTGTGCTTCTCCAGTACACTCCCATTCCCTACACTTTCCCTTCACTCCTTCAGCTCTGCACATCTTTTCTCTCATAATACCCCTACCACTGTTTCCCCCATGCCTTCCCACACTGTGTGCCCCATCCCCATATCCCCCCCACATCATGCACCCTTTCCCTTGCCCTTCCTTTCAAACTGTGCTTCTTTCACTCCATGTGTCCCTTTCCCTGTTCCCCTTCACTCTGCACATCCCTTGCCCTTCAATACCTCCCAGTATCCTTTCTCCTGAGCTTTCCCTACATCATGCTTCTGTTCCCCACACTCTCCCTTGCACCACCTACCTGCCACAGGAACCACCATGGCCATGTCTGGAGGCACAGCATCAGCTTTCCTGGTCCAAACTCAAATCTGAGAGGTTTTCCCCCCATGCTAAATGGGGGGGGGGGGGGAGACCTCATTTTATATTTAAGTTAATATACTACATTGTGCACTAATTTCCTGTGCCCTCATCAGACTACATCCTCTTTAAATTATGGTTTATCTTTAGTCACTAGGGGCAGAATACTATTTTACTTTCCCCCTGAATCTAAATGGTAGTTTTCTAGCCATCTATTTGTTCATTTTTGCCCCTTGCTTTACAATGTAGTAGTGTAAGTATGCATGCATAGATTGATAATGTGAAGTAGGTCTTGGTACTTGCATATTTGCATGTACCTGACAGTAAATCCAGGAAAATAATACAGGGGCCTCCTATGTTAGGGGACTTGCCCAGAAAGCTAGTGAGCTAGGTTCTAGGCCCCTCCTTTCCCAGAGAAAGTTTGAAAGCTCTCTCTGATTTCCCAAGCACAGTATGCTAACTGCCATACTACAGGTCAGGTATAATCCAGAACCTGCTCCTGTGGCCTTTCTGAAGCTGTCCACTATCCCTTGCATTTAATAGTTAAAGGATAAAGTGGATAGGTAACAGTGGGGAAGTGTTAGCCCTGATGAAAGGAAAGGTCAAGGCTAGAATCTTTTCCTATGGCATGAGCCAGTTCACTGAGCTACAAACCTTTTGTCTTGTTGTTTTCCTCTTGGCCCCACATTTCCACCTCTACTGAGTGCCTGAGGGACGAGGTTCAAAAGGAGCACTGGATCAGCGCTAGATAATTCCTACCATACAATTCTATAAATGGACAGAAGAGGATTCAATTTCAAACCATAAGTAATAAACATAGTGGCTTTTGTTTCTCACTGGTTCTTCCTCTTCTGTGCATCTATGGTTTATGTATTTTCCTCCTCTTTCAAGTGGGAAGGAAACACTGGAAGGGTGCTGAATATTTATTTCTAAATGTCTTTAAACAAAGGACAACATTCTAATATATAACATATGGATCAAGGTAAAAATGATCTTTAAGCAAAGTTGTCTTCTGTTCAATATAGCTCTTCAGAAAAACAAGTGTGTGTACTCCTGTTTTGCAGTAAGTGACATGGTGTGTAGGCTGAGTTGTAGGAGTGAGATCTCTAGCAGTGATCTAACAAGGGGTGGACAAGTGGAGAACATGTCCCAGGTACCACCTAAGGGGAGGGACTTTACCTTTCTGTCCCATACTCCATCTGCACTAAGGGCTGTGGGAAGCAACTGGAACGGGCAATGAGGGCACTGAAAAAAGTGACATTTCCCATGTGATGGCCGCACTGAAAGCACTCTATAGCCGTACAGTGACATGTGCATGGCTGCAGAGTGCTTTAAATGGAGATGATCACATGACAATCCTCATCTAATGATCAAATGAAGATGCTTCAAAGTGTAGTGCCTTAGGGAAGTTGTGTTCCCTAGGGTCAGTCTGTCCCCATGACTGGGACTGGACTGATATGGGGGCGGGGGGGGGAAAGGAGTGAGGAGAGAGGAAATCTGTTGGGTTAAGGGGGCTGCTTTAACTCATTGCACTTTATGTGAAGCAGCATGAGTTAGAACAGGGACCTTCATGGCTTTGTGTGCCATGGAGTGCAAAGTATTTTATGAATAGTTATATAGTTATGAATAGTTACATAGAGAAGCAATGGAGTCTGATGTTCCTGGGAGAAATTAACCTCATTTTTGCTGCCAAAGTATGTACTTTCTGTCCCCTCAATATGGGCTTTGGTAGAAAAAAATGGGTGAAAGTTTCAAGCTAGCAGTAGTAAATTCTGCTGTCACTTTAGAGATCTACTGAAAACACCTTGCACTTTATGATATGAGCTGCCTGGCTGCTGAGCCAAGAAGCCCAAAAGGTATGGGCTACAGGGGGAAGTGAGAGAGGACTACACAGGATACATTCTTTCAATGTTATACCTCTGATCTCTACTGAGTGTGCATGGAGACCACTGTTTTGCACTGAGAGCAACCTAGCCCCCACTATGCATTCCTGAGATCCAGGTATAAGCTAAGTTTGTCCAGAAATCAGTCACCATACTACAGGCAACCCCCTTGACTTCCCTCCACAAGACGTCTGCATTGCCACTTTGTTCCTCCCTACTTGTGGTACTGCTCAGTACAATACACCCAGGAGGATAAGTATTAATTTGCATTTGGGAAGGAGATTATTAGAGATGCTTCTGGTAGTCTCTCTTATTCAAATTATGATGCTCTAAAGGAAAGAAAAGCCTACCCTAAACACAGTTCTGACACAGTAAAGGAAGAAATGCCAGAGAGTCTATGAAATCCACTAGGAAGCTGTTCAGATGCCCTTGTGATGGGTAGATGTATATAAAAAAATAAGACAGATAGAAAAGAATCAGTAGTCCAAGAATGGGACTAGTTTTGTAGTCTTTATTTCTTTGAGATTTTTGCAGGCAGCACATGTCATGAAGTTGCAGAGAACTGTAGTTCTCTAGAGTGGCAGTGAAGTTCACTGCTGCCAGGGCAAAATATTCACCCCATTTTTTCTCTTAAGAAAAACAGGATCTGACCTATGTACAGCACTGAAAAATAAGAATGCTCACAAATACTGTCTTTACCTTGTATCAAGATATATTTTGTCTATTTACATGTGCCATTGCACCACAATTTCTATCCCCATGAACCAGCATAAGAAAATAGTAATGAGCTATGAAAAAACATTATTTAAAAAAAATGCTACAATGACACCATCTCCAAATCCCACCACCACAGATAGTCACTGAAGAAGAGGACTACAAGAAATTTAGGCATCCACACAATTCTTAGTGAAATGGAAAACACTTAACAGGAAATCCATCTTCATCCAAGTCCTATGTGCTGTTGCCAAATTAATGCCTAATTTCTTCCTTTTGGGGTTGGCAAATTTTGTAGCATTTTCTGAAGACTGGGAAAAATGAAAGTTGTTTTTGCCTCAGAAAGATTGTGTATGCAGCACAATGAACTTCACCTAGGAATCCTTTTTGTTAGGCAGGCATATTTTTGGATAAGTACTGTTATATTCTTTTGAAATGTTAATGTCTTCATTGTTTTGACTCTCTTCAGTACTTTTAAATGACCTTTCTGGGATCCAGAAATAAAAGCTGTTGGTACTGTTTCACATTCACACTTCTTTTCTCACTAACAGGATTATGAATGCTAGGGAGTGAGATCCCAAGCATTCTACACCATGTGTGAATATTTATTTTTGAAGAGGATGACAGTAAGTATGAAAATATATGTACAACTGGGTAATCACTTTTATGACCCAACATTAGAATTTGTCTGGAGTTTCCCACTTCTCTCAAGAAACTAATGGGCTAAACTAGCTTTGGGCTTTTATAGGTAATTCTGGAAAAAGAAAGAGAGGTTGGGAAATACAGTCATGGTGCTTATCTCTAAGTAGATCTTTGACAAGTTATTGGTAGGAAAAAGGGGGAAGAGACTTAATAAAAAATAGTGGCTCTCACAGATTAGAAAGGAACCTGAAAGAAAAGGGTGGTAGACATTGTAAAACTGAACACGAAGGAACTAGGACTCTTGAAACTGATCCTTCTCCTAGTGGCCTTTAATACTATGTTTCCACGTTATAATTTTTTCAATACTTTTCTTAAAAATATATATGTTGTGCCATTTCCTATAGAGGGCTGTAATCTCTGAGTGCAAATCATGGTTGGGATTTTCATTTTGTCTCCAAGTACCTATTCCTCTGCTCCATTTTGGGAGAAAGCTTGGGACAGCTTTTGATAAACATCACAAACCCTGTTAGTGACCAGGGCAGTCTGGCCTAGAGTTTAGGCATCTGAAGCACATGTGTAGTCCAGGATGGCTGGGGGTACAGAGGGGTCTGTTGCCAGAAATGGAACCAGGAGTTGTGGCACAGGCCAAGACAGACCAGGGTCAAACACCAGAGCCAGAAACAGGGTAAGATGAGGGTTTACCAGGATCATAAACCAAAAGCCAGATTCAGAGGTCATACCAGAATTAAGAGCAGAAAACCAGAATCAGGGGATCCCAAGGGACCTACCAGAATCATAAACTGGAGTTGGAACCAGGAGTCAAAACTAGAGAATCAGCAAGAAAGTGCGCAGAGGTCAAGGGCAAGAACTTTTTTGCCTTGCCCTGAAAAGGATACTGGAGGCTGGGTCTGGGTGGGGCCTTTTGCCTGTGGCTTCAGGCGACTGGCTGTCCTTATTGCCTCACTCAGCCCATTTGGGACCCGGGCACTGTCTTGAGCTTCTGCTTGTTCAGAGCACCCCCTCCTCTGATTTTCTGATTGGGACTGGTTAGGCCCAAGGTCCTGATCCGATCTTATTATATCTTCTACCTTAGCAGTTCCCAAACTGTGGCTCACAACTGCAAATTAAGTCACAACACCAGTGGATGGGGTCATGGGGGTGAGGGCCCATGGGCTGGGAGTGAGGGGCCATAAATGGGGTCATTCTGAGGAAAAAGTTTGGGAAGCACTGTTTTACCAATTATTTTTATTTAATAGTAGCAAGGGAAAGGATTACACAAAAAGCCCACTTTCATTTTATTTTTAAAATTTGCAGGAGTGAAGATAATCTCTTTGCATTTGTTTTGAATCTTATTGCTTGCATGCTCTCATTTGTCATAACTTCACAATAATTCCCTCTAGACCTATGCATGTCCCAAATTTAAGTCTCAAGATTGCTCACCAGGCATTTTCCTTCAACTCCTCATAGCTATTTTGTTAATAAGTTGGAAAACCAATAGCAGTATTTCACTTTTAATTTGGTCAAAGTGGCTCCATTGCAAGGAGACAATAAACCACTGTGCTAATAGTATGAGCAATCATTTGTCATCTGTGAAGCAATTATGCTGAGGAACAGATGACAGAATGGACCACTTTCTGCTAATAGTGGCAACATTTTGCTTTAAAGTGTAGAATCTATCCACAACCAAACCCAGCTAATGGATTTGTGTAAAATACTATGTTTCTGAAGCAAAATAACAGGGTACTTAAAATATTTGTATTTCCATCCCAAGACATGTAGATGATTAAGGTGATGAATGAGAAGCTGCTACAATTATTGTATGAAACAATATTTGCTGATAGCTGACTATACTTTTTTAATATTGATTACTCAGAAAGGCTAAAAACTATGCTTTCCTAGTTCATTATACTTCAGAAATAAAAAAATGGTAAAGAAAAATTCTGAAAGAAACCTCACAGCAGATCTAGTCAAATCAGAAGTATGTGAATGGTAAAGACCTATACAGAGAAAGTGTTTTAAAAGGGAACTTTTATAATGCTTGTCAGAATAATCAGCTAGTGTGCTACGCTTAGATATCTATAGAATGTATGGAATTAAGAAATGCATTCTGATCAGCATGACAAAAGCCATCAAAGACTAGGCAAGTCGTCGTAGACAAGGGATCTCAAGTGAGGTTGCCACTAACAATCAACAGAAGGTGTCATTGTCACATGGGCTAGGGACAGAAGTTACACATAAACCAGTTTAAGTGATCAGAAACTGGTTGAAACTAGTAACAGAACAGAAGCTCAGTGCACATAAATCAGTGTCAAATGGTTAAAACTGGCTTAAGATAAACCTGGTTGAATGCAGTATCAGATTTAATTGATTTAGGCCAAATCAGTTTATGAAACTTCTGTCCCAGATCCCTTTTGGGTTCAAGTTAAATCACAGTCCCCAGCATCCCAGCATACTTTTGAGCCCTGGGCTGGGCTGGGCTGTTTGTCCAGAGAACAGGGATAGCCCCATTCCTCTTCTCCCTAGCTGGAACAGTGAGGGCTGCCTGACAAGAGCTGCTCCCACCCAGGCAAACCCCTGCTGGAACCTGAGGCCATGGAGGGGGGTTAAATACCACTTCCCCTGCTCAAACTTACTGCTGACTGCAACTGTGGACTATAAATCCCAGAGGCACCTAGAAGTAGGAAAAGCAAGTGATGAGCAAACCCTGCAGAGTACTGCTGATGTAATTCTGAACTGCAAATCTCAGAGACCTTAGGGGCAGCAGGAAGAAGAAGTGAACACACAGCCAGAGAGTTGTGCTCTGTCTTCTGGCCTGAGCCATTGTAGGCATGTTGCTGCATTTCCTGAATCAGAGGTAAATGTCTGTTCACTTCTATTTCAATTTAAACTGCACAGTTTAAATTAACTTGCAAAGACTGAATTTATTCAGCCTCAGGCTTTTTGACTGTCTGTACCTAGCCATGGTCTTTGAGAAGTATATCTTCTGGATTGGCAGGGGTAGGTCCTTGATAAGAAAGGAAAGGAGAAAAAGGTCAAGTAAAATATGCAAGTAAGGGATCAAATAGAATGATAAGGCTTTGTTACACAGTAATATTGGATGGCTTCTGGAGCTCTTAACTGCTGGATTGTCTTCACATAGAGCTGAAACTGGTTTTAAGCACTTGTTATGCAGCTCAAAGTTAGGCCATTCCAGAGCAGGGTTATTTCTGATTCATGCTCTGATTCACTATAGGCTACACCTTTTGTATGAACACCTCACCCACCTCCCCTTCCTTATTGACCTGGAAAAGGCTGTATGCCTCCCACCAGCACCTGAGTTACTTGCCCACCACCTTCTCCCTTGTTTACTTGCAGCTGCCTATACTGTCTGTCTGCCTGCCCAGCCTTCACTGCAGTTCTGTGGGCGGGCTCAGCCCCAGAAGAGCAGCAGCCCAGCAGTAGCTGTAGGGCGGGATGGTTAACCCTTCTTTTCCTAATCCCCTGGGGCAGACATCTAGGCAGCTACAAGTAGGTGGGGTTAACTGGCAGAGCTCTGAGGAGCAGGGATGGGGAGAAGCCCAGAATAGAGAGGAGGAGATTATTACCTTTCCATCTGCTGGGCCCCTGCTGGCCTGAAGTGTGACTGCTTTGGGCTCAAACTACCACTACAACCATCAACATTCATGCGACTCAGAAGTGTAACAAAGCCCATAGATACAAAACCCTAGGCCTCTTTTTCTCCTGTTTTGTCTAGAAATTTATAATATAAAATGCCACCACTGTTAATCCTAGTGATTTAGTATTTTATACCCAGTAAGTAAGTTTGGTAGGGGTAGGTCCTTGATAAGAAAGGGTAACGGAGATCATTTTGAATCATTGTCTTAAACTAGAAACAAGCCTTGACATTTTAGTCCTCAGTGGGCATATCTACATACATGTTTTCATGTGCATTAGCTTTTTTCATGCACATTAAAGCATCAAATAAAAAACCATGCTTTTTACTTAATGCTCATGAAAATAAACTAACGTGCATTAAACATCACATAAAAAGCATGGTCTTTAATTAATGCTCATTAACCCAGACTAATTGCATTTTTCTATTACCTCACCATGGAGGGTTCCTACAGACATTCAGGGAGCCTGCTTTGACACGCTGATTAACTGATCAAGCTGGAATATGGAAACTGACGCGCTTCAGCAGCTTTCAGCATAATGTGTATCAGTGTCCTTGTGCTGAGAAAGTGATGATGGGTGCTTTAAAATAAAACATGTTCAATGTGCCCTGCACCCATTTTTTCACTGTGGGGATGCTGATACCCATGATGTGCAGGTGCCTTGAATTAGCCCAGCGCATTCATTAAAGTGCTCGGTGCAGTGTTGTACACCACATGTAAAAATGCATGGATGTACCAGATTTAATGTGCATTAACTGAAGTGCATTAATACACATGTACGCAGTTTCTCTCTATTCAATTTGTTTCTAAGTAGGTTCTTATGCTTCACTCATCACTATGGAATTAGAATCTCTTCCAGTATTGCATTATATAACCATACCCATCATGTGTCATTTGTTCTTGAATCTAATAAGCATGAGTTGTATTTTTCTATATAATTTGGAATTTCCTGAAAGCTGGAAGCTTCAAGGCATTGCTGTAGGCTGCATAAATTTATACTACAAAGATAATGGAGGCCAGACATCATCCATTACACCATGATAATGACACTGTGACAAACAGACACATTAGACCATATTTGTATAGATACTGCTATGCAAGGGCTTAGTATTAATGAGAAATTAAACAACACTCCTAAACTGCAGATTGAATTGACCTATTATGGATATACACATTAACCAGGGGAGTCTGGCTTATGCAATCAAGCTATAGAAAATGCTTCCCACCAGCATCATCTTCAACTTATTAGTATTCAGTTTCAAGCAGTTGTTCTTTATCAATGCTCTGATATTACCCAAGACTCAGCCCTCTTCATGGTAGCAGTGTGGTTGGTGAAGAACGGATAGAGCTATATGTCATCTTCATATTATGAATACATGAATCTCTATTATCAAGCAAATCCTTGCAGTAGATGCAGATATTGAAGGCGCTCTGGCGAGAGATTTTATATGTGAGGCTTTACAAATGAAGCATCTAGTGGTAGATATGCATTTTCCCATTATTCTTGCAGGGATTCAAGAAATCTTAGCACATCATTCTGGACCCTTGGCAGATTTCTCAAGTGAGACAGCAATATCATAGAGTTGGTATCATCAAATGTTAATAGGAATGTTTGTTTCCCCAGTGACAGAAGTTCATCTATAACCACCACCAAAGTGTTTTGAGGTCCAGTTCCTGACCTTAATCCAGATTGTGCCAGATCTAAAATGTGATCTTCAATTAGATAAGAGTGTACTTGGCCTTTGTCTAGCTTCTATATGCCCTAACTCAGGAATGATAGTTTTGAGAGAGATCCATCTAGAACCATGTAAACTCCTTCAGTGTTGTTAAGTATATATTAGACAAGTAATGCCAAAGTAAGAAACAAAAAGGTTTTAAAAATCTTTAGTTAAGGAGTCACCAATAGTCGAAGGAGGGAAAAAACCCCTTTTCAATTGCAGACTATAAACCAATGCCCTGTGTTTAATAGTGTAAATGCATTTCCCTTGTAGCTGTAAGTTTCATTTTAAAACAGGAGCATACTGTGTCATGCAAAAGGCAACTTTTATGTTTCATCTTTAAAAGTTTTAAGGCAACATCACTTGCTGTTTAGAGGTGTGTGCGCCCCTGTTCAACTTCTTTAGGTTTGTTAACTTTCTGGAATGCTTTGTTCAAGACCAGATCAGAAACTAGCTAATAAGCAGGGACCTTGGTTTTCTCTGATAAAAAGAAATCCCAATTTTTCTGATTTCTAAGAAGTCATCCCAAATCTACATTCTTCTATGATTTAAAATGAAACACCAGTATCTATATAGTGTTTCATTTTAATCACGGAAAATGTGTATTTTGGGATTTTTTTTTCAATCAGAAAACCAGGATCCCTGCTGATAAATAACTAGTTTGCATCACATTGATAAGTTGTATGGAGAATTTGGAAAATTCCTGATCATATATGGATTTATCCTGCCAGTTAACTTTAAGTAAATTGGATAGGTATGTTATGCTTCCACTATGAATTCCCAGCACCTTAATAGATCTAATAGTGGGGAATGCATTATCTGTGTTTCATAGTTGGTAGGGTCAGAAGGGACCTGAGCAGATCAAGTTAGACCCCCTGTCATGGGCAGGAAAAAATGCTGGAGTCAAATGACCCTGGCTAGGTAATTATCTAGCCTGCTTTTGAAGACCCTCAGGATAGGAGTGAGCACCACTTCCTTTGGAAGTTGGTTCCAGCTTATAGCCACTCTGACTGTGAAGTAGTGCCTCTTGATATCTAGCCTGAATCTGCTCTCAGTCAACTTGTGGCCATTATTCCTTGTTATTCCCGGCAGTGCTCAGGGGAACAGGAACTCTCCCATTGCCTGCTGGTACCCTTTGGCCACTTTATAGATGGCCACCAGATCCCCTCTCAGCCTTCTCTTGTGAAGGCTGAACAGGTTCAGGTCCTGTAGCCTCTCCTCGGAGGGCCTGCTCTGCTGCTCCCTGATCATGTGAGTGGCCCTCCTCTGGACCCTCTCGAAGCTGACTGCATCCCTCCTGAAGTGCAGCACCCAGAACTGGACACAGTACTCCAACTGTGGCCTGACCAGTGTTGCATAGAGGGGGAGGATCACCTCCTTGGACCTGCTCCTGATGCATCTGTGGATGTATAGTTTCATAGTAACTAGGGTCAGAAGGGGCCTAGAGCAGGCCATCTAGTCTGACCCCCCTGCCAATGGCAGGAAACAAGTGCTGGGGTCACAGGACC
>JAGPOW010003316.1:57240600-57251912 GCA_030014935.1 Caiman crocodilus | reverse complement strand
CACTGGCTCCGCAGCTGGTTCCTTCACTGGCGTCCTTGCTGGCTTTTCCACTGGCTCCGCAGCTGGTTCCTTCACTGGCGTCCTTGCTGGCTTTTCCACCGGCTCCGCAACCGGTTCCCTCCTCCGCTCTCCTACCGGCTCTCTTGTCAGCTCCACAGCTGGCGTTCTTGTAGCTGCAGCTCTCACCGCTTTTGCCGCTCCCGGCACTGCTGCAGCTTTCTCTGCCCGAGGCAGAGAAACCCCGTGTGTGTCTGCTTGTGACCTTGGGCTTCCCTGTGGGCTCCGTCGTCTCCTGCAGCCTCCTGGCGCTGCTCCCAGGACTGCACTTTATTCCCGCCAGGTGGCATCTCTCGCTGATGTCACCCGCTCTCAGCTGGATGTGAGCGCAGCTAACAAAATGTACGTGTGATTTCCCGGTGCGCGCTCCTTTGCTGTTCTTGGCTCCTGCAAGGGGTGAGTACGTGTTTCCTTTTTCGTTGGTTTTGGGCCGGGGTTTCCCTGTAGCCCCCATGTCCCTGGGACATACTTGAATACAAGTAATTAAAATTGTAAATGTTAGAAGGGGTATTCTGCTTGGGTACATTACTAAGGGAAATGGGTAGTGATATGAGACAAGGACAAGGACAGGCATTTTATACAAGGCATTTTTAGGCAGGTGTTTGTTTTTAAGGCAAAAAAGTTTAAGGAATGGAGCACAGCAGTAGGGAGGGGAAGAAGGGGAGCAGAATTAATTTAAGTATTTCTGCCGGCTGACTCTTTCCCCCCTCAACTCCCCTTTTCTTCACTTATTTTCTCTCAGAAGACGTAGAATAAGATGTTTAGCAAGAATTAAGTGTTATCTATTTTCTCTTAGGTGCTGCCTTTAAAAACGTATCTGAAACAAGGGTGCAGACAGCAATTCCAAGAGACAAGACAAAGCAAATGTCCAAGTGCCAGAGGCCACTACTTGTTTTTTCACATTATTTTATTGAAATTCAAGCCATAAAAGCCCTAAGGAAAGCTACATACACTGTAGTAGAAATGTTAGCTGAAATTTTGATCTAACTTGAGATTTTACTTTGCAGTCTTGAATTACAAAATTGTGACTTAGAAAGCTAGAGTACACTTCTGTATTTACTACACTCTGTTTTTATTAATGTCTGTCTTTATACAATTTAACTTGATTGAATTGTAGTCCCTAAAGTATGTAAAGATTCTGGAAAGATGATGAAATTTTGGACAAGTAAATGAAGAGCATCTAAAGTTCTAAGTACTTGGGAATACGTCTTTCCCATGCACCAATAGTTGATTTCTCTGTACTACTTTTAAGTAAAGAGCATACAATATGTTTCATCTATTTCATTAAACACAATGAAATTTTTGTGCCACAGAATTACAAGTGATGCATATAGCTGCTGCTGTGTTGTGGTAGCTCTGTGCCCAGTGGGGCTGTATAGCTACACTGCCTTCTCAACAAGCCTCTTCTGCACAGACACTTTCCAGTTTCCATTCAATGTGGCACATTAGTTTCAAAACTGTCCAATACTGTCCGTTTTCCATCCATGAATCTAATTTTGCACCCTGCCCTAATATTATAAAGTGAAATGGACCTTCAACTGCATCATTCAGTTGACAAGGTTATTTGGGTGAATATGATATCTTTTATTAGACCAACTTAAATAGTTGGAAACAAATTTTAAGCAAGCTTTTGCGTTTAAAAATCCTTTATCAAGCTGAGGAAGTTTCTGAAGTCCGTGTGTGCTCTTCCTGGATGGAATGAAAAGTTAGGAAGCCAAGGGCTGAGCTAGTCTGCATACAAGGTAGGCAGTCAGTGAACATGTAAACTGAGGAGTCGGTGAGAGACAGGGTGGGTAGGGAGGGGAAAAGTGGAATGAATAGTGGAGAGGTACCTGGGGAGTCAGATGTCAGGCAGGTTATAATGCGTCATAAGTCAAATGTCTATATTCATCATTCAATTAGAAATAAATAGGAATTTCTCAACACCAAAGATCTATTAGGAACTCTCAAACCCACATAATTAATTGTTTTGGTCTTTCCTCTCACACCTTTCTCCAAGTTTGCATTAATCCCAAGTGCAGAAGAACCAATATCTGGTTCTGGGCCATTTGCAGAATTTCAAGTTTTAAGAAACACAAGAGATAAAGTTAATTTGTACATCACTGGGTGCATCTACACATGCTTTAACACACAGTAGCTTATTTTACTGCACATCAAAGCATCACATCAAAAACTATGCTAGTATGCTAAATATGCAGTAAAAATAGGCTACTGCACATTAAGTGTCAGTAAAAAAACATGCACTTCTGCTATTGCCCATTACACCAGTCTAATGCGCATTTATTTAGTAACATACATTTGAGGTACTAATTTTAATGCAGAGTAGCAAAAGCATATTAACTAATGCATAGACATATAAGGATCTGGGGAGCAAGGACCAGATGCTTTATAACATGAGAGAGTCCAGCTTTTACAAAAGGATCCTGTAACACTGCAGCTGGTCACCTTAAAAGTATACACGTGCTTTTATTCCTAGAAAACACAGAGATATCAGGCATTGTTATTTAAATTAATTTTAGGCCATCCTGAAACGTTCTTGGGAGTGTTGGGGTGATATTTTAGCCATTTGGATTTTTGTGGGACATTTTTTATTAGACTGCTTGTATAGTTTGGAGACACCCTTTAACATTCTTATAAATAATTTGATTTAAATTTTCCAATTTTTCTGAGAAACATAACATTAATCTCATTATAAGTGAGACTTCCTAGGGACTTGGATATGAAATAGTCCCATTCACATGATTAAAAATACCCTTGCAGGAAAATATGCTGAAGCTTTTTCAAAAATGAATTTTTATTTTTTCAGGCAGCCCTACCTTTTCATCCCTTGGGATTTAAATGCTATCCTAAACTCACGTGGATAAAACCATTTTTACTTTGCCAGAGCTGTGTATAACATTTTCACTTTGCACTGAAAAAAAATCTTATAAATTGTATAATAGTACAGGGAGAAGTAGCACCTGGGAAAGTTTGCATGAAACAATGGGATTTGATTGCTTTGTTGATACAAGGCATCAATCAAAAGCTTAATCCTGCAGATTGCTGAGGACTTCTTGAGAGTTGCTGAAAGCACCTCCCACACCTTCCCACAAGAGAAGTAGGGTGGTGTTCTAAAGTGTGATCAGCCCTTGCCCACAAACTTCAAAACTCAACTAACTTGGAATAAAATGAATTCTTAGTGGCATGTGGAGTAAGTCAGAGAAAAATAGTGTCATGAAAGCAGGTCCTGGGAGACAGGGGACAGCTAGGATTTACAATCCCATTTTCAAAATCAAGAGCCTTAGCAGGTTGGCCATCAGCCGTCTGGTAGTGAGCCTGCATAAACCATAATGCTATCAGCAAAAAACAAAAAAACTGTGTGGCAATACCCCCTGCAGCTGTGAACTCATCTGGGGTCTTCCTGAAGAAGAATTAATTTATACCTGTTATCTTGAAGTCATTAGGAACTGCAGGTGTTCACAGTCTTTAAATTATCAGGCAACTTTTATTTAGGCACTAACTGCATTCATTTGAGTTAAAAAATGTAGATTAGCTACTCAGAACAAGAAAAAAAATGTTAGTTTTAGCTATTAATATTATTGCTAGAAATTAAAAGCACCACCTGATAGCTTAACTAAAGAACAACAAAAAGTAATGTCTAATAAAATAAAAACTATCTAGGAGAAAAAAAGAATGTGATATTGCAGTGAAGGCAAGCCTTCTAAAATGTATCTGGGAAACATACGAAATATGTATGAATGGATACAGTTAATCCTAGCAGAGTATCCTTTGGGCCTCACTCTCAAAAGAGATGATGAATACAAATTATCATCTTAAACACACTCCAGTGGATACAGTTTATATGCTTTATACACTGCTTCAGACATACTATGAGAGAGGTGTGTAACAAATACTGCCATATAACAGCAACTTTAAGCAACTTTTGAAATCACATACAGGTTCATAGTCACCAAGTTTCATTTTCTTTTATTTTACAAATTCTTGCCTTATATCAAAGAAAAAGTCAGAACTTCTGCATAGGCACAGTAAAAAAAAACAATAGTGTGATTGGAAAGTCTTAATCTTTCATATTACAGATCAGACTTCTTTAGCAAGTAGCATGCCTTTTATAGCTGGTAATGGTGCCTACGGTGAAGATGTAAGGGTAGAGGATTGTTGCAATAGCCATCATTTATCCATTATAATGATATGGATGTCAATATACATAGTTCATTTAAATAATTCATTGTTTTAGTTTATTGCTGTGTGTTAGCTTAACCAGTATCTAGAACAGCAGCTGTAATGAAGACAACATTTTCCTGTGGTGTTTTGGTAATAAACCGTATAAAGAAATGCTTTTCTTACTATGCAGATATGGCATGGAAAGAATATGTTCTACTGTGAATATTCAAGTTATGTACTCGGTTCTGGCTTTATGTAGATTTGTAAAGGCTCCCTCTTCTCCATATTTTGTCCCTTGTCAAACAATTATTAGCATCTGTCTTATTTTGAAAGCTGATTCTCTTGACTCCCAGTTTCCCTAAAACACCTCTTGCCTTACTAAGGATAAATTAATTACCAGAGACTGCTCCATCAAGTGTCATTATAATCAAGTCACTAACCAATACAAATGACTTTCTTGCTCCTCACCACACCAGACATTACAATTCACACTTCTCTCCTTGCCTTTGAAGCTCAATTTGCAAAACTTCAGTGCACATTTCTGAGATGACCATATTTCCTTTTATATTTTATTTTTTTGGTCTGCTAATACCACCACCCTCAATCTGGCCCTTTTCCTCTTTTTTTCTTAAGCTTGTTCCCCATGATGACCCTATGCTCGGAGCTTCCTACTCAAACATGTTCATTTATACACCGCTTTACCACATTCAAGACTCTTGTAAAGGCTTGCAGTGCTGACTGTGTCCAGTTTACTTTTTCCAAGTTTGCATTCTCTAGGTCTTCTTTAAATAAATCATAAGTTATTTTCACTACTAATAAATACCATTAGGAAGTCTGGTAGCCTGCCTAATTATAATGTGCCAGTTGTGCAGCAGGAACTCAGTGTCTCCTCTGGACTTGGGAAATTTCAATAGAGGAAAGAGCCTTGTCTATTAGTGTGCCAGTCCTGCAGAAACTGGCACATGAAACAAGGGGGGGGGGGGGTCCCACTTTTACATAGAAAGCCATAAGGGTTAGGGTCACAAGCCAACCGACCAAAGGGAGGTAAAAGATACATGAATACTGTGGTAATACACACTCAACACCTTAATTCCCCTTCACATACCTCCAGAGAGATCCTCAAACAAAACTTTCATCCCAGAAGAGTACTCAGACAGCTGCCCTGAAGACTCCTGCAGGCCACATGGTCCTGACTCACCAAGCCAGTGGGATCTCCAGCTCCACTGCACATCCTCTTGTGTAAGGCTAACCAGATTTCACCTGTAGGCTGCTCTCTCTTCTCCTTGCTCCAGCCACTTCCTTTTCCCCCTTTTCTTACTTTCCAGCCCTTGGGGGTTCTGGGAGTTGTAGTCCAAATTAACAACCATCATAGCGCTGCAGAAAGGTCCTGTTCTCACTCATATGTGTCCATTGTATTAATCCTCTTAGTACCAATGACAGTTCTCTGATTTTAGTTAGTAACCCAAATCCTTTTCTTTATAGTTTAAAATACAACTCCTATCATCCAAAGCCTCTCTTTAACTGGTCTTCATAGCTCTCAGTCTCAAATCTCTCCTGAATGGTTACTCAGAATTTCTGGTCAGTAATTTTGTTCTCATAAAATGTTCTCTACTCAGAATAATTCTACTAAAAACAGTAGAGCCATCTAATATGACCTATTAGCTTGGGAGAATAGGCGGTTCTGCCAATAACACCAAGGTTCTGGGTTCCATCTTTGAACAGACCAGAGGATCAGTTTCTCTATGAAGATATATTACTTAGCTTGTAGCCTGGTCAGATAAACAGAAACTGCTCATTCTGGCAGGGCAGAATCAGACACAAAGCCTTATCACTTAGCATCTTACTTTGGCAGGTGGGGGGGGGAACTAACAGACCATTTTCCTTCATTTAATCCACTTTGCAAACCAATTCTTCTTTGCCCTCTGCTGTCTCTCCTCTTGTATTAGCTCCCAAACAAATTTCAGCTGAAGTTGATTAGCAACTGCAACAGCACCTCAAAACACAACTCCTTCCTTTCATCAACATGTTTTCTTGGAGTAAATATGAAGTATGGAGAAGCCTGAGTAGGAATATATAAATTCTCTGATAATGCACTAAGCAAGAAATAGATGTTTCAAAGTTAGACTGTGCTGGGTGCCTGCAAATATTTCAGTAAAAATTTGTGCCTTTTGACTTGCCAAACCTGACCCCCAACTGCATATTAATGATGCACATTGCTTAACACATGAACTGTTATTACGTACCTGCAAGCCTTTCCTAATGAGCCTTAAAGTCCACTAATCCCCATAAGTAGAGAACTAATAGAGAACAATAAATCTGAGACTCTCATTTAATGGAAAATATACTTATCTAGCAAATATAGAATATGTAGTCAAGTTTATTAATGAATCTACTACACATTTTTTCCAGCACTATGTTAGATTTCATAAAAGCATTCAAATTCCTTTACAACTTTTCAAAAATTACCCTTACTATTGGGGAGCAAGAATAGGAGGAAGAAACATATTGGATGTGCCGTTTTTTAAAATTTAGAGCAGGTATATGAGATGGAGTCCTTGACTTCACTCTGTCAACAGCACAACAAAAAAAATAAAAATAAGAATAACAGATTTAAGGACCCTGTGTGTTCACTCACAGAAGAAAAATCCCATATGATTTAGATGACTCATTGATTTTATGGGTTTATGCAGGGTGGGTGGAATGCCGTAGTGGACAAGACCATGAAAACATGTAGTGATGTCAGGTGGATGTGATGTAGTAGGCTTTAGTACAGTATTTTCATTTTTTTCTACTCATGGGAATGGTATTAAGCCTTGTAGATAAATGCTTTGCATTTTGTCCACAGAAAGCTTATGAAGGATCAATTCTTTAGTTTCTTGCTCAGCAGAAAAGAACAGTACTAGAAGAGCTGCAGGGAAGCAAAATAGCTCTTTGCTGCACTTTCTCTGAAGCCTTCCATCTTCTTTTAGTGTCACGGAGCAAGGGCTGCTGAACTGACAGTGAAAATATTTATTGGTATTCTGTATATGTCATTGCCCTGCTGCCAGTGGCATGTGTACTCATCAGTCAAACAGAACTGCCCACTGTGTTTGATTTACTGTTGCTGAATCAAATCTGTTTGTGGGTTTCTATAACATAAAACATTTCGGTAGAGATTAATGCTCTCATATGCATGAAGCTCATGGGAGTTATATCATTATTTTCTGTAAGGGATTCATTTTAAAGTTAAGAAAAATGCAACTTGACTTTTGCTCTCTCTGTGATGTGTTCCACTTCAGGGTGTTGCTCCTTGTTATCCAATCTTTACATTAACTTTTCCCCTTGTCGTTCTCAGAGGTATTATTCATGGTTTTGTCTGCTCAAAACATCATGGAAAATTAAGTGATTAAACCTCTGATGCAGGGCACTGTGAACAGACTCTTTTTCAGCACACCTGGTAAATATACAAGCAAACAACAGGTTTCTGATCTTGGCAACAGGCCTCTCTCAAACGCACTGCAGTGAACCTGCTAGAAAATAAAATTGAGTTTGCTCACTGACATCGGTTTCAACTTATATTCCATGAAGGATATCCACTAGGAGGATAAATGCCTACAAAACTGGTCACTTATAAGAAACATAATGTGCAGTACAAAGGTTGCTAACTTACTGTAATGATGTTTGAATCAAATGCACTTAAATATTTGTCTGTGCTAACTGATATTTTCAAACTCTAAGTAGAAAGCTTTATTTGTATTTAAGAGTATATAATGATGTCCTCTTTTCTTTTAATACTCCTACATTGCTACTGTCTGGGATGGTAACCTAACTGATGACTCAAAACTGCTCCATTTATGCAGGTATGCAGTCTTCAGCAGGAAGCATTTGATCTAATACCTTCTGATATAAGCAACATTCTTGCCATAAGTATTGAAATTATATAGCTGGATTTCTTTCATTAGGGTAGTTACTGGGTTGCTAATGCACTATTATACCAGTGTAACTATGAAGTAATATATTGACTCAGAGTGGAGTTATGGCTGTGAAAAGTTTGTAGCAGATGAGAATAAAATAAAATCCTTTTTACTACCTTTTTTCCAACACTATTTTTTTATGTTAGACTTTCAGCTAGTGCCCATTAGCTTATTTTCTCTAAGGTCAATGGACATAATCAGCTAAATAAAATTCACATCAGTCGAGGAATCTGGCACATGGCCTTGATTCAGTACTGTGCTATTTCAGCTTCACACCAATCAGTGTAACTGCATTGGCCCAAACAAGGTGTAAATAATTTACTGGTGAATCAACCCCTCAAATTCGTTAGTCTTCTCAATGTACCTCTTACCTCTAGTCCCATCTAAGCCTTTGCATGAACTGGAAATTTGCCTCTGTTTTAGCAAGCAGAGGGCAGCCACTCAATGATGTAGCCTCACCAGGGCAATCTCCAAGTTTAGGTGATAAAAGCCCTGATTTGCTCTATGGACTTTAAATCCATGTTTAAACTGAAGTAATTTATTGCTGGAATCAGAACAACATTATACAAGGGACAACACTTCAGAGGCTTGGTGAAAGAACTTGGCCACTGTGTTATTGCCATTCTTGTGGAGATATTTTGCCATGTAACCTTATTATGGGAATTCCTGTTACCAAGATAGGGAATAAAGCCCCTCTTTAAACATAAAAGCTGTACCCCCAAAGCTTTATCTTTCGGCTTTGTACATCTTTTACATAACAATGAAATGAATTATGTCTTCACAGTTGAGCTAAATAAATACTACATGTTTTGGCAGCTTTCTCCTAATTAATATAGTACAGCTAGGTTTAGTGTTGGCTGTTGCCCAAAGGTTACTACTGAAAATAGATATTGAACAGTGTGATTAATGATGGTAAAGTCACTTTACTGACACAGACTTTGCTTCATTTCCTCAAAGTTCAGAGCAGGTGAATTACTTAGAGCTTTAATCCTAAAAGCTCTTAAAATGCCTTGTTTAGTGGTGTGTTTTGAGCAGGAAGGTATTAATCATTTTCATGTTTTTATCAACAAGATTAATTAAACACCCTCTGAGATTACATGCATGCTTGTAACCCTATCCTTAGAAAAGGAGTTGGCATGAAAATGGTTTATCCACAAGCAAGAGCTTAACTCTACTCTTCCATTCACTTAACATGCTTAAATTGATTTTTCTGGGTGAAAAAATAGCAAGTACATGCAATTCAAATGCATAGATAGCCACTATACTTTCAAGTCACTTGTTATTTTTATTCCCACAGGAGGATCTGATGGCCTTTCTTTGGAACAGTCTTGGAGTGCAGGCAGACGTAACACAGGAACCATTTTCGAAGATGGCAATGGTTGAGAACGGATTCACAAATATTCATGGACAGAAGTGTCCACACATACACTGTTAAAGGGTTATTAGAAGTGTCACCTTTCAGGGAATTCATTGCTGGCAAAATGCCACTAGAGGGTGATAGAGTACCCAGACCATCATGCCTTTCAGGAGTTGGTGCCTAGAGTTTATCCCTGAATTCTTCTAGAGAAGGAAAACACTAATTCCTGCAAGGGATTGTAATAGAGAGGGTTGCCAGGTGTTTTGGGGGATGGGGGAAGCTCTGTGTCCCTGCTTATGGTTCCCAGGTGGCTGGGTACTCTACCCCTCCCCCCAACAAGACTTCCCTGGCTTTTCCAACCCCTGTGTGCAGGGTGGAGGTTTTGGGACAGAGCTGGCTGCAGGAGTGCAGCACAAACAAGAAACAATTAATAGCTAATGAGCCTTCATTTCATATTAAGCATGGAATTGACAGTCATTCTGTTCTATTAAGTGTCCTTTGTGCAATGGCTTTGTTTCCCCCTGCGCTACCATGATCCAGCAGTTGACAGGTGTTTTCTGTTACAGGCACAACCACCCACCCACCACAAACAGGTGGTCAAAAAGCCTTCAGTCCTCCCATCCCAGAACCTGGCTATGTCCCCATCCCAAATAAGCCTAGGATCGTCAGCAGGGTCCCTAGCAGGGAAGTGAGATTGATACAGAGGCTTTTTTCTTCCCTATTACTATGGACTGCAGTCTCTGTAGGCAACAGATCTTTAGGCAGCAGAGTACTAGTTGCACCGCAGAGCTGTTTGGACTTGTGGGGTTTGAGAAGTGGTGCAGTATGGGGTGTCTAGTGGACTGACCAGGCACTAGGCATAGACTGCTCTGTGTCCTCACATAACATTGAACTGGTTCAGAGAACCAGCTCAAAATAGCACTTGATTTTCCAAGTGTGCTTTTGAAACATTTTAGGAAGGATAAGCTAGTCTAAAGGGGCAGGTATGTCTAGCGTCTTGGGTTTTAAACTGCATTTAAGATGTTTTCAGTGTTAGGTATGTCTACACTGTTGGGGGAAAAATCAAAGCCTGTGTATGCCTATGACTAATACACATACAATCACTAAGCCTTTGTTATTCTCCCTGTGCAACACATTGTGCATCCACTTTGAAGATCCCAGCAAGGATGCTGTCCTTTCTAAGGTCTCTCCTACACTTGCAGTTAATCTCCATATCAATCACCAGTGTAACTGCAATGATACAAATGCCCTACTGTAGACGAAATACAGGTGCCTAGATGGCATTTATGATGGAGGGTAATGCCACTGCTTAAAACGGAGCTCCACTGGTCTATTTCACAGCTGCTCTGGCTTCCATATGGATTATATTGATGTAACTACACTGATGTCTATCAGTGGAGCTAATTTCAGGTGTATACAGGGCCTTAGAATATAAAGCCACAGAAATATTGCAAAGGTCACTGGAAAATATGTCTGTAACTTAAAGATTCTAATGATTAAATGCCTGCTATGAATACTGGGCAAAAATGTTGTGACAGGTCTACACAAAAACTCAAAGAAAAGTAGTCAGCCCTAGTAAAGATCTTGGTTACTTCTTATCCAACCATGACTAACTGCATCAGAATAGAGGTTCTTTGGGTAAATCTGATATTGTTGACTACAAAGGACCAACTCACGAGATCATAATGTTGTGAATAACCTCGAGCCATTTTCCTAAAGGCATGATAAATGGCCTCAAGCCATCCTCCCGAGACAGGATACAAGGCGAGACTGGAAGATTGTTT
>JAGPOW010003316.1:57224340-57240500 GCA_030014935.1 Caiman crocodilus | reverse complement strand
GCTTGTAGATTTTAGTATAAAAGATGCTTAGAAATAGTTTTTTGGTGTGCTTGCTACCTTGCATCTTTATTGCTGGCAATAAAAGCTTTTTTTCTTTCAGACTTCCAACTGGTATTTGTATTGGCTCACGCATACCGGGCAACGAATTCAGACTTGGGCTGAAGCATAACAATAATAAATTCTAGTTTATTGGATGGGATGTGAAGTTACTAGTAAAATCATAAATACAAACTTTAAGTTATGGGTAGTACTAGTCACTGCACATACACACACACATGAATGCACTCGTCCAAACCCATATAGTATAGTTTATAGTAGTTACTTTACTGATTGTGAGAGCACTGGTTTCAGTCTATCTACCTATCCAAGGCCCTTGAGTCTGCTGTTGATGGTCAGCTTCCTTCAAGATATCTTTTCCAGAAGGGGGCCACCTACTTGTCATTCTGGACACCTACTTGTCCTCAGTAGGTCAGGTGCTGGATGAAGGCACCACTGAGAGTCATGCATCACTGCCTTTTATCCCTTTCTGGCAGTTGTGTGTGATCCCCCAGCATCATCTTGGCTACCCAATCTGGAGGCTGCCGTCCTACTTGGGTTTTGAGTAGTACATGACAGCTGTTAGTCACAGGGGTCTCTGCCTGCTGGTACCTGAAGTTTCAGAAGTCTACCCTTGACTTATTGACTTAATGGCTGTATTATCATGGGTTAGAGGAATAGTCCATGGGGTGACTGCTCAGTTACAGGAATCGGTTCCTTGGCTTGATTAGTTTAAAATGGCTTGTTAAGTTCCTTTGCCTAGGCTATTGTCATTTAATTACTTACTGATCACCATACACTCACATTCACTCAAGGGACAGCCCAACATAGCAGATTTTATCACTTTACAATTACAATTTCAATGCAGTTTTTAACAATGGTTCACAGTGTAATTTCATTCTACAGGGAGTATATTCCTTAAGGGTTTAAAAGTATAAAATATAAAATACAAAAAGCCATGGTTAAGATGAGACAGATGAAATATAAAAATGCACAGTCAGAAATAAATAAAAATGCAATGTGAGATAGTGAGGAACAAAGGCCATTGGGGACAGTAAGTGAGCTAGGTTAGGTTACATTTGCAGTCTTTGCAATGGATATTTTAGTTCTTTTGTTTTCTTTGGTGACACTGAGCTTAATTGATATGTAGATGTAGTTTCTAGGTTTCTCCTACAGAAAGCTACTTCAGCTTTCTGGCTTGCTCTGACCCTTGCTACACCCATGCAATGAGTGTGCCAGGTCTCTGCCAATACTGAGAAGGAAAAGAAATTTACAAAATGGAGGAGGGTGGTTGCAGACAAGAAGGATCTTCTGTTAAATCAGTGTCCACAAGGAAAATGTACAAAGCGGGATGTCTGCTACAACATTTTTTATTAGACCAACTAAATAGTTGGAAAAATTCTTCATTGCAAGCTTTTGGGTACAAACACCCTTCATCACACTAAGCAAGTGTCTGCAGTTGGTTTGTGCTCTTTCTGGATGGAATTGAAGCCAGAGGCCATTATGCGGGGTGGGGTGTGGGGGAGGGAATGTAGACCTGGTGGTAAGAGTATAGCTGGTAAATGATAGAGAGGTTCCTAGGGTACCAGATGTTAGGCAGGTTATAATGTGTTATAAATCCATTGTGATTTTTTGTATCCAGTAGGTTGATAAGTTGAAGTTTGTAGACTCATCTGCAAAATGCATTTTGTAACTCCTCTTTTAGGAACTGTAGATGCTTCATCAGTGTGATGAAGCATGTTTGTATCTGAAAACTTACAAAAAACAATTTTTGCAACTCTTTTAGTTGGTCTAATAAAAGATATCAAATTTATCCAAAAAACCTTGCCTGCGTATGGCCTTAGACCAACATGGCTACAACCTATACATCAGAATCGAGGTTGCCTTTTCAGCCTCTCACATTCCTCTTCTCTCATGATGTAATACTGAAGGAGGTATTTATCACCTCTTGACTTTGATTTCAAATTATCATTAGCTGCAATTTAATGTAGCTAAGGTAATGATATGTCTTATGGTATATGGATATGTCTATGGTATTTAATGTATCTGTGGGAGGAGAAAAACTGATAAATTTAAAACTAATGCAGCAACGAACTTTATGTAAGTGCTGATGTAAGGAAGGTTGTATTAGGCTAGGTAAAATAGTGCATAAAAATGTGTGCTTTACAGTGTGTGGACTAGAGTTCTTTTTAATGAGGATGGACAATTAGTGGGACAGGGCTGAGAAAATAGACTTACCATATTTACTCAAATCCAAGATTAGTCCCTTCCCCCCCCCATCAAAATGGGGAAGTTGGGGAGGAAACAGAACTTGACTTAGATTGGAGTGCTGGCCAGGGCAGGTGGCAGCTCAATACTAGTTTTGGACCTGAGCTTGGGAATGAAGCTGGATCTGAGCCACTGTCCTGACTGGAATAGTTTACTTGTTATGTGGAGGGGGCATGCAGCTGAAGGGAATGCTATGGATACCATGCAGCGTGTGTGGAGAGAACCTGCAGTCTGCCTCCTGACACCTGGCAACCCATTCCAGTGCCTGCTTCTCCAACCCCTGACTCCTCCCTCTGGCTCCCTGGCCCCAAGATGCTCTTTCCCTGCTTACCTTCTGCCTTGGCTCTGGTTCCTCCAGGGTCCACCAGCATTGACCTGGATGGGCTGGGAACTGCCATTGCTTCTCCCCAGTTGGGCTGAGGTTTGGGTGGCATCATGCTGCAGCTGACCACTCTAGAGGATGAGAACTGCAGCAGAAGGTAAGGAGGAGGTGTGGGCAGGGGACTGGAACAGGGAGTGGCAGGAGTAAGAGGGCAGGCTGTAGGGTGGAGAAAAGGGCAGGGAAAGCAGGGATTGCGGGAAGTCACTGGCATGAAAGCAAGGGGCAGAGGGGATGGCAGTAGGGGGCAGGTACAGGCGTAGGCACAGAGGGACAAGGGGCAGGGCAGCAAGTTGCAGGGGTCTGGCCCCTTGCACCCTGTTATTGCTTTCCCCACTACTGCGGTGAAGGGACAAGTTTCAGAGAAACTTCCACTAATTAGATTCTATACATTAAATTTTTATAATTTTCTGTGTATAGAATCTAATTATTGGGGTGGGGATTATCTTAAATTCAAAGTCATTTTGGATTTGGGTAAACATGGTATGTAGATGAGAAACAGTATAAAACTATAATCATTGTTTGATGCATGTGGATGCATGTACTGGAGGTAAAAAGCTTATTCTTCTCTCACTCGAGAACAATACATATCTGGTTCAGAAGAAGGGCGAGGAAAGAGTAAAGCAGAAGATGACATATAGTAAATACCCAAATTCCTAAAAAGGATTTCCTAAAATGGAAAAAAAAAGTATGTCAGAGTAAGAGAACTATCAAAGAATAGAGTAAAGCTGGGTACTTGCTTTTTTTTTGTCTGGAAAAGTTATGATATGATTCAACCTGTTTCTAAAACAATATGTTTCTGTAGTACAGTTATTTAAGTAAGTCGCTAGGCTGAAATCCTGGATGCATTGAAGCCAAGGTGGGATCTCAATCCTAACATATTTTTTAGTGTGCTGCGTGCTTAGATTAAGTCAAACACTCCTATTTTGTATAGCTATATTGTTTGAATAATGCATAGATTCAATTGTATGAAGCAACACAAGTATTAACTATTGTTATGATTGGGCCAAATCCATAATTCATCACACAACAGACTTTTGTTTCATGTGCGTGAAATACATATTTGTTGCTATCAAAATAAGTCTGCATTAATAAAGTATTTTTGGCAGTAAAATGGAATGACTATGGAACCCAATTCTAAGTTTCTTATTGGGACATTTTTCATAGGAAGTAGGGTTAAGGTTGTGCAGGGTATGAGGTAAAGACATTTTTAGATATTTTTTTAGTGTTCAAAAAATTAAGTTTACTTGCTCTGCATGGTCTGGAAGGTGATGAGATTCCATTAGATAGTAGGGCTGTGCAAAATGGCAGTTTCCCATTTCAGCTGGAGTTTTGAGGGTTCCATGGAACAGTGTTTTGTTTCGAATTTCATTTTGATTTGAAACAGCTGTTGCATTTTTGCTTTGTTGAAACAGTGAGGCTGTTTCAATGCTGTTTCAACATTTTGCCCATTAGCTATAAAGAGGAAGCTTGAAACAGCTTGTCTCATCTGGCTGTGGGCCCCCAATCTGTCTGCCAGATAGGGGAGGGAAGCCAGTGCTACTGCCTAGGACTGGGGAAGGGAACTGAGCCCAATTGCTCAATTCCCTTCCCCAGTGCTAGGTTGCCAGGAGGGCTGACTTTCCAACCACAGCCCGATGATCAGGGCTGGGGAAACAACTCAGCCCAGGTGGGCAGAGTTTGTTTCCTTAGCCCAAACATTGCGCAGGGGATGGAAACTCAGACCAGCTGGGCTGACTTTCCATCCCGAGCCTGATCGGAGCGCTTGGGAGGGGAACTGAGCCTGGGCTCAGTTCCCTTTCCCTCTGCTGTGATCGGCTTCCTGCAGCTGGGAGGAGATGGGGAGAGCCAGGGTTGCACTCCTGGCTGCTGCTGAGAGTACAGCCCTGGTTCTCCCCTGTCTCCCACCACTTTGCTGCTGGCTTTGGAACATGAAATGTTTCTAAACTTTCAAAACATTTTGACTAGATTCATTTTGTTTTGAGGGTGTTTTGAAGTCCTTCGTTTCAATTCAATTTCTCTGTTTCAAGCTTGAAATGTGTCAAAACAGTGTCAAATCGAAACAGCTGGTGAAATTTCGCACAGCTCCATTAGATAACTTGAACTCCCTATTAATGAAGCTTTGTCAAATTTAATTTCCCTTGTATATTTGAGATAGTGTATGTATCAAGGGTGATGTATATGCACAGACTTGTGAGGAATGCCGTAAGGGATTTTTGGGGCATGCCGCATCACCACTTACCAGCCAGAGATTGCAAGGAGAGAAAGCAGAGAAACCTGTGAGTCCTTACTCCCCTTCAGGAGTTATTTTCAGGGAAAGGAACTCAAAGGAGTGTGAAATAACCAGCTATGAGATGTTCTCTTTTGGGAACATGTTGTGTACATGAATACAGCCTGAAACCATAGCTCTGAGATGTATGACCTATAAAAATTAATCCTGATGGGTGTTCTCATTCATCCTGTCTGGTGTCACTGATATGTGGTACATACAGCTCCCAGCATAGGCCTGGAGCATTGCCTCATTTTGCTTAGCAGGAGTTCAGTGAGCCTCTACTGGCAAAAAAAAAATAATTGAACATGGCCAGGATTTCTATGCTGACCTCTCTGGTGTCATTTTCAATGTGTCAGGTTGTCTTTTTGTATTAGTCCAGATCTAATCCACCATCCTGACCTTCATATCCTTGATGTGGTATGAGCCACCAAACTTCCCCAGCTTGTGGGACTAGGACAAATGGATAGATATCATTGGTGAGTAGCTGTAGGGGAATGAACTTACTCAATATTGCACAAAGCCTAGGGCAGATCCAGGATTAGGCAGAGACAGGTGCAGAAGCAGCACCTCTGGGGCAGAGGTGGCTGTACGTGCAGTCCCATCCCCTTCCCCTCAACAGGCAGACCACACAGCAGAAGCCTCTAGAGACTTTTTAAAGTCTTCAAAACAGCTAAAAATATCCCCTTCCTTTCCTCAGGCCTGCTGTCCAGGGGCAGGAGAAACTTCAGAGCTGCTTCACCCCACAGAATCCCAGCTGTGTAGGTTTTGGGCATACCTGGAATGGGGGCAGCAGTGATGGATGGGGGAGTGGGTTCCTATGGCCTGCCTGGTCCCCCCAGAGGCAGGCACAGGGAGGGGAAATCCCCTTGCCCATCACCACTGTTGCTGTCCCAGCTCAGCTCATCCCCTGCACAGCCCGGCTGGAAAAAGGAGAGATACTGAAGCCCCTTCTGCTCCTGGGACAGTGGAGGAAGCAGCAGGCAGGTGAGGAATGAGGGGAGGGAAGCTGATATGCCTCTGAGTACAGAAGGCAAAAGGTGGGGGACGGGAGGGGGGAATCTCACTTGCTTTTGAGACTTTAAAGAAGTTCCCAGAGGCTCCTATGGTGGGGTCCGGACTGCCAGTCTCCATCTGAAAAGGGTCCAGTCCAAAGGGATCCAGTCCCTCTGGATTCATCCCTGTGCATAGTTCATTTCCATATTGGCCCAGACACCAAAAGGCACAGCACACAATGATAATGAAGACAGGATATGAACTTTTGATCCATGGCCTTGAAAAAGCAGTACTTTGTTTCCTAATAATACATTGCTTAGTATTTGTTATTCACAAAGGAGTTCCTGAAGAAGAAATAGCTCACAGTGATGTGAACAATGGAAGCAGAGCTGCTAAAGCTTTTTAGACCAATATGTGTGAAATATTTCTAAAGTGGTCCTCAGTGCTGTCCAATAGTTAATCTCAGGGGCAGTCTAGTGACGTACATGTTACGAAAGGGTTAGCTACAGCCTTACTGCCTTGGCTATATTCATAGCCTTGCACTAAACAGTTATACGAATATGAACATATTCAAAGCAGCGATTTTTGGGGTTGTAATATTATAGAAATTCCTTCCTTAAAGGAATCCAAATGTGCACCTCAAGATTAACTCCAAAATCTTCTGTGATGTACCAGTTTCCAAGACAATTTTTCTGTGTGTATGCCTTTTCAAGCAATTCCAAATTAAATTTGGTACTTGTTGAAGTAGAAGAGTTGTCAGAAAGAAGCCTTCACTAAGGGGCATCGGTCTTGCACCACTAGTTTCACCCATGTGAAATACAGCAATTTTCAAAAACAAATATGCTTGCTGCCTTTACATAAAAAATGTCTTGATGGCTTATTATAATCTACTGCTCTCTCTGCTAACCATTCTATGCTTCACATTTGATAATGGCTTGGATTATAAGGAAGAAGCCTGTCACCTAACTTCCACTTTGAATCAAAAGCATTTCATTCATTAGGAAAGTAATTGGGCTGCTAATGGTGCTTTTACACCAGAGTAAATGAGAAGTAACTCTTCGACTCAGTGGAGTTACAGCTGCAGATCTGCTGCAATCTGTTGCAGTTTTCTTTGATAATGCTAAACTACACTGGCTCCCTAACTCCTCACTGTTATTCAGTCCCCATGATATATACTTGCATGAGCTAAGTAGAAAGCTGGACCTCAAGAGATTTGAAGCCTGATTTCTAGATCAAAAGTTTTGACTAAGTTATGATAGCTTTTCAGTCCTAACTAAAACCTCTAAATCTGGTGCATGCCTATTTGTTTCTCTCAATCCAGTCTTCTGACATCTTCAATTTTTTTAGACCAATATGTAAAAATCTGCTTAATAAACATACTAAAGAAAATTGAGAAAGAGGAATAGAAACATTTCTGTATAGAGTGCTGTTTTTTTTACAGTTGTTGAAATTGCTGAGAGCAGCAGTATAATACTTCAAAGACAGCAGATGCAGGAGAGAGGTCTATGGAGTTTCCTGACTTTGAAGTCTTTGAAGTGACTGGGAACTGCTCTCAAAAAAGAGAAACCTGCAACTGTAAAAATAGGTTTTAGGGGCCAGATTCTGATCCTGGTTACACTGATTTAAATCAGGAATAACTCCATTGCAAAAATGGAATGACTTCATACTTCCACGACTGCAAATGAGATCAGGGTCTAGATATAAGTCTATTTCAAAGCAGGTTACAAATAGATTTACATTTTATTTAAAATGATGAGACCAACATTATTGATAGTCCTGCCAAAAGCATAAACACTATGATTCAGAGCACATGCAGTCATTCCTATGACCCAATCTACACTCACACACCTTAGTTTAAGCAGCATGATCATAGACTGAGTCCTATCTTGTGCACATGTTTAGGGAGATTGGTGGGTCCACAGGGGAGGTTGTCCTTCCAGAGATGAGGAGTTGGAGAGTCAGGGTGGTGGGGTGTAAGAAAAGCATAGCCTTGGGGCTGGCTTGAGTGGTTTCCCAGCTGCAGAGCTGTGCTCTGAACATGTATACACATTTAGTTAGATAAGGCATGTGTTCACCCCATCTGTGTAATGCATCTTCTCAGGTGAACTAAGTTAAATTGGGCTGACCATTTTTGCATGATCGAAACTCCCTGAATGTATGTAGAGTTTGGCACTTAGTTGACCTAATCCTATCTAGGTTGAGCTAAATGTAATATCTGTACTTACCCTCAGGCATGAAACTACCAATTTCAGCTTTCACAAAGTATTTAGGATTACTGGTATCTTTGAGCCCTACGGTACTATGTACTTAAATATTAAGTTAATTAAAATGGGGAAAACCATTAATAATTTGAAAATGCTGTTTTTTTTCTTGACCTTAATATAGCTTAATAGTTTGAACTTGTGAATCTGCTGTTTTAATGTGGAACAGTAAAAATCTTCAGCATCAATATAGACATGCATTTGTATAACAGAGACTTCTTCAGGAATTCTGATGCTCCTTAAACATTTATATATAAATGTTGAATGGATTTCTTTTGATCAATGTAAAGAAAAAGAAGGGAGGCTGCATATCAGCTCTGTCTGTGGTTGGGTTACTAATTTTGTGTTTTTAAAGCTGTCTGAAATTCCTCTTCACATAAGGGCCATATGCTAGAAAGCTGGTACAATAATAGTGACTGTGTCCAGGTCTGGGGTCAGGACCTGTCTAACAAGTATACCCCTCCTACCTGTTTCACGTATAATGAGATGCAGGTGCTGTAGTCTGCATCACAACCATGATTTCTGACTAACCATGAAAGTACCAAATAATGTGGGTCCTCTGCAGGACATGCTTGGTAATCTGGTGGTAGCACCAGATAACAAAGCTAATCTCTTTAACAGATTCTTTGCTTCCATTTTGCTGACTAGATGTGTTCAAATCAGCAGGTCCTGACAATCTCCACCCCAGAGTGCTGAGGGAATTGGCAGAGATCATTGCAGGACCCCGGCACAGTTTTACGAGCACTTGTGGTGGTTTGGTGAGGTGCCTGATGACTGGAAAAATGCCAATGTGGTCTCCATTGTCAAAAAAGGGAGGAAGGAGGACCCAGGAAACTATAGGCCCATTAGTCTTACCTTGGTCCTGGGGAAGGTCTTTGAGAAAATTATCCAGGAGCACCTCTGCGAGAGGCCAGAGGGCAGGGGAGTTTATGCTTAGGGGAAATCAACGTGCGTTCATTAGAGGCAGGTCCTGTCAGACCAGGTCACAAAAGCCTTGGATTCATGTGTTGCGGTAGAGGTAGTCTTCCTGGACTTTAGGAAGGCTTTCACACTGTCTCTCACCCCATCCTCATTAAAAAATTAGGTGTCTGTGGTGATGACGCCTACACAGTCAGATTGGGTGCGGCCCTCCAGCCAATTTGCAATCCGAGATGGGTCATTTTCGACCTGGAGAGATGTGGGCAGTGGGGTTCCCCAGGGCTCAGTCCTCGGGCCTGCACTGTTCAATATCTTCATCAGCGATTTGGACGAGGGGGTGAAAAGCACCTTGTTCAAGTTCACAGATGACACTAAGATGTGGGGAGAAGTGAGCACTCTAGAAAAGGGACAGACTACAACTAGATCTCGACATGTTACAGAGGTGGGTGGATGAGAATAGGATGGATTTCAGTATGGACAAGTGCAAGGTGCTGCACCTGGGGACGAAGAACCAGCAGCACGCCTACAGGCTGGGGAGCTCCCTTCTCATCAGCACAGAGGCAGAGAAGGATCTTGGAGTCACTATTTATTCCAAGATGAACATGGGCAGCCAATGTGGGGACGTGGTCAGGAAGGCTAACTGCACTTTTGTCATGCATCCATTGATGCATCACGAGCAGGTTTAAGATGATCCTCTTCCTCTATATGACATTGATCAGGCCACAGTTGGAGTACTGCATCCAGTTCTGGGCGCTGCACTTTAGGAGGGATGTGGACAACATAGAGAGGGTCCAGAGGAGGACCACTCACATGATCAGGGGGCAGCGGGGCAGGCCCTATGAGGAGAGGCTACAGGACCTGAACCTGTTCAGCCTCCACAAAAGAAGGCTGAGAGGGAATCTGGTGGCCATCTATAAACTGGCCCAGGGAGACCAGCAGGAAATGGGAGAATCCCTGTTTCCCTCAGCACTACCGAGGGTAACAAGGAACAACGGCCATAAGGTGACTGAGAGTAGATTCAGGCTAGATATCAGGAGGCACTACTTCACAGTCAGGGTGACTAGGATCTGGAACCAACTTCTGAGGGAAATGGTGCTTGCCCCTACCCTGGGGGTCTTCAAAAGGAGGCTAGAGAGCCACCTAGCTGGGGTCATTTGACCCCAGAATCCTTTCCTACCCATGGCAGGGGGTCAGACTAAATGATCTGCTCCAGTCCCTTCCGACCTTACCAACTGTGAAACTGATTTTTTAGAATGAGTTCTCAAGTGTGATTTGGGGTACTCAGAGTGAGACCCTGTCTTATTTGTTCAGAACAAATGGTACCATGTGCATTGAATTAAGCTATTAAATTAAATAAGGAGATCATTCAGGGCTATTTAATTGCTACAAAAGTACAACAGACCAAGAACTATGACACAGAAAAGATAGTCAACTTGTGGAAAGAACCACAACCAATATTTGGTAGGCTAAATTTATATAATTTGAAAAATGAAATTACCACATCTTCCATATCTTTCTTACAGCAGTATAATGGAATTGACCTGTGGAACAGAACCTCTGTTCTGTGTTTATATGGGAGTAGCTTTCTGAAAGTTAAAAAGTCAGGTTAAAGCTAATTGGGTATGTCTGCATATGAAAATTATGTGACACAATGAACTCTGGCATGTATCATGCCAGAGTTATTGCTCCTGGCACTACATTTACACATGTGCCTGACACTGCAGCTTGTTGAGCTGGATCAGATGAGCCCCAGGCAGCAGGCAGACCCCACACTGAACCACCCTCATGCCCCAGCCAGTCCCATCAGCATTTACACATGCATTGCTGCATACTAAATAATACCACTGTAGGATAGTACTTGTGTTTGTAAGTACCATGAGTGACTGGCGCTTCCTGAATTTGGTGGGGCACCTGCAGAAGTTGCCGATGGTGGCAGCCCTGTCAGGGGTGGCACCAACTCTACCAACAGCACCCCCTACCAGTTGCCTATGGTAAGTACTAACCTATGGTGGAGTTAACTAGTTAACTAGAGCCTAATAAAGCCACATGTGTAGATGCTGAGATTTTACTGCAGAGTTAATTAGGTAGCTCCACAGTAAATATATCATGTAGATGTGCCCACTGACTGCATGCTAACAAAGTATATTGGGCTAAACGAAAATGGATGGCACATACCATTTTGTATATTTTGTTGCTATTACAGTGTGTAACAGTGGCGATGCATAGGGGGTACACAAGTGTGCACATGCACCCCCTGAAAGTGCTGGTGCATCCCCTGACAGACCTTACTCCCTGCTTAGGTAAACTCAGCATGAAGCTCATGGATGAAACCAGCATCAAAGAACTGGATATGGAAGGATGGAATTCAAACACTTAGGGCTGAATTGAAAACTAGGTATACTGAGATACAAAGAACAATGAGCAAGAGGTTCTTTAACAGTGTAAAGAACTGGCACTAGATTCACAACCCAGCCTTGACACCTTGCTCCAGGTAACACAACCTTCAGACTGACCACAGCTCCTCTGGTTCATAATAGGTGAATTTTATTGATACACATTGATAGGAAATAAGATCAACGTAGGCTAAGCAAGCAAGATAATTACTACATACATTACCCAAATTCCTAAGAGCCCAAAATATACACATGGCGTGCAGTCCATCTGTCCAGTACTTAAATGCACCTTGAGGTTCTTTGCTTGAATGTCTGATGTCAGCAATTGAAAGTCCAATGTCACGTTGGAGGTTGGGGGCTGATGCCAACTGTCCACCTGCTGTTTTGAAAACTCTTCCTTTTTTTTATTCTTTATTCTCTGATGACTCTTAATCTTTGGGCATCGTGAATTGGCCTTCCTGTAGTTGTCATCCCATCCACATTCTGTTTTGTTAGCCAAAATCCCATTTTCATAAACCTGTCACATACACACATTCTAATTTGAGTTTTACTGATGTCTTAATTTGGTCTGTTTCCCCAAAACCAGGAAACCCAAGGGCTTTTGAATATGGGCACTGTGGTCCTGGAGCCAGGCCTATCTCTATTATAAAAATAAAGTTTGGATGTTTTCAGTTTCCCAGGATGTGTGTATCCATTGGTTGCAGATACTCTGTCTTCCCTGAAGGCTGTGGAACTGTGAGACAAAACAGGCTTTTAGAAATCAGTTAACCCTTGTTGTTGCCCTAGACCATTGCTCCAATACAACATCTATTTTACCTACGAGTCCATTCCTAAAAGCAAACCTCTGTGTATCATTGTCTAGCCATCAAATAGGTTGAAATGTGTCTTGAGGGTTGAATTACATTTCTGAAACAAAACTGAGGCAATGAAGAGTTGCATTATAACTGTGCTATTTTCTACCTTTGGAATGATCAAATGTCTCAAGACAAATCCAGAATCCCTAGCTAGGAAGATAACGATGTTGAAGTCATCACATATATCATCCAAAAAGCTCCACTGAGAAGCTGCATAGATGGACCGAAGAAGTATGTTGAGTATCAAGAAGCTTTATAATGGTCACATAGAAATTTTGGAAAAAAAACTTTTAGTACAAAGACTTGCTGTTGCATAAGGTAGTTGTTAGAACTGATCACAATTTTGTGCCCTTACCAATGGGAAGAATAGAGCCAGAACTGGAATGAAAGGAACAGAGTGGTGTCATATGTCCAGTGCTGGAATATGAAATGGCTAACATTTATTGTGGTTTGACAACCATCACAGACTGTACCAAACAATGGATCAGACACCATGGCTGTGAATAAGAAAGCTAGGACAACACTACTGCTCAATGGGCACATCCACCCACATACTGCTTATGTAATACTACAAAGCAATGCACTATGCTGAAGTAGCATCCACAGGGGTCTACATGTGCCCAGTAGCTGCTTTGCCGTAGGGACTCATTCATCCATTATAGTGCAATGCTACAGCGAAGTAGCTGCTAAAAATAACTGTGTGCCACACATACAGTGCAATATGGGCTGTTGCTGCACCATGATACAATACTTGCAAAGGGAAGTACTAAATCATGGCACAGTAACAATATTGTCATAGCAACACATAAAGACATGCCCATTAGCATAGCTGTCCTACTAGATAACAATATACCTATCATCAGAAAAACGTTAAGAAAATACAAAGACCTGATATTTAGTGACCTAACTAAACTGTGTTTTTGTGATTTTCATGGACGCTGTGAAAAAGGGGAATCTCTGATTGCTGCAGTTTCCCTGAGAATTCACCCCCTGCAATATAAATATAGCTGAATATAGAGATTTATATTTAAATTTAATACTTAGATTCCACCTTTATCTTTGCATACAGTTAAGGAACTTAACTATATAAAAATATTGATAGATGTATAAAATATGTGGGTTATTTGTAATTTAGGGCAGAATTCTATAACCTTTGTGCATCTAAATGGCATCTTTTAGTTTTCTACATCGGCCTTTGCTTTACACTTTAATGCACAGACTTGCAGATTTAGACTCAGCAAGCATGTCTACATGTTCATTAATATACAGTGGTTACTGTGCATTTAATTTAGTATATGTATAATCAAGTATAAATAAATGTGCAGTAACTCACATTTACTGTGCAGTCGTGGTGGAGAATGCCTTTTGAGTGACACTATGGCACAGTAGCCTAATAATACTGTACAGTAGCATATTAGCACTGTCTATGCTGTGACATGCTACTATGTGGTGTTATTAGGCTACTGCACAGTTAGTGTCTCATGTAGATGTGCCCAGCATGTTCGATAGGACAACACACCAGCTGGTCACTAACAGAGCCAGTTACTCTCCTACATTGCACTACAGTCAAAACATTATGTGGAGACCACCACTTCAGAAGTCAAATATCTTCAGTCAAAGGCTGGAAGAGGAAACTGTAAATAACAACAGGAAATAAATCCAAACAAACCCACGGGAATCCTGGGACAAATGCACATATACACTGCCTTAGTGATCAAGAAAGGTCTGGGGAAGTGCTGTACAATCAACCATTTTATGGTTTCTATTAGTTCAGGGATTTATACTATCATTTACAGCTGGAGAATGGTAATTGAAAAGTTCCTGGGAAACTTCTGAAATCCCTGGTCTTCCTTCTTTTGGGATAGACACTTTCTTGGTGCCATTTTCAAATGTATTTTTTGGTTGTTTGATTTGCTTGTTTATTTTTTCCCCACGCATTTAGTAAATGTTCGGGTAATCCATGTTGCATATCTTTCTGTTGTGGAAAGATGTTTTCAAGGCGGAAATTTCTTTAGCATTTTCTAAGGACAGTCAAACTAGCAAATGTCCTCTGAAAATTCATTCTATTCATTTCCTATCATTCCTTTCCTCTGAGAATTAACTTGTTGACATCCTGATCAGTTTCTTTTCTTCAAATCCCATTTTCAGCAATCACACATCAACCCTTTCTTTCAGCTTCCCAGTGGACTTAGCATCTTTCTCAGTGGTAATCCTATTACTAGGTGTGAGATCTCTTAGGTGTGGTTAGCCCTTCTAATATAATCTTTGAGTTTCCTGTAGTCTAGGGATGCTAAGAATCATGCATGAATCTTTGACAAGACAGGCCATACAACCTATGGCAGGAGATTGTATGCTATAGGATATGTATTAAAAGGGATTTTCTAGGAACCATAGGAATGGGCAAGTTACAAAGAAGGGTGATTCTTGAAAGTTAGAGAAGAGGAGAGCATGTTACAAGTTGGCACCCTGGGAGATATAGGAACAATTATTTCCAAGGCCTAAGAAGGGTCAGTTTGATTTAAAGAGAGCTTTAGTTCAGCTTTTGGGTTTTCTGAAAAGGTGCACAAATCTGATCTTTACCAGATGGTAACAATGTAGAGAAATACATTTGGGCCTTAAGTCACAGTAGTGATTCAAGCCATATAAAAGAGCACTAGTATTTCTATCTACACTATGCAGAATTAGACTTGATAAAGGATTTAGGTTATTATACTATTTAGAATAGTCAGCATCAAAATGTTATTCCTTCTGGGCTTTGATCACCTCTATTCTACCACTTACTAATCTATGGGGATGTCCACATATGCACTTTAATGTGCAGTAGATCATTTTACTGCACATTAAAGTATCACATAAAAGATGACATTATACAAACATTTACCTTGCAAATCTACTGCACATTAAACATCACTTAAAAGCCATGCAAAAGCACTACTATGCATTAGGGCAGCCTAATGTGCATAAATTTAGGACCTCACATTGGAGGTCCTAAATTTAATGTGTGTTACAAAAGGTACATTAATGCAGATGTAGATGTGTCCTATAAGAATTAATGAAGTACACAATCTCAAATAGCACTAATAACCATCTGAGAGATGAAGCACTGTTAAAATCTTCATTAAATCCACAGCAGCAACTTTTCTAAGAGTGTTTGCAGACATTGCCTTTGTGCTGCCATAAAAATGTTTATGGTGGCAAAAAGCCCAAACAAACAGACAACAATGCCCCTTGCTAGTTGTGGCTAGCACACAACTTGTGGCTGTGACATATGTGATATGGATTTGTACTACTGTTTTGTGGCTGATACCTGTTTCCTTTAAAGTGCGAGAATGCAGGCAAGCCAGAGTTGCCCACACTCTCCAGCTACACTGGGCAGGTGTTTTCAGGGCTTTGGGACCTGGGCCTCTGATGTACCTAGAGCACATGCTTGGGTTTGTCTGTTTGCAGAGGTGCATGCCAAATCTCACTTGCCTGGGGAAACTGACTTGGGATGTATCTCTGATCAGGTTGTGTCCTGAGTATTATTCTACAGGATTATTGCTCCCTAGCCACTCTCAAGAAGGGCAGGGGTTGGACACTGCAGGACAACACGTGATGTGTTTCACCCAATGGAGTGGATTAGCTGTACTGGGACACATCCTGGCACAGCTGATCCACTCTGTTTGGTGATGTCAGTTTATATCCTAAGGAGGGCGCTCTGAGGTGCTCTGGGTTAGAGTAAAAGGCAAGCAAGGGGAAAGGGACTTAACGGTGGGAGTCTACTATAGACCTCCCAACCAGGGAGAA
>JAGPOW010003316.1:57213481-57224240 GCA_030014935.1 Caiman crocodilus | reverse complement strand
GGTACAGGCTCCTAGCCTGGGGATTTTTAAGAGGAAGTTAGATGAGCACCTTGCCGGGGTCATCTGACCCCGGTGCTCTTTCCTGCCAAGGCACGGGGTTGGACTAGATGATCTGCTCAGGTCCCTTCCGACTCTAGATACTATGATACTATGAGTCCTCACTGTCTTACAGAATTGTATCCATTGTATCCATGAGGATGTCTTCAGAAACACTCTCAGATGGGAAGGCAGCAAATGTACACATCCTGGTACATGGGTCACAGATAGAATATGGTCGCAACACAAATCGGTGTATTCTGTTTAAAAAGTTGACTGGAATTGGGCACCATTTTGTAGATTAACAGGTCTGAAATGCAGGGCAATATGGAGGGCACTGGAGTTTCTACTGGTGTTCTACTACATCCAGGTACAGTTGATCCACTGTATTTGGCAATGTCTGTTTATTGTCCAATCCTGGAATGAAAAAAAAAAGGAGGGATTGGTACCATTCTCTTCCGCACTATATCCAGCACAGGACCATTTATCCCGGAAGAAAGCAGCCCTAATAATCATCAGAACATATAGAAAGTGGACAGATAGATCCAAATTGAATTGAAAGGTTTGTGGAAATAATTAGTGTGAAAGCCTTGGAAGATTCCTGTAATATGTTATAAATATTGTTTGATTGTAATTATATTATTGACTACAAGTTATAAAAGGTAATGTGTAAAGGAACAAGTATGTGCAGGCTGAGAAGTGGGACAATCAACTTCAGATATCCCCATTTGCTAATATTTAATAGGACAATGAAGTTTTCCCAGCAGTGACATAAACAGGGGTGGGTGAGTGGGACACCCACTGTAGGCACCAATTTAGAAGGAGTGCCATAACAGATAGTAAGAACAGCTGTCAGTGTGCAGAGAGCCCATGTGACAGGAGTAGCAGTGGCAGGGAGCCCATATAACAATGGTGGCAGCGGCAGTGGTGGCAGCAGCCCCTAGTATGAGAGAAGACTGCTCCATGGTAGCAGCAGCTGGGATATTCTGAATTTCCAGTAAGAGGCTCTACTGCTCAGCACCTGCTCCCTGGCTCTTCCGTCCCTATGTCACTAGTGTGCCAAAATTCTCAGTTACGCCTCTCTGTTTCTTCAAAAAGGCCTTCAGAAAACAAACTGTGACTATGAACTCTCAAATAGACAAAAAACCTAGTCCTGGAATCTGCAAGAAAGGCCTAGATAAGATAAACCTACTTAAGCTCTGGATTGACAGATGAATGAAACAATTGTTTTATGTTGTCCTCCTTTTACTGAGATTAATCAATATTTTGTCTTGAAAAAGCTCTTTCATGACACTGCATTGATTCACTTGTCACAGCTTCCAAAGGAGAGATTTGCAGAGCACCCAGATTCAGCTAGGTATGATGAGCAACTGTTGTTGATGAACATAATAGACCAGTGATCTGATCTCGAGTGGGAGAATCATCCCAAAGAAATGAAAGATCAGAGCCAGTCATCAAGAGGTATTCCATTTAAGAAACAGAATGATTCAGGAGACAGTTATCCTTGAACTGAGACAACATTTATAAACCCAGTATACTCAGGCATAACTATCTGCACATAAAAAGGGAAAAGGACCTAAAATCTTTCTGAATTGTTTAGGATCAGAAAATACGTTTTTCAGAGATGTCCAATCATCCTTTGCACAAAGATGTGATAAGTTTAAATGTTTAGGTCTATTTGTTTCAGAAATAAACTGTTGAATCCTTTGTCTATCACTTGTAAAGTGGCAACATATTAGAAGTTCAGAGTGCTAGTTCAGAGTATAAAATAGCCTAAGAATAAAAATTAAAAGGAGTGAACCTATGTACATAATCTAGAAAGCTGTTACTTTTGGTGATTGCTAATATAGCTCGTAGAGGTAGTCCTTGAGTATCTGTTTTCTGCAGTCTACTGAAGAAGTAAACTGGACCTCTTATTTCTACTCAATTTAATATTAAAATGATAAAACAGCAAATTATTAATCTGATTCTAATATTCTTGTGGTATTTTCACCTTTTTTAATTAATACTACTTACAGGGGGCATTTACACATGAGCTTTACTGTGGGGTTGACTAATTAGCTCCGCAGTAAAGTATCACCACCTATACCTGTGCCCCTAGTAAGCTGGAGTGAGCTAATTAACTCTGCCATAGGATAGTACTGCCTGATACAAGTACTATCCTATGGCAGAGTTATTTACTTTGCTGAAGTGCACATGTAGACGGTGACTGGAGCTGGCTGGGGCACAAGGGTGCTACAGTGCAGCGGCTGCCTTCTGGCTAGCCCTGCACTATAGCACCCTTGTGCCCCAGCCAGCCCCTTTGCAGCACATTGAACCAGAGTGGAGCAGCTCCAAGCTGGCAGGCTGACACCCCAGAGCCCTGCCACGTGGGGCTGCGTTACCCTGGCTCAGTGTGCTATGGTCATGGGCGCATACATAGACTCCTTGCCTGAGAGCAATAAACTCCAGCATGGACTGTGCTGGGATTTGTTCAGCTGCGCTAATTACATGTGGAGTTGTGTCGACTGTGAGTTTTCCTCAAGAAGTGTTGAAACATGAAATGTCCTCAAAATTACAATTTGTTCTAAAGCAAAGCATGCAAACAGCTAAGAGCTCATAGCACAAACCTACACAAAGAACTCTTTTTGTATGTCATACCTTTGTTGCTAACATATCAGAGAACAACTGACTTCACTATATATGCAAGACATAAGATTTATAGGATCAGTCCCACCCTTCCCCACCAAAAACTTATGATGCATGGTGACATACAGACTGCTTCATTCTGATTTTTACCCCATAAACTTAATATAAAATCTGATTCCTGACATAGGATAAAGCTTGATGTTCTGCTTAACCTCACGACAGATATTTTTGAATCGCTTCTAACTAAACGGAATATTGAAGCATAGCATAACTCCTACATAGTTGGCTATGTGAGGTATTTGTAGGTTGTTTTTTGTCTGGAGGAGAAAATGATGGTAGTTAGTTTTTTTGCTTATAGAAACCTGTTTATTTTATAAAGAGCTTACGTAAAGTCCTCTTTCCCTGAACAAACAGTAGGAAATCAAACAGTAGGAGGCAGTGGTTTTTTTTCTAATTCCAGGCCTCTTTCTAACAAGCATTCGACTCCAAACATGTTTCTCTTAGGGTTTTGCGGTTTTTTTGACTGCTCCTTTGGCTGAGTCTGGGGCTGCTGAGCTCTCCATGGTGCATCCCTCTTACACAGCTTCTCAAGCAATAGCCAGTCCTTTGCGTGCCCTTCAAACTTTTAGAACAATTCTTCTGCCCATGTAGTACAAATTCCTAACTTACCCTTGCATGCATCTGATGTTTTGGATAATGGCTTACTTTGCTTCAGCTATCTATGCTATAAAAACTTGGTTGCTTTTCACATTTATTCTACATAAGTAATGGCTGTTATGAGAACAAGGCTTCAGTGAGGTGTCACCCAAATTAACAGTGGCTTCAGAAGTAAAAGAATAATAATAACAAGGGAAAAAGTTCTGGACTTAATCCAGGTTTTGTCCTAATCCTGTTGCCTTAAATTGTGTATTCATTTACCAAGAGAAGATATTTGCCCTTGTAAATACTTTATATTATCAGCAGATGGCATTCATTGTACATTAACTATTCTACCATGTTATCACAAGTACTTTAAAACACAAAGCATATGGTTTCCTCAAAGAGACACATTATTTCCTCATTTGCAGTTCAGTGTTAATTTGTGAACTATTTAGTGATAATCAAAGAAGGTGATTTTTCATCCCTATTTAGTTTGTGTAGCAGATTCAACAGACTATACAATAGTATAAAATACAGCTGAAGCGTGTTTTAGCTGACAGGTTGCCATGGTGCATGACTTATGGGAGGTCATGCACTGGCTTTTGGCAGAAAGTTCAGCTATGTTGTAGAAATATTTTGGATGGGGCTAATGAATACTGCCAGCAAAGTGCCAAAAGGGGGTGATGTATTTTTTCTTTTCTAATCATGGCTTCAAAAAGCCAAAAGCCCATCTAAAGTGACTTTAGTATCTATTTTTGAATTTTCAAAGCTAATCTGGACCCAAGCTGGAGCATATCTCCTCCTCATAAAGCACTAGTAATCTGCACAAACTGCCCTTTCAGTACTCCTGGATGGGAATCTAGCCCTTAACAGGCAAACCTGATGCACATACTGTTCTCTGGCATGCTTGTCACCTACACTCATACCCATCTGTCAGGATGGCAACATGCCTGCCCATAAGGTGTTATATCAGTTTCAATAGGGCATAAATGCCAATTAAAGATTGCATTGCAGTTAGAGTGCAGGGTGCAGAAAGTGTCATTTCAGTCTACAAAGGGAATAACCTAGTGGAAAGCAAAGATACAATTAAGGCCATATACTTCAGTCCAAGTGATCACAGCTACTCATATTATTAGGAAAACTTTGCACCTCTGCAAAACCAACAACAACAATTATTGTCATTGATTCCACAAATGAACTGTTTGTGATGATTTCACTTTTGACTCAAATTACTCCAGGTTGGTTGTAAATTGAAAGGCAGTCTTTCAGGTGATAAGCTAACTTTTCTACCAAGATTCTGAATTGTTTGACCGATATTAAAAAAGAAGCAAACTTTTTGTTTGGACTGGATTTTAGATTCTTTTAAGGTCTTTCACTATACAAATCCCCTCTTTGACTCCTCACAAATATCTTGTGGTTTAAATGTGGACATCAATGATGAACAATTTTCACAGCTCTGAATATTTGGCAGCCCAGGGGCCACGTTCCCTCTTTGTGTTAAATGGGCTAAACGGTTGTCACTGGAACTTCGCTTATATGTACCAACAGAAAATTAGCGCCAATATGATTTTCCTGCTTCTCTTTATCAAATTGTTTTTGTACTTGTTTTGTTAATTGCTTTGTTAATTCAGCATCTTGAAAAGGAATTATAAGTGCACCTGTTTAACTAGGAACAACCCCAAATTACTTCCTTTTTAAAAATGTCTCCCAGACGGAAGTTTAAGGTACAAGTACATTAAGTTATAACAGACTGTACTATTATTAGGCAGTGGTGCAGTATAACGATGAGGAGACAAAGAAACATCGTAAAGTATAATACACTATTAAACTATATCCACAGAGATGTCATTACAACTTATAAGTGCCAAGTACCCTGGGTTCTGGCATGATGCTTGTATTATGCCTGGGAGCCAGCTGGCCACAGAATTTGAGATGTAAGCTGAAAAACTGAAAAACTTTGGATGACACATGCAGCAATGAAACTCTTTTTTACCCTAATCGTTTTTTATTCTCAGCACAAAAGGCAACGGTAACCCATAGAAGATCTAGGTTGTGACCTCTATCCATCCCTACTACTCCACAGGAGGAACATACTTTTAGAACATGATGGTCAATAAATTCCTTACTGAGAAATCTCCCCCACTGCTGAAAAATAACATTCAGCCATCTGGGAAGAAAGGTTAACAGACCATCTATATTATTTTTATTATTTTAGGAGTCTCTCTTAGGAATATGTCAGCTGTGTTACATTTATTAATAGTTAATGCAGTTTTGTTTATTTGCAAATCATTTTGCAATATTTACTAAATATTTGAGAAGTAAGCAGGCAGTAGGAAAAAACAGACAATACTGCAAGCAGTAGGGTAAATATAGCCAACATTTTCACAAATAGAAGTTTCAAGTTAGGTTTCTAAATACAGAACAAAAGCACATAGTGGTTGAATTTTTAGTAGTACTCCTGTGACTTTTCTGGGTCTTGTGCTACTAATATTAACATTTCTGTGGAAAAATTTCTGTGCATGTGGCACCCCAAAGATATTAATATATCCAAAGATTTTTCTGGTGTGGAGACAGAACATTTTATTGCTAGATCACTGATTTATCCTCTGCTCTTAAGTGGCCACATCTACATGTCATTACTGCACAGTCATTTAGTATTTGTGCAAACAAGTACTAAATGATTGTGCAGTAATCGGAGTTACTGCTTGAAACTACTGCACACAGTAGCATTATATCACACTTTCTGCCATGTGACACTACTGTACAGTAGTCACAAGCTACTGCACAGTCAGTGTCTTGTGTAGATGTGGCCAGCGAGTCATAAATATTGAATCAGTGTACCCACCAGTTGCTGATGTCCTCAGTTGCATGCAATAATTATAATGGTGTGTACGAGGGGTATGCAAAGTGAGCGATATTAGATTAAGATTCAGCCCAATTTGGGGACAATGATTTGATTCATTGATTTGGATTACTGTCCCTATTCAATTTGGCCAAATCTGAATCTGAAGATTCAATGCTGATTTGGAGAATCAGTGATTTGGTCACAGACACAGCTTTAAATGTTTTTTCTATATACCTTAAGGCACTAGGCATGGCTCATGAATGCTGAGATGCTGGGGCAGATGGAGCATCCCGCAGGAGTGTGGGACCGCCAGAGGGCCAAATTGATGGGGGCCAAATTGTGTTGAATCTCAACTAAAATGAATCAGTGACTGAAGCTTCGCACATCCCTACTGTGTATTATGAACAACAACAAAATATCACTCCTTTAACACTAGAGAGAATCACTGAGGCTTAGGAAGATGTCTCTGCTGCCCAGGGTGGCTCCCAAGGTGTGCAGTTTATGCATCAGTCCTCGGTCAGGACTTTGCTCGGTGTCGCCTGTACTTTACTGTCATTTTGGATTTGAACCCATTATCCATATAAACTGATTCCTCCTACAAAGGGCATAAGGTGATATGTGGCATTATGTTCTGTAATTACTAGGGATGGAAAAGGCTCATGAAAAGCCAGAAGCATCAATGCCTGGCAATTGAGAAAGGGAGAGATTTTTTTTAACTTGATTCATTTTTAGGCTCAGCAGGTTCCAAGAACATAAGTTATGACAGAAAGAGAAAAAGGCCATCTGGTCCAATTTGTCTGCCTATTTATGCTGTTCTGAATCTCAGCTCGTTGTTTATTCACCAAATTTCTCAGTATTTTTCTTCCCCAGAAACAAATCAACACTTCTCAAGGGTTCATATATTCTATTAGCTTGATCATTTTCTTTGACACTTTTGAAATGTTTACTTTTTATCTATATATACATCCTCTTCTACATTCATTTTTTCTGCCTGCATTTTTGTTCCTAATTTTTTATTATGGTCCCTGGGTTTTCAAACTATCACTGCTGTGAATGATTTATCTTAATGCACATGATGTTACCAATTCATCTTGCTATTTTGCAGACTTTTGTTACATGACCTTTTAGGCCCTTCTTTTCCAATGCTTATAGTTCAAAGCCCTTTTGTTATCCTGTATTTCATTTGGTTAGATCCTTGTTATTCTTTCCTGCATCCTTTCAAGATAATGATAACCTTCCTTGTTTGCATGATGATGACCCATAGTATGAGCCATACTCTGGAAAGCTGAACAATCAGAGTATTTTTAAATAAATATCTGTGTGCTTTTAAGGAAGTAGCTAAGCATCAATCACACAAAGTTCTTCCCTACAATATATCAACATGTTATAATTGCTCAAAAACATCATAATGATGGGTATGGGGTCAAAGACAGTCATATTTGGTTTCTTTTTCAGATGGATTGCTTGAAGACACCCTGAAAATTGGTTACATTGAGTTCAACTGTTACTGGAACTTAGCACCTGCCGTTATTACAAAGCCAGCTGGAGAGATGTATCATATCTTTTGCCCTGAACATTACCAAGGTGAGGCCCAGACATAAATCATAAATCTGGCAAGACTTAATTCCAGAAGTGAGGGATAGCCTATGTTAATGTCTTAATCTCATATACCTTTCCTCCAAAGTGTTCCCTTTAAATGCACTTATTGGATACAAGGAAGTTCTTATATAAAAAGGAAACATTTAAATGGCTTGGGCCCAGGTATTTTATAGCTATGTAGATTATTTCAAAAGTTGAGGATGGTGAAGAGTAGGTATTATGGCTGTGATTTTTTTTTTATGGTTGTCCCTCAATATCAGCCCAAGGGATAGCACGTGACTGTAAATCTCTGAATTAATAAAGAATGCGAGTTATTAAGGTTGTGTGAAAAAAGTATTACATTCCACCTACTCCTGTTATTTGAGGGAGTTTTTACATGTGCTCCAGGGGCAGAGTGGAGGGGCTCTTTAATTAGAGTGGCTCTAATTAATCTTTGCATTCTAAGAACCACTGTAATTAAAGTGCTTGTAGCAGCTCATGTATCAGACTCCCCACCCTTCAAAATGGCGGTGAGGGTGTTTTAGCTAAACCTTATCAAACAAGCTTTAGTTAAACAACCCCTGCTGCTATTCTGAAGTGTGGGGATGCTGATACATGAGATACAGAGGTTGTTGGAGTGGGCTAATTATAATGCATTGGAACAATCTCCCCTCATGTCTACAGCCACACAGAGAGACCAGGAGTAGAGAGAGGGTGTAAGCACGGTCCATTTAGACGCTTTGATAATAGGTGAGCAAATACCCTCAGTCAAGTTAGAAAATATTATTTAGTCCCAGGCTGTACAGCTGGTGGCCTGTGGGCTGCATGTAGCCTGTGAGGGATTAATTTGTGGCCCCTGGGCTCCTGCACAACTGTCACTCCCCCATCACTCTGAAGTGAGACTTGTGCCCTCACAGGTTGTTGAGTACTCTTGTCCTTGGTAGATTTTCAGTGTGCTTTCATTCTGGTGAAAATCTATCAAAGACAAGAATACCCAACGACCTGTGGGGACATACTTCTCACAACACAATTGCTCCCTCTCTGATCTCTCAGTTCTAATCCTCAAAAGGAAATTACAAAACAAGATGAGCCTATGACTTTCACTTCATAAATCTACTGGATACAAAAAATGATGGACTCAATATAGATATTGGAGCCAAACCTGACCTCTGATACTTTTCTCCCTTCCTGTTTTCTTCCCTCCCGTCCTCTACTTTTCTGCCCTTCGTCTTCATAATTTCCAGCTATTTCCTTTTTCACAGGCAGCCTCTTTTCTACCTTGAACTACTAGTACTGTAGAGTCTCTCTTACTTTTGGTTTTTCCCCTTTTGATTTTTCCCCTTTCCCCCTCCTTCCACTTTCTCTCCCTCCATTCCCTGGTCTACCTTTTGCTTTCCTAATTTCTACCTATTTACATTCTTACTGACGTCTTTCATACTTTTAGCTTCTTTCATTCCTAGGAATCTCAGAACAGCAAAGACTTCCTATGTTTGAAGAAGGGTGATGGCGCCCAAAAGCTTGCAAAAACTTTTTTACGACTAATCAGTTAGTCTAATAAAAGTTATCATATCTACTCACAGAAACTTGGTTGTCCATATCCTTAGACCAACCCAGTTATAATCAAAAACCATAGATCATACATTTTCAGTTGAAAGAAAGGTCTGCAATCTGGATGGCATGTCTGATAACCCTTTCTTTGCTATAGTTACCAAAGGTTTATGATCAGTTTCAGCTATCACAGGCTTCCCACAGATTAATATATGAAATTTCTTACAGACATATACCAGAGCTTTCTCTCATTGTGCATATAGAGATTCTGTCTTAGAGAGTGCCCTAGATGGATATACTACTGGTCTCCAGCAATCCCCATGTTTTTGAAGCAAAGGTGCTCCAATGCCTTCGTTAGAAGCATCTGTTGACAATTTAATGGGTCTTTGAGGGTCATAGTATCCTAGTAACAGAGCTTTCATTATTTTTTCCTTCAGGTTTTTGTAGGGGCTGAGAAACGCTGGCGGAATGGGGCTGCTGATGGAGTGGAATTGAGGTGCTAGACACGCAGGTTGTTAGAAGCAAAAAAAAAACTTTACTTACAGTCCTTAGGCTGTAGGCACGTTCCTTGAAGCTACAAACTTAAACAGGAACTCTGGTACACAGAAGCTCACACTCATGCAGGTCATGGCGCATCAGATGAATCAGGTGAAGAGTCATTGTCTGTTGATCAGGCCTTCTTCGTGGCTTGGAAATGTGCGTGGGATCTCTCTCCTTTGGGCGGGCATCGCCCAAGCCTCTTATTCGGTAAGCGAGCCAATTGCCGACTGACACGTATGCATAATTTAACGCAGCTGCAAGGTTTTGGTGGGCTCTGACCGTGCACCGAAACTTTGCCCGTGCTACAGGGGGAAATCCCTGCATCTGTGCTCGAAATGTGCTTAACACAGCTGTGCCGAGGCATCTCTTCAACTGTTTTGCACATACATGCCCCCTTGCCAAAGGCACAGTGGTGTTCGCAGCACGTTCGGACCGGTTACATCGCACTCACACTGTTGTACAGGTTTACATTGCGAATGAGCATAGACAAGAGTGGACAATGAAGCCAGTTCGTTCTCCAAAGATCTAATTAAACAATATCCTAACAAAACACAACTACACATTGGTACATTTGTGATGAACAGTTCGATCATGAAAACCGGGCGTCATTGCGTCCCGGTTCTCAGAGGTTCTCCCTCTCTCAAAATGCTTTCTTTGGTCTGGTCTGCACACACCTCCTAGTGGACCCACAGAGATAATTTGTTCTTCTCAAAAATCTTTTTCCTTCTCTGATCTGGTCTGCACATGCTCCGGCAGACCTGCAGAGAAAGAAATTCTCAGGGAAAAAATTAATTAGCTTACTGACAGAAAAATTAATTATTGTCACAAGATGATTTATCATCTGGTTCATCTTGGCACTGGAACCCCATCTCATAGGGCAGGTTCCCTTGGCCCTCATTGCCTAGCACTCTCAACTGCTGCTTGGTGAGCCTGGAGTGCCGCATC
>JAGPOW010003316.1:57182467-57213381 GCA_030014935.1 Caiman crocodilus | reverse complement strand
GCCTCAAGAAATCACTTGCAGGCTGTCCGGCTAAGGGATTTAACAAAATTCGGAGAATAACCTCAGCTCTTCCTCTGTACACTTCGACACAGGCATCGATACTTGTCAGCATAACTGGAACAGCTCCCGGATCTTGCAGGTAACGGTGAGGCCACAGTTCCTGCTGCTGGGCTGGTGACAGTCCCAGTGTGTGTTGTCTCGGGTTCCATGTGCAAAAGGAAACTCCGATGATTGCCTGTAAGATCTGCTCCATGCTGACCCTCAATGGTCCTCCTTCATGCCGTGCATAGGCTCTCTGGCTGGCTTGACCTGCAACAACTGCTGGAAGCAAGATTGGCCAGTAAAAATTGTACCTCACCATGCTGACATCAGCAGCATGTCCTCCGCTCCACGAGGCCCATCTAACTAAAGAGCTTGCCTCACCTTGATCCACAAGATTGGATCTGAACTCCATGACCAGGCGTCCAATCCACATAGCTAAGGTCTCTGTTGTTCTTATTCTAGACCTCTTGCACAAGGCCTGTATCTCAGTCCAGGTCCTAGTGTGACAGGTGCTGGCAGTAGTGCAGACCACACTCATCACCTGACCCTCCATTGCCATAGGGTGTGTGGCTGCTCGAGCTGTCACTGCATCTGATGAGAGACTCAGTTGCAGGATGCTTTTCATCGGCTCCTGGTTATGGCCCAGGGGTAGGCCCGTGGGAATGCCTCACGATGGAGTCGCTACTTTCGCCCCGCAGGCTTGGGGTGGAGTTGCTACTTCTGCCCTGCCGTTAGCTCCGCCTTTTTCTTTTTCCCATCTGTGGCGGTATTTTTGGGGTGGAGTCGCTACTTCCTCCCCAATGTGGGGAACTCCGCCCTCCTTCTCGACCCTTCCGTGGCGGCCCCCTTCTGTTTTACCGCCATCTTGTGATGACGGGGGACTCCAGCTTTTCTCCACAGCTGCAACCCGCTCAACTGTGTGTACAGTGCGCAATCAGGTTTCCAACTCGGTCCTTTCCCGAATAAGAGTTGTGACCGTGCTGAACATTACTTGCAGCATTCTCCCCTTCTCTAACACCGTACTGGTCCCTTCAGATACGAAGCAGCTTTCCTCCGCTTCTCCATGGAGCTCCGAAAGCTCTGGCTGCCCCGATTCCGGTAACAGTGTGTCTACATCTATCAGCGCTGGTTCTTTGCTCTTCCACACAGCGCATATAGCAAGTGAACTTCTGACTGAGAGCCGCATCTTCCTCGCTTGGCTTCGGCTCAGCTGAGGACTCGCTGCCCCCTTGCTCTCGGGGTTCAAACCGAACCCACTTGCTTCTCATCACACGTCCAAAGACTCTTGGTTGGAGGCTCACTTCCCACTCTTTCACTGGGTCCCCTTCTCCCTTGAGTGAAAGGCAACCGCTTACAACTCTTCCACCTGTTCCACCCACTTGATGGTAAGCAATGTGTGCTTCCAACTCCACGGCGTCTAGCACATGGCATTTTCCACCACGCCAGGGGCAACCCTCAACTAATTCCAACTCCATTGCATCTTCCCGGCATACTGACAATCCTGTTCATGACGCCATGTGGGGGCCGAGAAACGCTGGTGGAATGGAGCCACTGATGGAGTGGAATTGAGGCGCTACACACGCAGGTTGTTGGAAGCCAAACAATGTGCCTACAGCACGGTCCTTGAAGTTACAAACTTAAACAGGAACTCAAGCACACAGAAGCCCACACTCATGCAGGTATGGGGCGTCGGATGAATCCGGCAGGGAGTTGTTGTCAATTGATCAGGCCTTCTTTGTGGCTTGGAAACGCACGTGGGATCTCTTCTCATGCATGTCCAAGCTCTCCTCCGGTTTGGGCAGGCATCGCCCAAGCCTCTTATTTGGTCAGCAAGCCAATTGCTGACTGACATGTATGCATAATTTAACATAAGCCAATCGCAAACATGCACTCACTGATGCAGCTGCAAGGTTTTGGCGGGCTCTGACTGTGCACTGAAACTTTTCCCGTGCTACAGGGGGAAATCCCTGCATCTGTGCTTGCAATGTGCTCAACACAGCTGTGCTGAGGCATCTCTTAACTGTTTTGCACAGACAGTTTTTAAATTCAGCTTCATGTTCCCAGGTCCACTGAACATTTTTTGGTAGGAGTGCTCTAAAGTATTTGGCCTACTCTGCTAAGTTAGGTAGATATTTCTCTACCAGATTGATCATTCCCAGTAATCTTTGTATTCCTTCCTTATCTGTAGTGGCTAGCATGTTTTAATGGCTTGGACCCTTGCAGGTCTATTGCACCCCTTTCTCAGAGATATTTTCTGCCAGATATATTACTACTTTGACCCTGCATTTGTATTTTTGTTTCAGACCTGCTCAGTAAGCTCTTTCTAGGGCCTTTCTTAGCCTCACGTCATGTTCTTTCATAGTATTTCCCAAATTAATACCTTACCGATATATACTATAGTTCCATCAAGTCTTCAAAAATTTTTTGCACCCTTCTGTGAAATACTTTAGATGCAGAACACAGTCCAAAAGGAAGCCTACAAAAGCAATACCCTCCAGAGGGCAAATTGGAGGTAAATAATCTAGAGCCATTCTTTTCTAGGGGAACTTGCCAAAACCCAGAAGAGGTATCCAAACTGAAGAAATATTTAGCTTTTGCCACATTGCCAAAAATCTCTTCCCTGGTACGAATGAGAAAATGGTCCCTTTTGATGTACCTGTTCATTTGCTTAGGATCTGGACACAATGTTAAGGATACGTCTTTTTTTTCTATTATGACCAGTGAACGAATCCAAGGAGTTGGTTGCTCTGTTTTTTCTATTATATCCATGTTAACTAATTTATCTAATTCCTTTTTCAGTTTCTCCCTTAGTACAAGGGGAACATTATTTAGAGCATGTATGGTGGGAATATTTGGTTTTCTTAATTATATTTTGTACTCAGTTGATGGTTTCCCTACTCCTTGAAACATACCATAAAACTTTTCTTCTATATTCTTGCTCTCTAGTCCCTCAATAGCATCCATTCTCTTAATCAGACCTAGAGTTACATGTTTGCAACCCAATAGTTTCCACTAACTTTTGTGGAACTGTTATAAACTGAATTTTTACTATATTACCCTTGTATCTAACATGCAGTGCACAAACACCCTGGGTTGCAGTCATGTTCCCATTATATGCTCAAGGTCTCACTTGCTTATTTTCATAGTACTTGGGTTTAGTTTTCATTTTTTGATAATGTATTCTGGTATCACATTGACCTGTGCCCCTGTATCTAATTTAAAAATTACCATTAGTCCATTGGTGTCCAGGCTGTTTGTCCAATCCTCAGCAGAATGAACTTGCATTGTGCCAATGAGGAATTCTTCCTTTTCCTCACTGCATAGTGCATCCACCTGCTGTTTCTTGTGTGTTGAAGCCTGATCCTTTCTGCAAACTCTTGCAAAGTGATTGAATTGTTTGCATTTGTTGCAGTGCTTACCAAATGCAAGGCATTGCATGGGTTTATGGTAATCCCTACATCAGGGGTAGGCAATATTTTTTGGCTGGAGTGCTGAAAAAAAACACAATGTCTACCTTTTAAGGTGCTGGAGTGCCAGCATGCCACAAAAACAAAATGGTGGTGGGGAGGTACCTGGCAGGATGCACTGCATATTTAATACAGTTAATAATCATAAAGGTTGCTGCTTTGTTATAGTAAAACTTCATGTACTGTACTGTCTGTGTACTTGTGAATTTTTCTTTCTTGTTAAGCATGTTATGATGAGAGGGGGAGATTCTTTGCATGCCTCCCAGCATGCCAGGAAAAATGTCTCTACATGCCACTAATGGCACATGTGCTGGGGGTTACCGACCCCTGCCCTACACCATCTGCAGCTGACCATTGTTTCTTCAAGCAAGTCTCTTCAGCCTCCACTTGCCTGCTTCATATTAAGGTCTTCCTTTCTGTATTGTCTGTTTATTGCCTTAGGTTTTTGCAGTCTTTTGTAATCCTGTCTAGTTCACCTTGTTCTGTTTCTTCCTCCAGCTTCTGCAGCCTGGCATTTGTTATCTCAGCCATTTGGCACATTCTAACTGCCTTTTCCAAATTAAGCTCAGGATCCTCTAACAGTCTTCCTGAGGCTTATACCCCTTATACTATTTGGTCTCTGATCATGGACTTTTTTAGGTCTCCAAAGTTGCATGTCTGGCTTAGCAGTTTGAGGTCTTTGACAAACTCCTCTATTGTTTCACATTCTTTGTTTTGTTTCATGTGGAAATTATACTGTTCAGAGGTTTCATTTTGTTTGGGTATATATTATTTCTCAAACTTTTTTATTACTGTGCCATATCTTTTCTGTTCTGTTTTTGACAGCTATAGGCTGTTATACAGAGACAACAGAGCTTCTGGGCTTGCTGTATTTTAAAAAAATGGCTACCTTGAGTGAATCTTCCTGCTCTGTAGCTCCATTGGCCATCATATACATGGTGAAGCTCTGCTTACGTTTCTCCCAGTTTTTTGCTACATTGCTGGACAGCTTTAACTCCTCTAGAATTTTGAGATGCTCTATTTTTTGTCTTCACACCCTACTCCTGGCATCATGTGTTATTCTCAAAAGACCAACGAGTTAAACTTATAAACTGATAAAGCGTGTTTATTCTAACAGCCTACTGAATCTACTGATCTATTATTCCCTCCTGCAATCTCTGGGAAAATGTCATGACTTCTACATAGCACTCTTAAAAGTATTCATGTTACCCATTCCAGGTGTCTCCTGCCCATTGGAAAGCAGGCATAGGAAGGAAGGACTCACCCACTGCTGTCACTGTATCCAGCAAGACCACCACCCTGTGCTGCCAATTCCTGAAGCAGAGCACATGGGAGCATCTTTGGAGATCCCCCCCTCCACCCAAATCAGCTGGGGATAGCAGCAGGATCCCTATTTTCTGCACCTGCTTCCTGCCTCACCCCTCTGGGGTTCCAAAGCCATTGACTTAGGGGCTTCAGCTATGGGAAGCACCTGCAACCTCAGGAGGAAGACCCACAATTTCTGCCAATATGGGTTTGACCATATTTCATTGCTTTTAGCCAGATAAGAGCAGCATCCATGTCACAGATGTTTAATTTTGTTCAGTAAATTCAGTGCCTCTGATAGAAAGCCCAGATGAAATTTACTTGGTGAGGATAAGTTGTCTGTTCCCTTCAATTCTGATACCATACCTGTGGTATGAGCGAGATTGCTCTGCATGCAGTCAATTTCCTATGCAAAATATAATAGAAATAGAAATGAGTCAATTGAGCTATAGAGATAAAGGACGGGAAAAAAACCATTTTGGATTGTTTCCCTGGTCATAGCTTCCTGCAAATGAAATTTCTGTTTGCAAAAGCAAAATATAAGCCTGCAAAAATTGTTGTTTTAAAATGAAGACAATATGATTTACAATCTTTGGCAGCTGATAATTTATCTGTAAGAGGCTGAATATTTATCTGTAAGTGCTTAATGGCACTGGTCTTCAATTTAAATACTTTGGTTTATTGCATAGCAATCAATTAGCAGGTTGTAATTTGATATTTGGAGATGTTTCTGTAAAAGCATGTGGAAGCTGATATTGGTATTTCTTCAGCTAAAACTGCCATGGCAATAATCTGATTATTGATGCTTTTGACTTGCTATGATGGAAAAATGCTCTTGATGGCAGCAGAATTCTAATCATATGCTTGCAATCCATGACAATGCTTCAATTAAAGGTTTTATACCACATGTGTCTAGTGTGTGGGAAGGTGAACAAGCTCCTGCAAGCATAGACTCTGCTGTGAGCTTTCAGACTGCAGCCATGATAATAAACAAAAAGAAAAGAAAAGAAAAAACCTTAGCTAGAAATGATGGTAACTGAGGTGTATGGAATGGTGTCAGGATGTTGTTGTTTTAATGATGATGAAGAGGCTGTTATTCAAGCAGCTTGTTTTATTTTCCTTTTTTGGTGTGTTCACTTCAAGTGTTCTCTCATATGTGAAATTCCTCTAAACAAGCCCAATGGTAATAATCATACGACTCATTAGCAAACATTTCCTCTTGCCACTGCCTAAATGGGAAAAGTAGAAGTTAAGAAATTAATCTTTTAAGTTTATTTTAAAAACATGAGGTCAGGAAGGCTTTTTCCTTTTTCTTTTTCATTTTTACTTATTTTTTTTCATTTTTTTTCTGCTGCAGAACAAAGGATCTTTTAAAAAACTTTGTACCTTTGAAATGAATGATATTAATACAGGAAAAATCATGTATATCAACTGTCAGGAAATGATTATAAAGAACTCAGATCCCATATAAAGAAACGTAAAATGTCAGGTTTTGAGGAAATAGAGGACTTTATTGAGAAGCTCTATTTAAAACTCATTTGAGGAAGAATCCAAACCAGGAGCTCAGAGGGAATACAGGGAGAAGAAAAAGAAGGAAAAGCATGTGTGTGCATGTATATGCATGCATAGAAGGCAGCCTCCTTCCCCCCAGTTTCACCAAAGATATCTATGGCAAGAATATAATTTTGACTCCCTGGCAGTTTCCAGGCTTACTCTGCTCCTGCATGGTTTATTTATTTATTAATTTTTTTGAAAAAAGAGAGAAAGAAGAGAGAGTGGCTATTACAAATTAGCTTTGATATCAACAAGTTATTAGGCTTTGAAAATCACCATTTAAGATGCACTGAAATTGTAAAAGTTGAACCAGAAGTAGATTTCATGAGGTTAAAGTAGTTAGTAAGTAATGTTAGGGGGGCAAGAATTCCGCACCAACTTATATGCAATGCCATGTCTGCTGCCACAGTTTAGTCTTATATATACTTAAGGCAAGAGTCTAGTTTGCTATTAGGCACATAAAAGATCTCAGGAACCTATAGGGAAAAAAAAAGACTGAGACTGATATTTATGCATGCTATAGTGTGATGTTCCTCATGCATGCCTCTAGACATATTGACTTCCCTGGAGTTACTCAGGTTGAATCAAGTTAAGCATATACACAAGCCTTTGTAGAAAACATAAAATAGATAGAGATATAAACATATTATATAATATATATAATATAATATATATATATATATATATATTGTGTGTGTATGATTAATTTAATTGGAAATAAAGTGATGCTTAGTAAGTAACTATATAAGATTATCTTTACTGATTCATGCTTGCCCCCTTTTCCTCACCTGCTCCCTACCTAAGAGCTATTTTACAACTCAAAATGAGAATCTCTGATCTAAATTTATCTTGGCAAAATTTTCCTTTGATTATATGGCAAGCTTCTAATCATATTGGTGGGCAGTCACTTCCACAAACAATCTTATTATATTCAGTCTGCATATAACATTGACATAAACATTGTTTAGTAGTAGTTAACAGCTTCTCAAAACATAAATATACTAACAGCTCCAGGATTCAAAGTATTGCTGTTGAATGTTTCTTGAGACTTTGTTCTGTATTACCAGGATGATCTTCACTGACTGATTAGGTTAATTACATAAGCATTCTATTTCGATGTCTTAGGGAATCTGTTCCTCGCTGTTGTTCTCATTTACTGCAAATTTCACTTGGGCTTCAACTCCACTGACAATTTAGTATATATCTGAATCTCTCAAACAAAAATAAGCTATCCTTTTTGTGTCATTGATCATCACAGGGATTCAGGTTTTTACCATGCTACTTGAATGTTACATTTAGTTAGGGGATGGTGAGTAGGGAGAGATTTCCTAGTAATCTGTGGAAAGTTATTTCGACAGCATTTGCAGCATAATTTCCACCCCTGTCCTCATCCCTTATACACTAGTGTGTCTGTGAAAACTTTAGTCCTTATTAAGAGCCACCAGGTGTCCAGATATGCATTGCTGAATTCAGTCAGCATATTACTAACACTTACTGAGAAATGGGAAACTATATTCTTTCAGGACAAATTTCATGACTTTCATCTTTTTCTCCATAGAGAGTCAAATCTGTATTGTTTTCTTCTCTGAGGATGAAAAGGGGAGCAGACTCAAAGAAGTTAGAGCAAATAGAGTTTTTATTTTGTATTTTCTTTTTAAAAAAAGATTAGAAAACTTAAAGAAAAGCAATAGTAGGGGAACACTGTGGGACCAGGGGCTGAAGGTGAAAGGAGTGCATGAAGAGTGGTTGTTCCTCAAGGACACAAGCCTCGAAGCACAAAAGAAGTCCACTCCTGCGTGGAGGAAAGGTAGCAGAAGGGCTGGTAAGCCGGGCTGTGCGAAATGGCACCATTTCATTTTGACTTGAGGTTTGAAGGGAACAGCATTTTATTTGAAATTTCATTTTGAGTTGAAACAGCTGTTCTGTTTTGCTTTGTTAAAACAGTGAGGCTGTTTCAATGCTGTTTCACCATTTTGCAGGGCCATCCAGCTGGGGAAACAAACTCAGCTCAGCTGGGCTGAGTTCCTTTCCCCAGTGCAATGGTCAGGCTGGGGAAACAAACTCAGCCCAGCCAGATCATGAGTTCATTTCCCCAGGTCGATCATGCTGGGGAAGGGAACTCAGACCAGCTAGGCTGAGTTCCCAACCCAGCCCCACCATTGGGCTGGGGAAACAAACTCAGCCCAGCTGGGCTGTTTTCCCAGCCTGACCATTGCACTGGGGTAGGGAAGTCAGCCTCGCTGGGCTGAGTTCCCATCCCCAGCATGATTGTAGGGCTGGGGAGGGGAATTGAGAGATGGGGCTCAGTTCCTTTTCCCAGCCTGATCGCAGCACTTCACAGCCTGATTGCAGCATGGTCAAACTCAGTTCCCTTCCTCTGTGCTGTGATCAGCTTCCCACAGCGTGACTGTTTTGAGCTTGAAATGAGTTGAAACAGTGTTGAATTAAAACGGCTGGTGAAATTTCACACAGCCCTACTGGTAAGCCCTCTTGGCTTAATAGGGACATCATGGTCCTCTTGAAAAAGAGGAAAGAGCAATACAAACAATGAAATCTTGGGACAGTCCCCAAGGAGGACTATACAACAATGGCCCATATTTGTTGGGAGCAGATTAGAAAGGCTAAGGTCGTGACTGAATTTAAACTAGCAACTGAAATCAAGGACAATAAGAAGTCCTTCTTTAGGTTTGTAGGGAACAGGAGGAAAACAAATGGAAGCATGGGGCCATTGCTTAACAACTCAGGGCAGCACTCAGGAGAAAACTGAATTCCTAAATGACTACTTTGCTTCAGTATTTCACCGGACTAAGGAGAAAATAATACTAGAAAAGGTTCAGAATGGGCATGATAGGAATGACTGCCTTCTTACTGTTAATGTTGAGCTGGTGATCAGTTAGAAAAATTAGACATTTATTTATCTGGTCAGCAGGACCAGATAAATTTTATCTGAGAGTGCTCAAGAAGCTGGCCAAAGTCATTGTGAGACTTATGGCCAAACTCTTCCAAAACTTGTGGTGTTCAGGGGAAGTCCCTGAAGACTGGAAGGCCAATGTTGTGCCCATCTTCAAGAAGGGGAGAAGAGAGGACATGGGCAACTATAGTCCAATTAGCTTAAATTCTGTCCCAGGGAAAATCCTGGAAAAATTCATCAAGGAGTCTATATGTGTTATGCTTACAGAAGGTAGAGTTCTGAATGACAGCCAGCCATCATGGCCAGGTCTTGTCTTACCAATCTCATCTTCTTCTACAATACCTGGATAAGAGAGAGGAGGTCAACACTGTAGACTTCCAAAAGGCCTTTGACCTGGTATCCCATGATGTTCTCATGGGAAAATTGGAATACCATAGGGATTACTGCTCGACAGATGGGTAGGAAGCTGGCTGCGGTGTAGGACACAGAGAATTCTAATAAATGGATCTGTGTCATCCTGGTGAGAAGTGGCCAGTGGTGACCTTCAGGGGTCTGTGCTTGATCCAGTGCTTTTCAACACCTTTATCAATGATTTGGATGTAAGGGTGAAGATCTCACTGGCCAAGTTCACCTATGACACCAAGTTATGGGGAAGCATGTCAAGCTTAAAAATAGGATGCAGATACAAGTGGACCTGGACAGGCTGACAAATTGGGCAGATCAGAACCAGATGAAGTTCAGCTTTGAAATGTGTAAAGTGCTCCATCTGGGGATGAACAATCCATAACATACTTATAGGCTCGGTGGTGCCAAACTGACTAGCACCATGAATGAAAAGGACTTAGGGGTAATAATAGACCATAGTGTGAACAGAGCTATCAGTATGATGCTGCAGCCAGCAGGGCAAAGAGTACCTTGACATGCATAAACTGATGCATCTTACACAAAACCAAGGAAGTGATTCCTCTGCTTTACTCAGCATTGGTGCGATCATAGCTGGGGTACTGTGTGCAGTTCTGGGCACTGCACATCAACAAGGATGTGGAAACACTTAAGAGAGTCCAGAGAAGAGTCACCCATACGATCAGAGACTTGCAAGGCAAGCCATATGAGGAAGAGCTGAGGGATTTGGGTCTCTTCAGCCTAAAAAAGAGAAGGCTGAGAGGGACTTGGTAGCAGCTTACTGCTACATCAGGAGTTTAGTGAAAAACTCTTCACCAGGGCACCCTTGGGGAAAACTAGGAGTAATGGCCACAAACTCCTGGAAGACGGTTTCAGGCTTAACACTAGGAAAACTTCTTCACAGTTTGAGTGTCCAGACTGTAGAATGAACTCCCTGTAGAGGTGGTGCAATCACCTACCCTGGAAATCTTCAAGAGGAGACTGGTTGGTCACCTTGCTGGGGTTACCTGACCCAGTTGTCTTTCCTGCCTAGTGAAGGAGGGCAAGACCTGATGATCTTGTGAGGTCCCTTCCAGACCCTTACAATCTATGAATTTACAAATCTATGAATCTATGAAAAGCACATGGGGCTATCAGGCTCTCTAGACTTACCAGAAATATCTAAAACCATTTAAATTACAGAAATCATGTAATATGATGCTTAGATTGCTAGAGCTCTGCCTGTCTAGTTTTCTAGGCTGCTAATCTGCTATGCCCCGCTTTGTGACATATTACACCACAAAGTTATAGAAGACTTTCCCTTTTCTTGGAAATTTTTCATTCATATCCCAATCTTCTTTGAAATGTCTGAACATGAATTGTTATAACCTTACTAAGCTTGTTCCCATCCATGGCATTGGCAAATTAAATTTGCAGAACTGACTTATTCTGGAAAGTTATTGAATATCTGTCTCTTTCTTGTAGCAATACCCATTGTTTACTGTATTTCTGGGAACACCATATTTTCTTTCCCTGGGCAAACTGGTCTACTTTTCATTTCTCATCCCTTAGCTAATCTTATTTCAGGAGTTTTTTTGAACTGACATATACAATTATCTGACTTTTCCCCCACACAATGATTTCCTTTCACTCTGAAACAGGATTAGAGATTAATATGTAGATAGCCCTTTGTGCCCTACTCTGATATATGAAACATTCAAACCAAGCTAACAGTCTTTTCCAGGGGCAGCCCATACAGCACATCAATGCATCACCAGACATCAGAATATGCTGTCCCTGCACACTCTTATATCTTCTCACCATTTATTGATATCAGATCACATTTCTTGATTGAAAATATTTAAACTGTCTCAGAATAATAAAGGGTCTCAATACATTGCACTACAAGTCAGATCTTTCATCACAGAGGCCTGTCTAGTCAACTGAATTCCCCGAGGACTAAGAGTTTCAAGCTATACCACTAACAGAGACTTCTCAAATGTTTTCTTCCTTTCCTATATCTATTTTAGATCAGAGCACTTACAGAGCTGTAAGCCCTTTCAGCAGCATTTTGTGGCTGAAAATAAAGGGTTTAAGCCTGGAAAATCTGAGAAGGAAAAAGTAAATAAATTTTTCATTCTCCTTCATGCTTAGCAGGCACATCTATACTAGATGCAACGGAGACATAGCTCATCACTACAGCAACATAGCATCAGCAGGCATGAACCATGATGCCGATGCTGTGAAGTTAAGGAGAATGTTGTCATTGACCTCATGAGGACCAAGATTTCATTAAATGTGCCAGGCCAAGATACAATGCCTCCTGAAGCTCTTTCGGGATTTGTATCTTTATACCCCTCCCTTCCATAATCTCCAGTTGAGCTGTGGGGCAAAAATACTCATAAGAGAGGAACAGACTTGCTACTTAAATCTTGCTCCTTACTCTGTAATAATGTATAACTTTGATCCTTCCTTTCAGTCTTTATGGTCCGTACCCGTCTTCTATCTCTTTGATTATGGTGTCTCCTTTTTAGCTCCTTAATGTCATTACTTTTCAAACTATCCAAATCACAACAATTAAAACAACCTTCTTTGCCAGCCAGGCCATTGCCTGAATCTTCCTCCAAAACTTTATGTAAGGATGTTTAAATTTATTTTCTTTCTTCAAGCCCTACACAATTCAGTCCCAGTGGTGCTAGATCTCATTTCTTGTAATATTCTCTTTGTTCAACCAACAAAGCTAACCTCAGTATTTTCTTCATGTTCTTCCTCTGCTCCACTTTGTGAGTCCTTTTCCTAACCAAGAAATAGAAGAAATGCCCCATCCTTTTTTTAGAAAGCCACTCTTTGTCCTCATTTTCATTCCAAACAGCCATCCTTTCCATGACATATGTGATAATTTGAGGAAACTGTCACTGTCAACTTATAACTTGCATATAGATTTATGAAATATTTATTTTTAATTGGAACCCTCAGTGTGGAGCATTTTGTTGCTGGACCAGACTATATCTGAGACACTAAATGCAAGTGGCCATTGATTCTGAATATTCCTACTTTGGGGTGAGTTATTTTTGGTGGTTTAATGTGTTTGATTTCAGAAGTAAGAGTCTGGGCCATATTTGAAAGTATTCTTCCTTAAGAGGGCTGGGGACTCAGGATAGACATACTCATGATCACTGATTAATCAACTAAGAATGAAGGCCACTGGAAGAATGTACAAATTGCTGGATGTCCATAGAAGGTTTCAATACTTGATGTGGAACCTATAACAGCTGAACTGCAGCGTCAACAGTTCCTTAGGCAGGGTACTATGCAAAAGGTCTTATTTCAGTAAAATGCCTTATGAGCCCTGGGACCAGATGCTCTGGATAGATTCTGTCCATATTCTGCTGGCTCAACTAGATGTGTCTGAGATCCTAAAGCTGGGTTTAAATAATAGTCCCTTGATTTTCCAGAATGGGATACTCAGCTAGGGCTGTGACAAAACCCATGAATACTAGGTCATGCTGTGAGATATATAAATGTGTTGAATAGGCACGTGTGAACCTTAAGTTACTTTGTTGAATCTGTTGATGTCAATGCATGTATAGTTTTACTTTATGTCTACAATATATTCTGTGCTGACCAGTATGTCAACACTTTTCCCCACACTTGTGGCTGGAAACTTTTCTGAATGCCTTGAACAAACAACACAGGCAACTCTAATTTGTCTGCTTCAACATAACATACACAGGAAAAAGGGGAAAGAGAGAGTGAATAAGAGGAATATTTAAAAATGTGCAGGCAACAAATGGAAGTGCATGTTATATTGTGCTAAAACTGAAGTTGAAATGCTTTTGGATAAGGAAGGAATCCTTTATTTTTTTTCTGTAATACATTTTCAGTACCTGTGGTGGTCTATAACAATGTAATAAATAATTGATTATATGCATTTTAGTAATGGACATAATGTTTCTGTACCCTGATGATGCTGAAGAATCTTAGTCATCACTGTTATTAAAATGTTATTAGATAATAATACTAACAGTTAAGCAGTAATTTAGGCAGCCAGTATTTTTGAGGCCCAGGGATAGAGTTTAAAAAATCTTGCATTCACAATTTTGAATCTATGTGAAGCATTCATCTTAAAATTTGACACTTCATGAGATTTTGACTGGTTCTTGTATCCATGATATACATCATAGAGCACTTGTAGGGAATACTGACCCCTTCTGCTCACAATTTTGCCGAGGATTGTAATGTTTTTATTTCTTAAAGGGACAGAATTCCTAACAGAAATGGCAGTAGTGGCCACATTTTCTTTTTACATTGTTGAGTGTGGGACTGCTTGGAGGGGAATGGTAGAAGCAAGTGTGCTGGTGAAATGAAGGGCCAATTACACTGGTGTGTGGTAGAGGAAAACAAGAGTTTTGGGGAAATAGACGCCTTCAGGTTTTGGGGAAATAGTTATCTTTTAATTAGCAGCTCTATCAAAAACCCTCCTGGGGAGGCATCTGGGGTCATATGAGCACAGTATTCTTTCCTGCCCAGGGCAGGGGGTTGGACTTGATGATCTACTTAGGTCCCTTCTGACCCCACATCTATGAATCTATGAAAATCAAAGCCTCCAAAGTCTTAGGCAACAAAAGGAGATGAAAAAGGAAGAAGGAGGATGTGTGTGTATGGACTGTAACATGGCAGGAATGACCATTCCCAGCAGGTTGCTGGGAGAAGAGGAAGGAAGCAGAGGGGGGGATTGGAGTGTGCGTGAAGAAATGGCTTGGCAGGGAGAGACAGAGAAGCAGGAAGCAGTAGCCTGTGAGATGCATACTGAGACCCAGGAGGTGCAGAAGAGCTGGCTCTGCAAGCCACAGCAGCGAGGCTCAGATGGGGAGCCCGGGTACACAGTAACTGAGTGCTCCATGAACCTAAAGACTGGTTTGAGAGTTAAAGGAGGGCTTAAGGTTTCTTCAGTGTATTGCATCATGTTGTTAATGTTTCTGAGTTGTTATCTTGCCTCTGGCTTCAGAGACTTTGTCTCTGAAGGATTTTATCACAGAATCATTGTTATTGTCTGTTATGTATATTCTAAGCAGATGTACTTTAATGTTTGCTCACCTGCTTTTACTAGACTTCTTAGCCTGCTGGCCTATAACTCTCTCCCCCTCGAAAGCCCTGTATAAATCAGAGAACTCTCCTTTTGGCATCTGTGCAGTTTCCAGAGTTTGGTACACTGGTGTAGAAGACATCACCTTCAAGAAAGAGATTCTGAGGCTCCTGTGAGTTTTCAGACTCAGTCCCTGCCTGAGCATGTACCAGTCTTCTCCAATTTAAAGTTTAATTTATGTTCTAAGTATACTCCTTATATTTATTTCTGTTTCACTATTGTTTGGCTTCTGATTATTGCTCTGCCATCTACTGAACTTGATATGGGGGAAATATTTATTGGCAGTTCTGAAAAGTCTCTTCAGTTTCCATATCAGGCTTTTTAAATTAATTTTGATTTCAGTCTATAAAGCTGCTAAAAGTTCTTTAAGGCCTTCAAAATAGAAGGTTTTCTTACTCTTAATCAGAGATGAAGTAAACTCTGGTTCCTAACCAGGCATTTGATAACAATTGTCTCCAAAATCCTTGGTGAAATATTGGTTTGCTAATGTAGCCTGTGGGATGAGAATTAAAGCTAAAAAAGTAATTTATTGGAAAAAATGTGACCTCTATTTTTTTCATGATTAGAACCCATGATTCTAATATTTTAATTTCTTAAAATTATTAACTGGTAAGTTGCTATGGATACTTCTTGTTTTGTCTCTTGTTTATAACCAGTTTGTCACCATTTTCAAATCAAGCCATTGTGTTTGGTCACAAAGAGCATATGGCATGTTGCTGTTTTCTGAGTGCATGACAGTGATGTTCAGAGTGAGAATTCCAAGCGGAATAAATGGAAGTGCTTTGCAATATTAGCTCAAAACCCATGATCAGGCAGGTGTTCCAGTCAGTTAACTTATGTTGCTAGATATTCCTAAAAAGTTCTCAAAAGTCATGTAAACACATTCATAGTGAATTTGTTCGATTTGAATAAATTTGGATGGAAAACTGTAGTACTTGCTTCACTCTAGTGAAAATAATAAGTGAGACATACAAAGGGAATACTCCAACAATACCAAACAGTAATATTCATACATGCCAACTTGTTATTGTTGGGAGAAGAGGGAAATGCAAATGAGAGCAGTTGGAAGTTTTGTTCTCTGGGGTGTTGCAACTACAAAAAGAGGTCCAGTGAACTGTCTGTTACAATAAAAAGCTAATATGCATCAGAGCTGGATCAGCATATTAGCTGAGAATGAGTTTTCCATTCCTGGGTGTTTGCACATGAAGGGCACAATTATTTGGTATGCACTCTTCCCACCCCCATCTCTTATTTTCAATTCTTCAGCTCCAGTCTTTGAGTCAACCTCCTACTAAGTCCTGGAACCTTTTGGTCTGTCTTCTCTGACTCTGACCAAACTTGATATCTTCCAGATGAAGAAAGGAGACTTGACCAGGGGGAACCCAAGTAAGCATGGCACTGTTTTCCTGTCATTCTGTGTCTGTCTCTGGGTAGAGTGTCATTGCGCAGCCTCTGCAGGATCCTAGAATATGTTTAAGGGGCAGTGAGTACTGGCATTGTTCTCTGTTTGGCGTTCCATCTCACAGCCATCATTATCAACCCATAACCTTTACTTCCACCCCTATTTGTAAATACACGTTTAGTGGCCTCCCTCTGATTAAGGGAGATTTACAATTTATGGATGGGCCTAGGCCAGGGGTGGGCAATTATTTGGGCTTTTGGGCCATATAAGGAGGTTTGGGGAGCTGTCATGGGCTGCCCTGTGGATCCTCCTTACCACCTCACCAGGTGCCTAGGGTAGCCTGGAAATGGTGTTGGTGGCAGCAGAAGTGGTGGTGAGGGAGAGCTACAGGGCAGCCTTGGTTTGGCTTGGTTTTTCCTGCCACTGCTGCTGCTCATCATGGCCAGGGTAAGTAGGCCCAGAGTGGGTGCTGCAGGGACCCCGCACCTCAGCACGGGGCAGGCTGGGACAGAGGCTGGGGCCAGGGCCAGGGCCAGGGCCAGGGCTAGGGTTGTGTGCTCAGCCCGATTCTCCATGGGGTTGAGGCCAGCAGTAGCCAGAAGGAGCTATTGGGAAATAGAATCCAATGTTTTGGAGCCACTGCTGGAACTATTGGGAAATAGAGTCCAATCATGGAGCTTCCCCAGTCCTGCTGCACACATGGGAGTGGCAGGATATGTCATGGGCTTTACGGCACCAGGGACCAAGTGGGAACAAGGCTACGGGTCAGACAAAGTCCCCAGGGCCATGAGCAGGACCTGCTGTGGGCCAGACAAAGTCCCTCTGTGGGCTGGATCTGGCCCACAGGCCATATTTTGCCAATCCCTGGTATAGGTTGAGTGTTCCTGTGTTATTAATCAGCCAGGTTTTGTGTCAGAAACTTAAGAATCCTCAGTGTATTCCATCCTCCTTCTGTTTTAATCCCTCCCATCTTTTTGTTTCACTTCCATTGTATTCCATATTAGGGCATATTGTGCTTTGTGTTGCTTCCTTACATGTCCTTCGCATTGCACAGAAGGGTCGATTAGCTAGGAAGGGTATATTAGCTAGGACTGCTTACTGCTAATCATAACTAGGAGTAAGCAATTATAAAAAAATTCAGAGTTTTTGCCCTATTTAAGGTTTTGTATCACAGTTTTGAGCCTTCTCAACCTTTAATGTACTGAGAAGTACCATTTTTACTTGATTCCGAGATGAGGCTTTCCCCCCATTCATCAGGGAAAATGAAGCCTTGTCTTAGAATTCACTATCTGCAGGCAGGGCTGAGTGCTGAGCTGCTTTCTGGCTCCAGGCTGATTCTGTTGCTGCTCTCTGGCTCCCTACTGAGCCATGGAAAATAGGGGAACCAGCCTGGACCAGAGAGTGAGACACTGTGCTCATTTGCTCCCTGTTTTCTGGCTATGTGCTGGAACTTGGGCTGCTCTCTGGCTCCAGACTGATTTCTCCACCTCTACCTGGCTAAGCAGGGAGCCAGAGAGTGGTAAATCCCAGAGTCAGAAAGCAGCCTGAGATCCATCACGCAGCCAGAGAGCAGAGAGGGAATCAGCACTGGGTCTCACTTTCCGGATCTGAGATGATTCCCTTGCCACTCCCTGGCTTTGTGATGGATTCTGCCCTGCTCCTTGGCTCTCTGAAAAGCAGGCAGCAAGGGGTAAATACAGTATCATTATACCTGCTGTAAAGAAAGAGACCAAAAAGCCAAGACATACCAATATTGGGATGTCCATTGAGCCTACAGTAATTGTGATCGTAGTTAGATTGCTGAATACATTTAAGGACCTGGACCAAAGTGACTTGCCCAGTGTTGCACAGGAAATCTGTAGCAAGGCAAGGAATGGAACACAGGACTCTTAGGGTGTTTCTAGATGTGCTCCAGGAGGCTGGGGACAGTACTTTAATTAGCCCAGCTCCAAGGGCTCCTATACATGCACAGGGAGGCTGCTCCAATCCACTGTAATTATAACACGTTGTAGCAGACTCAGTTAATCAAGTCTGCTGGAGCATGGTAATTACTGCACTCCAGCAGGCTCCAGTGTCACATGTATCAGTGTCCCCAAGCTAAAAACAATGGCAGGGCATTTTAAACTAAAGCTTGTTCAATAAACTTTAGTTTAAAGCATCCTGCTACCATTTTCAGCACAGGGATGCTGATATACATGATGCTCTGGGTGCTAATTAAAAAGCCCCCACTCCCCACCTCCCAGAGTACATCTGTAAATGCCCAAGAGCTGTGCTAATTAAAAGCACCCAGAGTGTCATGTGTATCACTTGTATTAATCGAGTGTCATCTGATTCACTGTAATTACGGTGTGTTGGAGCAGCCATCCTGCACATGTGTAGGAGCCCTTAAATTCCAGGGTCAAACTCTAACCCCTGGAGAAGGAATTGAGATGTTTTTTTATTTCCTCCAGTCCAACATGTACAGTGCTGGATGACAAAGGGGGATTTACTGTGGTGAAATATGTATGTGTTTGATAATAATTGCTATGATTATAAGCTTCTCTTTTTTTGGGTTTTGTAGAAACAGGCAGGCAGAGCAAAGGTAGCTTTAAGATATCTTTGGTATTCCTCATATTCTCTTGAAAGATGACTGACACTTTCTAAGAGTGTTTGGTGTCCCCATGAAGGGATTGAATAGAAACTTGATCTCTGTGTGGCTTTCTGGCAGATACCCAGATGTCTGTCTCAATCCTAAGGCTGAGGCTTCTGCTAGTCACCTGATGGCATAAGGAAAAATTCTTTTCCTCCTTTGTTCCTGCTTTTGTTTTTGATGTCCTCGGAAGCAGTGGATGTTGGCTGGAGATAGAAAGTTTTCATGGGTATGTTCTAAGGCTATAGAGTAGCTTCTCATTTACTTGGCTGGTGGGTTTTCCTCACATGGTCAGGGTTAACCTGATGCCAAGGTTGATTATCAGGAACGAATTTTCCACCAGGTCAGCTTGGCAAGGAACTTTGCAGGTTTTTTTGTCTTCCTCTATTGCATGGAGCATGATTGATTTCCTAGGATCATTTAATTACATATACATATAATTTCCTTGCTATTTCAGTGGCTAGGGCATTGGTCTTCCTGCTGTCTTCCTGTGGAAAATTGGAGCATTTTTTATGGCCAGGTGGTGTGTGGCTGTAGTGTGTAGGATGGGGATGAAACTAGGCTTTTGCAAAACAGCTAGTATTTGCTTCAGATTTGGATTTGGCCATTTTGGGGGCAGTGATTTGATTCAGTGATTTGAATCACTGTGTTGATTCAATTTGGCCAAATCTGATTCAGAGATTCGGCAGCAGCCAAATCTCTGAATCGGCCAAGCAAGACATATCTTGTGCCCCTCTCCCAGGCAATGGCTGCCCTGCCTGCCCCAGCTCCCGGCACTTGGGGAAAAAAAAGCCCTGACTCAGCAGGTGCTGCTGGGTGGGGGGTGATCCCTGCTGCCCCCCACTGCTCCACGCTGCATGGGGGGCTCTACATGAGCCCCCGACCCCCCCCACACCCCAAGCCCCCTCACGGGTGCCGTGCATGGGCCAGTTCCAGCCCTTTAAGAAAAAAAACAACCTGGGTTTTAAGATGTCCCAGGGTTTTTCTTGGCTTTTTTTTTCTTAAAGGGACAGAGCCCCAGCAGGCGGGGCACCTGTGCTGGGGGCTGAGGAAGCATAGGGGGGCATTGAGGGGGCTTGTGTAGAGCTCCCCATGTAGCATGGGGCAGTGGGGGGCAATGGAGATCACCCCCTGCCTGGCAGCACCCAGTGAGCACTGGGGCTTTCTTTTTAAAGTACCAAGCTGGGGTGAGTAGGGGTTAGGGGGGACATGTGGGGGGGGGCTGGGGCAGTAGGGGTTTGGCAGGGCTGGTAGGGGTTCCCCCATGGTTCCCTCCCCCCTCCTCCAGCCTCCTCTCCTCTGCCTTTAGTACTTACAAGCTCAGAGTGGCTGCGGCTCCCTCCTCCGAGCCACTGAGTCAGGCCGAATCTCTTCCAAATCGAATCAACACCTAAACCTTTTCATCTAGCCCTAGATGAAACGATCAGATTTTTTTTTGTATGGCTGGCAGTGATTCCAGGGGACTGGACTCAATGACCTGGGAGGCTTTATTCCTGTCCTGTGTTGCTATAGAACTCACAGATACTTCATCCACTGGCCCTGGGCAAAAGGCAGCCAAGAAAAGCACGCAGCATCCTTTGATTCCCTCCTCTGATGCATCTCTTAGGTTGATTGCCATTGAGCTGCTTTCCTGCCTCCATGCCAGCCAGAGAATCCCTTTGTACTTATCTTATCTGAGTGCTGTTTCTACTTGTTTTAAGTTCCCTTTAAGCTGGGAGAGCACTTTAAAGGAGATGTAAGGTGAGAATTTATGTGCATGTTTACTGTGAGAGATTTATGTTATCCTTAACTCTTGATTACACTGCTTTGGTGCTTGGATTTTGTTAAAGATGTGCTAGCTAAGTCCACTGTCATCCCTTAACAATCTTACCTAGTTTTTTAAGTGAAGTTTCTGGGCTTTGGAGTTTTGATATGCATGTAACACAGTACAGGATCAGAGACAGATTCATGATCTGAAGTTCAGTTCTATGATTTCTTTTTACTGTGTCCTCGTCTGATCTCCTGTCTTCTGTCAGGATGCTGTGAGAACTATATTTATTTTCATTAAATGTTAACATTTTTTTTCCTTTCAAGACAGAAAACCTTTCAGGTTTTTGTACACCTGTTATGTACACGTAAATGCATTTACCTATGTCATTTTATTCACACTTATTTTATAACTCTCCTAGATCACAGTCTGTGTAGTTTTATATTATCAAAACATAATACCATAATATATGGCTCTTGCCCAGAATAGGGTCTATAAAATTTAACTTGTCCAAAAAACAGGTGCTTGTGTCCTTGTTAAAAATAAGAAATCAGATTGTATGACCCTTTTGTTAGTCAACCTTCACTGGTTTCCAACTCACTGGCATTTTGACATGAAGGTTTTATTATCTGAATTCTATTTTTTATTAGGTAGTTCATCATCCTCTCTTTCTGAATTGATGGCTTAGTATGTGCTTGCTTGCTCTCGGCAAGCAGTAAGTGACTGGTGGGTTATGGCACGTGACGTTTCTCCTTAAAGGTATTTCTAATATATCTCTAGACTATAAAATGAGACTTGTGTCTTGACTAATAAAAGCTGCATTTTTTTCACAGAAATTTACAGTCATATTTTATTACATTGGAAAACATAGGTACACCTTATATCTTTTAGTAGTTTTGAATATAAACATTCTAATTACATTTATAGGCATTTCTATAATGTGTTTTTCAAAATCAAGGAAAGCATGGAGTACACTGAAGCAATATTAGTCCATGATATTTTAGAAGGAACTGGAAATGTTACTAGTCCTGCCATGATGATTAATAAAGTAATTATTCAGAACTATTAGTCACTCTCTGTTGTCAGAAACTAAAAGATAAGGTGGTCAAGACATAATTCCAACAAACACTGAAACCAAGAAACAACAATCACAACCACTGCAAGTCAGCATTAGAATGCAATACGTCCATGTGGTAAGTACAATTCTGTTCCTGGCTTTATTTATTTTTTTTACCAATTAATCACAATTTAGTCAGACGAGTAAATAGACTGTTAAGCCCTAACGTAATTAATGTAGAATGATGATGAATGTAGAATACACAGTAGTGGATAATGCATCCCACTTTGCCATTATGTATATTTTAAGGACTGAAAGTGTTTACCTTCAATACAGGGTAGATACAGAGATATCAAAGGTGGAATTAGAAAGCTTTTAAAGAGTAAAGTCAACATTTTGCATATTTCAGATATATTGTATACTATTGAAAACAAACTTTCAAACAGGAAGGCCTATGCTGAGCTCCAAAACCTTGCATGACCAAACAAACATTGACAACTCTAAATCAGGTAACTACACATTCAAAATATCTACTTAGCTATCTGTCCTTCATTGCCATCCATCTGAGTATCTCTCAGGCTAGGTATTTACTTGCACATCTCTTCTGATGCTTCACTAAGAGAGACTAAAAAGGCTAGGATTCTTCAGTTTGGAAAGTTGAAGGCTGAGGGGGGTTATGATAGAGGGCTATAAAATCATGAAGTGTGTGGACCAAGTGAATAGGAAACTGTTCAGCAAATCTCAGGAAAATAAAACTAAAACTAGGATGCACCTGCTGAAATTAGTAGGTGACAGGTTTAAAAATAACAACAAAAGGTACTTTTTAATGCAATGTGTGGTTAACTTGTGGAATTCAGGGCTCCAGAAGCAGGTGGAGGCAGAAGGTGGTGGAGGCCATATTCGAATTGGGACTGGGTAAATTCATAGTTGATAGATCTACTAATTACTGTTGAACAGACTGGTTGGAGATGTTTCCTCTGGCCTATCTAACCCTATAAATGGTGGATGCCAGGGAGGATATTGAATAGAGGATAGATCATTATAGATCTATCCAGTTCAGTGCTCTCCAAGTATAGCATCCATTTCTGGAACTGTGGGAATAATGGATAATGGGCTAGATGGACTGCTGGTCTGACCCAGCATGGCACTTCTTATGTTCATATGTCAGTCTGTGGCACAACAGAGTCAAAGAGAAGTAGGACTGGAAGGGACATCCAGAGGTCATCTAGTCCAACTCCCTGCCTGATGAAGGATCACCTCTATCCAAAACATCCCATTCAACCATGATCTAAACTCTACATAAAACTACCTTCAACTCTAACACAACATAGACCTAACAGCCTAACCTGCCACAAGTAAAACAGGGGAACCACTGCAGTCAATGTCCTGTTTCTATAAAATGTTGTCAATATATGTTCAAGATAGAAAGCCACACCCTCTGCTACAGAGGAAGGCAAAAACCTCCACAGTCCATACCAATATGACCATGGGTCATCCTGACCCCAACTATGGCAGTCATTCTGACCCTGAGTGGAGGGGCAAAACCCCCTAGTCAAGGGCCTCCAGTTTTCCTCCTAGCAGGTGAATTAGCACACCCCAGTGAAAGTACCCAGCCTTGGCTATAGCCAACACTCAGTGCCTCTGTGGAGCTTAAAAACACTCTGACACACATAACTGCAAAAAAGGGGATGAAGGTGGGAGCAACCAGCAAAGCCCAAAAGCTTGGAAACACTCACTGGAGAAAACAGGCATACCTATTCCGCTACCTTGCTATTCTCACAGTGAATAAGTTTTTCCAGCTATCCAATATAAATTTACTTTGCTGCAACTTCAAGCCACTGGTCCTCATTCTCCCCTCTTCAGTAAGAGAGAAAAGATTCTTTTTCCCATCTTTATGGCAGACCTTCACATATTTGAAGACAGTTATCATGTCCTCACGTAAGCACCTTTTCTGAGAATTAAATCTAGGTCTCTCAAGTCCTAGGACAATGCCTTTTCCCATTACTTTAGTACTCAATTTGGTTAAATATTAAAATGAAACCATGATTTGGCTTTCCTTCTTTTTTGCTCCCATTTGCTTACTTATGTGTTTTGTTCTTTTCTCCCCTTTATTTAGGTATAGGAAATTATGGAACAATGGCCATGTATAGATGAAACAAGAGGTGTGTGTGCGCAACACTTTAAAATGGGCTAAATGCTTTTGCACCACATTAATGGTGTTGGTGTTTGCATGCCTTGGTGGCTTATTGTGCATTAATTCCGGCCACTGTAGGAAATTCAGCAGTGTAATGCACCTTAAATGACTTGGGGCACAGCAAACTAAAACTCCTTCGAAGAGTTTTAGTTTGATGCCCCTACAGCTGCGGAGTGAAGCGCTGGGTTCTGTGCAGCTCTGTGGCTCTGCAGGCAGCCTGGCAGCAGCCTGGGAAAGCAGGATTTGCTCAAGAAAAGTGGTTAGACGGATCTTCCCTTCTTTGCCACCGCCCCCTGAGCCAGCCTGCCTGCCTACCTGAGTTGCATGGGAGTCTGGGGGCCTGGTGCTTCCCTTTATGGCACTGAGTGTTTCCATCCATGGCTGCAGTGCCCCCTGGGACAACCCAACCATCCCCAACTGAGGGACTTCCCTGCCCACCAGTAGATTGCCCTCCCCACCAGACATGCAGGTAAGTCAGTGGGGTGTGAGCTTGACATGGGGGGTTTAATCAACCTTAAATTGAAGCAGTGTTTTTTAAAATCCACCACTTCAATTTAGAGCCCCCATTTCATCTACACAATCCCAATGTGTTGAATGAATGTGTTTTATGATCTTTTTCCTTTCAGATTGAACCTCTCCCCAAAATTCATCTCTTCTTTGCATTTTCTATTCAGACTACAAGTTCTTTGGGGCAGAGACTATTTATGTTTTTAGAGTATAAAGTACCATGGCATACTGGCAACATGAATAAAGATGTCTAAAGCAGCCTTTTCACTGTGGAAGTGAATATGTTGGATAGATGTCTAATGGGATGGTTTAGGAATAATAGATAATCCTTGAGCACTCTTCCAAGCATACAATTCAATGACTATTTAGGACTTCATCAAAATAGGGAAGAAAAATATCAGTTTTGTTTTTATTTGTTTCCTACCAAAAATTAAAAAGTTAACATAAACTTACTATTTATTTATCCTATGAAAAACATAAATTTGTGATAGGATTATTATGAAGGGCAGCTCTTCATTGCATTCTTGAAAAATTATTCTTCTGTTACATTTAAATTAAATTTGTCAAAGTTATATGCATTCCTTAGGTTTCATGTTTTTGCACATTGAATGAAAGGGGAAAAAATCACAAAGAAAATTCTACCCTATAAATTCCAGATATTTATTATTTGGATTTTAAAGTCTTCTTTGCCTTTATGAACATTCTGGAAATGCACTGAAGCAAGCAGGAAAAACAAATGTTGGACCTAATTAGATCAGAATTTTAGATTGGAGCTATTTTGATATCAATATATGATTCTTATGTTGAGGATGTGAGAATCCAAATTTAGTTTTCCATGCATTCTGATCAAAGTTAGGAATAACTGAAAAATAAGACCATACTATCTGAATAAAAAATAATTTTTCTTTCATGCATTTTAACTTCTTACTCACCTAAATAATTGATTCTTCATTCTCTCAGGAACTTTATTTGGAAGAATCTTACATTCCCACAATATTAATGTAAATGACACAGAAAGTCCTAGCAACTCATGTGACTTTTTCATGCAACTTCAAAAAATTATTCATCTATATGAATTAGTCTTTAGTTTTAGTGCAGAAAAGGTGTGTGTGGGGAGGGGAGGGGGAAAATAAAACAGGATTCTTTAAAATGAGGACATCTGCCTCAAGAAGAAAGAGAGAACATTTCTGTAGTACTCAGTCTTTAAGATGCATACATGGAAAGAGTGAAGCATACAAATTAATGCCCCTCCTGCTTTTCTCAATTGCTTTTCCTTTCTCACCTTCTCTTAATACAGTTTCTTTCTCCCACTCTCTGGGTATGTCTGCATTGCAATAAAAGGTGTGATTATAGCATTAGTAGGTATATCCACATTATTTTTAATCTAGCAAGGTTGTTTTGAGATAGAAATGAAGGTGCAGCAGTATGAGCTCCAGCATTTTCTAATGACCTTCATACATATCCAGGGTTCCCTGTGGGCTTGTCCAGCCTGCACTGACATCTACATAGCTGCATATTTACTGTTTTTGTTGTCTTTGCTAGCAGCACTAAACTGCAGTGAAGTGGCCTCTCTTTCCTTGAAGCTCTTCATATTTATTCCTTTAGCTTTTCAGTTTCCCTTCTCTAACATTTCCTCTCTGCCCTTGTCTATGTGTCTATGGCACTGATGATTCCTGGTAAGAAAGGGACATGGGACATGCCAGGTATGAAGGCCCTAGAATGGCCACTGGGAACAAGGTTGGAGCGGTCTCATTGATGAACTTCTGGTTCTGGAGTGTGCCTGTGGTTTTTGGCAGGTGGAATGTGCAGGACCAGCAAGGCTGCACCCTGATTTCCTTTGATGAAATGGTATAGACCAAGAGTGATCTAGCAATGCTCCCCAAGGGTTCAGAAATTCGATGGTGGAGGAGGGGTAGCAATGAAAACTGCCACTGCTCACCCACCCCCAAATTTCCAAGTTCTGTGGGTGGGCTAGGTGACATGGCTCCATGCATGGCATCTGGCTGGTGTGCATGGGGCCAAAGCTAGGGCAGTGGGCCTGATCTGACACATGTGGAGCTAGAGATGGGGCATTGGGTCCAATCCACTGTGTGCAGGGCTGGGAATGGGTTTGGGGTGATGAGCCCAATCCATATGGGGGCCCATGGGACTTGGGTAGGGCCACAGGCTTGATCTGGTGCTCACAAAGGGTTGGAGCCAGGGCTGCTGTGGTGGGCCCAATCTGACTCAGAGGGCTGGGGGCTACACCACTTATCTGACCCAAGAGGCTGAAAGGTTGGGCACCACTGGTATAGATAAGCACTATATATCTTCTATTGTTAAAAGTAAATCCCTTAAAATCTGACTCTTCACTTGTTTTTTGTTTGTTTTGTTTTTACAGGGTTATATAATGGAGATACGCTGGTATAGTTACATGGATGTAAACTTGGAGCTTTTTATTATTTACTGCCTTATTGTCTTCATCTTTTTCTTTGTCATCTTGTCTAAATTTCCCTTTGTGCCTGTAACTAATATTTTACCTAGCTTTACTTCATAGATTGTAAATGATAAGAAGGATTATCAGGAAGCAATGAGGGCACCAAATTACAGACTCAGGGAGCATGGGTTTAATTCTTCACATCGCCACTGCCATTCTTAGGCAATTTGCCTGATTCACCAAAATATGAAGGCCTGGAACTCCTATTGATTTCAGTGAGAGTTAGGTACCCCTCTACTTTTGTGGTCCCTAGCCTTTATTTGCCTCAGTTTCTTTTCAGTACCTCTTTACCTGGGGTGGGGCAGAGAGTTGTAAGCATAAAGATTGTGAGAGTCTCTGTGGTAATGGAATTGTGCAAGTTGTGAAGAAAAAGAGATAGCTAATAAAAATGGAAAGAAATTGAGAGAATATGGACTGGAAAAGCAAAGTAAGTAAAACATGCAATTCTATAATAATTGTTTGCAGAATCAGAGAGCAGTCAATCATTATTCAATTCAGTTTATTGTCTATACCATCTCGTCTAATAATTCCTATGAAAGGGAAGAAAGGAGCTCCTTGTGGTTAAGTTTCCGAAGGTTTTTGGAAGGATCTATTATCTAAAAGCTGGGGAGTATTGCCTTTTCCTTGTGAGAGAGCATAAGAATTTCCTAAAAGACCGACCAGAGGGTCAATGAAACTATCCCAGCATGGATAAGTAGGTTAATAACAGAAAACTATCTTTCCCAGTGCTATGCTACCCCTTCAAAGTACCCATCTGAAGTGGGGTTATTTATTACGAACTGGTGCAGGGGGAACTCCTAATCAAATATTAGTAAAGAAGGTAGTGCTATTCATCAGCTACCTTCACAAAAAGGCTAGCCTTCACAAAAAGGTTCAGCTTCAGCCAGACACCTAATAGAGATTATCTGGAAAAGGAAGAAGGCAAGCTGAGTGAGGAGATAACAAAAGACACAGTCAGAGAGTTTTTGTTGGGTCTGAATTAATTCAAGTCAGCAGGGCCAGATGAGTTTCATCTCAGTATCCTTAAGCAGCTGGCAAAGGAGATCTCAGAGCCTTTGGCAATGTTCTTCATGAAGTCTTAAGAGATGGACCAGGTACTAAAGGACTGGAAAAGGGCCAATATAGTGCCATTCTTTAAAAAAGGCAAGGAGGAGGACTGGGGGACTACAGATCAATTAGCCTCACCTCAATATCTGGGAATTTACTGGAATGTACCTTAAGGAAGGTCACCTACAAGCATCTGGAGGAGGAAAAGCAGAATGCAAGCAACCAGCAAACAAATCATGTCAAACAAACTTAATCTTCTTTGACAAAGTAACTACTAGGGTAGATGAAGGAAATGCTGTAGATACAATGTCAAGGCTTTTGACAAGGTCTCACATGACCGTCTCATAAACAAACTGGAGAAATGTGGGCTGGATAAAACCACTACAAGGTGGGTAGATAACTGCCTCAATAGCCTCAAGCAAAGGGTAATTATTAACTGGTCCATGTCAGAATGGTAGGAGGGTTTGAATGGAGTCCCACAGTGGTCTGTCTTGGGTCCAGTGCTGTTCAACTATTTCTTAATTATTTAGATGCTGGCATAGAAAGCTTCTTGACCAAATTTGCAGATGACTGCAACTGGGAAGGATTACAAACACAATGGAGAATGTAAGTGCAGAAAGATCTCAACAGATTGGAAATTTAGGCTAGAGCTACCAGGATGAAGTTTAATGCAGACAAATGTAAGGTGCTAGATCATAGGAAGAACAATAAAAAACAAAACTATAAAATAGGGAACATTTGGCTGGATAGCAGCAATATGGAAACAAGATTCCCAAGATTGGGAATCTTGTTAGACCATGGACTCAGTATGAGACTGCAGTGTGATGCAGCTACACAAAAGGCAAATGCAGATTTGGGATACAATCATTAGGTGCAAGACATTGGAAGTGATACTGCCTCTGTATTCAGTACCGGTTAGGCCACATCTGGAGTACTGTGTGCAACTCCGGGCTCTGCATTTAAAAAGGACATATCCATTATTAGTTATAGTTTGAACATTATAAGTTAGAGAGGGTCCAGAGGTAGGAGGACAAATGATAAAGCGTTTGGAAAGCAAGTCATAACAAGGAGAAGCTGAAGGAGCCAGGTATGTTCAGCTTGCAGAACAGGCACTTAAAAGGGGACATGATAGAAGTCTTCAAATACTTGAAGGGCAGTCACAAAGGAGAGGGAAAGCACCTTTTCTCTCTTGCTGCAGAGAGGAGGATGTAGACTAGTGGCTTGAAGTTTCAGCAAAGTAAGTTTAGATTTGATATCTGGAAAAAACGTCTTCACTGTTAGAATAGTCAGGCAATGGAATAGACTGCCTAGAAAAGTTGTGGACTCCCCTTCATTGGAGTTATGTAAGAAGGGGTTGGCCAGCCACTAGTAGGGGATGATTTAGGTATAGCTGTGCTTATGTTCTACCATGGATATTTTCTATGTTTCAGGGCTTTGCTGATTGCTTTCCCCCTCCCCCCCCTGCTTTTTCTGTTATATGTCAGGATGTTTTTTAAGCCTTTCCAGGGGCATTAGGTGTTAACTTTAGCCAAAGCTCAGGATTTTGACTGGGGTGTGTCAATACTCCAGCCGGGACCCAAACTGGAGTTTTGTGGCTAGAGGGCGTTGTCTCTTCACTCAGGCTCAGAACTGATTGTCATATTTGGGGTCAGGAAGGAATTTTACCCCATGGTCAGAGTGGCATGGACTGTGGGGGTTTTTACCATCCTCTGTAGGGGGTGGCATGGCCCTTTACCTGGGACCTCTTGAATATATATTGACAACATTTTATAGGAACAAGACATTTGCTGCCATGGTTCCCCAGTCTTATCTGTGGCAGGTTAGAGTGTTGGGTTTATGTTGTGTCATGTTTGACAGTAGTCTTATGTAGAGTTTAGATTGTGGTTTTTATGGGATGTCCAACTAGGGATGATCCTGCCTCAGGCAGGAGTTTGGACTAGAATGAACTATAGAGGTCCCTTTCAGCACTATGTTTCTATGACTCTAGATACTTTAGATGCTTTACTTTCCAAAGAAGCCCTCAAAAATCAGAATCGGACTGTATAAAGGTAACTTAGGGCCTTGGTACACATTAATTTTAGTGGGTTCTGGGGCTCTTAACCCCTGGATTGTCCACACATTGACAGGTGATACTACTTTTAAGCACCCTTCAGGCCAGGCTTGTCCAACATACAGCCCATGGGCCACGATGCAGCCTGCCAACCCATTTTCTATGGCCTGTGGTGCTGAGACAGGAAAGGAAAGTAAACACTGTTTACTTTCATTCCCACTCCTTGTCCCTCCCCTTCAGCATCTTCCTAATGGCTGCTGAAAGGCTGGGGAAGGGACAAGGTTCCCACACGCACCATGTCAGCTTGGCATTGCCAATGCTGTGTGTGTGGGAAGAGGAGTAGCCATGTGCTGCTGAGGACAGGATGATCCCAGCAAGAGCAGCAGAGGCTCAACTGCACTTTCCCCTACCTGCGCTGGTCAGTTCCGAATGGCACATGGCTCCGCCACCTCTGCTGGCTGGTGCCAACCCGGGTGGGTCTGTCCCATCTGGAGCAGCATGCAGCTGAAAATGGATTCCCACATGCTGCTGTGGCCAGGAGGAACCTGGCCATTTTGGCACCAGCCAGCAGAAGTGGTGGTATAGCCGTGTGCCACTTGGGACTCACCAGCGCAGGCAGGGTGAAAATGCAGCTGAGCTCCTGCCGCTCCAGCCAGGCTCATCCTGTCCCAAGCTGCCACTTCTGCTGGCTGGCTCCTCCTATCCCCAGTAGCATGTGGGAAACTGGCTTCAGCTGCATGCTGCTCTGGATAGGACAGAACTGCCCGGGTCAGCACCAGCCAGCAGAGGTGGTGGCGGAGCCGTATGCCTCTCGGGACTGACCAGAGCAGGTAGGGGAAAAGTGCAGCTGAGCCCTTGCTCCTCTGGCTGGGTTTATCCTGAGGTTCATTTCATGTTTGTAAAATGCTTGGAGAGCCCCACATAGATGCACTGCATAGAAATGCAAAATATATTTTGACTTATTTGGTTGGCACCTTGGGTTGAGATTTTCAAAGCTGA
>JAGPOW010003316.1:57169389-57182367 GCA_030014935.1 Caiman crocodilus | reverse complement strand
TGTAACATGCCTATCTACCCCTTTTTGCAAATCTCAGCCATAGTTTGGAAGCTCAGCCAAAGAACATAAGAGCTTCTGAACATAAGAGCATAAAAAGTGTCATGCTTGGTCAGCCCCATGGTTCTTCTAGCTCAGTATCCTGTCCTGAACAGTGGCAGAGGTGGATGCTATAGAGGGAGAGTTTTGAACTGCTTATTTAGACCCATTTCATTGTCACTTCCTGCAACTTCATTGGTGTCAAAGGTCATGTGACATCACTTCCTGATGTGATACCACTTCCTGTGATGTCTTTGAATATGGCTTGCTGGCCCACTGGGTGATAAAAAGTTCATGATGTGGCCCCACATGCAAAAAGGTTGGACACACCTGCCTTAGGCAGTTTAAAGTTGCGCCACGCCAGGGCAGGTTTATCTCTGATCCATTTTACCCAGATCATGTTAAGAACATAAGAATTGCCATTTACTGGGTCAGACCATAGGTCCATCTTGCCTTATTTCCTGTGTTACACAGTGGTGCTTTAGGGTATATGTATGTGTATACATTAGGGTAAACACATATATACATATATATGTACATGTATACATACACACATTAGAGTAGACACCCCACCTCCCTTCCTCTCCTGCTGTCCCGAATCAGATCCACTGCCCCCCCCCCGTGCCCCTGCTAATCAGGCCACTTTTCTCCCTTAGCCTCCACGAGCTTAGATTAGACCACTTCCCTGCCCACCCCACATTATATATATATTAGTGGTGTTCCATTTTAATCATGGAAAAATGTAGATTTGGGGTTACTTTTTTTTAACCGAAAATTGGGGATTTTTTTAAATCAGAGAAAAGCAGGATTCCTGCTTATGATCCATCTTGATCCAGACCTCCTCTCTTTGTCTAATTCTGTTGACTGTTAGCTCCTTAGGGCAGAGATAGTCTTTAATTATGAGTCTGTTCCAAGTTTAGCACAAGGAAGTCACGATTGTTTGATGCATTTGGGTGCCTCACATAATAATAATTCCCCCTCCTTCTCTTTCTCTGTCATCTAGCTTTATGGTACTTGTCAGAAATTGAGCAGAGACAATATGCACAGTAACTGATTTATTTATTTATTTATTATATATTCAGTGTTCTGTTTGTTGATACATATAACACAAACTACAGAAAGTATCAACCTGTGGTCCAATCTATGTATAGTGTAAGTGAATTTGGTGGAGTCTTTACAGACTAAACTCGTAATGGAAGGGGTCAACAGCTCTGCTTCATATACTCAAAAATTAGTCCTTGGGAAACACATCATTATATTTTACTTAAGTGTTTCTAAATGAGTCAACACTTAAACTGCAACACAAGATCACTAGCATTAAAATGTGCATTTGACAGGGAAGAAACTACCATTTCAGACTCTACAGTATAGCTTCCCGTTCATTTACAGTGAAAGCAGTTAGAAAATATCTAAAAATTAATCCGGTAAAGACTCCAGAAGTATGCTGAACATCATGTCTTTAAAATACAATTGTACTTTGTTGGATTTACATTTTGAAGCTGATCTTTATAAACTTTGTGTTAGATTTTTTTTTACATGAAAGTTTAGTTAAACCTTAAGCCATCAGGACCAGTTATATGGCTGTCAACAAAATTATTAAAAAGACAGTTAACCTATCAGAAAATACCATATTTCTGCAGTGTGCTGGGAACCTTTCCCAAGTAAGTGGGAAGTTGGTAGTGCACAACTGCTTGTGATATAGGTCCTAAGCAAGAAAAAGTTTAGACATATGATTTTATTCACATTTTCTTCAGAATCAAATGTCTAAATGTTTGTAATATTCGCAATGGAAAGAGCATTATTATTTTATGCAGTGGTTCTTAATGAATATCAAATGCCTATAGAAAAAGCAGAGGGCATTTTGTGTTCAAAAACTTTAACTCTCTCACTTATATAGCTCGTTCAATAAAATATTTCAAATAAATCTTGCTTCTTGCATATTTCCCAGATGATCCTGGCTACAACAGTACTATACCTCTATCTTCAAAAGATAAAATGTTATGCCATAGTTACAATATATATGTACAAAATGTGACATTTAAATAGCACATATGTACAACTCCATAATCTGCTCACATAAATATAGGTATACAAATGAACACCTCTATCAGTCATATGGTCTTACAATTTTTGCCCCAAACTCATCTTTCTTTTGCTTAAGTTTTAAAAATGTAATTGAGAAATTAATAACTTTGTCTTCTGTTTTGCTGAAAGTTTACCTTCTTTTTTAGCTTTCCTCTTTTTGTACTCACTCATAAAAATAGTTCAACTGTAACCTTTTATAATTAAGAATAATGCATGGACATAAGATCTTGAATGCTTGCAGGACTTTAAAATCTATTAATTTCTTATTAGTTGCAGTGTAATAATTAAGCCCATTAAATGGAAAGAAAAATAAACTGCTGAAGCAAATTTTGTGATAGGGACCCAGCAGGAGCCATTAATTTATCTTTCTCTCACTGATTTAATTACATTTGATCCCATAATCCTTTCACTAGATTGGAAAGTCAGGAAAAATTTCATTTAGTCTTAGGTGATCATTAATGAAATATCTGCTGTGATGCACAACTTGTTAATAATATAATCTGTATCTAATTATATCTGTATTTCTGTATTTCTTTATCTACATTCATTGACACAGAAGAGAATGTTATGATTGCAAATGTATGCAAGCAAGAAAAAGCAGCAAAGATTAAAGTCACATAATAATTCTCTCCCTCTGTACATATGTATCAATTCAGTAGTGAGCTATGTGGTTATATAGTGCTATAGAATGAGTACAAGTCAATCATTGCTCATTATTAGATGGTATGTGGAAGAGGAGGAAAGTGCATTCTTAAGAAAAAGAAATGAAGACTAGGACTGCATACAATACAATTTCTATTGGCTTATCAATATTTACATGCACTTTTAATTTCTCTTCGGAAATTAAAATAATTAGTGTACACCTTCTGGTTGGAAAATTTTGTTCAGTTGCATAAGACTAAAGTTGGACCACATACCCCAGATATACAGAGGTGTAATTACAAATGCACTTTGGACACAAATGAGAGCTTCTCTTCATTTGTTACTTTCTTTTTCACTGCACATTGTTCAGCAAGCTCAAAGGGGCATTAAACCAGCATATTAAGCATGTGTTTAAGTATCAAGCTTCACTGAAATCTGGTACTCTGCAGAAATAATATTATGTGATTCTGGTCTACTGTATTATAATGCATGTTTCTAGGAGGATAATGTTAAAGTTGTACATGAAGCAACACATTTATTTAATAGATTTCATAGACATTAGGGCTGGAAAGCACTTTGCAAGATCATTGGGTTCAGCCCCCTGCTCAAAGGGTAGGCAGTCAGCAGGGGTCAAATGATCCCAGCAAGATAGGCATCCATGTGTTCCTGTCCAGTCTTTGATGATTCTAGATTCTTGCATGGATGTAGATGTATAGGTGATTGTCAGTGGTTTTGCTTACATGCTTAAGACTGAGAATAAAGGTTATGAACAAGGCATGGAACCTGAAGAAACAATGGAATGTAATTAGGTAATTTAAATGTCATCATAATTAGGCTTGAAAGAATTCAATTTTATTTTTAATAATTTTGACAGAAAATAGCAGTGTTTATTTTTCATCACTTTTATCAAATAACATTTTCATGATTATTCAGGTTAACTGCCTCCTGCGACAAACAACTTGTAGAACTGCCACCAGCTTAGCAGCAGAGATACCATCAGACTTAGTTCCACTCACCCATAGCTCTCTTGTCCACTTTGTCACTTCTTTTTCCTTTTATCCCAGTACCCTACAGTTTCTGGTAGGTGCAGTCCCAACTAAAGTCAATGTGGTTCAGTAGGACTGCTCCCACATCATTGCACAGTCCATCAGTCATCATTTTTCTTATGTCCCCATTCTACACATTTCAGTTATTAAAACGGAAGTATGTTTTCATTGGTTCGAAGTTGAAATCAATGTATACCAATAAAAATTGAATCCTACCAAGTCTAATCATAATGAATATATAAGACTTGACAAAGTTAATATTCCATGCACCAAATTAACTAACTTTTCCTAGCTATTGAATGGTTCACTCTACATTACAATGTGTAGGTGTGTACTCATGTACAGATTCTTTTACAGTTCTAAGTGACACTTTCATAGCCTTTAGGAGTCTGTTATTAAGTGCAATCTTATTTCTCCCTACTCAGCTGCCATAACACTGTTAAGACTTCCAAAATTTCTTGTGTTCCACCCATTTTGATATGAACATAACTGGGGTATTGCCACTGCACATGCTATAAAAAACAGTAAAAATCCAGTTTAGAGCAGTATTTGGTCTTAGATAGTTTAATCTGCACAAAATTATTTTCTAGCCAAAATCTATTTTGAAGGTAATTAGACATCTGTAGCCTACTCATTATAAATAAATACAGCCTACTGGAACCTCTGTTATCACTCATGGATGTCACAAAATTTCCATTTATTCTACAGATTATAAAGAAAAGTGGAATCATGAGAACCCTGGTTATTGATTCTTTTATCAAGAGCATTTAATGGATGGCTTTTAATGATACTTGTGTCCTGATGCCATCTTTCTTTCAGGGTCATTTGCAACGAATATGTCTATTTCAAAATCTGATAGGACATTTTGTCTTCCAAGCCCCATGCTTTGATAAAAAAAAAAAAAGCTCAACTCCATACATAAATAAGTAGGTAGCGATAGGCTACAGTGTTAGCCTATCAAAGATTTCAAGTCACTGGCCATTGAATTTTAGAAATCAAATTGAATCTTTCAATCTTTAGGTAGACCTTACTTAGAATAAATATTCTCAAAGAAGAAAATATATCATTCTCAGCCAGGGTCTTGCCCTTTTGAATTAGAGCTCATTGAATGAAAATGGTTGCTTCCAGGCAGAATTAAGGGAACTTCCTGCTTTTTTGGGCATCTTGCCAAACTTTTAAACGGCATTACAAGCTTATCTTACAAAATGTCCTTTTTTTCTGATAGAGTCAAGTATTCTATCCCCTATAGATTTAGTCAAAGGGATCCTATCTTCACATCCATGTTACTTTGGAAGAGGTATCAAATGAGTTGCTAAGAAGAAAAAAAATGGCATTACACATGATAGATGAGCCCTGTTTATCTTATGGAAATACATCTTTTTATTTTCTGAAGCTAGACCCTTACTACGTCTTAAAGCTTGTTATAAGCACATGGCTTATCCAAGCCAGGGAAGTTTTTACACTGAAAAGTAATGTATGCTAGTTTAGGTCACATTTTTACATTTTGGTTCTGGTATTTAGTTTATAAATAGGGTGACCATATTATGTTTATGGAAATCCAGGACACTGTCTCCTCCGCTGCCAAGTCAGTAGCACTGTGCAGGCAGAAGCAGGTGAGCAGAAGCACAGGGCACAGTCTGGTGGGAAGGCAAAGCAGCCTTGTGTGCCAGCAAGGCAGGTAAACACCACTGCTGCTATGCAGGACCAAGGTGGGCTGACCAGACCACCACCCTACCTACAAGTGCCTATCCTGGCTTCTCCTGAGCAGCAGCTGGAGGTGGGTGGTGGACTGGGTTGGGCACCAATCCAATCTGCCAGCCTAGCTCCTGCACAACAACAGTAGTGCCTGCCTGCTAGCCTTCCTGGTGAACCATGCTGTGCCACCTCCTTACCAGATTGCACCCTGCACCTCTGTGATCCTGAGACTTTTGTTTGAATGTTCACTAACAAACTGAGGGTGGCTTACAATATCTGGGACTGTCCCAGACAAACTGAGATGCATGGTCACTCTATTTAAAAACCATAATTAATGAGAACTAGGTATTTTAATCAGTGATTGTACAGATTACAATGATGTCCAATAAGGCTGTGTGAAGCTTCGGATGCTGATTCAATTCAGAGGCAATTTGGCTAGATTCAGTGGCTGAATCTCCGAATCTGAATTGAATCAGGGGACCAATAAAAATGTTCAAATTGATTCAAAACTCTCTGAATCATTGGAAAAGATTCAGAGAGTTATGATGATTTGCACAAGCCCTGCCCACTGCAGCAGGGAGCTGCAGCCAGATTTGGAGCTGGTAAGTAGGGGCGGGGGAGGGGTGACTGGAGGAGGTGGGAGGGAGCCATGGGGAGACCTCTGCCAGCCCTGATCCTGTGCCTGCTGCCCAAGCCCCCCTGACCTCTTTCCCCTGACTCCTTCCCCCAGCCCTGCCATGGCTGCCCCAGCTGCCCCAGCTCCTGACCCCTTGAAAAACAGCCCTGACTCACCCAGTGCTGCTGGGTGGGGGGGCAATCCCTGCTGCCTTCCACTGCTTCACACTGCATAGGGAGCTGTGCCAGAAGCCCCTGATCCTCCCTCGCTCCCCCAGCTCCCCCCATGGCTGCCCTACTCACTCCAGCTCTGGCCCTTAGAAAAAAATATAACAAGGACAACCCCAGGATTCACTGCTTCTGCAGTGGCTTGGGGGGAGGGGGGGGCTTGTGCGGAGTCCCCCACATGGTGCAGGGCAGTGGTGATTGCACCCTGCCAGGCAGGATCCGGTAAATCCAGGCATTATTTGGGGGTGGTTCTTAGAGGCACAGAGCTGGGGCAGGTGGGGCTGGAAGAGTGAGAGCAGAGTTGGGAAGCTTGTGAAGAGCCCCCTATGCAGTACAGGCCAGCGGGCGCCAGGATTGCCCCCCTGGCAGCATTCGGGTTTTTTTTTTCCAAAGTGCCAGGAGCTGGTGTGGGTGGGGCAGCCAATTGCAAGGCTGGAAGAGTGGGCGGGGGATGGGCCTGGGTGATTTGGATAAGATTCAGCCAAATCAATTCAGGACAGTGATTCCAATCACCAAATTGAATCACTGTCCCCCGAATTGGCTGAATCCAAAGCGAATGCTAGCTGCTTCACACAGGCCTAATGTACAACTGCTGAAGAGGCTATCTATAACCATGTCTTGCAGACATGGATCATAATTTTAACTGATCACATAATCTATGTATATTTATAATATGCTTTCAAGATCTATTAATCATTAATCATTTATATGTAGAATCCTATAAAGTGTGTGTGTGTGTGTGTGTGTGTATGTATATATATATATATATATATATAATCTTAAAAATCACAAAACTTTTCCCTGACATCCATATAATAACTCAGTTTAGTTTTCCTATTTCTGTATACCATTGTCATGACAACATAAAAGTTACATTAAAAATATACATTGTCTCTAGGAGGGTATCCTGCAGAAGTAGGACTTTGAGTAAACTCTGAGTACTTTTCTCACATAGATCTTTTTATTTATTACTTACTTTCACGATGGCATTAAAGAAAAGAAAATCAGCTTGTCTTCTCTGGCTGGGTGTTTGGCAAAAGAGATTTAAATGATCTACTTTCTGGTAAAAAAGCCAAAACAACAAAAACAAAAAATACCACCTCCCAGCAATTTCTGCACTACCAAGCTTTTCTTGCATCTTTATTTATGGGTGCTACAATTAGAAGTGCTTGTAGGTACTGTTCATTTTCTTCATATTAGCAATCAGTTTTAGAAATTGAACGCGAGATTAACTGGATGGTGTACTGTAGCTACAAAAGAAAAACATCTAGGCAGTGCGTGAAAGGCCTTTCTAAAAAATATTGTAATTATTCTTATTTTAATTAAAATTCCTCAAGGTTTGGAGTAAGTCCTGAAAATGAATCCAGCTACCGAATACATGTAACTTCTTTTTGAACAGTAGACCTATATCTTAAAGGTGTTATTTGTGTTAATGGGATGAGCATAGCAAAACTTGCCTGTCACTTAGACACAGCTTAAGGTAGGTGACTTGCAGCCCTTGTTGTTTTTCTCTTGACCAAGAGAAATTGCTATCAAAATGACCAATATTAAAATTAAATGTCATTTTAACTGGAGTGACATAAACAAAAGTTAACTTCTATTATCCACATGAAAATGTATCATATAGAACAAAGAGTTAATAGGGATTTAACTAGTCAGTTGCAGTTAATGTTAATGAGAGCCAACAGCTAAAATCACCCGTGCATGCCTCTTAGGCCACATTCCCATGAGCGGGGGCATGCAGTTGCCATGGGGAAAAAAAGCAGAACAAAATTGTGCTGATTTATTTTGCCCCCACATACATCCCTGCCAGTGAGGTTAGCATGGAGAAAAATGCTCTGGGTGGGGTACGGAAGCTGGGGCTAGCACCTGGTCTGGCCCCAGCAGCCTTACCTGGGGTCTTGGAAGCATCCTGGGGCTCCAGCAGCAGCAGTCCAGATGCGTGGAGTCTGGTCTACAGCCAGAGCATGGCTATGGCTGGCCAGGCTCTGGTTTTGGGCAGCACATGCTGCCATCAGTGTGCCACCCCACTTTTTTCAGGCATGAGGTTTTTTTTACATCGGTATACCCCAGTGCAAATTAGCAATGCGGTGAACACCTGCATGTGCTGTGTGTGTGGTTTGTGAAGTCACAGATGGGTCTGCAGTGCCACAAACATCACGTGTGTCCTCTTCTGGATGTGGCCTTAGTGTCTAAAGTTGGAAGTCACATCATTACAGAGATCATGTACCTACTCATGCTTACAATCTGTTTAACTAACCATATGCTTACCAGGGACAAAAAAAAGTAACAACAGTTATCTGTGTTTAGTTTTCAGGTAGCATTCTTCAAAGATACCGTGTTGAAAGAGAATAATTTATATATTTGGTTGTGGTTAACTGTACACAAATCTCAGAATAGCACTCTTTTTTTCTCTTAACTAAGTGACACTGATTCCTTCTGAGATACCATGAGATTTTACAAGTTCTCATGAGATGCATAATAATACTCATGAGCCATCTCTATGAACAGCTGTCATCATCATACACCAAATCTCTCTTTTCTTTTCTCTATCCAATGCTGGATATGGAGTGGTATTATAGACTTGAAGAAGGGAAGCTGTCACCTCTAAAATTAACTGACAGTCTAGTAAAAAGGTTTAGCAAATGTGAAAGCTGATTAATCTGACCTACAGGATTTCCTAAGTCATAACATTAAGGAAATTAGAACACAATTCATATTTGCAGTTTGACATGGCTGTGGTGAGCAACTGTCAGACTATGCGTAATTCCCTGTAACCATCATTTCAAAGGTAGGCAATGAAAAATTTGTTTACTGAAGGGTAAGCCTGCTTAGATTCTGCTCTAGATTATAAAGGCTGATGAATAACAGAGTTTTCTAGTTGCATTAACATTAAGAAATGTATTATTAAAAATGCTATTATTCTTTTTTACTTATGCCATGAGCCATGACCTACTGAATTCAGGTTGGCTGCCTCCTGATTCTGTGGTCTAAGCATGGCACCAGTTGCCATTTTCATGGTAGAGCATGCCCCCCCCCCACACCTCTGATTAGTTGAGGGGCTCTGGAAGTCTTGCCCCTCTCCAGAGATTAACAGATGGTTATCTGTCACTCTCCGGGGAGGGGTGAGGCTTCCAGAACTTCTCCGCCAATCAGAGGTATGAGGGGCCGGCTCTGTTGCACTGCAAAAATCTTCCCCTCCTCTCCCTCCCTCTTTCTCCCTCTGTGCTTCACGATACCAGGGCTTCTCACTGTTTTCAGCTCTCCTTTTTTCCCCACTTGCTTGCTGATTTCATGCTTTTTCATGGTTACCATTTTTTTTTTGCACAGACCAGTCTTTTTTGTGGGGACCTACCGATTTTGCATTTTCTGTGAAAATCATGAAATCATGAATTCAGTAGGTCCCTAGCTATGAGACATTACTATGCTTCTTGGTTAAGAGGTTTTATCCTTATACAGGTATTTGTTTAACCAGACTACCCTGGCCACATATGCTTTGTGGTTTACAAGTGAGAAGAAACTTGTAAATTTTATCTAAGCAAGTACAACAAGGGAAGATACATTTTTCTCGTACTACCTGTCACTCAGTCTGCCTGTTCAAATGTTTGTCTGAGAGCTGCCTAATGCTTTGCATTTAAATTAAAGACAAAGAATTTTGTCTTCTTGCCATGGCATTTTATGCAATTTCATTCTGCTGTAAGCTAAAGCCTCTTCTCCACAATGAAAACTTATTTGCTTTGCAAAAATTTAAGTTTTGGGGGCACTATCACATGTGGTCTGGGGGTGAAGGGAGCAGCATTTTAATTCAAGCAGCTCCTTCTGCTGTGTCTCATGTGTCAGCATCTTTGTGCTTAAAAATGGTGGTGGGGGCACTTAAACTGAACCTTGTTCAGTGAGCTTTAGTTCAAGTTCCTGGCCACCATTTTTAAGTGCAGGGATGCTAATACATGAGATGCAGGAGGCTGCTGGAGAATAACATGCTCCAGCAGACTCAATCAATCAAGTCTGCTCCAATGAGCTGGAATAACAGCGCATTGGTTTGGCATCTATGCTCGTGTACCTTTGATGTATAGGCAGTGACATGCAGCTGAGGTTCTTCCTGTGGTAAGCTTTTGTTAGCTAACTCTTACTGTAATGATCAATAATGCCAATCCTAGACCTAGAGTATCTTCACAATCTGGCTACTCATAGACTGAGCATGAAGCACAAATTAGATAATGAAGGTATCAAAGAGAGAAAAATGTGAATACTAAAGCAAACAAACAATGCCCCCCAAGCCCCGCCCCAAACAAACTACTTTAAGAAAGTCGATCAAACTTTGTTTCAAATTAGTTTTACCTATGTAAATAAGAAAGAAAGGAGCAAGAGAGGAAGTATAAAACAATTATTTGAGGTGTATGGAACAACACACTTTTAAGTGTATGTCCTTTTTAGACAGTATATGTATCTGCTGAATGGCCAAAACATCTCCATTTATAAGAATTCTCCACTTCAAGAAGAGGAAATAAAGTCACCTTTATGGATGGAGTCTAGTCCTCTTAATTAATGGTAACTTAAATCACTTGCTACATAATGAGTTAGGAGAGCAATCAAGGGTAAAACATAGCAGTAGTATTAGATGATCTTAAGGCTAGCTGCTGAATGACACTGACATAGTGAGACTGGCTTGTTTGAAATTGTCTGTCTAAATTAGTTTAGGGGGGAAATTATTCATTAGCCAGATCAAAGAAAGCACCTGGAACTCATGGAAAGTATGCATAAATGGTGAATACTCCATAGCTTGATTGCTTGTTTGAGTTTACCAAAACATTATTTTCCAGTGACAAACTACTACTGATTATGTTACTATTCAAGAGAGTATAGTATTCTGAATTCTCCCATTGCCATCAAACTATTAGTGACTGCTCAGTTTTCTGTTTGTAGTTTAAATGAGTGATGTTGTAATTGACTGAAGGGAATTGACTCTATAAAAATTATATGGGAATTATATGGCAGCATGTGGTTGATATAGGTTCTTTATAGTTTCCTCTGTTTTCTCTGTCAAGTTTCTAGTTTTTGAGGGACATTAATTTGGACATTAACTTAGGTTGTATTTAAATATCACATTTATTCATTATAAATGTGCCTATACATTGCTCTAGATGCATTGAGCTAATATAAACACCAGAATTACTTTAATATGGATCCTCTCACCTCAACATACTCAGAAACAAAACAAGAACAAAAGCAACTCCCTCTCAAACCCACAAGATCCACCATCATCCATAAAAATTGCTTGAAACTGCCATAAAAAAATTCTTCCTACCCATCATTTGATTGACATTTCCTTAGCATAGATCTTCAGGAAAGACCTAAAGAAACAGATATATGTTGTGCCATGGTCTAAAGGGTAGCCAACTTGAGCTCTGTTGTTAAGATAGCAAATGATTTCTACAAAGGATGCTTTGTAGTATACCCTACACTTGAAATATTAGCTCTTAGCTCAAGTTCCTCAGCAGAAATAAACTTCAGTATGGGCAAGAAGGAACATCCAGAATATCAAAGACCAAAACAATTACAGCAAAAAAAAAAAATGGAATAAGTAGGAAAAATAACTACATCTCTGGTAGGCACAAAGGGAAAAAAAGCAATCTTGCCCACTATTTACACCCTCATAGCCAAAGGTGACTACAGTGTTAACAAAATTTGATTGCAAACTCAATAACAAAAGCCCCCTCCTGCCCCGCAATCCCACCCCCCAAAACAAAAACCCTCCCTTCAAGGTGAGATGGTATAATATTTTCCTCTTCCTCTGGTTCCTTCCCTGAGCCTACCAAGATTACTTTCACTTCGTATAATGTGCAGTCAAGTAGCCCTCCTCCATTGTCATGATGTGACCTTGGTAAAAATCACTTTACTGAGTGAAAGTAAATGAAGATATAGGGCTGGCTGCTTATCTACATGCTCACACAGGTTCTGTGCCAGGCTGAGGTATTCATCCTAAAAAGCAGAACTTGTACTGGAACTATATAAATAATTGACATTACTAAGTTTACAATTTGAAAGGATATCTTTAAGTGTTCCTCAGCTAATACACCTATATGGGTTATAGGATTTACCATACCTCCCCTCCCTCTGTTCAGTTTTGTGTCTGATCCTTTTATTCTCTCTCAAGAGTAACCTATGATTCTCTTGTTCTCAGACCTGATGACAACATTGCATGTACTCTGTCCTCCCTCCACATGGTTACTCAATAGACTTGAATAGGTTTTCCTTCAGTCCTTTCTTCAGAGCTCTGATCAGACAGGATTTTAAAGGAGTAAAACAGTCTATCTGGTGTAATTCTTCCTGCAGGCTACCATCCCTCGGAAACTCAGGGGACAGCTGCTCTGTGGCAACTGTCTGTCTGCATGTTCTTACGCTGCAGTAAATGACAGCTAAATTGTGCTCATAAAATCATAGGATCATAAGTAGGGCAATTTCCTATTTTTTATGAAAATCATGAAATTATGTAGTTTTAATGAAAAATACAATTTGGAAGGAAATGCCATGATACTCATAGTATCATAGTATCTAGGGTCAGAAGGGGCCTAGAGCAGGCCATCTAGTCTGACCCCCCGCCAATGGCAGGAACGAGTGCCAGGGTCACAGG
>JAGPOW010003316.1:57132431-57169289 GCA_030014935.1 Caiman crocodilus | reverse complement strand
AGGTGAGACTGACAGGCCTGTAGTTCTCTGGGTCCTCCTTCCTCCCCTTCTTAAAGATGGGAACCACATTGGCCACCTTCCAGTCCTCCAGCACTTGTCTAGAGCTCCAAGAGGGCTCGTATAACCGAGCAAAGGGCTCAGCAATCACCCCTGCCAGCTCCCTCAACACCCTTGGGTGCAGGTCATCCGGACCCGCCAACTTAAAGACATCCAGTCCTTCTAGAAGCCCTTCCACCAGGTCTACCCTCACCCTTGGCTTAGCAGTGATTCCTGAGGGGAAATGCAGGCTTCCAGCGGGAGGGAAGGCCTAGTCCCCCCTCAGGAAGACTGAGGCAAAGAACTCATTGAAGATCTTAGCCTTTCCATCAGCTGTGAGCACCAGGTTGCCCGAAGAGTCCCTCAGAGGCCTGACGTTGCCCGGGGCTCTCTTTTTGCTCCCCAGGTGAAGCTCTACTCCTGCCTTGGCCTTCCTAACAGCCCTCCTACACTCCCAAGCACAAGAGGAGTACTCCTTTTTGGAGACTGCTCCTCTCTTCCAAAGATTGTATGCCTCATGCTTAGCCCTCAGGGTCCCCCGAATATCCCTATTAAGCCATGGGGGCTTCCGGGCACTTTTGCCCATCTTGCATTGGGCAGGAACGGTTGCCCGTTGGGCTCGGAGGATCGTCTCCTTGAGGAACATCCACCCTTCGTGGACACCCATGTCCTCAATCCTACAATCCTGCAGCATCTTTCCAACCAGCCTCCTGAGCTTCCTGATTTTGGCCCTTTTGAAATCTGGGACCCTGTCATAGTGTGGGTCCTAGCTACACTGTGCCGGACAGCAAATTCTATCAGGCGATGATTGCTATGTCCCAGGAAGTCCCATACCTGGAGACCACCAACCAGATCGTCCCCTGAGGCCAGGACCAGATCCAGCAGTGCATCCCCCCTGGTGGGTCCATGCACCTCCTGGACCAAGTGGAGGTCCTGCAGCTCTGCCAGGAATCTCCGGGACTTCTCGGACTTGGCCGACTTCTCCTCCCAGCAGATGTCCGGGTAATTGAAGTCACCCATGACAATGACATCCTTCATCCTAGCTGCCTCCTTGAGTTGGCCAGCAATTTGGAGGTCCAGCTCCTCCCTCTGGTTGGGTGGTCTGTAGCAGACACCCACCATTAAGTCCCTTTTCCCTCATGCTCCTTGCAGCCTGACCCAAACCGATTCTGCCTGGTCCTCAGTCGCCCCCAAGTTGACTCTCAATGCAGAGAAACGCTCTTTGTCATAGAGCGCAACCCCTCTGACTCTTTTCCTCATCCTGTCCTTCCTGAAAAGGGCATAGCCATCAATGCCTATGGCCCAGTCATGGGTTGGGTCCCACCAGGTTTCCGTAAATCCAACCAAATCTGGGTCTTCCACAGCCACCAGGAGAGCCAGCTCCTCCTGCTTACCTCCCATGCTGTGAGTATTCGTATAGAGGCATTTAAGGCTACCCACTGCTGCCTCTCCCTCTCCCCTTGTTTCCCCCAAGCCACAACCACAAACGCTCGCCTGACTTACCTGGCTCAGTGGCAGAGCATCCTCTCCTCTCTCAGCAGGCCTATCCCCTGGCAAAGCTAGTTTAAAGCCCACCACACCAGATCAGCCAACCTAGAAGAAATGAAACGCTTACCTTTAGGCGTGAGGTGGAGACCATCCTTAGCCAGCATGCTCTGCATAGAGAAATGCGGGCTATGATCAAAGAATCCGAAGCCCGCATCATAACACCAACCCCGAAGGCGCTGGTTTACAGCTGCGATACAGGCCTCGTGTCGCCTTCCCCGTCGACTCACTGGCAGAATGGAGGAAAACACCACCTGCGACCCAAACGCCTTGAGCTGTCTTCCAAAGGCCTTGAAATCTTCTATGATGTCCTCTGGCCGGCCTCTAGAAGCATCGTTGGTTCCCACATGGACTACCACTAACAGATGGTAGTCGGTGGGCTTAACAATCTTCTGGACGCACTCCGTGACATTCTGAACCCACGCTCGAGGCAGGCAGCAGACCTCTTGGGTCAAGGGATCAGGACGGCAGATGGGACCCTCCGTGGCCCTCAGGATGGAGTCCCTGATGACCAGGACTCGATGCTTATTCCTCCTTTGGGACCGCTTCTTCCTCTCTGCCCGCGATGAGGGAGCACGGTCAGCACTGTGAGGGGGGGTGCTCCTCAGCAGTCTCCTCCAGGTTGGCAAGTGCCGCATACCTGTTCCCAAGTGGCACCTCAGGTACAGGTTCTGCAGCAGCACGGGCTGCCCTGAATCCAAGGGGAACTTGCTGCCACCTTTATTCGTCCTCTGCCGCCCGGATCCTCCGCAGCCTGCTCACCTCAGCTTGGAGCTACTTCATGAGGAGTGGAGCTGTGGGCAGGGGCAGTAGCTGAGGCTGGGGGAGCACAGAGGGGGGTACATGATTTACAAGGAGAAACTGAGGAAACTGCTTATTTAGTTTGGAAAAGAGAATTCCCCAGCAAACAGCCATTTTACGTGACATTTCCTTGCAAAAAGATAGAGCCATGGGGGCACCTGCACCTCTGTGCAGCACCCTGTCCTGACCCCTGTCTGTCCCAGCCAGGAGCAGCAGCAGTGGTGCATCATCAGGTGGGGCCAAGCAGGGAGTGGGAGGGAAGTGCTTCTCACTGCCCTAGTGGGGCTACTACTGCTGCCCATGTACCAGGGCCCCCACTCACCTCAAAAACCTTTGCTGTCTGTGGGCACTGTCGAGCTGCACAGGGAAAGTTTGGCTGGGCTGGGGCAACCTGCATGTGAACAATGCCAGCTGTTTTGCTCACATGGGGTGGGGAGGAGGGGCACCCCAGCTGAATGTGTCCAGCATTGAGGTGACAATGGCTTGGCAGTGCCTGCAGCCCACAGCCAACAAGGGGTTGTGGGGAGGGGGGAAGGAGATGGCTGAAGCATGGGAAGAATTGGGGCCTTACCAGTGCCAAATAAGGCAGAAGAATCACTTCTCTCAATATACAAAAGACATTCTTATTAATACAACCCAGTATGTTGTTGGCTTTTTCTGCAAAAAGAGCACACTGGTGGTTCAGACTCAGCTGTAACTCCCAGGTTCTTCTCTGAACTACTGCAGTTTAGCATTCTCCTCTCAGTATTTGTGCACATGATTATTTCATCCCAAGTGCAAGACTTAGCACTTGTCCTTGTTGAATTTCATCTGATTAATTGTATACCATTTCTCTAGTCTATCCAGGTCATTCTGGATGTTAGCCCTACGCTCCAGAGTGTCTGCAACTTTACCCAACTTGGTGTCATCCATAAATTTACTAAGTATGAACTCAATTATATCCACCAAATCATTAAAGAAGATATTGAACAAAACTGAACCCAGGACAGACCCCTAGAGAACTTCACTTGATGCCTTCTCCCAACAAGATGTTGAGACATTGATAACTACTCATTGAGCACAATGTTCCTGCCAGTTTTGTATCCACCTTACAGTATTTTTGTCTAGCTTCAACGTTACTTTTATGGTAGTTTACTCTTCAACCAAAGAGGGCAGTGTGAAATTTCACTTGGTGTCTCATTTCATAACTGTTTTGATGCATTTTGAGCTCAAAACAGTGAAATCAAAATGAAACAAAAGCCTTTGAAATGAAACAAGGGTACTCAAAACATTTCAAAAGTTTCAAAATATTTTGAGTTTAAGTGAGGCTTACTTGGCTACAGCTCTGGTCCTGGTTGGCAGCACCAGTCTCCTGTCATCTGGCAGGCAGATTGGGGCCCACACCCCCAGAAGCAGTCCAGCACAGCCTCTCAAGCCCTCTCAGGGGTGCAGGTGAGCCAGTGGCAAGCAGGCCAGGGAATCAGCTCATTCAGGGATTTGCCCCTGCCCCAATCCCATGCACCATGGATGTGAAGAAGCCACCACCACCATTGGTGGCAGCACCGGTGGTGGGAGGGGTTAGTGAGCAGCCAGATAAGAAGGTGACAATGGTGGGGCAGAGTAGCCTCTTGGTGAAACGTTGAAACAGTGAACCAGTTTCGATGAAACAAAGTAGAACAGTGCTTTCAAAACAAAACAAAACTCAAAACGAAACACTGTTTTGTTGAAATGGAAGTCAAAGTGAAATGGTGTTGTTTCGCACAGTTCTAGTAGAAAGGCCAAGCAACCTTTTATTAGGGCCTATTTGTGTGTTAGCTTGCTGCATAAAATAGCCCTTAACAGCCTCGCATCCCTCTTTATCAAGTCATTTTAACTGTTTAAAATCCTTTGGATCTGTGCATTCACTTCCACTTGGAGAAATAGCAGTGTAACTTTTGGTTAGGGCCAAGGAAGTAACTCCTTTATATCTTAATAATAACAATAACTTAATAGAATCATAGAATATTAGGGTTGGAAGCGACATTAGGAGATCATTTACTTCAAGCCCCTGGTCAAAGCAGGGCTGTTCCTAACTATATCATTCTACCCAAGACTTTGTCTAACTGGGTCTTAAAAACCTCTAAAGATTTCACCACCTCTCTGGGTAACCTGTTCCAGTGCTTTGCTACCCTTCTAGTGAGACAGATTTTCCTAATATCTAAACTAAACTTCCCTTGCTGCAATGTGAGACCATTGCTCCTTGTTTTGTTCTGTCACCGCTGAGAACAGTCTGGCTCCATTGAATCATCCTTCAGGTGGTTGAAGGTTATTAAATCACCTCTCAGCCTTCTCTTTTCCAAACTAAATAAGCAGTTTCCTCAGTTTCTCCTTGTAAGTCATGTACCCCAGTCCCCTATTAATTTTCATTGCCTTCAGCTGGACTCTCTCCAATTTGTGAATATCCTTTCTGTAGTGGGCCCTGCCAAAACTGAACACTAATTCATATGTGGCATTACCAGTGACAGAGAGGAAAAATCACTTTGTTGATCTACTGGCAACACACCTACCAATGCAGTTCAGTATGCTGTTAGCCTTCTTGGCAACAACAGTACACTGCTCACTCATATTTAGCTCACTGTCCATTGTAACCCCCAGGTCCTTTTCTGCAGAGCTGCTGCCCAGTCAGTGAGTCTGCCCCTAGCCTGTATGTGTACATGGGATTGTTCTCTCCTAAGTGCAGGACCTCACACTTATCCTTATTGAACCTCATACAGTTTTTTTGGGTTCAGTCCTCCAATTTGTAGATGTCTCTCTGAATCCTACTCCTACTCTCCAGCATATCCCCTATTGTACACCTTCCTATCTTCCAGTCATAGATGAAGATATTGGATAAAACCAGCCTCAGGACTAACACTGGGGGCACTTCACTTTACACTGGCTGCCAACTAGATATAGAGTTACTACGCCCTGAGCCCAATGATCCAGCCAATTTTCTATCCACCTTACAGACCGTTTATCCAACCCGTAGCTTGCTTGTGAAAATGTTGTGGGAGACCATATCAAAAGCCTTGCTAAAGTTAAGGTATATCACTACTGTCCCCACTTCCAAAAGCCTACTGCTCTTCTGGCTTCCAGAGAGCCAGTCATCTCATCATAGGTTGGTTAGGCATGACTTGTGCTTCATGAATCCATGATGACTGTTTCCAATCACCTTCTTCTCTTCCAAGTGCTTAGAAATGGATTCTGTGAGGACCTTCTCCATGATTTTTCCAGGGGCTGAGGTGAGACTGATGGGTCTTTAGTTCTCTGGATCTTCCTTCCTTTCTTAAAGATGGGCACTATATTTGCCTGTTTCTAATTGTCTGGGTCCTCTCCTGATCAACATGAGTTTTCAAAGATGATGGTCAGTGGCTTTTTATTGTTCCTGGGCAAGTCTACATGTACTTATTAATGTGAAGCGATAAATTACTGTTCCGAAGTACCCTCATGGCCCCACTAGCCCCATCAGTATCTGCATGTGCACTGCTACACATGAAAAAACTCCTCAGTAGGAAAGAACTTTTATTTACAAGTACTAACCTGCTGCATAGTTTATTAGTTTTCTGTGGTACAATAGGGCCGCACATGTAAGTGCTGAGATATTTACTGTGAGCTAATTAGGCAACTCTGAAGTAATTGTCTTGTGCAGATGCACCCCCTATATCTTCTAGGTTGTTACTTTTCCTGGAGACATTGTGTTGCTTTCCTGATGGCTCCTTAACAGCTCTGCTATTGAACTGAACAAACATAGGATCACAGTAAGCATTCCAATAACCCAGTATATCTATAGTTATTTCTATAAGCAGGTCATAGGCAGTATTCAAATTATTACATATCAGCCCCATGTTCTTCACAACCACAATGATGGACAGAGTGAAATAAAATACTAATCAGACACAGTAGATTTTAATTATTTCCTACAGCAGAAAGTTGAGGTGATTTGCAGTTTAAGGCATTAACCGTGAATCTGACCTAAATTCAACTGGATCAATAAATATTAAACAATATGGAGAACTGGACTTGAATATTTTCCCTCTTGCTTTGGTTACAAGCTAGAATATGTGATATATTTAATTTTAACTTTAGACTCCGAGTACTAATAATGACTCTGAAATATTTCTTCATCTTTGTCACCAGCAATAAGGTAATTTCACACTTTCCTGACTCTGTAAGATATGTGATACTCGGAAGTGTTAATTAACCAAATCATTAGTAAGAGGAAGAAAAAGTAGTAAAATATGACACGCAATTTCTATTCACCACTCTGGAATGGAAATGTCGGAATAGCCATTATATGACAGATATGTACAGAACAAAACAAACTCCTTTCTTTTTCAGTACATTTAGTAAAGCTTATATGGTAAGAAAGTAAAATAAGTAATGCGTACAAAGTCATGGTACACATATATGTTGAGGCATGTCAAAGTGCTGTTATAGATTGTACTTAATATGAAGATTATGTTTAACAGATGAAATTTAGACATTGATCTTAAAATCAGGCCAGAAACTTTGGTCTTAAAGTAAATAAGGTTAAGCATGCCCTTCTTTATCTACTACAGGGTAAAAGATAGGCAAGGTATATTTTTTTACACTGAATTTGCTTTTACAGTTCAATTTGCCCCCAGTTGATAACATAACCTGTGTAAGATTCCCTGCTGCTATACAGTGCTGAGTACTCTTTGATATTAAAGTCAGCTGGATTTCAGGGTGCTTAACTTTATAGGGCACGTCCACACATGCAAGCATGTGCGCTTGCAGCAGCTCAAATAGAAGCGGTGCATATTTGAGCCAGGGCTTTTTGCCTCATCACATGTACTCAGACATGCACTTTGTTGTGGAGCAAATTGTGTCACTTGGGGCAAAATAACCCTGCCTGGTTCCTCCTGGATCTGCATCAAGGGAGAGCTAGAGTCTGGGGCCAGCACCTGTGCTGTCCCCAGCACTATAAAAATGGTTAGACTAGCCTCAAGACAGTCTCTGTCACAGCAGTATAAATGAGGATGGAAAGGAAGCCACAACTTGCCCTGCAGGAGGCTCCAAGGAAACATATGTGTGAGGGGACTATTGATTTGTTGGCCCCAGATGGTCCTTAGACAAGGGCCAGTTCAGGGAATGCAGAAAGGGAGTGGCTGTGGGTTTTGTGTGTGGGCAAAAGCAAGGTTGCACCATCAGGAAATCAAACGCCAACTTCTCACATGATAGACAGGGATATCTACCACTGCGCTAACAAGGCCTAGGTGGATAGCTTTTTTCCGCCCAGATGAATAATAAGGGGAGGGAATCAGGCTCTAAAGAGCCAGCTGTTGCCATAAACTAGACAAGGAAGGTTTCTTCTGGCTGCTGTTGTAAAGAGCCACAGCTGAGAGAAGGGTGCATAAGCAATGTGTGGGAAGGCTTATGTGGGGGGCACATGCCCCTCCTTCCCCCCGCCCCAACTCTGATTTCTGAGCTGACGGCAGGGCATGGGGCTGCAGTTTGACTGAAACCAGTGCCCAACTGCAGGGGAGGGGGCAGCAACAGTGGTGCAGAATTGTGCCCTGCTACTGTCAACACTTATACATTGTATGTGTGTCTGTGTGTGTGTGTGTGTTACCTGTTAATATAAAACCACATACATAAATTTTTATTTTCACTGAGTCTGGGCTAATGCTGAGCACACTGTGACTGAATCACTGCTTCTCACTGGTTCTGGGGAAGGGTTTAATTTGGATGTTTTGCCTAGCTTTGTCCTGAAAAAATCATTTGTTTCAGCTGAGGTTTGCTCTGACTGTTCTCAATAGTTCAAATAAAGAAGCCAAAGTGATGCTTAAGGAATATACACCAGAGCTAAAAATAATCTACCACAGTTTCATTGTTCTAGTTGAAGCTGCTGTCAAGGAGCCCCCAGTGAAGCATTATGATTGAGCAAGAGGGGGCGGTATCAGGTATCTTTAAGCTTAAATCATAAGCAGTTGTAAACATACTAAATCTGACTTTACACTCTTTGAAAACACTATGTAAGAGTGTTTTGGTAAATGCCAAATACAAAATGCAAAGTTTTTAATTTAAGATCAGTTCTTTTACTTGTACCACTTACTCTTGTTGATCAGAGTCCAAAATTAATAAAGATTAACTTAGCACATTTTTTAAAAAATACTTTGGGTAACTTTTAAAGAAGTTGTAATTTTGATCAGACTTCCCCAGGAACATTGTTACAAGGCCTGAGACTGTCTAATTCACAGGTAACAGTTTGGAGTCTCTGTTGTTGCTTCTGCACTGCAAATACATTTAGTGAATACATAGCCTCAGCCTTAACTCAAGAAAACATCTTTCTTTAAGAGAGGTGCTTTCTCCTATGCCTAAGTGCCATCCAAAATCAGGGGTACAAATGTCTTGCTAGTTCTGAAGACCATTAAGTTAGTTAGCTACAAACAAGATTAAATTTAAGTCCTGAGCCACCAGAAGCCTGTCTATCTAGGTATTTAAGCCATGTATTTTTTTGTTTTTCTTCCATCAGTATAATATCTTATAAGAGAAAAATAACTCTCTTCTGCAGCCAAACCAGCAGGAGTAATTTTAAAGTTATTCTTGGGCTTTTTATTTTTTATAAAGTGGAGAAAGGTTGGCATATTGAAACTGAGAAGTTTTGCATGCAATTCTGAAGGCACTGAAAGCAGCAATCCTTATTAGATCTAACTGCACCTGATGGCTGCTCAAATGTCTGCTCAAGCCTCTTAAAGTGGCAGGCACAATCTGTGCCCTGCCACAACTGCTATCCCCTAAAGCACCCAGCTTGTCTGAGTCACCATTCCTAGAGAAGACAGAGCAACCAGAATTGGCTAAACAGTGCAGGACCTTGGTCTAGAACAGGGATTTGATGTTGTCTGGAGCCTCCCCTTTGGGTTCAGCTGCTTAAAGAAGTGCTGTCAGAGCATCACGAGGTAAGGCAGGTCTGATACAAGGACTGGGGTTTTCCCTGTTATCTGAAATTTTCTCCTTCCCTGTAAGTTACTCTGACACCTGTCCCAGCTGTATATGTTTGTTAAGTCAAAAGTATAACCTCACCTTACAACTCCATGTGTTAGGAGAACAGCGCTGTATGCTGCACCTGCCACCTCATTCTGTCTTGCTCAGGGCATGGCGTGGGGGGTGAGTACTGAAAGTGCTGGGGTGGGGCTAGTGTACTGCTGTGGGCAGTGAGGTGGAGGCACTTGTGTTTCCACAGTAATTAGAGCTTTTCCCTTTGTATGGAACGTGACTTCCTCTGTATTGATTTCCTTTGTCTCCTCTCTTTTTTTGCTCAGTCCATTTCTGTTGGAACATAAAAAGAAGCAATACGAAGTGGCACTGTGCCCAATCTTTCTGCATTCTCCCCAACACAAAGAGGCCGAGCAAATATCTCATGAAGCAGAGGGGAGAATGTCTAGTTTCATCTAGGGAACAGCCATGTGGTGTTGCCCCAGTGTGGGATGAGGCTGAAGAGCTCCAATCTCAGAATAATGTTTTGGGAACCAGACTCAAAAGCCTTGCTGAATACCTAGGATCTGGGGGAACATCTGTTCACCAGAGCTTCCCAAGGAATGACAAGGTTGAATGGTCACAAAATCCTCCATGACCATTTCGGGTTGGACATAAGGAAGAACTTCTTTACTGTCTGAGCCCCCAAGGTTTGGAATAGACTGCCACTGGATCTGGTCCAAGCACCTACTTTGAATGCCTACAAGAGACATTTGGATATTTATCTTGCTGGGATCCTATGATCCTTGCTGGCTTCCTTTCCTTGCGGCATGGGGCTGGACTCGATGTTCCTCTGGGGTCTCTTCCAGCCCTAGTGTCTATGAAATCTATGAAATGGGGTTTTGCTTTGCAGCTGACAGGGTCCCTTCATAGGCTGCTCCTCCCCTCATGGCAGCAACCCAAGCACTCACCTCATGGGCTATCAAAGGTCCTCCCAATGCTGAATGTCACTCTGAAGGCAGGAGGGGAGGGCAGGGGAATTGTTAGGAAAGGGACGAGTCAGGACTTCCAGCTCATGGGGAAAAGGCTGTCTACATGCTTTGTGAGTCTGAGATTTCAGCTGCTTCTTGGGCTTTTGCTCCTTGTACAAACAGAAGGGGCAGTGATTATGATCACACTTCTCCCCACACCTATTTCTTTAGGCACCCCTAGCCCCATCAAATTCTGGGATCTTCTGGTCAATCTTCTTCTGGCCCTGACCAAGCTGTTCATCTACCAAATGAGGAAGGGGGCCCTGGCCAAGTGGAACCTTGGGGACTGCTGAGCTCTTTTCTTTCACCATCTCCAGCTCATCAGTGTACCTTTGGCTATTTGAATCATATTTCCTGTTTTAAAATAATTCTTTGAGGATTGTTAAATGATACCTGATTTAGACTTCCTAGAAACAGAACTTAAAGTCATACTTTTTTATTTTTTATGTTTTCTCATTTACTTTGTTTATCATTTAAAAAACAGGAATAAACTATACAGCATCAAACTGTAAAAATAGCTAATGTATCCCCTATATTTTCCTATATCCTGTGTATTCCCTCTATATTGAGACTCAAGCCTCCTCTCTGTCTTGTACTTTGCCTTCACGCCTTACTCATGTTTAGACTATAAGCTCTTTGAGGTTGGAACTGTCTTATATATTTATGTTCAGGTACTCCCACAGCAGTGAGATTCTAATCCTGACTGAAGCCTTTCAGTCAACCTGTGACATAAATAATTAATAGTAATATGGAAGAGAAAGGAAAATAGAGAAAGCAGCTAGAGGAGAAAGGATTAAAACAAAAAAACAATAAGGAAGAGAGGGACTGAAAGTCATAAATAAAAGGGAAATAGTTGTATGGTATTTCTAGGGCTGTGGCTTATTTTTTTAAATAAAGAATTTATTTGATTCACTTTCAGGGAGTCATTTAGAAAGGCTAAGGCAGCAAAAGAACTCAGTCTGGCAAAAAAAATTAAAGACAACAGAAACTGCTTTTTCAGGTATATAGGGAGCAACAAGAAGGCGCATGGTAACATAGGACCCATACAGGACAGACTAGGGCAATTAACAATGCATAGGAGGGACAAAGCTGAGCTATTCAATGAGTTTTTTACATTAGTATTCCTCAACATGGATAATAACATATCTCCAGGTTGGACTTTAGACAAGCACAGGGGGACACCAGCCCACCAATGGTTAGTGCTGACCTAGTGAAGGGACACTTGGAGGGGCTTGATATGTTCAAGTCAGCAGGCCTAGATAATCTTCATCCAAGGGAGTTTAAAGAATTGGCCATTGTCATAGCAGAACCACTGGCAGGACTGTTTGAGCACTCATGGTGCTCAGGACAAGTACCAGAGGACTGAAAAAGGGCCAATGTGGTCCCTATTTTCAAAAAGGGGAGGAGGGAGGATTCGGGTAACTATAGACTGGATAGCCTCACCACTATCCTTGGAAAAACCTTTGAAAAGATTATTAAGGATTATATTTGTGGGCTTCCAGCAGAAAAAATAATTCTGAAGGGCAACCAGCATGGATTCATAGCAGGTAGATCCTGCCTGACAAACCTTGCTTTTTTTACGATCAGGTCACAAACTGCTTCTTAGACACAGGAGTTGAGGTGGCTCTCATATACCTGGATAAGGTGTCAAAACCCAGTCTCATAAAAAAAACCTAAGCATCTGTGATGATTTCACAGTCAGGTGGGTGGTGAATTGGCTAATGGGATGCACCTAGAGAGTGATGGTGGATGGGTTGGTACTGACCTGGAAAGATATGGGCAATGTGGTCCCCCATGGCTTAGTCCTTGAGCTAGTGCTGTTCAGTATCTTCATCAGTGACTTGGACAAGGGCGTAGACAAAACATTGTCCAAACTCATGGATGACACCAAATTATGGGCCAAAATAAACACACTGGAGGGCAGGGAATGGATTCAGGTGCATTTGGACAGGCTGGAGAAGTGGGCAGAACACAATAGGATGCAGTTTAACAAAGATAAGTGCAAAGTACTACACTTAGGGAGAAAGAATCATCAACACACTAAGAGATTGGGAGATGACCTTCCAGGCAGCACAGCACCAGAAAGGGATCTTAGAGTTGACTCAAAGTTGAACATGAGTCAACAATGTGATGAATTGATCAATAGAGCTAACAACACTGTCATGCATTAACAGGTGCATCACAATCAGGTCTAAGGAGGTAATACTTTCTGTCTATGTGGCATTGGTAAGGCTGCTGCTGGAATACTGTATCCAGTTTTGGGTGCTGCACTTCAAGAGAGATGTGGATAACCTTGAGAGGGTTCAGAGGAGGGCCACTCGTATGGCTAAGGACCTGCAGGAAAGATCCTACAAAGAGAGATTGAGGGACCTGGATCTCTTCAGTCCCTGTAACAGCAGGCTGAGTGGTGATCTAGTGGTTGTCTACAAATGGCGGGGGGAGGAAGCAGCAAGGGATAGGAGATACTTAGTTTACCAGGGTGCCCCTTGGAGTAACTAGAAACAACAGTTACAAACTGATAGAGAGCCAATTTCAAGGTAAGGGTTACCAGAGTCTGGAATGGACTTCCAAGTGATAGGGTGCTCTCCCCTACCTTGGAGGTATTTAAGAGAAGATTGGATAAACACCTGGCTGGGGTTATCTGATCCCAGCACTCTTTTCTGCCTAAGGTAGAGGGTCAGACTCAATGGTCTATTGTATTGAGGTCCCTTCCATCCCCAAAAATCTGTGAAATCTATGAAATCTATTAATTAAACTAGAGGAACATTTGGAAAATAATCCCTATTGGCATCGCTTGTTTCTTCTGTCTATGCTTAGTTCTGCTGCTGCTCCTTCTTCTTCCCCTTCTCCCACTCCTCAGACTTAGCCACTTTCTTTGGATGTGAGTAAGATGTTGTCTCAGGTTGTCCCTATCATGTCATTGCTCTTGGGGCCTGTATGCTTAGTCAGCTCTGATCTTAAATTTTGGAGCTTAATAAATCAAATATATTAATCCATTACTAGCCATCAGAAAAGCCCATCTGAAGATTAAATATGATCAGGCCTATAAAAATGTTTGTAGATAATTATTCTGCTTTATTGGCTTCTCTAACAGGAGAATAGATGGGAAAAAAAAACATTTCTCAGTCAGTGTAATATGATTATTTGATAGAGGAGAGGCCAAGGGTCTAAAGATTAGAAGATTAATGTGACTAATTTTACTCTTCTAATTAGTTTTGTGGTGCAGTTTGTGTTATAATAATAACTATAATAATATAGTTTTGTGTTATAATAATAAAAAGAAGGCTGAAGTTGTTTTTGTATCATATGTTGGATCACTTTAATGAGAATTTTAACAGCACTTTGAATAGGAGTTCTGTCAGGTTAAGATATACAAATCATTATACGTAGTTATCAATGCTGTTAACATTTATTTTATTTGTAGGCTATTTCTTCTGTTATGTCAACATGCCATTTTCTCTCCTCCAGGTAAGAGCAACACAGGGTTAGCTAATAGTACAAAAAATAATTTTTTATGTAACTTCATGCAAGAAAATTCAATCCTTAGTAGCTAGATTATAAATTAACAGTGCGCCGCTGCATAATTCATAATTGTCTTTGACAACCCAATGAAAATAAACACTTTAAAATTGTAATAAAAAAGATTACTATGTATCTAGACAGAGCAAAACAAGAATCACAATAGACAATATACTTTAATGTCAGCAGCCTCAAATCTATTAGTGAAAATAAAGTTTCATAGACTTTTCAGAGATTTTCATGAATTCAAATGGTACTTACATGCTGAAAAGATCTTCAAAAATATTTAACCATCTCTTCCTCCACTGTTTCTAACTTCTTGTTAGATCTAAGGGCTCTGAGGATGGCAGCGATGTAGCAGCATCCCTAGGTAGTGGTGAAAAGTGATGACAGCAGTGGTAGAACAGTACCTTACTGTAGTGGTGAGGCAGTGGGAAAGTCTGGGCTAGCAGCTACACTGTCTACAAAGTTCGCCCCATGTGGAACTAAAATAAAACTGCAAACTTATTGATTAATCAACAATTAATATTTAGTTACAATGAGATACTACTATGAGTTTCCCAAGATTGTCCCATTTACCTTCCCCTTGAATAAGCTCTGTTATACTTTAATATTGCTTGCAAGTGGAGAAGTCTTTCCATATTGAAACTCCCATGTACCTATTATTTTCCCAGCTTACTGGGTGGGGGCTCAAGCCAAGAGATAAAATTCCTAGAATTGAATTTGGCCCTTGTTACTAACATATGCTGCGCAAGAACGGTGGCTAAAGAACTTCATCCTCAACACCAGCTTCCACCACTTAGGCTGGGAGCTGCCCCACAGGGCCTGGGCTACTTTTGGGGTCTGACATTGGAGAATGACACTGTCTGCAGCTGTGGTGCTCAAGCCCATATGGCCAAGAACATCATTTATGAATGCCCTTACAGCTCTCCTTCAGATGTCCAAGGTCTTATTGACACTGACCATTCTACCTGTTGTTGGCTTTCTGGTCTTCATGCTTCCAACATATGAGTGTGGCAACACTTGCTTCATCATATTCACTGACATCCTGGATTTGAACAAAAGATTATATGACTATATAACAGTAGACATTAAGTGATGTGGGCAACAGTCATTGGTTACTCTACACAGCAAACACCTGGGAACCTAATTCCAAGATGACTTTTAAAAAACCCATAGCCAATAAGGCTCTGTCCTAGGGCCTATACTATTTAACATCTTCATCAATGATGTAGACATTGGTGTAAGAAGCGGACTGACCAAGTTTGCCGACAACACCAAAATCTGGGGTAAAGCACCCACACCTGAGGGTGATCCAGGCAGATCTGGATAATTCATGAAATGGGCGGATGAGAACCTGATGGTGTTCAACACCAAAAAAATACAAGGTTCTACACCTTGGGAGGAAAAACTTGCAGCATGCTTATAGGCTCAGTAGTGCTACGCTGGTTAGCACTACAGATGAAAAGGACTTGGGGGTCATGGCTGACCACAAGTTGAACATGAGCCTTCAGTGTGATGCTGCGGCTAGTAAAGTGAGCAAAACACTGGCTTGCATCCATAGATGCTCCTCAAGTAAACCCCGGGATGTCATTCTTCTGCTGTACTTGGTGAGGCCACAGTTGGATTACTGCATCCAGTTTTGGGCTCCACAATTCAAAAAGGATGTGGAGAAGCTTGAGAGGGTGCAGAGGAGAGCCACACACTTGATCAGAGGTCATGAAAGCAGACCTTATGATGAGAGGCTGAGAGCCATGGGGCTCTTCAGCCTGGAAAAGTGCAGGCTCAGGGGTAATCCGGTGGCCACCTATAACTTTATCAGGGGTGCTCATCAGGATGTGGGGGAATGTCTGTTCACCAGAGTGCCCCAAGGGATGACTAGATCAAATGGTCACAAACTCCACTGTGACCGATTCAGGCTGGACATACATGAGAAAGAACTTCTTCACTGTCCGAGCCCCCAAGGTTTGGAATAGACTGCTGCTGGAGGCAGTTCAAGCACCCACTTTGAATGTCTTCAAGACACATTTGAATGCTTATCTTTCTGGGATCCTATGATCCCCGCTGACTTCCTGGACCTGGGGCATGGGTCTGGACTCAGTGATCCTCCAGGGTCCCTTCCAGCTCAAATGTCTATGAAATCTATGAAATAGTCTATGACTGCAAAAGAAATACACACAAATAAAGTAAGGAAAGTCAGGCTGTTTAGGGCAAGAAGAGATGAAAACTTTGAGTCATTAGTAAGGCCAACCAGAACAGCCTGTAGTTTGACAAAAGTCCCAGCTTACATGTGAAATCTTCCATTACTTGTCTACTTATCAAACTACAACATTTTTAGCTAAAGATCTGCCGAAATAGAACAGAAGAGGATAGTCTTCATTTTTATCTTCATTTTTTAAAGGGACACCTTCCTTGTTTTTATTTGTCATTGGTGGTGTGGGTTTGCAAGTATATGTGTTAATGGGAATAGTTAAGTTTCCTAAAAGTTAACATTACCTGTCAAAGAACCACTCACTAGATTTTTTTCAGATAAAAAGTAACATGTTTCTACAGCTGCTTTTTTAATATGATTTGATCATTCACTATCAGTTATGTTTGGAGGAAAAAATCTATGTTATAGTGGAGGAATATATTGGGAGGGAGGGGTGGATTTATATGAAGCATCCAAAGGTTGGAACAAAATTGAGATCGATAGAGAAACTGATAAAGCAGAGCCACTGCAAGTGGTCATGAAATTTCAGTTCCATAAACTGATCCATTGGTCTGTTCTACCTCCATGGGTGTCCACTTTGGCTAAGACCCAAGACAAATATGGGCACTTAAGCTGTACAGACACTTATGACCTTCAAATTCATATGTCCTTCATCAATAAGAAGCTGGCTCATGTTTAGATTGAAAGGGATTTGGCTACACCTTAAATTCAAGCAGGATAAGATTAAAACAAAGTAAAGTGTTCTACTCTCAACCTCCATTACCATAATTCTGTTGTATTAAATTTAGTAATTTGATAATGTGTATTTCTTGACTCAATCTTAACTATGACCTCAATTTGATCACTGAATTGTTCTATCTTTAATTAGTCTTGTAAATTTGTAGGAAATTGAGCCTAGTAAAATGCTTGCTTAACTGCCTATTTGTTTGAACATCCTTCTTAATCTAATCAGTAAAAATATGTCAAACTAGTGTATTCTGCCACATGGCTCACAAATTTGGAAGTCAAATTAACCTAAGGTAGAAAATGGGCAATTCACTTGTCTTTGCTTTCAAATTAATACCTGAGTCTCTCATAGCCATTACCCTTAATGCAAGATCTTTGAGCCAAGGAGGATATTACTTGACTTCATTGGGGTGTAGCAAAATAGGTTTACAGCAGGAACCATCATGCACCTACATGATTAGGGCTGCCAGGCTCTGGAATGGGCTCCCAAGTGAGGTGGTACTCTCTCCTACCTTGGGGGTCTTCAAGAGGAGCCTGGACAGATATTTGGCTGGGGTGTTATGACCCTGGAACTTGTTCCTGTCTGGGGCAGGGGGTCAGACCTAATGATCTGTTTATGTTCGACCCAAAGCACTATGAAACTATAATGTGAGAGGCAAGGATTGTTATGGGTGATATTTTTATTGGACTGACTTTATGTGTGGGATAAAGTTAGTTTTCAAATGCAGGGCATTTTTCAGTAGGTCACATATGATATATAATGTCACATAATATCTGTGGTGATTTCTGAGTGCTTGGCTAGCTATTTCAAAACAAGAGAACAATATGAGATAGACATCATCAGTTAGACTAAGAAATGTGGTGACTCTCTAAATGTATGAGGTCCAAGTCGCAGGGGGCACCGTGATGCCCCCTGGTGGCCATGCAGCCCTCAGTTATGCTCACCCACCAAGCCTTGATTTTATTAAACGTTGAATAATGGAGGCTTCTCACAGGCCTTAGAGTGAGCCTCAGTCCTAAATCTTCAATGGGGTTCCAATTCATTTCCCTTCTGCCCCGCCCCAGCTAGTCTCAACTATGCCCTCAGGCTCAAATAAGCTCTCTTGGCCAGACCGTGCCTCTGGAGGACACCTGTACCTTTAAGGGCTATTTGAGTGGCTCTATTCCTTCCCTACACCATGCCACAAGCCTCACAGGTGGCATCATCATGAATTTTCTCTTGGTCATGCACCTATATTCATGCAGTCCTCCCCTGGGTCCTCAGACCCTTGGTTATCCCAGCCAGCCCCTCTCTGGGTTGCCAGGTATTTTGGTCCCTCATGTGGCCCCTCACTGTGCTGCTGGACCATTCAGGGCCCAATACACTATTCTCAGCCCTTTGCTGAGCTGTTGGACCCCCCTGGTCCCACTGTCAGCTCCTGAGGGGCTGCTGGATCCTTATGTAAGCCTTTCTTGCCCTTGCAGGTCTCCAGGTTAAACTGCTAGTGCAACTTCATAGCGAACACCTGACCTCTGGCAGGTAATCAAGCCCTCACTTAGGCTTAACATAAAGTAGGGCCACCTGCCCACTTAACCAAGACCTCCTTTGAACCAGGGACCTTCCTTTTGTTACTTGGGTTGCACAGTGGCTTTCTTCCTGAATTCAGGAGCCCTGCTGCTTTGCTATCAGGATCTCTACACTTTGTGACTCTCAGGGTGGACTGCCTGGCTGGTTCAGGCTCAGGGCTTATAAAGCTCCAGCCCAGCCTGCATCCAGTCAAGTGAGTCCTTTTTTACCTCCCTTTGACAGGTATAAATGGCCTCTTTGGCTACTTGCTTCTTTAGAGAAACAGGCGCACCCCAGTGCCCTGCTATACTAACAGTTTCTTGGAAGCTAGTAGCATGTACATTACTGCCTTGATTAGCATTATCACAATACTACTAGTAATTCTACAGTGAATATAAAGGAGTAACATAATAGGAAAAAAATAATGAATTTATTAATCCAAACTAAGTCAAGGGGTTTCATACTTATGCATCTAATATGAGATGTAATCAACATTTAAAATCTTATTTTGTAGCTACTTATTACTTTGAAGCAGAGAAGAGCACACTGTGGTTCAGCCTTTTCTTGCAGAGAAAGGGGGGAAGATTTTTATAACAATGGGAACCCTAGAGCATTAACTGAGTGTCCTGATTTTAAGATTTACTAAAGACCATTTTAGAAAGAATTAGTATGGAATCAATATTTGGAGATGCAGTGGATGGCACTGTTGGACTGTAATTATGAACGTTAAATTATGATGGACTAAGGGCTGTAAGTCTTAAATTACATTATTATATAATCTTACAAAATTGTATCATGCACCTTTCAAAAGGCATAAGTGATGAAAAAGATTTATCCTGTGTTATGAGAGGTAAATTTACATTTGAACTTTCACTATCAAGTCGGGTGACATTTTATATATTTTGGGGAAGTTAGATATAAAATTGAGTTATTGGGTAAACCACTACAAAAGCTGAAGTCAACCCTAATTTTCATAGTTTGAACCCCACCCCCTCAAATATTAATATTATACTAGTAATAGTTCTGAGGCTGAAGTCCTGGCTAGAAAGAGTCTGCGATAATGAATCACTGGGGAAAAAAAAATGTTTCTTTAGCTGAGACATAATCTTTTCCAATGTATATTTCTAAAATGAAGGCTATGTTTAGAATGAGCCCAGAATAGATTTATTTGAGAATGTCTAGAAGCATTACATGTATAACTGCATATGTATTAGGCCTGTGCGAATAAGGAAATATTCAATTTGGATTTGGCCAATTCAGAGGACTGGGGTTCTATTTGGAGATTTGGATCACTGTCCTGAATTGATTCAGCTGAATCAGCTTCAGATTCAGCGATGATTCAGAGACAGTCAGTGATTTGAATCAGCTGGTGAGAGGCAGGCACAGCTGGGCAGCTGCAGGTTCTCCCATGGCTCCTGTGGCTGTGCTTGCCTCTCCCCAAGCTGGGGGGAACCATGGGAGAATCCCCCACGGATGCCCTGCCCGGCCCCCATCACCTGTCTGACCCCAGCCTAGTCCCAGCACTTAGAAAAAAAAAGCCCGCGCTCACTGGCTGCAGGAGCAGTGGTTGGGGTATCTGGGCGCTTGTGTCAGAACCTCCCCATGTAGCGCAGGGCAGTGGGGGGCAGTGGGGATCACCCCACCTACCTGGCACCTGTGTGGCAATTGGCCCATGGTGCAGGTGCAGTATGGCTCAGCAGATGTGGCCTCACCAGTACTGAATAGAAGAGAATAATCATTCATACTGGCAGCACACCTACCAATGCAGCTCAGTATGCCATTAACCTTCCTAGCAACAAGGGCACACTGTTGGCTCATATCCAGGTTATTGTCCACTGTAACCCCCAGGTCCTTTTGTGCAGAGCTGTTGGCCAGCCAGTCAGCCCCCAGTCTGTACTTGTACATGGGAGTGTTCTGTTCTAAGTGAAGGACTTTGCATTTGTCCTTGTTCAACCTCATGAGATTTCTTTTGGTCCAATCCTCCAGTTTGTCTAGGTCACTCTGAATCCTAGCCCTACCCTCCAGCATATTTTCTACTCCTTCTTATTTGCAAACTTATCTTATCTGCAGACTTGCTGAGGGTGCACGCTATGCCATCTTCCAAGTTGTTGAGTCCAGGACCAACCCCTGGGACACTTCACTTGATACCACCTGCTAACTAGACATCAAGCCATTGCTCATTACCCTTTGAGACTGATGCTCCAGCTAGTTTTCTGTCCATCTTAAAGTCCATTCATCCAGCCTGTACATCCTTAGCTTGCCTGCAAGAATGTTGTGGGAAAAAATATTTAGCTTTGCTAAAATTGAGGTATACCACATCCACTGGTCTCACTGCATCTGCAGAGCCAGGCAGCTCTTCATAGAAGGCATATCACCCTCAATACATCCTTGCTTTTTGCATGACTTAGTTTATTTCTGTTTAGCATATGGGATATCATGCTTTCAAAATAACAAAACATTTCTATGCTTCCAAAATAAGGAGAAATTTAAGATTTATATTATGAATATGAAAATGTTGGAATGGCTTGAAATTAACAAACAACTGAGTGAGAGGAAGAAATCAGGAAATGTAAGAACTTTCTATAGATAATAGAAGCTTTGGTTGTGGTTATGGTTCACCCTCTACAATAGTCCACAGAAAATGACTGTAATGAAATATGTATCAATTTATAGCTATGGCTTTATTTCCTCTACAATCCAGGCATTTTAGTGAGGACTAGCTCTCTTGCAGTGGCATAGCACTGCAAAGCCTTTAGGGTTATGTCTACTAGCCATAATCTTGCTGATTGTGCGGACACAACTATGCAATAGGCTGTGCGAAGTGGCAATTTTTTTATTTGGATTCAGATTTGTCCAATTCAGAGGGACAGTGATTCGATTCGGTGATTTAAGCCACTGTCTCGATTCAATTTTTCCGAATCAGTTTTGAAGATTCAGTGCCTATTTGGAGACTCAGCCATAGACTATAATAGGGAGTCACTAAAATAACTATAACTTTGGGTTTTTTTTGCATTTTTGGGTGCAAACAGCAGAGATGGTAGCCCTTTCTCAGGGAATCAAGCCTGCCAAGGACACAGGCACAGGGGTTTCTGTGAAAGTGCCCCTCAAACTGTTGAAAGCAAAACTCATAATCACTTGTGTGTGTTAAGGCAGAGCAGGATGAAAACAGCAAGGGCAAGGATTATGCCCATTATGAGGGCATGAAACCTGCTGAGTTTCAAGGAGATAGGTACAGGAGCTTCTGTGAAAGTCCCCCTCAAACTGTTAAAAGCCAAACTCATATCACTTGTGTGTGTTAAGGCAAAGTGGGATGAATGCAGCAGGGATGGTAGCCCTTTCTGAGGGCACAAAACCTGCCAAGGTTCAATGAAATTGGTGAAGGGGTTTCTGTGAAACTGTCCTTGAAAGTATTGAAGGAAAAACTTGTATCACTTGTGTGTGTTAAGGGGTGTAGGTTGTAGCCACATTGGTCCAAGGACATAGGCAGACAAGGTTTTTTCAGTAAATAAGATATATTTTATTAGACCAACTCAAGTAATTGGAGAAATGTATCTTAGACAGATTTGGGGCTTACAAACCCTTCATCAGGCTGAGGAAGCAATCTGAAGTTGGTGTATGTGCTCTTTCTGGATGGAATGAATAGTAAAGAAGCCAAAGGCTGGGCTTCATGCAAGAAAGGGGGATATAGTAGGTAAAAATGGAGAGGTACCTTGGGAGTCAGATGTCAGGCAGGTTATAGTGTGTCATAAATCCAATGTTTATATTGAGTCCATGAGTTTTTGTATCTAGGAGGCTGATGAAGTGAAGTTCATAGGCCTGTCTGTGAAAAGTGCTTTGTAAATCCAAACAAGCACTGAACCTCACTAACCTCATCACCAGAAGCAAACTTCCTACAGCCCCAAACACACTGAATGGATCCAGACCATGCCATAACAAGAAATGCAAAACCTGCCAAAATATCTCCAGTACTCCCACAATCAGTTCACCCTGCAACAGAACTATCACCATTCCTGGATTTTACAGCTGTACCTCCAGAAAGGTTATATATCTCATCCAGTGCATCAAATGCCCTGATGGGCTGCAAACTGGCTGGAGGGATACACTCAAATGCCCTGATGGGAAATATATAGGAGAGACCAAATAACTGAGCACCAGAATGAATGCACACTGGAAATCTATTAAAAACAAGAACACCTAATTACCAGTGGGGGCACATTTCTCACAAGAAAACTAGTTTCTCTCCAATCTCTCAATCTTGAGTTTTCCTTTCACCCTTAGGTTGCACATGCCTGCCAGCACATGGACTGACCTGGACCACAATGGATTCAGCCATTTTTTGATGACCTCCTTCAGCCTCTTCACCAGTGCCTGCACCTCTGGTGAAAGCAGCTTGCCCCAGGCAGGAACATTGGTCCCCTGGAACTTCTCCATTTGATTCTCAAGCTCCTTCACAATGTGGATCACCTGGATAAGGAGGTCATGCTAGCATTGAGGCTCTTGGTGGCTTTGAGGAACAGCAGTGAGCCACCCTTGCACCATGCAGTTCATGGCCACTATGATCTGCCTTGCCATGTGGGACTCATCTATCACTTCTGCTTGAAGGAAAGTCCACTGACACCCTGACTGATTGCAGCAGTGCCCTGTGCAGGAGAGGTAGGCATGATCTCCACCCTGGCTGCTCCAGATGTCTGAGGTGAAGTGCAAAGCTATCTGAGGCCCTGTCTTCTGCAACTCTTCCCTCAAGTACTCCCTGCATTCCTCATACAGGAAGACACTGACCCTAACCCCATTCTCATTAAAAATTTGGTCACTGTGGTGTTGATGCCTACACCGTCAGATGGGCTGCAAACTGGCTGGAGGGCTACACTCAGAGAGTGGTGGTAGATGGGTCATTTTTAATTTGGAGGGATGTGGGCACTGGGGTTCTCCAGGGCTCAGTCCTCGTGCCAGTGCTGTTCAACATCTTCATCAGTGACTTGGACGAGCGGGTGAAAAGCACCTTGTTCAAATTAGTGGATGACACTAAGAGGTGGGGAGAAGTGAGCATGGTAGAAGATAGGGACAGGCTACAACTAGATCTGGACAGGTTATAGAGGTGGGTGGATGAAAATAGGATGGGTTTCAACACTGACAAGTGCAAGGTACTGCACCTAGGTATGAAGAAACAGCAGCATACCTACAGACTGGGGAATTCCATTCTCATCAGCACAGAGGCAGAAAAGGATCTTGGAGTCACTATTGATTCCAAGATGAACATGGGCCACCAATGTGGGGTTGCAGTCAGGAAGGCTAACTGCACTTTCTCATGCATCCACAGATGTATCATGAGCAGGTCCAAGGAGGTGATCCTCCCCCTCTATGCGACATTGGACAAGCCGCAGTTGGAGTACTGTATCCAGTTCTGCGTGCCACACTGCAGGAGAGATGTGGACAGCATTGAGAGGGTCCAGAGGAGGGCCACTCACATGATTAGAGGGCAGCAGGGCATGCCCTATGAGAGGCTATGGGATCTGAACCTGTTCAGCCTCCACAAGAGAAGGCTGAGAGGCAATCTGGTGACCATCTATAAAGTTACAAAAGGGGACCAGCAGGAAATGGGAGAGACTCTGTTCCCCTGAGCACTACCAAGAGTAACTAGTAATAATGGCCATAAGTTGACTGAGAGTAGGTTCATGCTAGACTTCAGGAAGCACTACTTCACAGTCAGGGTGGCTAGGATCTGGAACCAACTTGCTCACTCCTACCCTGGGGATCTTCAAAAGGAGGGTAGGTAATCACCTAGCCAGGGTCATTTGACCCCAGCATTCTTTCCTGCCCATGGCAGGCAGTCAGACTTGATGACCTGCTCAGGTGTCTTCTGACCCTACCAACTATGAAACTACAAAACCACCATCCTGCTAAAGGTGGCACATGCAGGCAGTTCATAGGTTGGAGCCATGAGTGCCATGAGATGCCTGAGCCCTGGATGCTCAACAAAGGAGAAGAGCTGGCCTTCCAGAGCAAGCATTTCCCCAATGTTCTGGGTGACCTTGCTCACCTTGGGAATGCATCCCCCCTTTGTCCCCATCTTTCCCCCACTGGTCCAGGGTGGCCTGCATCTGTTTCTTGAAGATGGAGGCTTTGGAGAGAAAGGGGACTTTTTTGGGGCATGCTCCCACTGGTGCTAGACTGAGGAGGAAAAAGGGCAAGGCGGTGCTGTCTCCTGAGATGTAGCAGCATCACTCTGGCGGTGAAGTGTTTTTCATCCTTGGCCTGATTAATCTGCTTTCAGCAGTGCTGGCAGGTAGCATACTTGTGATTGTCTGCTACATCAAAATGATCCCACATTATACTACCCACCCGCTTCTGGGTTGTGGGTGGGGATCCTTCCTTATCCCTCTCCTCCTCAGGCAGAAGAGGAGCTGAGCCACCTGGCCCTACAATCTACCTATCTAATCTAATCTATCCAATGTGCCTTCCAGAAGAGACCTGCCTCTAGGGGAACTTTGAGGGGTGTGGAGCACAAACTCAAATTCTCCCTCCTTTCCCAGAATGTTCTTAGCTATAGCACTCAGTTCCACTGCTTCCAAATCCAACTCCTCCTTTGGCACTGGAAGGCTCATGCTCGGAACTGAAGTTGGGGTGGAAATTGTCATGCTGGTGCTGATGATTATTGCTGGTGTTAGTGAAGGAGGTGCAGGTGCAGACACTGCTCCCACTTCCTTGCTCCCACTAGTGGCAGAAGACTGCCAGGAAAGAGGGTATGTTTATGTCGCTGGGGAGAGGAGGTGTACTTGCAGCTCACCCTCAGCCCCCTCTCCCTCCACTGCCAGAAGACCTGGTATCTGCCTTTCCAGCACACTTCATAATGTTTGATGTGCTGCAAGCTAGCTAGGTACCAAGAGACTAGATAGCAAGCCAGAGCTTTTCAGATGCTGCCGGTCCAAGAGAGACAGCTCACAAAAGGCACAGATCACTTCACACATAGTCCTATATGTTGTTTCTATGTCCCTCCCTGAGAGCACTGTGATTGGAGGGGAATTCAGAGAAAGATCACAGTCATTGGCCAGCTACAGATGTTAATATCAAGGCAGTCTTTCCCTGCCTTCCTTCCCCCTCCTCTTCTTAGTTTCTGTTTCCTGCATGTCTGCCTTCTGAATCTCTGAATCTTCCCAAATATTTTCTGAATCAATTTGGAGACTTCCAAATTGATTCAGACCTTTTAATGGGTCTCCTGATTCAATTTGGATTTGGAGATTTCACTGCCAAATTGAATTGACTGCTGAAGCTTCACACAGCCCTACTGTGCAAACTATGCTTAGTTATGCTGTGGTAAACTTGGAGGAATAAAGTAGATTTGACTTACTTTACACTTTCCTGAGTGTAAAATTCAGAGCAGAATTTGATCCATTTTCTTTCTCAATGGATATGTATCACGGAGTGCCATTCTTGAATGATATAAATAGTGGAAAATATAAGTTTCAGTTCTCAGCAGTTGGCTTTTAATTCAATTGGTTTGGCACTCATACTCCAAATGAGTCAAAACTACCAGTGCACTTGTGATTTTGTATAATACCAAATGGTGACATTTTATCAAAACTAGATAAATCTGAAAGATTTTAAACTCTTTAGACAATTCAGTGATTTGAGCTGACTTGCATGCTTGCTTTCATAGAAACTAAGAAAAGTGGGGCTAGAAGGGACTTCAGGAGGTCATTCTGTTTAATCATCTGTTTAAGGGAGGACCATCTTAACTTTCCTGGACAAGGAAATCTGAAACCATGTTAGTTCTGTGTGTCTTTCACTTTAATTAAAAAAATGGTACTTCTGAGCTCTGAACAGAACACATCTTCCATGTAGTGTGTTCAATTATTATCAGACCTTATTTTTATGCACTTGCAATGGGTTGCTGGTTTTCAATTTAACCATGGTTAAATATAAATTTTGTTTTTTACATTTTTAATTTTTATGTTTTTCAGTGGTATATATTATCACCTTGGTAATTTCTGATGAATGATAAGCCATGTTTTTTCCACTGAAGCTATTTTCTGAGCAGCTGTATTGTGGCCTTTTGCAGACAACCACAGAGGAGGTTGAAAGGCCTGTTGAGATCAAACTTTGAAATGCAGCTGTTTTGCAGAAGCATATGTTCTTAATTATTACTTGATGAATACTGTTTCAATGAGAAATATTCACTGTAAAAGGATCTAGTTTTTCTTTTATCCTGTTTTTTAGGTGTTTTTCTCTCAAGCTATTAAATATAAAGGTCAGAATTCATACTTGGTTTAACTCTAATGACTATAGTAGAGTGCACATAAAAATATTTTCTGATTTTCATCAACATTTCTGTTTGTTATTTTATGAGCAGCTCTAATTATTACTTTCCTTAGGGTTGGTGAAAAGATCCATGATTGTTGCAAATGTGACTAATGGATGTTAACTGTACTAAGTTATTTCATTCCACTAGTATTGGAAGGAACTTCTGTAAACTGTAATGGGCTAATAATAGTTTGGTAATCTCTTAAGGATTAAATATGTGAAATTGAGTGAGTTAATTTCAAACTTTTGTTTGAAATTTTAAAAATAAAGGGCCAACTGTTTGTGAATAAAATTAAATAATTAATCTGAGATTTTGGTCTTATTGAAGTTAATGGCTTAATTCTTGTAAAGTCCAGTGGAACCAATAGCTCCTCAATTTAAACATGTTTGGATGTATAAGACATACAGTACACAGAGATAATATATAGCAATGAATATATCAATTCATTCATATATAAGTGAATTAAAATGAAGATACAATTTAAAAGAAAGCTAAATAAACATTTGGAGACATTGTCAATGTTATTATTAAATGTTAAAATTTCAAGTAGTCCATAAGATTTTTGTAATATGGTGCAAAATGTTTCTCAATTTTCTGAACTTTTCCAACAGTTTCTAACATAGTTGGAGAACTGAAAGTCCCATTTTACATGGGATAATATTTGGTCATATATATACTGGTGAACAATAAAACAAACTCTTCTGAATTTCCTCTACATTTTTTGTTTGCTAATCAATTTGACCTAGCTAATGGCCATCTTAATATATGCATTTTGAATTTATCTGTATTACCTCACAAAATTATAAGTTTAATTCTTAGATTAATATTGCTATCAATAAATATTCAAGGCAAGTGACCAGTTAAAGGCCATCACACAATAAAGGATTTGCAACTTTTATGAGATCATTAAAGATTGCTTTTATTCTATACTGCCATTTAATTGTTTGGAAAGCTGAACAACTATGTAAAGGAAAATGTATTAATGATTTGTATAGTTAGGAATGATTTTTCAAACACGAAGTGGGAGGTCTTTGTGCTTAGGAGCATAAAATGGTAAAAGATATTTGAAAGAAATATGGGAATATAAGGGTAATAGCAATATCAAGTGATAGATATTAGTATCTGCAGGTGTTAGTTTCAATTTTTCTTACACTTTATATTTAAGTTATTAAAAGTGGAAGACAATGTCATTAGAAGTCTTGAATGGAGGTCAGTGTTTGGAGACCAATCATATAAAAAGTTTTTAATGAAGTTGGTGAAGTTGTATATGACACATTATCAAAGAGACTGCTGGAGGCATAGAAAAAAGTGAGAAAAGGCACTTAATAGTTTTGGGAGAAAAGGGAGAAAAGGAAATCAGACCATGGTTTTATAATTCTAATTTACTGTTTATTTAAACAGGAAAATATAAATTAAAGATTTTGATTTTGGTAAATTCAGCCTCAATCAAAATATACCATTTTATCAAATGTATCAAATAATTTTGTTTCAGTTCAGCCTAATGTGAATATGTACATACTTGAGCTGCAGAGGTGACTCACATGTGATGCAGAGGCTGTGACCCTATTCTGTTATGTGGGCTGGACTCCTGACTGAGCTTTATTTCTTATGATGCACTGTTGCCTCTCCTCTGGTTTAACTTCCATGATACATCGTGAGAGATGTCATCCAGCAGTGGAGAAAAACCTAGAATGAAGAATAAGGGCGTATCTTTATAGAAGCTGTGATTTGAATACTCATGGCAGCTCTCGGGACACTGATTAAAGTAAAACGAACGAAAATGAAATGTCCTGATTTGGTTCAACAAAATGGAAATGGAATATATTTAGAAGTCTTAAAATAAAAGATTATTAAATCAACATTATTTGGAGTTTTCCATTCTGTAATTTTTTTGACATTTGAACTTTTTTTTTCAAATTGGGACAAATCTAAGCATCTTGGGATACTAGAATTTCTTGTGAGATGGACACTCAAGTTTTTGGCTTCATCCAGGTGTGTGAGAATTCAAAATAGGAAAGGGATTTTGCCTGAATTAGTGGAATGAGATGCAATTTCTTTACTTGTGTGGACCTTATGTCAACTTTTTGCTTAGTTCTTTGAACATTCCATTTAACGTTCAAGGACAAAAAATAACAGAACCCTGTTGGCTTTTTCATGTTTGATTTAACTTGGAATTCTTCTTAAACACAATTCACTGAATAATGTAGTCTAATTACCTAGGCATTGCTTTTTTTCAATTTTATTATTTAAAAGAAAATAATTTGGTCTAGTGGTTCATGCAAGATCACACTTATGAGTTTACTGGATAAGCAACAGTTACTATATATGCTTTGTTGTGTAATATTTACCAGCATTTTCAATCTAAGCAGATTCTTCACTGCAGTTTTAATTCAATACATAGTGACAGCAGTATTAAATCTGTATTCTATTGGCATGACTGCAATCATTGCCAAGGGCACTTCAGAGTATTTTGTATGGTGATAAAGTAGGTAGGCAACTTGTGTTCACCAAGTTGCCTTTGATCTACTAGTAAGAATGCGGAGTTTACACATACTGAATCTCTATTTAATGACTAGTTGTGCTGGATATTTTTTAACAGATTTGGGTAACAATGCATTTTCTACCATGTTACAGTCTGCTTCAACACCATTTCCTCAAGATAGAAAATATTAATCTAATTTTCCCTTTAAAGCTTGCCTTTGAGGGCTAAAGATTCTGTTTACCATGTGCTGTCCCACTTTCTCTGATTACTTTAATTTGATAGATACACGAAGTAAAAATTGTTCTAACCTAGAAGTAATACATGCTATGATAAATGGTGAAAACAAATTCTTGTCTTGTAAAATAGAACTGAGAATTGTTCCTCTTTTTGTAAAAGAATATAAATTTCCTATCTGCAATGTAATTCTGTTTTCTAATCTAAGACATTGTAAGTTTAACAGAAAACATTGTATTAGATTATTCTTGATAAACAAGCCATGCAACAGTCTGAGTGGAACAAATGTATTTGGACATCTATATTCTTTTAGCGACCTTACTAATTAAATACTCTGGAAATGTTCTTGTCACGTTAATTTGCCTGAACGAAATGTATTATATCAGGTCACTGTCTTTTACTTTTTTATAATTTTTACTCTGGTGAACTGTGATAATTGACATTTGTTTCTTACAATATCCTTCAGAGTTGGATTTGGAATTTATTAAGACTAATTTAGTAATACATGTATATAAGATTTCCAAGGCACCATGATATGAAAACATTTCAATTAAATAATTAAAAACAATGGGTTTTCATCTTATCCAGTAAAAGTTACCTAGGTTAAATAACAGAAAATATTGTTTTATACTTACATCTTTACATGTGCTGTATACTTAGTGAGCTGCTGTTCTCAGAATCCCTCACAATCTGCCCTCTTGTTAAAGCCTTGAAATATCTAGTTGTGGTTGCTGCAACCAAAGATACCATTCCTTGACCTAACAACCCAGAAAAAATCATGTCAGAAGAGATTAAAGATATGGGTTATCAGTTTGCCTGAAAATCCTAAAAATGAGAAGTTTATAGGTCGACCATGACAATTTTTATGGTGATGGTGACAGGTATCAATTAGATAGTTTTCAGCTCAATTTCAACTCTAAAAGCCCACAAATGTCAGAGGAGAGAAAGATCCAATTTATGAAAGAAATCAGCGCTAGGTAATAGAGAGACATCACTTCAATATGTCTTACCAATGGGAAAAGCATAGATCAGAAGAGTGGTCAGTATTCAAAATAAGGAATAGGGGTGATACTGAAAGACTAGAGGACCCTAACACCTAGTTTTATGGTTAGCATGCTCCTATGAAAAATTGTTTTATTAAACAAAAACAAGAGTGAATCTTGCTGTTGGAAGTAGGAACTTTTGGCTTTTATTAGCCAGATGCAAGTCATAAGTGCTGCAAATATGTCTGAAGCTGTAGCTTAATTTATAAGGAAAATAAGTAATGAATAAATAAATAAGCTCTGTGCTAATGTGGCTATACTACTTACGATACCCCAGGTTCATTTAGAATGGTGTTGGGTATCTGTAAACTACACTGTATTGTGGCATATAAACACACCCTGAGCTACATGAATGCTTCAGGTGTTGAAAATATGTGAAGTGAATGTGTGTTAAAGTAAGTGTATACTATATAACCAAGTGGCACTGGGTGACTAGATGACCCATTTCCCTTCATTTTAATCCTATAAAGCTAAGCATCTGGGGACATGTGGCACTTCAGAACTTTATGGTGGTGTGACAGTATTCAAGTCCAGAGTATGCAGAATGTTGCCATCATTCTTCATAATCAAAGAAGACCTCTTTGATTATGTTTAAGATTATGTTTGGTTATAGACTGGACAGGTGATGAAGTACAGTGGACTGAGTGGGCTGATCATGATGTTGACACTGTTACAGTAGATACTTTTGTTCTTTATCCTTGATGCATTTGGTCTCAAAACTATTCAGGCTGATTGTCAGGGATCCTGGTTTTCTCTGTTTAAAAATAATCATCAGTTCTTGGTTTAAAAAAAGTAATCCCCAATCCACATTTTTCCATGATTAAAATGAAGCACCACCTTATATCTATCTCTATATTAGTGGTTTCATTTAAATCACAGAAAAATATGGATTTGGGGTTACTTTTTAACTGAAAATCGGGGACTTTTTTAAACCCAGTGATTTTTTACAGTTTTGAAAATCAATGTTGTATTGTTTAGAAGTTGTTTTAAAATAGTCTTTCGGAGACTACTTCTGGATTGCCTTCCACATCGCAGAATTTCCTATTTCGTGTCATTCTCCCAGGTCATTTTGGAGACTATAGCATCAGCCTATTCTGCAAAGGGGGTTGGGGGGAGTCTTTGACTTCTACTATTCTGTAATTCTCTCCTCCTCTACATGGACTGAGACCTTGTACTGGCAGGGAGGTGTAACACATTGGTGGCTGTGACACCCCCAGTGGCTCTGTGGCCATTCCCTGCTTCACCCCTAGGGTGCCTTGCTGTCTCTCCTGCCATGCCTTGATGGTATTTATAATATAGAGGGAGGCTGCACACTAGCCTTTGATAGGCCTCAGTCTCACTGGTCCCAGGCCACTGGATGGGCCTTTATAGTCAACTATGCCCAGCAGGGCAACCAAAGCCTTAAGGGCTAATTGCATGGCTCCAAATCCTTCCCTTTACAACTCTGTGATGGAGCACCTTTGGTGCTCTGTCACTTTAAGGTAGCCAGCAGGTATTTGTTTAGGGTGGCCATTTTAGAGCCCAGATCTTAGGGCTGGGGCAGCAGTTGCTGCCAGCTAGTGAGGGAGAAATATTTCCAGCTAAGCTACTTCTCCAGGAACATCTTGGAGGTAAGGAAAAGAACTATAGGGAAGGAGAAGGCTCCTGGTTCTGGGCATGAGTTAAAATTGCACCCTGCTGGCGTAGGGAAGCCTAGTGGGATTGCCTGTGGTGGGGCAGTGCCATTCAAGTGCCAGGACCAGTAACCTCCCCAGTGGGAGGTGGGTAGGAACACCTTAACCCCAGTCCCCACCACCTGGTGAGTCATTGAGAGTAGTGGGCCAGGCATGCCGAGTAAGGGCACCTGAACCTAAAGGGGTATTCAATCCTGGGCCCTAGTGAGAGGATGGAGCTAGGTGCAGGCATGCTTAGAGGGGAGCACCTGAGTCTAAGGGGGATGTTCAACTCTGGGCCCCCAGAGTAGGGATAGAGTTCTGGCCCAAGGAAGGGGCAATGTGGCCCAGTGAGGGGCTAGGGGCAGAGTCAGCCTGGAGGTTGGTTAATTGTCCAGTCACTGCTCAGATGAGGGCCAAGGAAGGGACCCAACAGACTGAGTCACAGCTACTTCAGAAGTGAAAGGACAAGCCTGAAGGCATACGGGAGCCACTGAAGGGAGAAGGGAAGGGTATGTGAGGCCCAGGGCTGGGCAGAATGCTAGAGGCCTCTGTGAGAGAGTGCCAGGGGCCCCTGTCAGAGAGGTGCTGAGTGAGTGTGGCCCAAACAAAGCAGTATGTGAGAGGCATTATGAAGTTCTGAAAGCAGCTGCAAGCCAGAGCAGTGTTGACATACTGGATGATATCTGCAACGCATAGGACACATTAAGGGAAGGTCAGAGCATGTACTTATCACCTTTGTGTGTCAGGGTGCTCAAAGGGCAGTCTCCCGCCTAATTAATATCTGGATTGATTAACAACAAGGTGTGGCAGGAAAATGAGGCAGACCATTTGCCCAGAGACAGGAGGCAGGCCAATACTAAGATCAGGCCTGGGATTTTGCCCTTTTCACACACTCCTAATGCCTTGTGGGTGCTACAGGTGTGTCTTTCCTTCTGTTGGGGCTTTAGTCTCCTTGACCTCTGCCCCTAATCTCGCTAGGCCTTTTAGCCTAGGCCCACTGAATTGGACCTGGCTTTGAGGCACTAGTTTCTTTGTCCCTTCCAGTTACCAGGCCCCAGGCCTCTGTCTGCCATGCCCCTGCCAGGCCCCCTCTGTGGCTGCACCCTCTATAGCATCAGGCCCCTTGCCCTCTGTAGCAGCACCCTCTCTGGTGCCACTCTGGGTTCAATAAGGGCTCAAGCCCTGAGCCTGCCCCTGGCAGGGATCAAGTTGATCCAGTGGTCCCTGGGCACTAATGAGGCCTCCTTACCTCCCCTTTCAGTCTCATCTCAAATCACCAGTTTAACAATAGCATAACATAAGCCCCTGGGCTATAACATAATAATAACAAAGTAATAGGCCTCTGTCCCTTTAAGAGGGCAAACTTTTACCCCTAGAATTCTGTGCCTCCTACCCAGGGTACCTCTCAAGTTCCCGGAGCCTCCCTGTTCCTGTAGGCAACAAGTAGTCAGCCCAGCATCCCTGGGTGGCTTCCCTGGGCAGCCAGGAAAAGACTTTCGCCTCCCACAGCCAGCTTCAGGCTTGGGCTTCTAAACTCCCAGGACCCTGCCTAAATCTGGTCATGTGACTGCCTGGGCTGGCTGCTAATTACCTTGTTAGCCCTGTTTCTCCAGCAACCAGCAGCTGCTGCACCCTGCCTTGCCTGCAGAGTTCTCTGGATGGGCTGCTTTTATCTTGAAATAACAGGAAGCCCCAGGCTCTCTGTTACAGAAGGCTTGTGTGTTCTAATGACCCTCAGAGATATGTCACCTGGAGTCTCTCACTCCTGGCAGTCATCTCTGGTGAACAGGCCTGACGGGAGATTCTAGACAAACCACAATCCAATCCCTATTCCTTAATGGCAGATCAGACAGAAGATAATGTCAGTTTCTCAATGGATCTAAAGATGGAAAAGGGTTGCAGTAAGATGGAGATCTCCTGTCATTGAGGGTTCTCTCTTGCCACTGGGCTCAGATCTCCACCTCAATATCATATGGTTGCTGTTTCCACACACCAGCTTCCTCATGTTAAACAATGTCACATGCAGACTTCTACCACAGGAAACAACAAGCTCTTTTGTACCGGCCTCAAAAAACTCTGTACCAACTAGCAATGAAGACAGGGTGATTTAATCCAGCAGTTTCCAGCCTGAATCTACATGCAGGTGGTGATAGTCTGATGGTTGTCTTGCACCTGGTTTGAGACAGGTGTGCAACTTATTAGCTGCTACTGTGACTGTGAAGTCCTATTCAGGATTCGCTCTGCTCATCCCACATGGGGAAGGGGCTAGAAAAGGTGCCCTAAGCCTGTTTTTTTTTATATGCTTCTGGCTGGATAACTGCATCTAGTGGGATCACCTTGAAAGATAACCAAGATAACAACCAGAAAGAAGAACTGTGAACATCTCCAAGGATCTAGCGAGATACAATACTGACATTGCAGTTCTGAATGAGACAAAACAAGTGGATGAGAGTCAGCTAAGGGAAGAAGGTAGAGGCTACACCTTCTGGAAGGATACACCAGCTCAGGTCAGAAGTATTCTCAGTATTGGATTTGCCATGAAGAATCAGCTCATCAGTCAATCTATGGACATTAACAAACATATTATCACCCTTTGTCTTAAGTTCAACAACAACCAGTATACCACTATCATCAGTGCATATGTCCTAGTGCATGATGCTGGCAGTGATGTAAAAAAACAGGTTTACTCCAACCCTGACTACATTCTGCCCAATACGAGGAGGACAAGATCATTCTCCAGTGTCAGATGTTACCTGGAACTCTGGTATTCTTGGGAAGGAAGAAGTAGGGGAAGCAAGCTTCATTGCTATCCTTCTGAGCAAATGCATGGAGCATTATATTAGCATCATGAGCACCATCTTCAGGCAGTGACAAATATAGGACCACCCGGATATCCCCTAAGCACTGGCACCTCCCCAACTATAGTATCGGTAAAATCCATGATTGAATAGATGTTCACATCACATGAGCCATGTGAAGAACCATAACTATTGGCTATCACCATCTTATCAGACCAGTTACAAACATCTGTGTTCTTTCTTTTGGCTATTTTTGAAACACCAAAAATAGCCAAAAGAAATGCAAAGGATTCTCAGCACTTCAAGACCTGAAGGTCTGTAAGATGTATCCATGTATCCAACAGTGTATCCATGGAATGGTGTCTGCCCTTTCCACAAATGAAGGCAACATTGATGAACTCTGAAAGGGATTTAGAACTGCCATTCATGTGGCCTGTTTTGAAACCATTGGCTATACCATCCGTTGACACCAAAACTGGTTTGATGATAACAATGCCAAGATCCAAACCCTCCTCAACAGGAAGAGAAGGGCTCATTCTTCTTGGCAAGATTCTCCACAGAAGGAGATGTATCAGCTCCTCAAAACTGAAGTTCAAAGGAGGATCCAGGAAATCAAGTCAGTGGTGCAAAGATAAAGTCAAGGAGATTGAGCTGTATGCTGATCAATATGATATTTATAGCTTTTTCCAGGCAACAAAAGCCATCTACAGCCCAGCTTCCCATAGTCCTACAGTCCTGCATTTGATGATCCTCCTCAAAGACAATGAATCTATCCAACCTAGGTGGGAATAGCTTGAGGCACTCCTGAACTGTGAGGAAATTGTGGTGGATATCACCATTGAGTCCATCCTCAAACACCCTGAAAGGGTATCTCTCACCAAAGCTCCTATCCTAGAAGTCTGGCATGCCATCAAAAAAACCAAGAATAAGACTACTGAACCAGATGGCATATCTGCCGATATTTAAAAGGCTGGCAGTGAGGAGACTCCACAAATTTATTCTATGCATTTGGAACAATGAAGATGTCTCTGGGGATCTGAGGAATGCCAACATTATGATTACCTTCAACAAAGCATCTAAGTCTGTGTGGGAAATACTAAGGTATTTTCTTCCTTTCTATAGGAGGCTAAATACTTACATTCTCCTGAACTGTGTTCTATCTCTTGCTGAGGAAGTCCTGATTGAATCTCAGTATGGTTTCACACCATCTCATGGGGTAATTGATATGATCTTTGTTGCCTGCCAGGTCCAAGAAAAGTGTTGGGAACAACATCAGGCCTTAATTGACCTCACTAGGACCTCTGACTCCATCAACTATGAAGCCCTACTGGCCAGATTTGGATCTCCTGAAAAGTATATCAAGGTCCTGAGACTTCTTTTGATCAGATGACTGTGACCATCCTATGTAACAGATCAGAGACAGATCTATTTGTCACCTGAAAAAAGGTCAAGCAAGGGTGTGTCATCACCTCAACTCTGACCTTCATTTATTTTACAGGCATCTTGGTTCTCATTAAGGACTGCCTTCCTCCTGGAATTGACAGAATACCAGATGGATGGAGGGCTCTTTGATTTGGGACTTTTTGGTAGAATATCAAAGTAGTCAATACAACCATCCTTGACCTTCAAATATGCTAACAACTGCACTATCCTTGAGCAAACTGAGACAATGTCCAGAACATGCTGTATCTTTTTGGAGAAGTCTACCAAACATTGGGCCTCTCTCTCAACATTGTAAATAATAAAGTACTCTATCAGCCTGTCCCAGTCCATGAGCCCCATCCCTAAACTACCACTGAGAAAAAGACCCTGGAGGTAGTTGAGCACTTCCCTTACCTTGGTAGCCACCTCTCTCAGAGAGTGAACATTGATGAAGAGATCCAGCACAAGATGAGAATAAGATGAGAATAAGATGGAGTTTAACATAGATAAGTGCAGAGTGTTGCACATGGGGAGGAAGAACCGGCGCCACGCTTACAGGTTGGGGAACTTCCCTCT